>OZ026516.1:68803188-69515688 GCA_964019695.1 Loripinus fragilis
GGCGATCGATAACACTATAATTGCATTCTACTATACTACCGTTATGACAATCGAAAACCCTATTTTCGGCGATCGAAAATGTAGTTTTGATAAATCCGTGTCTTGGAGGTCGCCCTAACCCGTTGTGGTAAGTCTTGACATAGCTGAAAAAAGCCATGAAGAACGGAATTTTTGTGTTTAATGAGTTGTGCATGTGTTTTTTGGCAGGCCTGTTAGGGAGTATGTTAGGGGGGCTACATCTAGAATATTGAAGTTTGACGCAAAAGATAAATAAAATAAATAAATAATACTCAGTGTCTCTGGGTCTGGTACCGGGCATTCTTTGAGTTCGGTATCGGACACCTAGACACAGAGTCTCAGAGTCAGATGCCAGACCCCGAGCCCCACCTATAAGGAGTGACCCAGGGTCTGGTAGTATGTGCATTGTCCAGCACATTGTTGAATAACTGGCTCAACCCACGGACTTGTCGTATTTTTTTTTTGTCTTTGCCACATTGCACTTTCAATAGTTAGCAAAAAGCGATTGCAGGCACATTGTTTAATTGCAGCGTACCCAACAAAGATAATCCTAAAGCTGTGATACGATTTTCGCGAACAGTACAATTATACACAATTAACGACCAATCATCTTTGAAGCTGTGCAATTTTTCGAATGAAACGCGCAGTCTTTGAAAGCTGCAAAGGGCAGAGTTTCTAACAAGACAAGCTCTACGATATCATGAAGTATCTTAACACTGTATTAGCGGCGGCATGAACATGAAATCCAGATGGATATGAAAGGAAAAAACCAGGTATATTTGATCGTCCGTCTGTCTGCCACTCCGTCCGTCCGTCTGCCAGGAACCTAGATCAGATTGCGTGTTGAAATATTTTTCTTTATTCCCAACCAATGAAATTGTTCTTTTGAGCACCCAAAAGCTGGATAAGAATTTATTCACAGCATACCGAACAGCATGATTACAGTAATGCTTCAGTTTGTTGCATATACTTTTAATAATATGAGACAGTTCTTTCGAGCACCCAAAAGCTATGTCAAAGCTACATACATTATTCCGTTATTGTGGCGGTGTGCCGCGGTCCCTGCGCACGAGGCATAGGCTATATAGCACACACGGCACACCCAGTTTTATGCACCCACTTTGGCTTCAAAAAAGGAATTCGGGCTGTATCCTGCCCTTATCCTACGCCTATATGCGTTAAGTAAAGGTGTGGGGCATTAATTAGTTTGAATTTTTGAAATGCTCTAAAACAGGTTTCAATCTTGTGGGGATTGACGTGACAATTTGTCTGCCCAGTGTCACCCCCCACTGTTCCTGAAAGTGTAAGTTTTTTTATTCCGCTTGGAAGGGCAAGGAGTTTTGTTATCGTTTGTTTAAGTTTGCCGCCCCCCTTAATGGTGAGCTATGTCAAGGCTAAGCATAAGACTCAAGAGTTGCTACTGTCGACCCGCCAGAGGAATGCCGTACTGGTGGGATGGGCCGATTTTTAGACAATACATAAACTTGTATTTGCCAAAATTAACTATTGACTTAGCAGACCCATATAACAGTATGCTAGCGATCGAGTCTTGCAACCATTATAGATCCAGTTTTAGTGTCTCTGTAGCACACATTGTGGATCCTTTTCAGAGCAGTTTGATCTTGGTCAAGACTGTTTGCATGTATGCAAAGTAAGTCATTTCTGTTTCCGCCTTATAATTTGTTAGTTACCTGAAAATTGGTAAAATATCTTAATAAACAGTGCAGACACTGATGAAATGCCACTGTTTGGGTCTTCACTGTTTGCCTAAGTACCTGTTTCCAGTACCCAGAATGAAAAGGTCAAGTATCCCTATAGTAGATATGTGTGTTTATCACTGTATTTTTGCACATGAATGATGATGTGGTCAATGTTCAAACAGAGCTCATATTGTTCTGGCTTCCGTTTATTTTGGTTGGATCCATTTAATGGTCCAGTTTGAGAGATAGTCAACCTTTCCCATGTGTGGAACACCTCCATTCAGTATAAATCGCCTGAACGTGAGAAGGTAATTATTTTAGCCTACATCTATTTTATAATGCATAAATATGACACCAATTTAAAATATTATGGGTTTTTTTACTTCTTATATTTTATTATTGTTTTTTGTGATTAAAGGCTTGCAGTCAATGGCATCTTTGGTAGAATATAAAATTATAAAATATTTAAAATAAAATTATTGTAATTTGGAATAAATATATATATTAAAACAAGCAAATAATCACCTTGAAATTACAAAACTTGCTAAATTAATTTCAACAAGGGAGCTAATTCAAAAACGGCAAGGGAGGGCAATTGCATAAATTTTTACCGATATTTTTCTTACTTGAGTTCTTACTTGAAAGTATGTGCAAACCGCTTTTGCCTCATAATTATTTGTAATGGATGATTTGCAGTATTAGGGGAGAATTTTTAAATCATTTGTTATGTATTTGAAAAGAGGGAAGATCACCCTCTATAAAATAATAAAAAATATATATAGATATGATAGATCTAGTAAATGATTTCTAAATTGGGCATTTTCAGAACCAGCCTTCCGGAGTTCCTGGACATAGAACCACAAAAAGCATAAACCCACCCGGCCAGTACTGGTACACCACAAAAATACTCTTTTAAAAAAGCTGCCATACTTGTTAGGGATCCCTCATTAAATAAATCAGGAGTAATATAAAATAATTTAATTTTTGGATAATTAAGGAGTTAAAACCTATATTACAGTGTTACAAATAATAAGAAAAATAAACTGTTGTTTTTAGCATAGATCAAAGAAATTATTTTAAAATAGTTATAGAAATTATAATGTTTTCGTTTCAAATTGACAATTTCTCCCGAATATTAAGGGAGGTATCTCCATGACAACTGCATTTTAGCATTTTTACCATAGATAACCTAAAAAACACACGGGTTTGAATTTTGAAATAAGAAAACAAAGGCTGTTGCCATATAATAGACCTAGTTTCATAATAATAACAGGACCATCATGAGAGAAAATTTAACTTCAACTTTCATAATGGAACCCTATGGGAATTTCATCTCAAATGATGATTTTTAATCCATCGATAGCATTCTTCTACAAAATTGTTTACCAGTAGAAGGGGTCATTTGACTTATTTTAGGACATAATCAATTGGGAAAAACAAAAAAAGTTCATTTTTGTAACATGCGATGTATCACCTTTTGCAGGTTTTGCATGGTTCTTAGCAAGAGCTGTACTTAACACCAATATCTGACGCGACGTCTCAGTACTGATTAGATCAATCGATGTTTTATATAAACTGGTAGTGTTTAAGAAGCAAATTAATTAACATTTGATCACATACAAAATAAATAAATAAATAAATACATTTAAGAGAGTGTTAAAGCATCTGGCTGTGTTATTTGAGAAAAGAACCAAAGTTCTTCATTTAGCAATGAAGAACGTAGGTATTTTTGCCAAATAGTCAATAACAAAACAATGAAAACATTAGCATTCCCCCATCCGTCATCTTCTAGCGAAATCGAAACAGAAGACTGACTTGGGGGCATATACATTTGATTTTATTTAAGTTCAAACTTGTCCCGGAAAACCTGCATCTAAAAATACATGGACATATCAGAGGCAAGTTCAATAATGCGAGCGCTCTCGGGCGCTCGTTGTACTGATGTCCGGCTTTACACGTTATGAATAAAGATAGGTACCAATCAACGAGCGCTCGGCGAGCACTCGCATTATTGAACTCGCCTCTGGTGTTATATATAGATTTAGTACACATTTTATAAATAGTTCCACATGCGGTCACTAAACTGTCATGGCCGAAATCATGTTAAACCTGTTTGAGTTCATTCTTTTGCGGAATTATATTGTATGCATCCCGTTTTACATATGTGCAGCATTGCAGAACAAGGTATCGTTGTTTTTTTTTTTAATGAATGGAAGAAACCGCTAATCTTGTGCACGTGTACTATAAATCTTTATAAAACACATACTTAATCCAGATAAGTTGATTCGCATTCGTCAACCTTTGTAGTCTAGAAACCAAAAGTTTTATGATTCATTGCACAGAACTTAGGGTTTTACAGGTTTAAGAATTTCTTGATTCAGTCTTTGTAAGTCGAGAGTC
Source organism: Loripinus fragilis (assembly GCA_964019695.1). Taxonomy (NCBI): domain Eukaryota; kingdom Metazoa; phylum Mollusca; class Bivalvia; order Lucinida; family Lucinidae; genus Loripinus; species Loripinus fragilis. The sequence goes on from OZ026516.1 coordinate 68,807,307, forward strand.
AAACAGTGAGAACCATGATGAGGTGCCAACTTCTGCAGCATATCATCTGGGTCACCAATGTTTGCCAAATTTATTCTGTTCAGAATACTTGTCAGAACAGCTAAGTTTAGATAAACCAAAAATTTCAGCTTAAAGATGTAAATATTTTCTTACCCATGAGTTTTAACAAATGTTTTGGGTGATCAAAACAACCGTCTCATTGAGGTGGTTCTTTTGAGTACCCACAACATATGTTTTGGTTGGAAATAAGAAAATTAAATTTTCATTACGCACTCTTAACTGAAGTGGTTGATCAAATCAGCTATTACAAGCTTGTACTTTATAAACATATAATATATGCCCGAGAATGCACACAGCTAGATACAGATATAAAAATTATATAACTCAATGGTCAAAAAAAATTGTTGGTTTATGCCACTTACAAATAGACCATGACCATAGTTCAACAATAGTTAGTTGTTGTTGACAACTCTATACACGACCATGCTAGTTTTTTCCCTCAATCTAGATTAAAGACTGTCTGGATTAGAATCATGTATGCTTGTTAGAATGGTCTCTGTGAGACCACTCTAGCTGGCTTCCATGAGTACATGACAGGGTATTGTCAAGACGTAATTGTGACAAGAGTGTGTGTGGAAATGCGTCATATATGCTCGATAGAACTGTCACTTGAGGCAGTTCCAACTAGCACTACGAATGCAGAACCTGAACATCAGTGAAAATAAGTTAGATATTTGTATTAAAATTAATGTGGTAACTCTTGTCGACTATACAAAAGTTCAGAGCGACATTTGAATGCTTGAAAAATGAATGAGCTTAGGTTACGAATTGTCTTTTGGTTTGATGAATTAATAAGTTCAACAAATTTAAACATGCTTGGTCGTTTCCAATAATATTTATGAATACATTTACTTCTAATTTCCCTGAACAGTGAACACTCTATAACAAAATGATATTCATCTTCAATTAAATTACATGTTCTGCATTTTCTGTCTTCAATGGGAATACTATTAGGCCTTGCCCATCTGCCAGCTTCAATTTCCAGACGATGTGATGACATACGTAATCTGCTAAAAACTTTTTGAAATATTGATTTTTTCAAGATAAGGCTGTAGCTGGAACACTGCAATTGATCCCTATTTGATGAGTGTAACCTAGAATGCCAATTTTGTATAAAAGTATCTGTTAGCCGTTGTTTAAAAATGGTAATAAAAGCATTATAGTTTCCTACCCCTTGCGCAAGCCAGACTTCGTAAAACCCTAATGATAACAAAAGGTGTTTAACAAGTGATGCCCAATTAACAATATTTTGCCTAAATTCCAAATCATTTAACATCATTCTGTAGACTAGATTTATGTACTTATTATCAGGTGACGTTAGAATCTTGAACCAATATTTCACTATGATTAAATACCTTTTTGTTATCAGAGTTGTTCGGCCTAGTTCGCCATATACAAAATCATTTTGTGTTGACTTTTTGACCCCAAGTAACTGTTTGCAAAATTGTTGATGCACTCTTTCTAATGATGTCCCTTGAATAAACCCCCAAACTTCACTTCCATAATTCATGATGGGTGTGATCAATTTATCAAAGAGTTCCATTTTGTGTTTTGGTGGAATGAAAGTAAACTTGTATAAATATTTATTAAGTTTAAAAATAGCTTTCTGTGCTTGGCCTGAGAGAGTGTTTTGTGTTTCTGAAAAAGAGCCCCCTGCTGTGAATATAATTCCAAGATATTTGAAACTTTTAACTATCTCTATCTGGTTTCCCTCATAATAAAATCCTAAGTTTCTTGGGAGAATTCCCCCCTTTCTAAAAACCATTACCTTTGTTTTTGCAGCATTTACTGTTAACTTCCATTTTTGACAATATTCGGACAATAAATTTAGGCCTTCTTGTAACTGATTAGCACTATTTCCAAATATTACTATATCGTCCGCATATAATAACATGAATACTTTAACCATTTCTATATCTAAACCTTCTATACCTGATTGTACAAAATGATCTTCAATATCATTCAGAAACAATGAAAACAATAAAGGTGATAGGCACTCTCCCTGACGCACTCCGAGACCAAAATAAAATTCATTACCCGAATGATTATTATGCTTAACTCTTGATTTCACACTAAAATATATAGGCATAATAATGTTGAGCACCCTACCTCTTAGCCCATATTTGATCAATTTGTACCACAGATTATCCCGCACAACATAGTCGAAAGCTTTGGTGAAGTCAACAAAAGCACAATAAAGCTTATTTCCTTGATTAATTACATGTGATATTAAACCATGTAGAACTTCTAATTTATCGATTGTACCCATCCCTGGCCTAAATCCTGCCTGTGCTTCAATAAGAATATACGGTAAATGTTCTAAAATTACGAACACCTAAAATTATCACCGAAAATATTTTTTAAAACATCCTAAAAAATCGAACACTGCCCTTTTTCGGAAAAGTGAATTTCTAAAATTACGAACACACGTTATTTTCGGCAGAAATCGATGTCCGTTTATCTGTTTGTCCCATCTGTGTTCGGTATACTTCTACCGTACAGCACGTGAGCGGTATCGACATTTGGAGGGTTCCATTCTACTTAGATGGGTAATCTGGCACGTGACGTTCTATTTCGCATGCCAGCGCGCGACGTTATACATTATTCAAGGTCACCAGCATTGACGAACTTGATGCACGGACAAGTTCCTGCAACGATTCTGAAACTGCTTTGACCAACCCTATTGAGTATATGTATCCACCCAAATGGCTGAGATCATTATTTATGACCAGAGGTCGCGATTCAGCTAATTGTACGTGAAATATGCACGTTGACACACGCATAGTGTGCTGTGACACGTACTCGTTTTTTTTTCGAAAGAGAGAGAGTTGCGGAAAATGAGACGATCACTTAGGAGAATGAAATAAGTTGATGTATAGTGATTGCCGTGGACGTTTGGAACACAAGGGGTCATTCGGTTTTGTGCAAAATGCAGAGAAAATCGTGCAAGTCGCATGTTTTTTTCTCACCGAGACATCCAATGCGGAAAATAAAGCCATCATACAGTATATTTAATATTTACCGACATGCCTGCAAGAACTCGCACGTGGTCATCATCTCATTTTTATTCACGGTACATTACCGTTAACTTAAGGCTTAAATATGTGTGATTCTCAGGTTATCCGACGGACACGCCCTCCCCTCCCCTCCCCTTTTAAGCATTTTAAAGGATTTCCCAGTTCAGCAATATGTCCAAGCAGGGCACTTCTATCATTCTAATTCTATGCGTGTGCTCTTTTCTTGAACACAGCTTGGACCCGAGCATGAAATCAATTTGCGCGGAGCCCCATATGAGCTTGTAAAGACCCTGCTGGTACTTATGACAGATGTGATCAGCGAAGGCACAGGAGAGCATGTGTGTTTGCACAATCTTGTCAGGGTCTCGCTTCAAGACATCTACGGACATTATCTTTAAACTACCTGTCAGCGGTTTTAATCAAATTCCTCAAAATGAAACGTTTTAACAAACTGTTGAGCCGATCGCGGCGTCTGTTTGTCCTCATGAAACTGCACATGGAAGGTTCTACGAGTGCATTACCGGTATAATGTACGCACAGACGCACATACATGTACCAAGAAATAAATTGATTGTAGCATGATTCTGCATCTTGATGAATTTAATATTTACATATTTTATTTCATGAAATAAGCCAGCTATGCGAGCAGCGAAGGCTCAGACGAGCCTGCGCACCCACTGAAAATCGCCAGCGCCTTAACTGCCCACGGAATGCATGCCGTGGCTGTGAATTTAAAATCAGTAAAGCCCCTGAGATGATTAGGGGGACATCTCGGAAGTCGCTTTGTTTTCCACACATCTGTAGATGTATGTACCCCGACTTTGTTACATGCGAAGATCAGTCTGCGCACCGCACAGCCTTATCAGCACCTTTGTTTCTAGAAAACTTTAAACATTTTGTCGGGCCAGATCTGGGCCCAACTGTCTGCTAAATTAGTTTGTCACAGCCTCTTGGGGGGGGGGGGGGCTGGGCCCGGTACTGCTAATAGTATCAGCCGCAGACGAAGGGACAGGGTAATGGTTCACGGACATGGTTTGAGATCAAAGAGGCCGACTATCAGACCACGTGTTGTTGTTGTTTTAAGACTCGGGTAGCACGCGGTGGGAATTGGCGCACGAAAACGGACTTAGCACACCAAACATAATTGCCTAGCTGTGTCTCCTTTTCATGGGTTTGCATGAAAAAAATAACCAATTACAATGAACTCGAGCATGAACGGCGCACTGCTTGCATGAAAAACTAGATTTGTGGTACTCGTCTGTATTTTTCCTTTTCTTTGAGATATGAAAGTACCCAGCGTATCGTACGCATCGGCTCGAAGCCAATATATCATAAATTGAGCCGCGACACAGTGTTGCATTCTGACGAGTGTAGACTCAGACGAGCCTGTGCAGCCTCCTTTTAAGCTCACAAACTCCAAACGATGTTCAGTCAGTAGCTTAACACTCATAGAATATTCAAGCGACTAGCAAAGGCTCTTATCAGACTGTGCATATGCGCAGGCTGATCTGGGGCTTTGCTGATTGTTGGAAATCTCATGTCACGGCTCAATTATATTCTTTCGAGTCATCGGACGCAAAGTTGGACATTAATTCTTGCTCGGACCCAGTATTTTTATTGGGTCCGAGATTCTTGCCCCTGATTTGGTTTGGGAAGACCTCGGAGATCTTCTGGATCCAAACTAACGTTATTTTCAAACTTTGAAAGCAAGTGGGAGAGAGAGAGAGACTAGCGCTTGCATACGAATCTCTTGTAATCTCGAAAAATATCATGAATGGGTGCTGAAAAGCTTCTCGTTCGCATCGGCTTTTGCACGACAAAGTCGGATTTTCGACGGTATTGATGCTTTGTATGCTTTCTATCGCATTCCCAAATGTTTAAATTGACGAAACATTCTTTACTGACTTCCATTCGGATCTGATCTGGATCCGAACTCTGACAACGTTTTTTTTTTCTTTTTTTTAAGGGAGAGAGGATCCAAATATCACTAAAAGCGGGCCATCATCGGCCCGCCAGCGAAACGCCTTTTAATGGCGTTTCGCTGGCGTGCCGATGATGGCCCAACGTTGAATGCTGGCTTGGTTGTTCTGAGAATTTCAGGGGATTCGATCTAGTATTGCTAAGGGGTCCGGACCCCCTGTCCCCCCTCTGGATCCGCGCATGGGACCGGACAATGTATACACTTATTGATATACTGAAAATCCATTTTATCGTGCGCGTCGGCTTTTGTACGACACTTTGCATACTTTCTATCGCATGCACAAATTTTTAAATTGATGAAACATTCTTTCTTGAATTCCATTCGGGTCTGATCTGGATCCAAAACGTTTTTGCAAACGTAAATAGAGAGAGAAAGAGAGAGAGACTGGTACATACACATCACATCGGGAAAATCAAATCGACAAGTAGAGAGAGAGAGAGAGAGAGGGGGAGAGAGAGCGAGAGAGAGATGTGTGTTCTATTTGAATTTCGTCATTTTTTTAACTCTGAGAACTCATCTACGTATTTCAAAGCTTCGTGTATATCTTTGCAAAAGATTCTCATCGACGAGATGTCATTGAGTGACTGTATTACATTATAAACGGCATTTGCGCAGATGGAGAGCAAGCGAAAGCGTTTTTGTTTTCTGAAGATAGAACGAAAGTGTAGCGATTCATCGGTAGTCCGAGTTTAAATAAGTGGACTTTTACGACTTGTAAGTAAATTGAGTGACATAACATGCACGTGCCTGGCTCTCGACTTGGCAATTACCGCACGTGCTGGACATCTTACTGACTCAGTCCGCGGTTGAAATGAAAAATGAGAAGATAGCGCAGAATCATATCGCCGTGTTTTCAACACGTAACCGTCGTTTCTACCACATTTTTACATGCATATATACCGTTTTTGCTCATGCTAAAAACCACATTCTAAAATTACGAACACAAGCACTTTCTTCTGAAACGTAATTTCTAAAATTACGAACAGCGGAAAAAATAATTATTTTTTAGTGTTCGAAATTTTAGAACATTTACCGTAATATTTTTCCGCCCAATCAGTAAGCCTGTTATTTAATATTCTAGTAAAAAGTTTGCCAAGAATGCTCAACAATGTTATGCCCCTGTAGTTGCCCACATCATTTAGACTGCCTTTTTTATGTAAGGGTATGAGGTACCCTTCTGACCAATCCTCAGGGAAATAACCAGATGCAAAAATTTGATTAAAAAGATTACATAATGTGGATGTGAAGATATGCTTACCATAAATTAAAAACTCATTGATAAGCATGTCAGGACCTCCTGATTTGTTTAATTTTAATTGTTTAATTGCATTTAACACTTCTTCTTGTGTGAAATCAAGATTCAGCTCAGCAAACATAATGTTAAATTCATTTTCAGCATATCTTTCATTAAAGTGCAAAATATCTTCATCTGCAGTGTAAAATGGGTCATCAGGATTATTTACTGATTTAAAATACTGTTCAAAAGAAGATAACGGTATGTTTGCTGGCTTCACATTGCTCAATCCTTTCAGCATATTCCAGTATAATTTTGCATTTGTATATTTAGCACACAAAAGTTTATTAGTTTGTTCTTTATCATAGTTAAATCTGCATTTTCGAATCAATTTTTTATATTCTGATCTAGCCTTTACCAAATTTTTTCTGTTTTCATCTGTTTTATTAGCTCTAAATTTGTCCAGCATATACATAAATGTCAGCTTTTTCTCTTTGCACTCGTCATTATACCAAGGGTGTTCTTTTTCGTCTGGAATATCCTGAGTCATATTATTTTGGTCAGTGTCCCTAAATTTTTTGAAAAATGGTTTGGCTGTGGAATCAATAATCTCTACAAAATCTGTCAGGCACGCATCTATTTCCACAGGGCTGGTGCATTGAGTAATTTTCTCATTAAGTGAGCTCAACTTGTGTGTAGTTGTATTGTGTTCAAGCCTTTCTATAAATTCTGCCTTCAAATCACTATTCCACTTATATTTACCCTGTACAGTCTCAGAACAGGGATACAGACTAAACTTTTTTTGCCAGGAGCAAGCTGGGCCCCTAAAACAAATGATTGGGGGCCCAGCCCAAAATTAAGGGGCCCAGGATTCGGCGGAAAATTAAACTAATTTCAACAGCATTGCCAATCTTTGATTTTGCTTCACCGTACTCCTAATTGAAGTCAGAGACCCTTCCTCTAATTATTTACCGTTTTAACCCATAAAGCGCCACCTATAATTTGCAGCAGACGACAATTTCAAAATTTTGCTGCTTTTACAAAATTAACAAATAAGGCATGCTATTTCATGAGAATCGTCTGCTGGCAGACGATTCGCATGAAATATCATACCTTATTTTTTCGAAAATTAGGAAAGTTGTTGCAAAATTTGTTGTCTGCTGCAGTCGTGATTGGCATTTTAAGGGTTAATTAACAGTATTTGTAAATAGCTGGATGAAGATTTGTAAACTTCCAACAGCTAGTGTCAGATTTGAAAAGACTTCATACCTTTACATACTACCCTTTTTCAGAGGCAAGCTGGGCCCCTAAACATTTAGTTTTAGGGGCCCAGCCCAAAATTTAGGGGCACTGGGCTACTGGGCCCCTGTTAGTCTTTTTCCCTGCAGAACTCTCAGATTGAGAATTTTGAGACTCTGCAGTGCCAAATTTAAAGACAAATGTAATTAAGCAGTGGTCTGATACTATATTTGGTTCATGTATGTCAAAATTTTCTATGTAACTGAAAAAATCAGGTTTGGCCAGAACATAATCAACTACACTTCTTCCCCGGTGACCTACAAATGTATATTTACCTATACCATAGTCATTACCTACGCGACCATTCATTATCCTCAGACCTGTTTGTTTGCAAAAATCTAACAAGAAATTTCCATTGTTATTTGTATGACCCTGGTCTTCTGAAAAACGCTGTAAATATATATCTGGGGTGTAATCATTGGGGAGGTGGGGCATGTGAACAGAGTCATCATCAACTACAAAATCAGGTTTGATAGAGGTACGGCTATTGAAATCACCACATACTAAAATATTACAATTATTCTGAGCTTTGTTTTCTATATAAAAAACAGATTCTAGAAGTCTATCAAAGATATTTGACTCTACCAGGGTTTGTCTGCTACTATCGTCCGGGGTGACATAACAAAGGCAAATATATAAGTCATCATTTAACGCCAAAAGAGATTTACTGAGTTTGACCCACACTATGTCATCCTCTGATTTATAGACTAAAGTTTCTTTGCTTACATATTTATCCCTTATATAAATTATTAGCCCTCCCGAGTTCCTTTTGCAATTATTTTTGACCATCTCACGATTCAGTATATATGGCTCAAAGTTATTTACTGCTATATCTGAGAATACATCTGTCCATGTTTCTGTCAGTAATACAATGTCACTCGATCTGAAAATGTTCTTAAATTCTTCTGTTTGTAATTTGTTTGTCCTGCGTGAAATTAAACCTTGGCAGTTTAGAAGTGAGCAGCGAATTGACACCTTCTCCGTAGTTTTCTAGTGGCTAGTGTTTGTATTTATCTCATGTCGCGGCTCTGAGTTATTATTTATAGACATTGGGTTTCCAGACTGATTATCTTGTTCCCGGCTTCCGCTCTGTTGTGATGCGTCGTTATTTGAGTTCTGGCTATTTATAGAAGTCGGTTTTTCCTGTTGTGACCGCGGTATCGATTTAGACTGAGAACGCCTTTCACCGCGCACCATTGAACGTGATGATCTTTCATTAGATTCAGACGATCGCGCACAATTTTGAGGCTTGGGTTTTGGGATCTCAAAGGGTCTGAACAATTCAGTGTCCATCTCCGTGCTCTGGCTAGATGATCTTGACGTCCGCTCTTCGTTTAACACTTCGTTTGACACAGAATTATTTACTCGAGCACGTTCATTCACCAAATCACCACCTGACGCATAACTGTTTGTATTACCGTTAATACGTAAAACCGTATCCTGTGTTGTTGCAAAACTAACTCTCTGCTGACACGACTCTTGTGTGTTATCGTGTTTACTTGCAAGCTCAAAAACAAGGTCATTTTGGTCAATATGGGTAAAATCTACCAATCTATTCCCTTGAATTGCGTTACTCCACTGTGGGAATTCGTCCCTCATAACGTTTCCATCAACAATGAGCTTGGCAGGATATACAATTTGACACTTGGATCTAGGCTGTTTTGACTTAATGCGTTTTGTTTCCTCCCACAGTCTTTTCTGGCTTCATTTATTTCCTTAGGGAGATCGTACCCTACACTAAATTGACTGTTTTTCAGCAAATATGATCTACTCATAATGTCCTCAACATCACAGAAATCTCTAAAGTGTACAATTATTGGTCGTTTGGGATTGCGATTATTTTCCGCTGTCCGAGTCTATGTGCACGTGCAAAGTACATCCTATCCGCATCTAGATCAATATGGTTTTTAATAAATTCTCTGATTAGACTGAAGCAATTCTCATCGTAATTTTCCGAAATACCCCAGAATATCAAATTATTTCTTCTGGACCTAGCTTCCTGGTCAATTGATTTATATGCTAAAGTTCTCAATAAGTCAGTATTTCTATTTGTAACTTGCACAACCTGTTCAAGTTTTTGGTGCATATGGAGGAAATTATCTTGAAAGTTTAACATACCATTGTTCGTCTGTTCCTGATTCTCTCTGATGTGTCTCAATTCATGGAAGATTAGATTTCGTTTATCCTCTGAAGAACAGTTCACGAATTCAGTTATTTGCGAATCACTCTGTTCAGTATTGTTCCTTTTCCTTTTGTTCATTTGAAAATAGCGCGCCATATTGTTTTCACCTAAAACTGCATATGTGTTATCTGTTGACACAGAATAAAGTGATTCTGCCATGTTACTGCCCAATCTAACCTAAGCACTATAGAAAAGAAACGTTTTTGCAGTGGCAGATATTCATCCTAAGATTCCTTTTGACTAATTACTCCAAGAAAACCGAAAAATCACGAGAGCTTCACAAATACGCGACTACACTGTCCGCCATCTTTGCTATTACTAACATAAGCAAATAAAGTTATCAACGATGTGCAGTAGACGATTTAAGCAGGCACCATTTGGACGAACATATGAGCCGAAAATTAGGTGCATAGACCCACTTGATGGCTGTGCATGCATGATTACTTCACGCATGTTAAATGCATTACGGTATCTGCCGCATTTATGTTTATATGAACAGCGTACACGCAGGAAGAATACAGAGACCGAAATATAGTGGATGGCTGCGCTTTCATGTTTAAAGGGTGTGATAAATTAAATGAGCTGGCCCATTACTATAACATTTACAAGAAATCTAATCAAGGAACGATGTGAAAGCGCCAGGTCATTCAGTTTATGACATGTATGCGTGACTGAGATATATCCTTATGCAATGACCAGCATGTGCACACTGCTGTTGGTTATACATGTAAGGTATGATAGCTCAACTTGCGACATCGAATTTCTGAGAACTAACTATTGCCCCTGTATTAAACAGAGTACACAGTCTTTTAAAATTCTGAAAGGCAGGTTTTATCATGAAACGGCTTATTTCCATTCATTGGAATACACTACCAGGCGTGGTTGACCTGATTAACAGCGATATTCATACGCGCATCACGCTGTTATGCAGAGTCCATTCATAGAAAACAATTCAATGAGAGTTACTGTTCCTGAAATGACCGAATAACCGTTAAAAAGTGACACGGGAGCTTCCCAGTTCGCAAAAACACCATTAACTCAGTAAAAGTTCAACTTTCGAATCAAAATCGGCAACAAAAGACATATTTTTGCATAACTGCACTGGGGTTTATGTTTCACTCACTATCATTTCAAAGCAAACAGCCATTTTAACACGAACTATTTCTTCAAAGTGTAGAAATTTCGAAAACAGATATTACTCTCTAGAATAGCTGATATTGAACAGATCCCGAGTTCCAAAAAACATGCGTACGCGGGACTCTCGCCTAGCGAAAATCATGCGTCCCAGGGAAAAAACGTGCGTACCAATACGCGTAATTCTGCGTTTCCGAGAGCTCTGAACGGAGAATGCTGAGAAAACAAGATTATCAGGGTAGGTTGTCTTTTCACTTTTTTGATAGGTGAATGACATATCTTGCGACCCACAGTGAGAGTTCTGCATTCCAGTAGTTCATATTTCACATTTATTTATTGTCATTTTCATTTTCTGTTATCATTCGGAACACATTGCACAACTAGAAAAAGTCCAATAATAAATGAGTGCATGTGTACGTCTATCACAGGCAGAAAAAAGTCAAAGCAATGTCCTGAAAAAATTTGCAGATGCTCGAATTCTGCCTTTTTTAATTGAGTTGAATGGGACCGATTAATCAGGTCTGGGGAATCTCGGAAACACAGGATCCTAAATTATCGCTCAAATGCGCGATAGGGGACTGCCCATGTAAAGGGAAATCAATCTAAATGTCATCAGGGGAAATAAGTTTGGTGGTCAACTTCCGGTTTATATCGTGCATTCCCACGACGACCATCACCACATGTCTCGCCTTTTGCGAGTTGGTGCCCTAGTTTCAGAAACATTACAACACACAAATATAAGATTACATATAAATATTTAACCATCAGAATCTCGGCCACAAATCAATGATAAAACTGATGTAAAAATGGTACGAAAAAAAAATACGGGTTTCTGTCAGAAGAGGGTTCAATTTGGTGATTTTTTCCAGAAAATTTTGTTTGTTTACCGTTTAGCTTCTCACCCCTTGGTCCGAATGCATCCGAAAAAAGACCAATCGAATCAGCGGAAACGGGCCAAAATGATAAACAAATAACAGTGATACAGTTTGGCGTCGGCCATCGGACATAGTCCGAAAATAGTTCCAGATGTCTGAGAGTTTGCTGACCAGTTTGGACAGTTTGTCCGGGATGATTTTCGGAAACACACACTGTGCAGTAATGCACAGTGATGCAATATCATTTTTTGCTTTAAAACAAATGCTGATTGGCCAAGTTTCTGTAAGCTTCAGAGTGGTTCGACTTATTTTACCCCGCAAATACTTATTCACTTAAGCAAACCAGTCATAGTGTTTTGTTACGTTGTGCCTGATTGGTCTATTGCATCCTTATTTACCGATAAAATGACTAAAAAACTTAACTGCCACCAAGAAATAACAGGAACTCAAGTTTTTTATGCACCAAAACAGTTTGTCTGCTCCATCATTACCTGAACAGTCATTTTCCGTGGCTAACATGTCGTGCAGCAGCCACAAAAAGCAGCAAAAAAATAGTACCCCACCCACTCCCACCGATCAACAAGCTCCAGTCTCCTCATGAATTAAAAAGCCAGACAATCAATCAGGCCGCACTTACCATCTGAAATGGTAGCAAAACTACCCCTGGTTTCAATTTGAGAAGGGCAGAAAGGCAATTTCCGTTTATGGTGGTAAAAATGAATGTTAAAAAATGTCCTAAAAAAATTCCAAATGTCTGAACAACATCGGGGCTGCTTGGACAAAATGTCTGAAGTAAATTTCAGTCCAGCTGAAACCCTGAATAATCGAATTTCTATCGCTCAGAACCGTGACGCAGTTGTAGGATAACTACCTCTGTTAGCAAGTCTGCCAATCTCAAGCATGGTCGCGCATCTGAGCGATAATTTTGATCGCGTGTTTCCGAGTTTCCCCAGACCTGTTAATTGTGCACCGAACCCTTGGCCTTACTGAATGATCTGGAACCGTCACCGTGAGGTCATTTACTCTAGTCTTTAATTTAGCGTATTTTTTTTTCAGCAAAATGTGGCGCTTTAATTGGTTTTATTCCCTTAAAGCTATCATATCAAACACGCTGCTAATAGTCTGGGAAACAAATATACCTCTATCCTGCTTAACAAAAGAATGTTCTTTTTTTTTTCTTCGGCTTTTTATTTTCATCAAAAAAGGGTATTGCTAATCACAGGAAGGAACCTTTCCGTTTGGGTATGTCTAAAACCGGGTATAGCTATACACCGGAAGGAACGTTCCTTCCGCGGAAGGAGGATTTTTGTACGGAAGGAAGCTTTTAAATAAGGTTTTTAACAAGATAAGTCTATAAAATCACGATTTATTATTAAAATAATGAATATTGAGATGCTTAGATGAACTATTGTGATGAAAATCAAAACTGTATGTCAGCTTTGCAACTATTAAAAAATCTAACAGCGGAATGAAAATATCAGTACAGAAGGAAGGAATCCTAGCCAGTTTAAAGCATGATACGTTTAATAAATCTTGATTTATGACTGAAATAATCAATATCAGATGTTTAGATTAAACATACAGCGAAATCATTACTTGATTTCGTCTTTAGTATTGATGAAAATTGTTCTTATGCGAAAGGACGATTTTTGTACGGAAGGAAGCTTTAAATAAGGTTTAGCAAGATATGTCTATAAAATCACGAGTTGTTATAAAATAATAAGTATTTACAAATACAGTAAAATCATTTCTTAATTCCATCTTTGTTAGTGTTAAAAAATTGTCCGTATGCAAAAGGAACATTCCCACGGAAGGAAAGTTTTAACTTTACATTGTGAAACCAAACAATACACAACCTGATCAGTGTTTAGATATGCAAATACATTACTGCAGATCTGAGCCACTCCTACCAAAGCTGTTATACCAGCTTTTACTAAAACATGGGACGGAATGGAATGAAAACTGAATGCTACAGAACAGAGCATTAACGGAGCAGGAAACAAAAACAGAACACTGCAGAACAGACCTATGGAATGGAAATGATTATCATGGAACGTTACGTATTACTACAGAACGTAGCGTCAGAACGAGACACAATAACGTTGCTAAGCGTTATGATTTTAAATGAACGTAGTTAAAGTCGTTAATAATCGAAATAACTCAATATAATGTAGAAATAATTCATAAGTTCCGTTGGATTCGCTGTTTATTACCCTCAAACATATCCAAGGGATTTATCTTGAGGAAATACATAGAGGCAGGCAATAGGAGAGAGAGAGAGAGAGAGAGAGAGAGAGAGAGAGAGAGAGAGAGAGAGCTGGTTTCTTTGCTTAGTTTGTCTTCTTGATGTCTGGTGGTTATTGCCTGGCTCTTCCTCAGTGTGCCATGGGTTTGTCTGCATTTGTGGTTGTGGTATTAGAGGAAAGGCCAACTTGGGAACCTTCAGATTAAAGCCAAAATATGCAAGGTACTTTCAATTTCATAAGGAACATCGGAATAAAAACGGAAAAGTGTTTTTGTACCACTGTTCCATGTTTTTGTACCACTGTTCCGTGTTTTTGTACCATTATTTCGATTTGGGGCACTGCTGTTCCGTTTTTTTTCACTACTGTTCCGTTTTTTTTTCAAATGAAACAACTTATCGTACTAGCGAGCAGCGAAGGCTCATGCGTCTGATTACGTTTTAAACCGGTTTAAGCCCTCCAGTAAAATATTTTACTGAACGTTCCAAGGCGGTACTTCTTTTGTGGATCTTTTATGTTTTTGTTCTGTATTGTGTTTGCTATGTCTTTGTGCGCGTCTGGTTATATGTGCTTTGTGGTCACCTGCTGGGAAAGGGCTGACCTCTTGGCTCTCGTTTGTGGTGTCTACTGTGAGTTGGTCACTTTCCCATTGGTATCCTGGGTCAGGTGTGGTACTTGATTGTATCGATTCCTGACCTTTGCACCGTTACTTACTTTCAAAGAAAAATACCTCTAAAGCCAGGCAGCAAATTCTAGTCAAATTTCATGTCCAGCATCATTAGGTAAGGGGAAATGCTGCATAAGGTATTTGTGCTGATTGGATTGGAACTCTGGTTGTACTTATAATGCGAAAATTTCTTTGAAATCATTAGACCCACCACTTATATATTTATAATGTGGATCGGAATACCTTAACGCCCTGTATAAATCCTGAAATCCATATATAGATAAATACATATCTTGGTTTCGAATTGGCCATATCCTGACGGTCATAACTTTAGGCTATTATAATAGCTTCCATAGCCAAATGTTCCGTTTTTGCTTCACCACACTGGTCAATGTATACGTCGCTTTGCCGGTATTTACGCGTATTGCCGGTACGTCATACGCCTATTTTCTGGAATAAAATGGCGGCGACACACCTGTTGACAGCGGAAGTGGTAAGTGTTTGCATTTTTGTTGTTGTTAATACTGCATAGAAAAACATGCCGTATGCCTAAAGGACTATAGAATTCTATCCTTTTTAAGTATCCGACATGTACATGGTGATTTATGCAAGCATTTAGAAATTTATTCGAGTACCGATCGGGAGGGAATGACATTTTTGTTGATTTCTTGTAAATTACCGACTTTCAAGTCATAGAATTTTGATCTGGTGTACATATCTTTCATTTTACCCATGCACGAGTCAACGTCTGGTCCCATAGCATCGAAACGTTGTAACAGTTGAAAAGTGAAACTTGTGTTTTGAAGAAAACGAGTTTACGCCGATCTTGGCGAAAATGTATACTACGCCGTTTGCCGGCCCCCATTTTAATACATCCTGCAGAATGGAGTGCGCCGCTTAAAGCATATGCATACGTACATGGTGATTTATGCAAGCATTTAGAAACTTATTCGAGTACCGATCGGGAGGGAATGACATTTTTGTTGATTTCTTGTAAATTACCGACTTTCAAGTCATAGAATTTTGATCTGGTGTACATATCTTTCATTTTACCCATGCACGAGTCAACGTCTGGTCCCATAGCATCGAAACGTTGTAACAGTTGAAAAGTGAAACTTGTGTTTTGAAGAAAACGATTTTACGCCGATCTTGGCGAAAATGTATACTACGCCGTTTGCCAGCCCCCATTTTAATACATCCTGCAGAATGGAGTGCGCCGCTTAAAGCATATGCATAATGAATTCATTTCCTTCCAGCATGCCAGCCATGCACGAACGTATACATGCACGAACACACACAAGCAGAAAATAGAGGATGGTGAGGTTTATTAAGAAGGGATATATTTTACCTGTTTGGGTTATGTAGAACAGTGTACTGCGTTGCTTAGGAGAGTGGTGCTGCATTGCTTAAGAGAGCGGCATCTCAAATGCTTCTCTGTCTTGGTTTTAGGAAAACAGCACCTGTAGTGACCTTTTCCCACACTTTTTGAGCGAGTCTCAGTTTTCAAAATTGTCCCCAATTTCTCATCAAATATAGTTTAAACCCTACTTTTTATATAGTAAAATAAGAGTTTTAGTTGCATACATAACCTCTTCATTTGCTCTTAAATGTAGATTGTAGGTAAACGTTACAACCACCTCAATGTTGCAGTTCTAACCTGTACCCACGATCTTTGTTTTGATCAAAATATAAAAAAAATCTAAAGTGACCATTTTTATAGCCTAAATTCTCTGCGTAACGCATTGGCATCTTTGAGCAGAGTTATATTTAGTTACGGTATATTTAATTTTGATTGAATTTAATCACTAAAGGGGTCCTTAGCAATACTGGTCCGGATCCCTTTAATCCAGTATTCAATGTTGGGCCATCATCGGCCCGCCAGCGAAACACAGTTTAAATGGCGTTTCGCAGGCGGGCCGTTGATGGCCCGCTAGTAGTGGTATTTTTGATCCTTCCCCTAATCAAACTAAAAAAACGTTGTCAAAGTTGGACCCCCTCTGACAAAACATTCTGGATCCGCGCATGCTATAGTCGTTATACATTTTCAGGGTTTAAAGGCCATTCCGCATATCTCAGATCATAGCGAGAAAACCTGACTCAACAAAGGCACAGACCAGTCTGCGCATCCAGCCAGTCTGATGCGAGACTTTGTTGTTTGCTCCCTGGAAAGTATAATAGCTACGCTAAACTTGGCACATTCTAAGCTTCAAGCTTCTATCTAGTCTCTGTTAATGAGCAGGCTGGTTTTAGCAGGATTTGGTTGGAAACCCTGAAGACACGTCTTCTTGCGACGCAGCACATATTGAGCCCGCTCATTATCCTTACCAAACTGTTACTATTCAAGCTGATCGAAGGCACTTTCATACTAACATGCTTCATGTACATAATTGTTAATATTTTGCCATGCACAGCTCAATGTACTATTGCCTGAGGCCGTAATGCCAAGGACAATAGTGCATTGAGCTGTCCACTCTACCAAGAAGCATAGGTTTAACTATTCTACCAAACAGTCAGGAAATAACTGCTTAATTACCGCAGTGGCTCAGTGGTAGCGTGCTTGACTCGAGACCGAGGGGCTGTGGGTTCGATACTCACTGGCATCACTGTCTTGTGTCCTTGATCAAGACATTAATCCTAGCTTTGTACAGGTTCAACCCAGGAAGACCCGTCCCTTTAAAACTGAAAGATTTTTGATGGGACGTAAAGAATCAAATCAAACAAAAAATAATATGTCGTCTTGTCTCCTCTAGGTAAAAGGAAGATCAGTACATTAGCTGTTTGGGTGATGAGTGTCAGCGAAATAAAAACGGACTTATTTTTAATTAATATAAGTTAGAGCTTCAACAAAAAAGCTTGACTCACCGTAAGCAACTTATAATAATGAACAACATGTAATAGATATAACATGCCTCTTGCTCAATTACTGGATTGGCATGCTGTTTGGGTGCGTGGTGTTGGTAATTAGCGATCAGCGATACTTGTGGCAAATTCTGTAAAGATTTTGTATCAAGTTATCTCAGAAAAAAAACGAAACGCGCTTCACGACCAGGAACCTACGAGGGTCATCCAATAAAGAATGAGACTTTCTTCATAGATAGAAAATCTGTGTGTGTATTTAGTTAAAATTCACCATACTAATAGTACAACATCTTAGCAATTCAGGAATATAAACAATATGCTTGTGATTGATCAGTTGCCATAGTAACGGAATGTTTTGTGGAAGGACTTGAAGATGCATGGCCACGTTTACACTGTTTTTGCATACGCATAGTAAATCAACGTCATTTATTCTCGCTCATAGATAACATTCAACCTCTTGATATCATTTTTTCTACTGAACAATCTTAGTGTTACATAAAATGCAATGAAACAAGAACTTATTATGCATAACCTTTATTTTGGTTGCCTAGCAACCGATTTCCTCAATCTTTTATAAACACTCTACTTTGCGTTGCTATGGTAACTATGTTAGTGAAGGATATCCCACCAAATGTATCACTACGTGCAGCTGATTGTAATTAGGTATAGATAAACAGAACCCTGCTCACTTAAATTGCCTTCGACTATTTGATATTAAAGTTATAAGTCATGATGTCAGTGGAAAATACCATTTTTTTCTTAAAAACCTGATTTTTTAAGCTTTGTTTCCATGGAAACAGCTCAAGACTCTGAAACATTACTTTCTGCTTTTGGTTAAAGATATATTGCATGAGAATATATAAGTATTCATAGAAAAATAAACCATAAATTTTAACCTGTTGCCATGGTGACCACCTATACTGAGCCGGCCACGGATGTTTGCCTAGTCTTCTAATGTTGCCTAGCATCAAAAGTTGGAACAGTGTAACTCGACGAATATGGTTCATGTGAACAGCTAAAAAGACATGCTAGCTTTGAACGAGATTTCATAAGCCTAGCATGTAAATTCACTGTACTATAGAAAAAGTCTCATTCTTTATTGGATGACCCACGTAGCTACTCAGAATTAAATCCACATCCGGTAACGAGACAGTTTAAATGCTCACCTACCCTAACGTGGCACATTTGCGCTGCTTTAGTGGCCAATTTTTAATGTGCATTTGAATCACTTGGCTCCTCCATAGAACTGTTTTGATTTGCATAAATATCAATGATAAATTAAATTACTTTTAAATCTATATGCATTTTGTTTGGCCATATATACATTAACTCACAGTTTAGAGGTGGTTAGTAATGGAAAAGCATGCAGGTAACCAGTACCCCAATACCTAGATATGGGGACAGGGTTCTGGTTACCTTATTTACATAACTGACCACCTGAAGACCGGGAGCCAGCACTTAATGTTGGTATGGTAAATGTTTGCAGTTCTACCAATTAATCTGTTAATATTTATTCATAGAGGGTTCTTCATGAAAACTTCAAGGTCATCTGCCTATCCTGTGGTTGAGGGAGTCTCAGAGAAAACCTACTCTAATTGTGTCCAAGCTAATAACCGACCAAAAGAAGGAACAATAAAACCTATGTAAGTATTCTGATGTCATGCAACAGGCAGGGTTTGTCTGTTTCTTTATATCAAAGCAAACATGATGATGAAAAAGAGTAAACATGGTTTGCAAGAATACAAAGCATGCATTTTCAACTATCATTCACCTCTATATCTGTAAGTTGGACATGATACATGTGATTCTTATATGGAACTGCAATCCTAAACATAGTATATTTTATAAGAATGTATTCTAAAACCACTTTGATACCAGTGTCATTAAAATCGGTTGCAAAATAAAAAGTGAGGTTATTAACATTTGCAAATGGACTGTAAAGGAAGCGGCCATTGTAGGCTTTATGCCGTCACACAGCCTTATATGATATGGTCATGGAAATAAAAGACTAATCAGAAGGTAATTTGCATTAAATAAAATCAAAAGAAAAAGTTTAGATCCTTCAAAAGCAGCGAAAACATTCGTTAGTGATGATGTACCTTTGTTACAGTTCGAATGATGCATTCCCGTCACCAGTGACCTATATAGGTCACTGCCGTCACTGACTGCAAATTAGGAACTTAAATCTCTGCAGAAGAGCATTTCATATGGCATTTTTAAAGTTTTCAACCTAGACAACAGATGTATTCTGTAACATTACGTGTTTTATAATCATGCCATTTTCTTCTAGGAACCATCCGTTTGACCAACCAGAAAGGAGAAGTACAAAGGCTCGGCGAAGGCTAGGTGCATTGACTTCCGACTTGGATGCACCTCCAAAGGGAACTCTATCGCTAAGAAGGGAATTTTTCAAATGTAATGAATCAAAAGTATTACCAATAAAAGAAAACTCTAGTTTCTGAAGACAATGACTGCTAGAAATATAAAAGAATGTGTTTAGAAAACTCAGCACTTAA
Source organism: Loripinus fragilis (assembly GCA_964019695.1). Taxonomy (NCBI): domain Eukaryota; kingdom Metazoa; phylum Mollusca; class Bivalvia; order Lucinida; family Lucinidae; genus Loripinus; species Loripinus fragilis. Next base: position 68,827,374 of record OZ026516.1, read on the forward strand.
CAAAATGGGACTGATAAAGATTATGCTCATATGCACCTTCTGTTTTGTCTCCTGTTTAGCGGTATAATTGGGGTGCATAAGTTTTAAATCTAATCCGTACAAAACGACCAGGTACCTGCAATATGGCCGGTGGTTCCTCTTGATTTCTGAGCAAAAAATAAAGAGCAGCACTTGTCTCAATTTACACATTTTATTTTCAAAGTTTAAGAAGCCAAATACTATATGTTTTGGGTGCTCAAAATAGTTGTCTCAGTGAGACAGTTATTTTGAGTATCCACAACATGTGTTGTTTTTCGGTAAAACGAAAAAGAATTTTGCATGAAACAGTCTTATCTGGAGGTCTGGTTATGCTTTCTCAATCTACTTATCAGTTTTATAAGCCACACATCATATGTTTTGAGTGCTCAAAAGAATCATCTCGGTGAGATGGTTCTTTTCAGTACCCACAACATGTGTTGTGGTTTGGTTGACGGTAAATTGTGATTTTACTTCATGCAACCTTATCTGGAGGTCTGGTTGATGTTCACTAAATTTACATTGGGCTTGTATAAGCCACACATCATATGTTTGGGTGCTCACAAGAGTTGCTTCAGTGAGATGGTTCTTTTGAGTATCCACAGCATGTGTTGTGGTTTGGTAGAAAGAAAGGGGATTTTGCATCAAGCACTCTCGTATCTGTGTGTCTGGTTGATGTTTAAACACTCAATTTACTTAAGTTTTTTTTATAAGCCACACATCATATGTTTTGGTTGCTCAAAAGAGACGTTTCCGTGAGGCGGTTCTTTTAAGGACCCACAACATGTGTTGTGGTTTGGTAGGGAGAAAGGTAATTTTGCATCAAGCACTCTTATCTGTGTGTCAGGTTGTTGTTTACTAAATTTACTTAAGTTTTTTATAAGCCATGCATCATATATTTTGGGTGCTCAAAAGAGTCGTTTCGGTGTGACGATTCTTTTAAGGACCCACAACATGTGTTATGGTCTGTTAAATGAAAAGGTGATCTTGCATCAAGCACTCTTATCTGTGTGTCTGGTTGATGTTAAGTCAATTTACTTAAGTTTTTTTATAAGCCACACATCAAATATTTTGGGTGCTCAAAAGAGTCGTTTCAGTGAGACGGTTCTTTTAAGGACCCATAACATGTGTTGTGGTTTGGTAGAAAGAAAGGTAATTTTGCAACAAGCACTCTTATCTGTATGTCTGGTTGATGTTTACTCAATTTACTTAAGTTTTTTATAAGCCACACATCATATGTTTTGGTTGCTCAAAAGAGACGGTTCAGTGAGACGGTTCTTTTAAGGACCCACAACATGTGTTGTGGTTTGGTAGGGAGAAAGGTAATTTTGCATCAAGCACTCTTATCTGTGTGTCAGGTTGATGTTTACTAAATTTACTTAAGTTTTTTTAAAGCCGCACATCATATGTTTTGGGTGTTAAGCCACGCATCATGTATTTTGGGTGCTCAAAAGAGTCGTTTCGGTGAGACGATTCTTTTAAGGACCCACAACATGTGTTATGGTTTGTTAAATGAAAAGGTGATCTTGCATCAAGCACATTTATCTGTGTGTCTGGTTGATGTTAACTCAAGCCACACATCATATATTTTGGGTGCTCAACGAGTCGTTTCAGTGAGACGGTTCTTTTAAGGACCCACAACATGTGTTGTGGTTTGGTAGAAAGAAAGGTAATTTTGCATCAAGCACTCTTATCTGTATGTCTGGTTGATGTTTACTCATTTTTCTTAAGTTTTTTGTAAGCCACACATATGTGTTTGGTGCTCCAAAGAGTTGTTTCAGTGAGACGGTTCTTTTAAGGACCCACAACATGTGTTGTGGTTTGGTAGGGAGAAAGGTAATTTTGCATCAAGCACTCTTTTCTGTGTGTCTGGTTGATGTTTACCAAATTTACTTCAGTTTTTTTTTAAAGCCGCACATCATATGTTTTGGGTGCTCAAAAGAGTCGTTTTGGTGGAAGGTCCTTTTAAGGACTCACAACATGGGTTGTGGTTTAGTTAAACGGAAAAGTGATTTTACCCTACACACTCTTATCGTGAGGTCTGGTTGATGATCACTCATTTATAAGCCATATAAAGAAATGCTTCGGTGCTCAAAAGAGTCCATTCAGGGAGATGGATCTTTTGGTAAAAGGAAAGGTGGTTTTGCATCAATCACTTTTACCTTTAGGTCTGGTTGGTGTTTATTCAATTGCCTTAAGTTTTTCAAAGCCACACATCATATTGTTTGGGGACTCAAGAGTCGTCTCGATGAGATTGGCCTTTTGAGTACCCCCAACATGTATTGTGGTTTGGTAAAAGGAAAGGTGATTTTGCATCAAGCACTCTTATCTGGCGGTTGTGGTAGATTTTCTTTTGTTTGATTTGATTCTTTACGTCTCATCAACAATCTTTCAGTTATAAAAGGACTGGTCTTCCTGGGTTGAACCAGTACTAAGCTAGGATTAATGTTCTTGCTCAAGAAACCAACACAGTGACGCAGGTGAGGCTCAAACCCTCGGTCTCGAGTCAAGCACTCTACCACTGAGCCACTGCGCTCCCAAGGGTGTGTGGTTGATGCTTACTAAATTTACTGAAGTTTTTAATAAGCCTCACATCATATGTTTTGGGAACTCAAGAGTCGTCTCGATGAAATTGGCCTTTTGAGTACCCCCAACATGTGTTGTGGTTTGGTAAAAGGAAAAGTGATTTTGCATCAAGCACTCTTATCTTGCGGTTGTGGTTGATTTTGTTTTATTCGATTCTTTACGTCTCATCAACAATCTTTCAGTTAAGCTAGGATTAATGTTCTTGCTCAAGGACACAACACAGTGACGCCGGTGAGGCTCAAACCCTCGGTCTCGAGTCAAGCACTCTACTACTGAGCCACTGCAATCCCAAGGGTGTGTGGTTGATGCTTACTAAATTTACTGAAGTTTTTAAAAGCCACACATCATATGTTTCAAAAGTTTTGTCTCCGTCAGCGGGTTCTTTTGAGTACCCAAAACATGTGTTGTGGTTTGGTAAAAAAGAAAAATGATTTTACGATATGAACTCTTCTCTAATTGATGTGTATTCAATTTTCTAAAGTTTTTATAAGCCACACATCATATGTTTGGGTGCTCAAAAGAGTCATCTCGGTGAGACGGTTCTTTTAGGTATTTTGGTTTGGTTAAAGGAAAGGTGACTTTTCATCAAGCACTCTTATCTATTATAGGGAGATCTGGGTGATGTTTACTTAATAATTTTATAAGCCACACATATGTTTTGCATCTCAAAAGAGGTGTCTCTGTCAAACGGCTCTTTTGAATACTTACAACATGTGTTGTGGGTATGGTACAATTTAAAAACGTTTTTACATTTCACACTCTTATTGGTAGGTCTGATTGATGTTTACTCAATTCAATTAGAAGTTATATAAGCAACATATGATATGTTTTGGGTGTTCAGAAAAGTCATCTCAGTGGGATGGTTCTTTTGAGTACCCATAACATGAGTTGTTGCTTGGTAAAGGGAAACATGATTTTTCATCTAACACTCTTATCTGGATATCTGGTTGATATGTACTCAAAGACATTTTATAAGCCACATATTTGATGTTTTGATGCTCTAAAGAGTCTTTTTTATTAAATACATTTGTAACTACTTACTTTTTACTTATTGTTAGCCCACCTCCATTAAATCATATGCTGTAGCTACCTTTAAGAGTCACCTTGCAGAGGCAATCCTAATAGATAACCACAACATATGATTTTATAGAAAAAAATAACCACTTTAATCCTGTTGATACCAACATCAGAGTTGCCCCCTTTTTCCTATATGTTAGGTGGACATGAGGTGTAACTCTGGTGTGGAAATGTTTCTGCTAATGTATAGTGCGTCCAGGTAATAGAGACTGGGCGTGTCAGACAGAGCGCTGTCATACACTGTCAAATAAGACTAGTCTACAGTAAACCGGGTGTAATAGCCTATGTATGCTTTACTCGTGCAACCAACTGAAACGCAGACGACAAGGGTGGCCAACTTTATACATAAGCATGCCTGGTAAACGTTTATCTTTAGTATGCTGCTGGGGAACTGCTGCATTCATTTTCCGGGATGGATATGTTGTGAAATTTTTGGGGGAGGGTAGGTTTGCACTTTCTTCAAAATCTGTCTGTATGGCAAATTGGTTTGATTTTTAAGCCTGATACAATAATAATAAATTACCAATTAGAATTAAGCTGGACAAGGGTTAAGTATCTGGATCATGAGAAAAGGGCATACAAACATGGGATTTGGTCTTATCGCATATCCGAAAAAGCCTCTTATAATCGCTCATTCTGGCGTGCCCAGAGAGACTAGATGTCTAAAAGTTGTTTGGAGTCTTCTACAACTTGCATACTTTGTTTATGCGAGAAGCGAAACCCCTGGCGAGGTCATGCGTACATGCAGGCTCGTCGGAGCCTTTGCCACACGCCGATGTAATAAGAACCATCATCTCGTGTGCTGACCAATTTATAGTATTAATTTTTCATTGCGGACCATTATTTTAATTTCTTCTCCAGTATTATAATTTGAATAGTTGAATTTTCGAAACATTGTCTGAGCGCATATATCTAGACTAGTCAGTCTCCTTGTTATCCAAAATTCGAGATACCTTTTTCTCACAATGGGCTCAAAACTACAACAGGTATATACAGGTATACAGCTGTTAATCGTTTCACAGGTGAATAAATACACTCTGTCTTACCGATTTTTAAATGGAAATGTCCAAGGGTGTGTTTTTGCTAAGAACCGCCCAGTCTCTCTTAACTGGTCGGACTATATATTTGAATAACAACAGCCTACAATAGGAGGTCGATGCATTATCAAAAATACCAACTACAGGTATAATATTAAAATAGCATCAACAAATAATAAGATACTTAGTCTTTAAGCTCTCCAAAGTACTGGTAAATACCAAGGAAGTGGTGGCTCCATCCCAACATAATTAAAAAATTGTTTACCGGCAAAATCAAACCAAAAGCACTTGTTTGATAAATGAGGGAAACAAAAATTTTCCACTACCATTTGTATTTTTATTTCTTCATCAAAACTAAAACAAACTAAACACAAAATAATGCTCAATGATCCTGACTAGATGAGCAAACAGATTAACTAAAATTGAACAATTAATACTAGGTAATCACTAGCAATCATTAAAATCACAGTAGGCAAAAGATCTAAAAATAATCAGAACTGATGATGGTGATGATGATGATGATGATGATGATGATAATGATGATGATGATGATGATATTTGAGTAAATAGACAAGCCTGTAATGGCAAGGTAAATGAGTAGATAGTGTTTTCATTTTCAAGTAAAACAAAAACAATATTTGAAATTGTTATGACATACTGTGCATCAGCAACATCATCATAATAGTAATCTTCATTTTCGCGCGTTATAGGAGGCGTAAAAAAGCTGCGCTATTAAAGTGTTACTGATCAACAGCTTTGTTTTCTCTATTGTAAAGAACAACCTCTTCTCTTCCTTTAACAAAGTTTCCACCTCTCATCATTTTATGTATTCTTACATGGCAGTTTGTGTCGGGCCTGGTCGACTTAAACGACAGGTTTGGTTTTACAGGTAAGAGTTTTTTCAATATGTGAGCCCTTAATGATGATCAAGATACACCAGTCATTTGTATGCCAGGGACGAGGAGACACATAGGGAAAAGGAGACCTGTTCTAAGTGTTATGTTTGTGTCATGCACTTGAAAGAGCACACTAAAACTTCATCATTCCAGTGTAGTACATGTGAGAAAACTTTTAAACAAAAAAGTACCTGGCCCAGCACATGTTAACGCATTTGCCATCCAAGCAATATGAGTGTCAAAAATGTCATAAAAGCTTTAAACACAGAGCATTCCTGCGCTATCATAAGGACCGGTGTGCATCGTAGTAACATTTTGGACTCTTATATTGTTTCGATGGCACCTTGGCTATGTACCTTTTAGCTTAATATTGCTAATGCAGCAGTCATTTGTATCCCCTGGGGCAATAACTCCTAAATTATGCAAAAGGGAATATCTCACAAAGGCCCCGCAGTGGAGGGCTTTTAGAAGGACTTTGAAAATTGAAATGTTGAGAGCCTCGGCCCTGTGTTCAGATGTTCTCCTAGGACATCCTTCCTCCCAAACGATTTATTGCAGACATCGCAGTTGAATGGGCAGAGCCCAGTATGAGTTTTCCGGTGCACCCGTAACGAGTTTGGGTTCTTATAGTACTTGCCACAGTCCACACATAGGCAGTTGGCATCCATTCTGAAAAGAGAATGAGAGACATAGTAAAACTAAAAAGACAAATTCGTCGAATTTATATCCCCCGACGAAGGATTACTTTAGAGAAACATGTAAATCACAAAATATAAATCCCATTTATCTAGACCCTTAGTTCACCTTGAGTATCATTCGGATCATATCAAAAGCATGCCAAGTATGTTTTAGTCACCTGCTGGGTAAGGGCTGACCTCTTGGCTCTCATTTGTGAATTCTAATTTTGAAGTCACTTTCCCATTGGTATCCTGGGTCAGGTGTGGTGCTTAATTGTATCGATTCCTGATCTTTGCCCTCTTTCTTACTTAGTTTAATTAAAGAATACATATCTTCACAATTTCAATATCTGACCTTTCAACCCAATCCCAGAGGTCAGAGGTGTGTGTAAAGTCAAGGTTTAGCTTGCATATTGGTCTACACTCCTTAATGCAACAACAGAAAACAGCATTTGGCCTTTTGACCCTACCCTATGGATCGATGGTGTGTGTAAGGACAGAATATTTGCTTTCATAGTGCTCTATGCTTAAATCCCTTTAATTTGATATGTAACATGACTTCTTTTAGAATAAAATGAATTGACCTTTTTACCCCACCCCCGGGATCGAGGGTGTGTCTGTTGACAAAATATTTGCTTCCATGTTACTGCATGCGTCGTCGGCTTTAATTTGATATGCAACATGGCCATATTCAGAAAAAGTTTAATTTTGGCCTTGGCCCTACCCAGGGATTGGGCCCAGGCCTTCAGACTTAAATCTTGTTGGATGTGTTATCTATCTATTACTCCTCTGCATGTATGCAAAATTTCAGCATAAAATATTTACAACTGCCTGTACTAAGACAATGGCAATGCAACCTGACCAATAGGTACTGTGATATGGTTCCGGACGGACGTACGAACAACGCCAACAACATATCCCTCAGACCTCTCAAAAACCATAATTATAAAGTTCTATCATTTCGGGACCAAGCATGCTACCTGTCTGGTTGGTGCAGTAGATAGCGTGTCTCAGCTTGCGAATCGTAGTGTGCCAATTCGACTCCCGGGCTTCGCACATTCATTCTAATGAAAAGGATTAGGAATGGTCATCAGCTTAGGTTTAGCCTGGTTAGGATCCCCCATAATGAACTCATCTATTTGCCGTGGACATTAAGCAGATGTTGGCGTTCTGTGGTCACACATGGTGGAGGAAACTGAACAACCCGGGGAAAAACATTGACTTTGGACGGCCTACCACTAATTTGCAATACTTTGACACCGGGATTCGATCCCGGGATGGCAAGCGAGTCATTTAACCAACGCCTACTAACACTTAAAAGATTCTCAACAGGTACAAACCTATTAATTAACTTGTGATTTTCCAGGGGGTGGTCCGGACCACCCCTCTGGATCCGCACATTGGATCGACAATTAGTGAAGGGGCAGGGAGCGAGAGAGATGTGGGTTAAGGAAGACACTATAGCATTTGGACCCCCTCCCCCCCCCCTGGAAAAAGTTGGACCCCCCTGGGAAAAGTTGGACCCCCTCCGGATCCTTGGAAAAGTATAGTTTTCTCTATTGTAGTAATAGAATCATTAACAGAGATGAGATAGAAGCTTGAAGCTTAGAATGTGCCAAGTTTAGCGTAGCTATTATACTTTCCAGGGAGCAAACAACAAAGACTCGCATCAGACTGGCTGGATGCGCAGACTGGTCTGCGCCTTTGTTGAGTCAATTTTTCTCGCTATGATCTGAGATATGCGGAATGGCCTTTTAACCCTGAAAATGTATAACGACTATAGCATGCGCGGATCCAGAATGTTTTGTCAGAGGGGTCCAACTTTGACAACGCTTTTTTTAGTTTGATTAGGGGAAGGATCCAAAATACCACTTCTAGCGGGCCATCAATGGCTCGCCAGCGAAACGCCATTTAAACTGCGTTTCGGTGGCGGGCCAATGATGGCCCAACATTGAATACTAGATTAAGGGGATCCGGACCAGTATTGCTAAGGATCCCTATAGTGATTAAATTCAATCAAAATTAAATATACCGTAACTAAATATAACTCTGCTCAAAGATGCCAATGCGTTACGCAGAGAATTTAGGCTATAAAAATGGTCACTTTAGATTAAAACGATTTTTTTTATATATTTTGATCAAAACAAAGATCGTGGGTACAGGTTAGAACTGCAACATTGAGGTGGTTGTAACGTTTACCTACAATCTACATTTTAGAGCAAATGAAGAGGTTATATATGCAACTAAAACTCATATTTTACTATATAAAAAGTGGGGTTTAAACTATATTTGATGAGAAATTGGGGACAATTTTGAAAACTGAGACTCGCTCAAAAAGTGTGGGAAAAGGTCACTACAGGTGCTGTTTTCCTAAAACCAAGACAGAGAAGCATTTGAGATGCCGCTCTCTTAAGCATTGCAGCACCACTCTCCTTAGCAACGCAGCACACTTTTCTACATAACCCAAACAGGTAAAATAGATCCCTTCTTAATAAACCTCACCATCCTCTATTTTCTGCTTGTGTGTGTTCGTGCATGTATACGTGCATACATGGCTGGCATGCTGGAAGGAAATGAATTGATTATGCATATGCTTTAAGCGGCGCACTCCATTCTTCAGGATGTATTAAAATGGGGGCCGACAAACGGCGTAGTATATATTTTCGCCAAGATCGGCGTAAAATCGTTTTCTTCAGATTTTTTCTCAAAACACAAGCTTCACTTTTCAACTGTTACAACGTTTCGATGCTATGGGACCAGACGTTGACACGTGCATGGGTAAATGAAAGATTTGTACACCAGATCAAAATTCTATGACTTGAAAGTCGGTAATTTACAAGAAATCAACAAAAATATCATTCCCTCCCGATCGGTACTCGAATAAATTTCTAAATGCTTGCATAAATCACCATGTACATGTCGGATACTTAAAAAGGATAGAATTCTATAGTCCTTTGGGCATACGGCATGTTTTTCTATGCAGTATTAACAACAAAAATGCAAACACTAACCACTTCCGCTGTCAACAGGTGTGTCGCCGCCATTTTATTCCAGAAAATAGGCGTATGACGTACCGGCAATACGCGTAAATACCGGCAAAGCGACGTATACATTGACCAGTGTGTTCACTGTTCCATTTTGTATCACTCCCGTTTTTCCCCATGTTTTTGCACCACTGTTCCCTTTTAGCCATAAGGAACAACGGAACAAAAAACGGAACTGTGGGGTTTTGCATTACTTTTCTTTTTTTTCATATGAAACAACGGAACAAAAACGGAACAGTGTGTTTTTGAACCACTTTTCTGTTTTTACAATAAGGAACAACGGAACAAAAACGAAACAGTGTGTATTTGCACTACTTTTCAGTTTTTTCATATGAAACAACGGAACAAAAACGGACCACTTGTTGGATTTCTCTCCTCAACCAAGATATTTTAAAGCCTTAATGAAAGAATATATATGGGGCATTCTTAATCCACCCAAAGATAATTTTTTAATAGCAACTTTTCTAGTTATTCTATCAAGACCTGCATTCCATAAAATATTGAAAAACACAACCAAGTTCTTTGGTGCAGTCTTTGCTTCCAAAGGATACCCTTTTAAGAACATATTCTAGTTCCTTGATAAGCTCTGCAGGCGGATTCGGTAATGACATAAACAATGATACAAACTTTGATAACGCCAGTGACTTTATGATAGTTATACGTCTAAAAAAAGTAAGTTTTCGTTTTGACCATTGCTTTAACATTGATATTACTTTGTTTAAAATTTCCACTGAATTAAAAGTCCATATATCATAAACATTAGTTGTTGAAGTAACCCTAGACTGGTTCTCTCCCTTTAATAGCTTGTCAGCATATTAAGACATGTAACGTGTATTCGCCATTGCGCCTACGTATAGCATACACACTGACGTCATGAGTGACGTGGTATTGGAAAATACCCTTGACATAAAGTGCATTTTTTAAACAAGCCGTTTCATTAAGTTTATTTTGTTCTGGGAGTTTATATATATTTTTCTTTTACTTAATTATCAAATTATAGCAACTGAAAAAATCAGAAGTTTGTGTTGAAAAATATTTTCTGGAGCATGCGCAGTCGGATGAGTAGGATTCTCTACTTGTAATGAAATAGGCGTTACCAGTCGTTATATGCGTAGCAGAAGTGGAGCTTTATCAACGAGGGGAACCAATCTAAAAGTAAACCCTAGTATCTTTACTGGCCCCTGAGTCCAGCCTTATTTATAATCGTTGCATAACTTATTATTTGAATTACTTTTTGCACCTATCCATATCGCTCTGGTTTTTTCTTCTTTTATTTTCAAAAATAGTGAGTGAGTATGATCAGGATATACCACAATCACAAACTGCAGACACCCCCGTGGCACTGCGAGGAAGAGCCGCTCAACCATCACAAGACACCAGGAAGACAAACTAAGCAAAGCAATCAGCTCTCTCTTCAATCCTGATAATTTATAGAATTTTGACAATACTTGAAGGCTTTCTCTCAGTGATCGTTCTGTGCCATCAAGAAGTATTTGTGTGTCATCAGCATATTGACTTATTTTCATTTCTTTATTATTTATGGCTATTCCCTTAATATTGATATTTTTCTTAACATTTGTCCAAGAACTTCAGCACATAAAAGAAATATATATGGTGACAGTGGGTCACCTTGTCTACAGCCACGTTTTAGAAGAAAGAATTTGGATATGAAACCATTCTGTAAAATACTTGTTTCTGCTCCTTTCTGGAAAATGTGTATCCATCTTTTAATTGATTAGCCAAAATTAAAATAATCAAATGATTTTGAGATAAATTTCTAAGAAACTGTGTCGAATGCTTTTTCAAAATCTATCAAAAGAATTAAACCTGGTATATTGTGGGAGTCTGTAATTGTTCTATGTTTTGTTGTATGCTACTTTATGTCCATTCTAGTATTGCAATCATCTTGATGGGGAAGAGAGAGCTGGTTGCTTTGCTTAATTTGTCTTCCTGGTGTCTGGTGATGGTTGAGCAGCTCTTCCTCGCGGTGCCATGGGGTTGTCTGCGGTTTGTGATTGTGGTATTTCCTGATCATACTCACTTACTTTTTTGGATGATTTACAAGACTTAACATGCTTAAAAACGGCTATCTTTCTTTCTTTCTCTTTCTATTGTTACTGGTTTCGCTCAAACTTGAGCATTACGCCAGGGAGTGCGAATTTAGAAATTTTGATAAAATAAAAAACAAAAACAAAACAAAAAAACAAAGCAACACAAAAAAAACACAAAAACATTTGGCTGAATTTTGTTTAAATAAGGAGTGCCCTAAACTCCTCTGTGGACTGGGTATTGGCCACAGAAGGAGACAGACCATTCCAATGAGGAATAGTTCGGGGGAAAAAGGAATTCTTCAGGGCATCACTGTATGTCTGGTGTCTGCAGTATTGAGCACTATGTGATGACCTGGTATTTTTCAAACTGTTAGCAGGGGTCATATATTTGTCTTTTTCAATAGACACTGCTGCACAATGAATCTTGTGAAAGAGAAGCAAGGAGGACTGGTCCCTCCGGGCCTCAAGAGATGGCCATTCAAGCTCGTCCAGCATTTCGCCGACACTTCTCGAAATTCTTCCTTCCGTACTGATATTTTCGTTCCGCTATTCTCTTAGGGACGATGTTTTAATAGTTGCAAAGTTGACATCCAGTTTTAATTTTCATCACATTTTTTTTATTTAAACATCTCAATATTCATTATTTTAATAATAAATCTTGCTAAAACCCTTATTTAAACGCTTCCTTTCCTACAAAAATCTTCCTTCTGGTATATAGCTCTACCGTTAAAGAACTATTCAAGCTGCACCAAATAAGAGGTGTTTGCATACTGTAAGGCAGGCGGTTAGCCTGTAACAGCATGTTACATATCTTACTTTATCAGATTAAGAATGAGTATATCGAAAATAGTAAGTGAGTATGATGAAAGCCTGAACTACGGAAAGAAGCCTTTAAACTTTCCATTCATTTAATTTTTTATACAGTTTGCATGCTGGATGCCTTTACTACATATGAAAGCTTTTGAACAACATTATTACAGCTTCCTATGGCGTTATGTACGTTAATTTAATTGAATTACCTTTTGAAACTTGAATTACCCTTTGAAAAAGCTTCCCATCCGAGAGTAAGATGACCAATAGCACACTGACTATCAGAGAAAATGTGAATTTTAACTACATTCTTTATTTCTCTTTTTTCTGCTTGATTCTGATTTGTATTTATTACCATTTTATAGCTATTAATTCCCATGTAGTATAGATCCATAAGGTGTAACAGGTTGCTTGTGTGATATTGGGTTTGTATATCCAGGCATATCTCGAGAAAGAGAGAGCAGTGGCTCAGTGGTAGAGTGCTTGACTCAGGAGGGGGGCAGTGGGTTCGAGCCTCACCGGCTTGGTCCTTGAGCAAGACACATTTATCCTAGCTTAGTACTGGTTCAACCCAGGAAGACCCGTCCCTGTTTATGTGAAAGATTGTTAATGGGACGTAAAGAATGGTCGAACAAATCAAAACAAAAACAAATATCTCGAAGATTATTTTGCGAAATTTACTTCATTAATCCTTTTAGGGGAACCGACATTTCGGCTTATACTTCATACTCCCGGTCCCGAAATTCGCCAGCATGTAGCCTACATATATAGTGATACTCCGTGCGCCTATCCTCCCTCCTACCCTTCTATAAGATATGCATGATCTTTCAACTCAGCTCAGCTTACTCAACTCATCAAGCTGAGCAAAATAAGCATTTTTCGCCCTTTTTCGGAGTGAAATTAACCATGCCACCGAGCTCAGGTTACTCAACTCATCCAGCTCAGCTTACAACTTATGCTACTTAACTTACCTAAGTTGAGTTGGATAAGTTGAACTGTAAGTCAGCGGTCAGTATATTTATAATATATATATATATATAACTATAACAAACATACATGTGATAGGTCCCTATATTCTAAGTTCTAAGTTGAGTAAGTTGCCATAGCTGTCTATTATAGCCGATGAGTTCGGTAAGTTGGGTCTTTAAACAATGATATGTATCCAGATGCTTCAATGGCTGAGCTAAGTTCGGTAAGTTATAATAGCTGCGCATATGTTAGGATGAGTTGGTGATATGTGTCCAGATACTTCAATGGCTGAGCTAAGTTCGGTAAGTTATAATAGCTGCACATATGTTAGGATGAGTTGGTCATGAGTATAACATTGGACCATTATATGCAGCAAGATGCAAGCTAAGTTCGATGAGTTGAGAAAGCTAAGCAAGCTGAGTTCGATAAGTTAAAAGATAAGTTCGATAAGTTGGATGAGTAGGGTAAGTTCGATGAGTTGGATAAGTTGAGAATAAGTTCGATGAGTTGGATGAGTTGAGCTGTTCGATAAGTTGGGTAAGTTGGATGAGTTGGATAAGTTGAGGATGAGTTCGATGAGTTCGCTAAGTTGGACTGTAAGTTCGATGAGTTGGCTAAGTTGGAATGTAAGTTCGATGAGTTGGCTAAGTTGGAATGTAAGTTCGATGAGTTGGATAAGTTGAGGATGAGTTCGATGAGTTGGATAAGTTGTACTGTAAGTTGGATGAGTTGGCTAAGTTGTACTGTAAGTTCGATGAGTTGGCTAAGTTGAGGATGAATTCGATAAGTTGGGTAAGTTGTACTGTAAGTTCGATGAGTTGGCTAAGTTGAGGATGAGTTCGATGAGTTGGATAAGTTGTACTGTAAGTTGGATGAGTTGGCTTAGTTGTACTGTAGGTTTGATGAGTTGGATAAGTTGTACTGTAAGTTCGATGAGTTGGCTAAGTTGAGGATGAGTTCGATGAGTTGGATAAGTTGGACGGTAAGTTGGATGAGTTGGATAAGTTGAGGATGAGTTCGATGAGTTGGATAAGTTGTACTGTAAGTTGGATGAGTTGGATAAGTTGAGGATGAGTTCGATGAGTTGGCTAAGTTGTACTGTAAGTTAGATAAGTTGGCTAAGTTGAGGATGAGTTCGATGAGTTGGATAAGTTGTACTGTAAGTTCGATGAGTTGGCTAAGTTGGAATGTAAGTTAGATGAGTTGGCTAAGTTGAGGATGAGTTCGATGAGTTGGATAAGTTGTACTGTAAGTTGGATGAGTTGGCTTAGTTGTATTGAAAGTTTGATGAGTTGGATAAGTTGTACTGTAAGTTCGATAAGTTGGCTAAGTTGAGGATGAGTTCGATGAGTTGGATAAGTTGGACGGTAAGTTGGATGAGTTGGATAAGTTGAGGATGAGTTCGATGAGTTGGATTAGTTGTACTGTAAGTTGGATGAGTTGGATAAGTTGAGGATGAGTTCGATGAGTTGGCTAAGTTGTACTGTAAGTTAGATAAGTTGGCTAAGTTGAGGATGAGTTCGATGAGTTGGATAAGTTGTACTGTAAGTTGGATGAGTTGGCTAAGTTGGAATGTAAGTTAGATGAGTTGGCTGAGTTGAGGATGAGTTCGATGAGTTGGATAAGTTGTACTGTAAGTTGGATGAGTTGGCTAAGTTGTACTGTAAGTTCGATGAGTTGGCTAAGTTGAGAATGAGTTCGATAAGTTGGGTAAGTTGTACTGTAAGTTCGATGAGTTAGATAAGTTTGAATATAAGTTGGATGAGTTGGCTAAGTTGGAATGTAAGTTCGATGAGTTGGATAAGTTGAGGATGAGTTCGATGAGTTGGATAAGTTGGACGGTAAGTTGAATGAGTTGGATAAGTTGTACTGTAAGTTCAATGAGTTGGCTAAGTTAAGGATGAGTTCGGTGAGTTGGATAAGTTGGAATGTAAGTTGGATGAGTTGGCTAAGTTGGAATGTAAGTTCGATGAGTTGGCTAAGTTGAGGATGAGTTTGATGAGTTGGGTAAGTTGTGCTGTAAGTTGGATGAGTTGGCTAAGTTGTACTGTAAGTTGGATGAGTTGGCTAAGTTGAGGATGAGTTCGATAAGTTGCATTGGGTAAGTTGTACTGTAAGTTCGATGAGTTGGCTAAGTTGAGGATGAGTTCGATGAGTTGGATAAGTTGTACTGTAAGTTGGATGAGTTGGCTTAGTTGTACTGTAAGTTTGATGAGTTGGATAAGTTGTACTGTAAGTTCGAGGAGTTGGCTAAGTTTAGGATGAGTTCGATGAGTTGGATAAGTTGGACGGTAAGTTGGATGAGTTGGATAAGTTGAGGATGAGTTCGATGAGTTGGATAAGTTGTACTGTAAGTTGGATGAGTTGGATAAGTTGAGGATGAGTTCGATGAGTTGGCTAAGTTGTACTGTAAGTTAGATAAGATGGCTAAGTTGAGGATGAGTTCGATGAGTTGGTAAGTTGTACTGTAAGTTGGATGAGTTGGCTAAGTTGGAATGAAAGTTAGATGAGTTGGCTAAGTTGAGGGTGAGTTCGATGAGTTGGATAAGTTGTACTGTAAGTTGGATGAGTTGGCTTAGTTGTACTGTAAGTTTGATGAGTTGGATAAGTTGTACTGTAAGTTCGATGAGTTGGCTAAGTTGAGGATGAGTTCGATGAGTTGGATAAGTTGGACGGTAAGTTGGATGAGTTGGATAAGTTGAGGATGAGTTCGATGAGTTGGATAAGTTGTACTGTTAGTTGGATGAGTTGGATAAGTTGAGGATGAGTTCGATGAGTTGGCTAAGTTGTACTGTAAGTTAGATAAGTTGGCTAAGTTGAGGATGAGTTCGATGAGTTAGATAAGTTGTACTGTAAGTTGGATGAGTTGGCTAAGTTGGAATGTAAGTTAGATGAGTTGGCTAAGTTGAGGATGAGTTCGATGAGTTGGATAAGTTTTACTGTAAGCTGGATGAGTTGGCTAAGTTGTACTGTAAGTTCGATGAGTTGGCTAAGTTGAGGATGAGTTCGATAAGTTGGGTAAGTTGTACTGTAAGTTCGATGAGTTAAATAAGTTTGAATATAAGTTCGATGAGTTGGCTAAGTTGGAATGTAAGTTGGATGAGTTGGATAAGTTGAGGATGATTTCGATGAGTTGGATAAGTTGGACGGTAAGTTGGATGAGTTGGATAAGTTGTACTGTAAATTCAATGAGTTGGTTAAGTTAAGGATGAGTTCGGTGAGTTGGATAAGTTGGAATGTAAGTTGGATGAGTTGGCTAAGTTGGAATGTAAGTTCGATGAGTTGGCTAAGTTGAGGATGAGTTTGATGAGTTGGGTAAGTTGTACTGTAAGTTGGATAAGTTGGCTAAGTTGAGGATGAGTTCGATAAGTTGTGTAAGTTGTACTGTAAGTTCGATGAGTTGGCTAAGTTGAGGATGAGTTCGATGAGTTGGATAAGTTGTACTGTAAGTTGGATGAGTTGGCTTAGTTGTACTGTAATTTTGATGAGTTGGATAAGTTGTACTGTAAGTTCGATGAGTTGGCTAAGTTGAGGATGAGTTCGATGAGTTGGATAAGTTGGACGGTAAGTTGGATGAGTTGGATAAGTTGAGGATGAGTTCGATGAGTTGGATAAGTTGTACTGTAAGTTGGATGAGTTGGATAAGTTGAGGATGAGTTCGATGAGTTGGATAAGTTGTACTGTAAGTTGGATGAGTTGGATAAGTTGAGGATGTAAGTTAGATGAGTTGGCTAAGTTGAGGATGAGTTCGATGAGTTGGATAAATTGTACTGTAAGTTGGATGAGTTGGCTAAGTTGTACTGTAAATTCGATGAGTTGGCTAAGTTGAGGATGAGTTCGATAAGTTGGGTAAGTTGTACTGTAAGTTCGATGAGTTAGATAAGTTTGAATATAAGTTCGATGAGTTGGCTAAGTTTGAATGTAAGTTCGATGAGTTGGATAAGTTGAGGATGAGTTCGATGAGTTGGATAAGTTGGACGGTAAGTTGGATGAGTTGGATAAGTTGTACTGTAAGTTCAATGAGTTGGCTAAGTTAAGGATGAGTTCGGTGAGTTGGATAAGTTGGAATGTAAGTTGGATGAGTTGGCTAAGTTGGAATGTAAGTTCGATGAGTTGGCTAAGTTGAGGATGAGTTTGATGAGTTGGGTAAGTTGTACTGTAAGTTGGATGAGTTGGCTAAGTTGTACTGTAAGTTGGATAAGTTGGCTAAGCTGAGGATGAGTTCGATAAGTTGGGTAAGTTGGAATGTAAGTTCGATGAGTTGGCTAAGTTGAGGATGAGTTCGATGAATTGGATAAGTTGTACTGTAAGTTGGATGAGTTGGCTTAGTTGTACTGTAAGTTTGATGAGTTGGATAAGTTGTATTGTAAGTTCGATGAGTTGGCTAAGTTGAGGATGAGTTCGATGAGTTGGATAAGTTGGACGGTAAGTTGGATGAGTTGGATAAGTTGAGGATGAGTTCGATGAGTTGGATAAGTTGTACTGTAAGTTGGATGAGTTGGCTAAGTTGGAATGTAAGTTAGATGAGTTGGCTAAGTTGAGGATGAGTTCGATGAGTTGGATAAGTTGTACTGTAAGTTGGATGAGTTGGCTAAGTTGTACTGTAAGTTCGATGAGTTGGCTAAGTTGAGGATGAGTTCGATAAGTTGGGTAAGTTGTACTGTAAGTTCGATGAGTTAGATAAGTTTGAATGTAAGTTCGATGAGTTGGCTAAGTTGGAATGTAAGTTCGATGAGTTGGATAAGTTGAGGATGAGTTGGATGAGTTGGATAATTTGGACGGTAAGTTGGATGAGTTGGATAAGTTGTACTGTAAGTTCAATGAGTTGGCTAAGTTAAGGATGAGTTCGGTGAGTTGGATAAGTTGGAATGTAAGTTGGATGAGTTGGCTAAGTTGGAATGTAAGTTCGATGAGTTGGCTAAGTTGAGGATGAGTTTGATGAGTTGGCTAAGTTGTACTGTAAGTTGGATGAGTTGGCTAAGTTGTACTGTAAGTTGGATGAGTTGGCTAAGTTGAGGATGAGTTCGATAAGTTGGGTAAGTTGTACTGTAAATTCGATGAGTTGGCTAAGTTGAGGATGAGTTTGATGAGTTGGATAAGTTGTACTGTAAGTTGGATTAGTTGGCTTAGTTGTACTGTAAGTTTGATGAGTTGGATAAGTTGTACTGTAAGTTCGATGAGTTGGCTAAGTTGAGGATGAGTTCGATGAGTTGGATAAGTTGGACGGTAAGTTGGATGAGTTGGATAAGTTGAGGATGAGTTCGATGAGTTGGATAAGTTGTACTGTAAGTTGGATGAGTTGGATAAGTTGAGGATGAGTTCGATGAGTTGGCTAAGTTGTACTGTAAGTTAGATAAGTTGGCTAAGTTGAGGATGAGTTCGATGAGTTGGATAAGTTGTACTGTAAGTTGGATGAGTTGGCTAAGTTGGAATGTAAGTTCGATGAGTTGGCTAAGTTGAGGATGAGTTCGATGAGTTGGATAAGTTGTACTGTAAGTTGGATGAGTTGGCTAAGTTGTACTGTAAGTTCGATGAGTTGGCTAAGTTGAGGATGAGTTCGATATGTTGTTAAGTTGGAATATAAGTTCGATGAGTTGGCTAAGCTGGAATGTGAGTTCTATGAGTTGGATAAGTTGTACTTAAGTTGGATGAGTTGGCTAAGTTGTGGATAAGTTCGATGAGTTGGGTAAGCTGTACTGTAAGTTGGATGAGATGGCTAAGTTGTACTGTAACTTTGATGAGTTGGATAAGTTGTACTGTAAGTTCGATGAGTTGGCTAAGTTGAGGATGAGTTCGATGAGTTGGATAAGTTGTAATGTAAGTTGGATGAGTTGGATAAGTTGAGGATGAGTTCGATGAGTTGGATGAGTTGTACTGTAAGTTGGATGAGTTGGATAAGTTGAGGATGAGTTCGATGAGTTGGCTAAGTTGTACTGTAAGTTTGATGAGTTGGGTAAGTTGAGGATGAGTTCGATGAGTTGGATAAGTTGTACTGTAAGTTGGATGAGTTGGCTAAGTTGGAATGTAAGTTAGATGAGTTGGCTAAGTTGAGGATGAGTTCGATGAGTTGGATAAGTTGTACTGTAAGTTGGATGAGTTGGCTAAGTTGTACTGTAAGTTCGATGAGTTGGCTAAGTTGAGGATGAGTTCGATAAGTTGGGTAAGTTGTACTCTAAGTTCGATGAGTTAGATAAGTTGGAATGTAAGTTCGATGAGTTGGTTAAGTTGTACTGTAAGTTCGATGAGTTGGCTAAGTTAAGGATGAGTTCGATGAGTTGGATAAGTTGTACTGTAAGTTGGATGAGTTGGCTAAGTTGTTCTGTAAGTTCGATGAGTTGGCTAAGTTGAGGATGAGTTCGATGAGTTGGATAAGTTGGACGGTAAGTTGGATGAGTTGGATAAGTTGAGGATGAGTTCGATGTGTTGGATAAGTTGTACTGTAAGTTGGATGAGTTGGATAAGTAGAGGATGAGTTCGATGAGTTGGCTAAGTTGTACTGTAAGTTTGATGAGTTGGCTAAGTTGAGGATGAGTTCGATGAGTTGGATAAGTTGTACTGTAAGTTGGATGAGTTGGCTAAGTTGGAATGTAAGTTCGATGAGTTGGATAAGTTGAGGATGAGTTGGATGAGTTGGATAAGTTGTACTGTAAGTTCGATGAGTTGGCTAAGTTGAGGATGAGTTCGATGAGTTGGATAAGTTGGACGGTAAGTTGGATGAGTTGGATAAGTTGTGGATGAGTTCGATGAGTTGGATAAGTTGTACTGTAAGTTGGATGAGTTGGATAAGTTGAGGATGAGTTCGATGAGTTGGCTAAGTTGTACTGTAAGTTAGATAAGTTGGCTAAGTTGAGGATGAGTTCGATGAGTTGGATAAGTTGTACTGTAAGTTCGATGAGTTGGCTAAGTTGGAATGTAAGTTAGATGAGTTGGCTAAGTTGAGGATGAGTTCGATGAGTTGGATAAGTTGTACTGTAAGTTGGATGAGTTGGCTTAGTTGTATTGTAAGTTTGATGAGTTGGATAAGTTGTACTGTAAGTTCGATAAGTTGGCTAAGTTGAGGATGAGTTCGATGAGTTGGATAAGTTGGACGGTAAGTTGGATGAGTTGGATAAGTTGAGGATGAGTTCGATGAGTTGGATAAGTTGTACTGTAAGTTGGATGAGTTGGATAAGTTGAGGATGAGTTCGATGAGTTGGCTAAGTTGTACTGTAAGTTAGATAAGTTGGCTAAGTTGAGGATGAGTTCGATGAGTTGGATAAGTTGTACTGTAAGTTGGATGAGTTGGCTAAGTTGGAATGTAAGTTAGATGAGTTGGCTGAGTTGAGGATGAGTTCGATGAGTTGGATAAGTTGTACTGTAAGTTGGATGAGTTGGCTAAGTTGTACTGTAAGTTCGATGAGTTGGCTAAGTTGAGAATGAGTTCGATAAGTTGGGTAAGTTGTACTGTAAGTTCGATGAGTTAGATAAGTTTGAATATAAGTTGGATGAGTTGGCTAAGTTGGAATGTAAGTTCGATGAGTTGGATAAGTTGAGGATGAGTTCGATGAGTTGGATAAGTTGGACGGTAAGTTGAATGAGTTGGATAAGTTGTACTGTAAGTTCAATGAGTTGGCTAAGTTAAGGATGAGTTCGGTGAGTTGGATAAGTTGAAAGTAAGTTGGATGAGTTGGCTAAGTTGGAATGTAAGTTCGATGAGTTGGCTAAGTTGAGGATGAGTTTGATGAGTTGGGTAAGTTGTGCTGTAAGTTGGATGAGTTGGCTAAGTTGTACTGTAAGTTGGATGAGTTGGCTAAGTTGAGGATGAGTTCGATAAGTTGCATTGGGTAAGTTGTACTGTAAGTTCGATGAGTTGGCTAAGTTGAGGATGAGTTCGATGAGTTGGATAAGTTGTACTGTAAGTTGGATGAGTTGGCTTAGTTGTACTGTAAGTTTGATGAGTTGGATAAGTTGTACTGTAAGTTCGAGGAGTTGGCTAAGTTTAGGATGAGTTCGATGAGTTGGATAAGTTGGACGGTAAGTTGGATGAGTTGGATAAGTTGAGGATGAGTTCGATGAGTTGGATAAGTTGTACTGTAAGTTGGATGAGTTGGATAAGTTGAGGATGAGTTCGATGAGTTGGCTAAGTTGTACTGTAAGTTAGATAAGTTGGCTAAGTTGAGGATGAGTTCGATGAGTTGGTAAGTTGTACTGTAAGTTGGATGAGTTGGCTAAGTTGGAATGAAAGTTAGATGAGTTGGCTAAGTTGAGGGTGAGTTCGATGAGTTGGATAAGTTGTACTGTAAGTTGGGTGAGTTGGCTTAGTTGTACTGTAAGTTTGATGAGTTGGATAAGTTGTACTGTAAGTTCGATGAGTTGGCTAAGTTGAGGATGAGTTCGATGAGTTGGATAAGTTGGACGGTAAGTTGGATGAGTTGGATAAGTTGAGGATGAGTTCGATGAGTTGGATAAGTTGTACTGTTAGTTGGATGAGTTGGATAAGTTGAGGATGAGTTCGATGAGTTGGCTAAGTTGTACTGTAAGTTAGATAAGTTGGCTAAGTTGAGGATGAGTTCGATGAGTTGGATAAGTTGTACTGTAAGTTGGATGAGTTGGCTAAGTTGGAATGTAAGTTAGATGAGTTGGCTAAGTTGAGGATGAGTTCGATGAGTTGGATAAGTTTAACTGTAAGCTGGATGAGTTGGCTAAGTTGTACTGTAAGTTCGATGAGTTGGCTAAGTTGAGGATGAGTTCGATAAGTTGGGTAAGTTGTACTGTAAGTTCGATGAGTTAGATAAGTTTGAATATAAGTTCGATGAGTTGGCTAAGTTGGAATGTAAGTTGGATGAGTTGGATAAGTTGAGGATGAGTTCGATGAGTTGGATAAGTTGGACGGTAAGTTGGATGAGTTGGATAAGTTGTACTGTAAATTCAATGAGTTGGTTAAGTTAAGGATGAGTTCGGTGAGTTGGATAAGTTGGAATGTAAGTTGGATGAGTTGGCTAAGTTGGAATGTAAGTTCGATGAGTTGGCTAAGTTGAGGATGAGTTTGATGAGTTGGGTAAGTTGTACTGTAAGTTGGATAAGTTGGCTAAGTTGAGGATGAGTTCAATAAGTTGTGTAAGTTGTACTGTAAGTTCGATGAGTTGGCTAAGTTGAGGATGAGTTCGATGAGTTGGATAAGTTGTACTGTAATGTGGATGAGTTGGCTTAGTTGTACTGTAACTTTGATGAGTTGGATAAGTTGTACTGTAAGTTCGATGAGTTGGCTAAGTTGAGGATGAGTTCGATGAGTTGGATAAGTTGGACGGTAAGTTGGATGAGTTGGATAAGTTGAGGATGAGTTCGATGAGTTGGATAAGTTGTACTGTAAGTTGGATGAGTTGGATAAGTTGTGGATGAGTTCGATGAGTTGGCTAAGTTGTACTGTAAGTTAGATAAGTTGGCTAAGTTGAGGATGAGTTCGATGAGTTGGATAAGTTGTACTGTAAGTTGGATGAGTTGGCTAAGTTGGAATGTAAGTTAGATGAGTTGGCTAAGTTGAGGATGAGTTCGATGAGTTGGATAAGTTGTACTGTAAGTTGGATGAGTTGGCTAAGTTGTACTGTAAGCTCGATGAGTTGGCTAAGTTGAGGATGAGTTCGATAAGTTGGGTAAGTTGTACTGTAAGTTCGATGAGTTAGATAAGTTTGAATATAAGTTCGATGAGTTGGCTAAGTTGGAATGTAAGTTCTATGAGTTGGATAAGTTGAGGATGAGTTCGATGAGTTGGATAAGTTGGACGGTAAGTTGGATGAGTTGGATAAGTTGTACTGTAAGTTCAATGAGTTGGCTAAGTTAAGGATGAGTTCGGTGAGTTGGATAAGTTGGAATGTAAGTTGGATGAGTTGGCTAAGTTGGAATGTAAGTTCGATGAGTTGGCTAAGTTGAGGATGAGTTTGATGAGTTGGGTAAGTTGTACTGTAAGTTGGATGAGTTGGCTAAGTTGTACTGTAAGTTGGATAAGTTGGCTAAGCTGAGGATGAGTTCGATAAGTTGGGTAAGTTGGAATGTAAGTTCGATGAGTTGGCTAAGTTGAGGATGAGTTCGATGAATTGGATAAGTTGTACTGTAAGTTGGATGAGTTGGCTTAGTTGTACTGTAAGTTTGATGAGTTGGATAAGTTGTATTGTAAGTTCGATGAGTTGGCTAAGTTGAGGATGAGTTCGATGAGTTGGATAAGTTGGACGGTAAGTTGGATGAGTTGGATAAGTTGAGGATGAGTTCGATGAGTTGGATTAGTTGTACTGTAAGTTGGATGAGTTGGATAAGTTGAAGATGAGTTCGATGAGTTGGCTAAGTTGTACTGTAAGTTAGATAAGTTGGCTAAGTTGAGGATGATTTCGATGAGTTGGATAAGTTGTACTGTAAGTTGGATGAGTTGGCTAAGTTGGAATGTAAGTTAGATTAGTTGGCTAAGTTGAGGATGAGTTCGATGAGTTGGATAAGTTGTACTGTAAGTTGGATGAGTTGGCTAAGTTGTACTGTAAGTTCGATGAGTTGACTAAGTTGAGGACGAGTTCGATAAGTTGGGTAAGTTGTACTGTAAGTTCGATGAGTTAGATAAGTTTGAATGTAAGTTCGATGAGTTGGCTAACTTGGAATGTAAGTTCGATGAGTTGGATAAGTTGAGGATGAGTTGGATGAGTTGGATAAGTTGAGGATGAGTTCGATGAGTTGGCTAAGTTGTACTGTAAGTTAGATAAGTTGGCTAAGTTGAGGATGAGTTCGATGAGTTAGATAAGTTGTACTGTAAGTTGGATGAGTTGGCTAAGTTGGAATGTAAGTTAGATGAGTTGGCTAAGTTGAGGATGAGTTCGATGAGTTGGATAAGTTTTACTGTAAGCTTGATGAGTTGGCTAAGTTGTACTGTAAGTTCGATGAGTTGGCTAAGTTGAGGATGAGTTCGATAAGTTGGGTAAGTTGTACTGTAAGTTCGATGAGTTAGATAAGTTTGAATATAAGTTCGATGAGTTGGCTAAGTTGGAATGTAAGTTGGATGAGTTGGATAAGTTGAGGATGAGTTCGATGAGTTGGATAAGTTGGACGGTAAGTTGGATGAGTTGGATAAGTTGTACTGTAAATTCAATGAGTTGGTTAAGTTAAGGATGAGTTCGGTGAGTTGGATAAGTTGGAATGTAAGTTGGATGAGTTGGCTAAGTTGGAATGTAAGTTCGATGAGTTGGCTAAGTTGAGGATGAGTTTGATGAGTTGGGTAAGTTGTACTGTAAGTTGGATAAGTTGGCTAAATTGAGGATGAGTTCGATAAGTTGTGTAAGTTGTACTGTAAGTTCGATGAGTTGGCTAAGTTGAGGATGAGTTCGATGAGTTGGATAAGTTGTACTGTAAGTTGGATGAGTTGGCTTAGTTGTACTGTAAGTTTGATGAGTTGGATAAGTTGTACTGTAAGTTCGATGAGTTGGCTAAGTTGAGGATGAGTTCGATGAGTTGGATAAGTTGGACGGTAAGTTGGATGAGTTGGATAAGTTGAGGATGAGTTCGATGAGTTGGATAAGTTGTACTGTAAGTTGGATGAGTTGGATAAGTTGAGGATGAGTTCGATGAGTTGGATAAGTTGTACTGTAAGTTGGATGAGTTGGATAAGTTGAGGATGTAAGTTAGATGAGTTGGCTAAGTTGAGGATGAGTTCGATGAGTTGGATAAGTTGTACTGTAAGTTGGATGAGTTGGCTAAGTTGTACTGTAAATTCGATGAGTTGGCTAAGTTGAGGATGAGTTCGATAAGTTGGGTAAGTTGTACTGTAAGTTCGATGAGTTAGATAAGTTTGAATATAAGTTCGATGAGTTGGCTAAGTTTGAATGTAAGTTCGATGAGTTGGATAAGTTGAGGATGAGTTCGATGAGTTGGATAAGTTGGACGGTAAGTTGGATGAGTTGGATAAGTTGTACTGTAAGTTCAATGAGTTGGCTAAGTTAAGGATGAGTTCGGTGAGTTGGATAAGTTGGAATGTAAGTTGGATGAGTTGGCTAAGTTGGAATGTAAGTTCGATGAGTTGGCTAAGTTGAGGATGAGTTTGATGAGTTGGGTAAGTTGTACTGTAAGTTGGATGAGTTGGCTAAGTTGTACTGTAAGTTGGATAAGTTGGCTAAGCTGAGGATGAGTTCGATAAGTTGGGTAAGTTGGAATGTAAGTTCGATGAGTTGGCTAAGTTGAGGATGAGTTCGATGAATTGGATAAGTTGTACTGTAAGTTGGATGAGTTGGCTTAGTTGTACTGTAAGTTTGATGAGTTGGATAAGTTGTATTGTAAGTTCGATGAGTTGGCTAAGTTGAGGATGAGTTCGATGAGTTGGATAAGTTGGACGGTAAGTTGGATGAGTTGGATAAGTTGAGGATGAGTTCGATGAGTTGGATAAGTTGTACTGTAAGTTGGATGAGTTGGATAAGTTGAGGATGAGTTCGATGAGTTGGCTAAGTTGTACTGTAAGTTAGATAAGTTGGCTAAGTTGAAGATGATTTCGATGAGTTGGATAAGTTGTACTGTAAGTTGGATGAGTTGGCTAAGTTGGAATGTAAGTTAGATGAGTTGGCTAAGTTGAGGATGAGTTCGATGAGTTGGATAAGTTGTACTGTAAGTTGGATGAGTTGGCTAAGTTGTACTGTAAGTTCGATGAGTTGGCTAAGTTGAGGATGAGTTCGATAAGTTGGGTAAGTTGTACTGTAAGTTCGATGAGTTAGATAAGTTTGAATGTAAGTTCGATGAGTTGGCTAAGTTGGAATGTAAGTTCGATGAGTTGGATAAGTTGAGGATGAGTTGGATGAGTTGGATAAGTTGGACGGTAAGTTGGATGAGTTGGATAAGTTGTACTGTAAGTTCAATGAGTTGGCTAAGTTAAGGATGAGTTCGGTGAGTTGGATAAGTTGAAATGTAAGTTGGATGAGTTGGCTAAGTTGGAATGTAAGTTCGATGAGTTGGCTAAGTTGAGGATGAGTTTGATGAGTTGGCTAAGTTGTACTGTAAGTTGGATGAGTTGGCTAAGTTGTACTGTAAGTTGGATGAGTTGGCTAAGTTGAGGATGAGTTCGATAAGTTGGGTAAGTTGTACTGTAAGTTCGATGAGTTGGCTAAGTTGAGGATGAGTTTGATGAGTTGGATAAGTTGTACTGTAAGTTGGATTAGTTGGCTTAGTTGTACTGTAAGTTTGATGAGTTGGATAAGTTGTACTGTAAGTTCGATGAGTTGGCTAAGTTGAGGATGAGTTCGATGAGTTGGATAAGTTGGACGGTAAGTTGGATGAGTTGGATAAGTTGAGGATGAGTTCGATGAGTTGGATAAGTTGTACTGTAAGTTGGATGAGTTGGATAAGTTGAGGATGAGTTCGATGAGTTGGCTAAGTTGTACTGTAAGTTAGATAAGTTGGCTAAGTTGAGGATGAGTTCGATGAGTTGGATAAGTTGTACTGTAAGTTGGATGAGTTGGCTAAGTTGGAATGTAAGTTCGATGAGTTGGCTAAGTTGAGGATGAGTTCGATGAGTTGGATAAGTTGTACTGTAAGTTGGATGAGTTGGCTAAGTTGTACTGTAAGTTCGATGAGTTGGCTAAGTTGAGGATGAGTTCGATATGTTGTTAAGTTGGAATATAAGTTCGATGAGTTGGCTAAGCTGGAATGTGAGTTCTATGAGTTGGATAAGTTGTACTTAAGTTGGATGAGTTGGCTAAGTTGTGGATAAGTTCGATGAGTTGGGTAAGCTGTACTGTAAGTTGGATGAGATGGCTAAGTTGTACTGTAACTTTGATGAGTTGGATAAGTTGTACTGTAAGTTCGATGAGTTGGCTAAGTTGAGGATGAGTTCGATGAGTTGGATAAGTTGTAATGTAAGTTGGATGAGTTGGATAAGTTGAGGATGAGTTCGATGAGTTGGATGAGTTGTACTGTAAGTTGGATGAGTTGGATAAGTTGAGGATGAGTTCGATGAGTTGGCTAAGTTGTACTGTAAGTTTGATGAGTTGGGTAAGTTGAGGATGAGTTCGATGAGTTGGATAAGTTGTACTGTAAGTTGGATGAGTTGGCTAAGTTGGAATGTAAGTTAGATGAGTTGGCTAAGTTGAGGATGAGTTCGATGAGTTGGATAAGTTGTACTGTAAGTTGGATGAGTTGGCTAAGTTGTACTGTAAGTTCGATGAGTTGGCTAAGTTGAGGATGAGTTCGATAAGTTGGGTAAGTTGTACTCTAAGTTCGATGAGTTAGATAAGTTGGAATGTAAGTTCGATGAGTTGGTTAAGTTGTACTGTAAGTTCGATGAGTTGGCTAAGTTAAGGATGAGTTCGATGAGTTGGTAAGTTGTGCTGTAAGTTGGATGAGTTGGCTAAGTTGGAATGAAAGTTAGATGAGTTGGCTAAGTTGAGGATGAGTTCGATGAGTTGGATAAGTTTTACTGTAAGCTGGATGAGTTGGCTAAGTTGTACTGTAAGTTCGATGAGTTGGATAAGTTGTACTGTAAGTTCGATGAGTTGGCTAAGTTGAGGATGAGTTCGATGAGTTGGATAAGTTGTAATGTAAGTTGGATGAGTTGGATAAGTTGAGGATGAGTTCGATGAGTTGGATAAGTTTTACTGTAAGCTGGATGAGTTGGCTAAGTTGTACTGTAAGTTCGATGAGTTGGATAAGTTGTACTGTAAGTTCGATGAGTTGGCTAAGTTGAGGATGAGTTCGATGAGTTGGATAAGTTGTAATGTAAGTTGGATGAGTTGGATAAGTTGAGGATGAGTTCGATGAGTTGGATGAGTTGTACTGTAAGTTGGATGAGTTGGATAAGTTGAGGATGAGTTCGATGAGTTGGCTAAGTTGTACTGTAAGTTTGATGAGTTGGGTAAGTTGAGGATGAGTTCGATGAGTTGGATAAGTTGTACTGTAAGTTGGATGAGTTGGCTAAGTTGGAATGTAAGTTAGATGAGTTGGCTAAGTTGAGGATGAGTTCGATGAGTTGGATAAGTTGTACTGTAAGTTGGATAAGTTGGCTAAGTTGTACTGTAAGTTCGATGAGTTGGCTAAGTTGAGGATGAGTTCGATAAGTTGGGTAAGTTGTACTCTAAGTTCGATGAGTTAGATAAGTTGGAATGTAAGTTCGATGAGTTGGTTAAGTTGTACTGTAAGTTCGATGAGTTGGCTAAGTTAAGGATGAGTTCGATGAGTTGGATAAGTTGTACTGTAAGTTGGATGAGTTGGCTAAGTTGTTCTGTAAGTTCGATGAGTTGGCTAAGTTGAGGATGAGTTCGATGAGTTGGATAAGTTGGACGGTAAGTTGGATGAGTTGGATAAGTTGAGGATGAGTTCGATGTGTTGGATAAGATGTACTGTAAGTTGGATGAGTTGGATAAGTTGAGGATGAGTTCGATGAGTTGGCTAAGTTGTAGTGTAAGTTTGATGAGTTGGCTAAGTTGAGGATGAGTTCGATGAGTTGGATAAGTTGTACTGTAAGTTGGATGAGTTGGCTAAGTTGGAATGTAAGTTCGATGAGTTGGATAAGTTGAGGATGAGTTGGATGAGTTGGATAAGTTGTACTGTAAGTTGGATGAGTTGGATAAGTTGTACTGTAAGTTGGATGAGTTGGCTAAGTTGTACTGTAAGTTCGATGAGTTGGCTAAGTTGAGGATGAGTTCGATAAGTTGGGTAAGTTGGAATGTAAGTTCGATGAGTTGGCTAAGTTGGAATGTAAGTTCGATGAGTTGGATTAGTTGTACTGTAAGTTCGATGAGTTGGCTGAGTTGTACTGTAAGTTCGATGAGTTGGATAAGTTTAGGATGAGTTCGATGAGTTACCTAAGTTGTACTGTAAGTTTGATGAGTTGGCTAAGTTGGAATGTAAGTTGGATGAGCTGGATAAGTTGAGGATGAGTTGGATAAGTTGTACTGTAAGTTGGATGAGTTGGCTAAGTTGTACTGTAAGTTGGATGAGTTGGCTAAGTTGAGGATAAGTTCGATAAGTTGGATAAGTTGTACTGTAAGTTGGATGAGTTGGCTAAGTTGTACTGTAAGTTCGATGAGTTGGATAAGTTGAACTGTCAGTTGTATGAGTTGGCTAAGTTGTACTGTAGGTTGGATGAGTTGGCTAAGTTGTACTGTAAGTTGGATGAGTTGGCTAAGTTGAGGATGAGTTCGATAAGTTGGGTAAGTTGTACTGTAAGTTGGATGAGTTGGCTAAGTTGTACTGTAAGTTCGAGGAGTTGGCTAAGTTGAGGATGAGTTCGATAAGTTAAGTAAGTTTGACTGTAAGTTCGATGAGTCAGATAAGTTGGAACGTAAGTTCGATAAGTTGGCTAAGTTGGAATGTAAGTTGGATGAGTTGGATAAGTTGTACTGTAAGTTCGATGAGTTGGCTAAGTTGAGGATGAGTTCGATGAGTTGGATAAGTTATACTGTAAGTTGGATGAGTTGTCTAAGTTGGAATGTAAATTCGATGAGTTGGATAAGTTGAGGATGAGTTGGATACGTTGTACTGTAAGTTGGATGTGTTGGCTAAGTTGAGGATAAGTTCGATGAGTTGGGTAAGCTGTACTGTATGTTGGATGAGTTGGCTAAGTTGAGGATGAGTTCGTTGAGTTGGATAAGTTGTACTGTAAGTTGGATGAGTTGGATAAGTTGAGGCTGAGTTCGATGAGTTTGATACGTTGTACTGTAAGTTGGATGAGTTGGCTAAGTTGAGGATAAGTTTGATGAGTTGGGTAAGCTGTACTGTAAGTTGGATGAGTTGGCTAAGTTTAGGATGAGTTCGATGAGTTTGATACGTTGTACTGTAAGTTGGATGAGTTGGCTAAGTTGAGGATGAGTTCGATGAGTTGGATAAGTTGTACTGTAAGTTGGATGAGTTGGCTAAGTTGTACTGTAAGTTGGATGAGTTGGCTAAGTTGTACTGTAAGTTCGATGAGTTGGCTAAGTTGAGGATGAGTTCGATAAGTTTGGTAAGTTGTACTGTAAGTTGGATGAGTTGGCTAAGTTGTACTGTAAGTTCGATGAGTTGGCTAAGTTGAGGATGAGTTCGATAAGTTGGGTAAGTTGGACTGTAAGTTCGATGAGTCAGATAAGTTGGGATGTAAGTTCGATAAGTTGGCTAAGTTGAGGATGAGTTCGATGAGTTGGATAAGTTGTACTGTAAGTTCGATGAGATGGATAAGTTGAGGATGAGTTGGATACGTTGTACTGTAAGTTGGATGAGTTGGCTAAGTTGAGGATAAGTTCGATGAGTTGGGTAAGCTGTACTGTAAGTTGGATGAGTTGGGTAAGTTGATGATGAGTTCGATGAGTTGGATAAGTTGTACTGTAAGTTGGATGAGTTGGCTAAGTTGTACTGTAAGTGTGATGAGTTGGATAAGTTGAGAATAAGTTCGATGAGTTGGCTAAGTTGGAAGGTAAGTTCGTTGAGTTGGATAAGTTGAGGATGAATTCGATGAGTTGGATAAGTTGGACTGTAGGTTGGATAAGTTGGACAGTAAGTGCGATGAGTTGGATAAGTTGAGGATGAGTTCGATTAGTTGGATAAGTTGTACTGTAAGTTCGATGAGTTGGCTAAGTTGAGGATGAGTTCGATGAGTTGGATAAGTTGTACTGTAAGTTTGATGAGTTGGCTAAGTTGTACTGTAAGTTCGATGAGTTGGCTAAGTTGAGGATGAGTTCGATAAGTTGGGTAAGTTGCACTGTAAGTTGGATGAGTTGGCTATGTTGTACTTTAAGTTCGATGAGTTGGCTAAGTTGAGGATGAGTTCGATAATATGGGTAAGTTGCACTGTAAGTTCGATGAGTTGGATAAGTTGTACTGTAAGTTCGATGAGTTGGCTAAGTTCGGCTGTAAGTTGGATGAGTTGGATAAGTTGAGGATGAGTTCGATGAGTTGGATAAGTTGTACTGTAAGTTGGATAAGTTGGACCGTAAGTATGATGAGTTGAATAAGTTGAGGATGAGTTCGATGAGTTTGCTAGCGTTAGCTGTGTGTTCGATGAATTGGCTAAGTTGGGCTGTAAGTATGGTGATTTAGATGAATTGAAGCGAAATAAGAGGAGTAGAGTAAGTTGAAAATTCGTAGAGTTGGCAGCGCTGGAAAAAGGGGCTGTTCGAGCCGCACATCCTTACCATGTCATATAATAGGTAGTTAGCCCCCCCCCCTCCGAGAGAACAGAAGTCAGACCCTCATATCATAACTCGCAGTCCCAAAATCAACGTAGCATATATTCGTGCGTGTTATATTCATTTCAGTCTGCATGAGCCTCAATCTCCCGGGGGGGGGGGGGGGGGGCGATAACTCTCTATACACGTAATAGTATTGGTGTGCATGCCCGATATACCCCCTTTGAAGCAGTGTCGCGTATACAATAAACCCCCTTTTTTAAAGAAACGATTATGAATGACCCATTTTATTGGTTCGTGTTCATATGAATGGTCCCCCTTTTCTAACATCCAACATATATTTAGCTCAGAGACACAAATTGAAACACAATTTTATTATTTGTTTGCCAACCTTGGCAGAGAGGATACCTGTATGTAGGAGAATATAAAACCAAAGGACAACATGTGTATATGTAACCATTGTGTACAAGCAATATATATGAGCAGTTAAATTGTTTCAAAGGCCACATACCGGTATATGTTTGGGTAGTTTTCAAAATACTTGCTCGTACACCCGCACCAACGTTATCCCCAAGTTACCAAATTAAGTAAATCTGCTCATTGCATGTACATAATTATGCGTAGACAAAATCGCGAATCTGCCTCTATTCATCCTCTGTAGCTGGTGTACGTTTGTGTCGGACCTGATAGGAGTATCAAAGACGGGCTTTCCCTAGCCGTGGCCTTTATCATAAATGAAAACTATAAATGTGATTTTTTTAATTTGGCAAAACTACACAATTCTAATATATAATAATGATGCTTCATTGAAAAGATATGTTCCAAAGCAAACTCTTATTCAGCTTATCATCAGCCATTTATGTTACTCCGTATAATAAGTGTCTTATTGGGACCCTAATTACCCACTAGACGTAAAAAGGACGTGCATTAAGCAGGTTTTGCCCCCATCCCCTCACACACATCCTTAAGACAAAAATTTGAAAGTAAATATACAACATTTTCTTCAAATTTTTTATCAGACGAGTAGATCACTAGATGTGTTTTTATTTCCTAATTGGTCTACTTTACCAGTTATTATGGTTAAAAAGAAAGAAAAAAATAAAATCATTTAAGGAAAAAAACAAGTGTTAAAACCATCTGTTAACCTCCAAATCTTTTTCTCTCTTCCATTTTGGCGGCCATTTCCTGGTAACAGTATTAATGTAAAAAAAGCTAAAATATTAAAGCACATTTTCGTTCATCTAATAAAACAACCCAAAGAAAATGTTGTAAATTTACCTCCTACTTTTGGCTTCTGGTGAGACTAAAAATCATGGTTAATGCTAAAAGTAAAATAAAAAGTAAATAAGGGTGCAAAGGAGGTTGTAACGGGTATAGATATACCGCGACCTCAGACCAATGACCTTTGGATAGGATTGTTCCATTTCAAAAGCAAAGGTTGATCTGGAACGGGAACCAGTTTACGTTGAAAATTGTTGTTTAAATTGTTGTTATTTCGATATATTGATACAATCCGCAGTGGCGCAGTTGGTTACACACAGAAGGCTTATACTTGAGGCAGAACGCTGAGATGTGAGTTCGAGCCCCGCATATTCCATATTTTTTATAAATATTTTACTGACTTCTCGTATTGTGACATTGTTTTTACTTTTAGAACTGTTGAATGCTGTATTTCTTGTATTTTTGTTTTATTTTTTGTTTGTTTTATTTTCAATTATTTTATTCAAATTAATTCATCTCTGAACAATACATGTAGATGTATAACAACTCATGTCGTCTTCGAACTCATCCGCCGTGTCTGTTTCTTGAGTTGGATAAGTTGTACTGTAAGTTCGATGAGTTGGCTAAGTTGAGGATGAGTTCGATGAGTTGGATAAGTTGTACTGTAAGTTGGATGAGTTGGCTAAGTTGTACTGTAAGTTCGATGAGTTGGCTAAGTTGAGGATGAGTTCGATAAGTTGGGTAAGTTGGAATGTAAGTTCGATGAGTTGGCTAAGTTGGAATGTAAGTTCGATAAGTTGGCTAAGTTGGAATGTAAGTTCGATGAGTTGGATAAGTTGTACTGTAAGTTCGATGAGTTGGCTAAGTTGAGGATGAGTTCGATGAGTTGGATAAGTTATACTGTAAGTTGGATGAGTTGTCTAAGTTGGAATGTAAGTTCGATGAGTTGGATAAGTTGAGGATGAGTTGGATACGTTGTACTGTAAGTTGGATGAGTTGGCTAAGTTGAGGATAAGTTCGATGAGTTGGGTAAGCTGAACTGTATGTTGGATGAGTTGGCTAA
This sequence comes from Loripinus fragilis, assembly GCA_964019695.1. NCBI lineage: Eukaryota > Metazoa > Mollusca > Bivalvia > Lucinida > Lucinidae > Loripinus > Loripinus fragilis. The sequence goes on from OZ026516.1 coordinate 68,860,912, forward strand.
GTTGAGGATGAGTTCGTTGAGTTGGATAAGTTGTACTGTAAGTTGGATGAGTTGAATAAGTTGAGGCTGAGTTCGATGAGTTTGATACGTTGCACTGTAAGTTGGATGAGTTGGCTAAGTTGAGGATAAGTTTGATGAGTTGGGTAAGCTGTACTGTAAGTTGGATGAGTTGGCTAAGTTGAGGATGAGTTCGATGAGTTTAATACGTTGTACTGTAAGTTGGATGAGTTGGCTAAGTTGAGGATGAGTTCGATGAGTTGGATAAGTTGTACTGTTAGTTGGATGAGTTGGCTAAGTTGTACTGTAAGTTGGATGAGTTGGCTAAGTTGTACTGTAAGTTCGATGAGTTGGCTAAGTTGAGGATGAGTTCGATAAGTTGGGTAAGTTGTACTGTAAGTTGGATGAGTTGGCTAAGTTGTACTGTAAGTTCGATGAGTTGGCTAAGTTGAGGATGAGTTCGATAAGTTGGGTAAGTTGGACTGTAAGTTCGATGAGTCAGATAAGTTGGGATGTAAGTTGGATGAGTTGGCTAAGTTGGAATGTAAGTTCGATGAGTTGGATAAGTTGTACTGTAAGTTCGATGAGTTGGATAAGTTGAGGATGAGTTGGATACGTTGTACTGTAAGTTGGATGAGTTGGCTAAGTTGAGGATAAGTTCGATGAGTTGTGTAAGCTGTACTGTAAGTTGGATGAGTTGGGTAAGTTGATGATGAGTTCGATGAGTTGGATAAGTTGTACTGTAAGTTGGATGAGTTGGCTAAGTTGTACTGTAAGTGTGATGAGTTGGATAAGTTGAGAATAAGTTCGATGAGTTGGCTAAGTTGGAAGGTAAGTTCGTTGAGTTGGATAAGTTGAGGATGAATTCGATGAGTTGGATAACTTATCGAACTTACTGTACAACTTATCCAACTCATCGAACTTACATTCCAACTTAGCCAACTTATCGAACTTACATTCCAACTTATCTAACTCATCGAACTTACAGTCCAACTTACCCAACTTATCGAACTCATCCTCAACTTAGCCAACTCATCGAACTTACAGTACAACTTAGCCAACTCATCCAACTTACAGTACAACTTACCCAACTTATCGAACTCATCCTCAACTTAGCCAACTCATCGAACTTACAGTACAACTTAGCCAACTCATCGAACTTACAGTACAACTTAGCCAACTCATCCAACTTACAGTACAACTTAGCCAACTCATCCAACTTACAGTACAACTTATCCAACTCATCGAACTCATCCTCAACTTAGCCAACTCATCCAACTTACAGTACAACTTAGCCAACTCATCCAACTTACAGTACAACTTATCCAACTCTACGAACTCATCCTCAACTTAGCCAACTCATCCAACTTACAGTACAACTTACCAAACTTATCGAACTCATCCTCAACTTAGCCAACTCATCGAACTTACATTCCAACTTAGCCAACTCATCCAACTTACAGTACAACTTAGCCAACTCATCGAACTTACATTCCAACTTAGCCAACTCATCGAACTTACATTCCAACTTACCCAACTTATCGAACTCATCCTCAACTTAGCCAACTCATCGAACTTACAGTACAACTTAGCCAACTCGTCCAACTTACAGTACAACTTATCCAACTCATCGAACTCATCCTAAACTTAGCCAACTCATCGAACTTACAGTACAACTTATCCAACTCATCGAACTTACATTCCAACTTAGCCAACTTATCAAACTTACATTCCAACTTATCTAACTCATCGAACTTACAGTCCAATTTACCCAACTTATCGAACTCATCCTCAACTAAGCCAACTCATCGAACTTACAGTACAACTTAGCCAACTCATCCAACTTACAGTACAACTTACCCAACTTATCAAACTCATCGAACTTACATTCCAACTTAGCCAACTCATCCAACCTACAGTACAACTTAGCCAACTCATCGAACTTACAGTACAACTTAGCCAACTCATCGAACTTACAGTACAACTTATCCAACTCATCGAACTTACATTCCAACTTAGCCAACTTATCGAACTTACATTCCAACTTATCTAACTCATCGAACTTACAGTCCAACTTACCCAACTTATCGAACTCATCCTCAACTTAGCCAACTCATCGAACTTACAGTACAACTTAGCCAACTCATCCAACTTACAGTACAACTTACCCAACTTATCGAACTCATCGAACTTACATTCCAACTTAGCCAACTCATCCAACCTACAGTACAACTTAGCCAACTCATCCAACTTACAGTACAACTTATCCAACTCATCGAACTCATCCTCAACTTATCCAACTCATCCAACTTACAGTACAACTTATCCAACTCATCCTCAACTTATCCAACTCATCCAACTTACCGTCCAACTTATCGAACTCATCGAACTCATCCTCAACTTATCCAACTCATTGAACTTACATGCCAACTTAGCCAACTCATCGAACTTACATTCCAACTTATCTAACTCATCGAACTTACAGTACAACTTACCTAATTTATCGAACTCATCCTCAACTTAGCCAACTCATCGAACTTACAGTACAACTTAGCCAACTCATCCAACTTACAGTACAACTTATCCAACTCATCGAACTCATCCTCAACTTAGCCAACTCATCGAACGTACATTCCAACTTAGCCAAATCATCCAACTTACAGTACAACTTATCCAACTCATCGAACTCATCCTCAACTTAGCCAACTCATCAAACTTACAGTACAACTTAGCCAACTCATCGAACTCATCCTCAACTTATCCAACTCATCCAACTTACAGTACATCTTATCCAACTCATCGAACTCATCCTCAACTTATCCAACTCATCCAACTTACAGTACAACTTATCCAACTCATCGAACTTACATTCCAACTTACCCAACTTATTGAACTCATCCTCAACTTAGCCAACTCATCGAACTTACAGTACAACTTAGCCAACTCATCCAACTTACAGTACAACTTATCCAACTCATCCTCAACTTAGCCAACTCATCGAACTTACAGTACAACTTATCCAACTCATCGAACTTGCATTCCAACCCATCGAACTTATCGAACTTACATTCCAACTTATCTAACTCATCGAACTTACTGTCCAACTTACCCAACTTATCGAACTCATCCTCAACTTAGCCAACTCATCAAACTTACAGTACATCTTAGCCAACTCATCCAACTTAAAGTACAACTTACCCAACTTATCGAACTCATCCTCAACTTAGCCAACTCTTCGAACTTACAGTACAACTTAGCCAACTCATCGAACTTACAGTACAACTTAGCCAACTCATCCAACTTACAGTACAACTTATCCAACTCATCGAACTCATCCTCAACTTAGCCAACTCATCCAACTTACAGTACAACTTACCCAACTTATCGAACTCATCCTCAGCTTAGCCAACTCATCGAACTTACATTCCAACTTAGCCAACTCATCCAACTTACAGTACAACTTATCCAACTAATCCTCAACTTATCCAACTCATCGAACTTACATTCCAACTTAGCCAACTCATCCAACTTACAGTACAACTTAGCCAACTCATCGAACTCATCCTCAACTTAGCAAACTCATCGAACTTACAGTACAACTTATCCAACTCATCGAACTTACAGTACAATTTACCCAACTCATCGAAATTACTTTCCAACTTACCCAACTTATCGAACTCATCCTCAACTTAGCCAACTCATCGAACTTACAGTACAACTTAGCCAACTCATCCAACTTACAGTACAACTTATCCAACTCATCGAACTCATCCTCAACTTAGCCAACTTATCGAACTTACATTCCAACTTATCTAACTCATCGAACTTACCGTCCAATTTACCCAACTTATCGAACTCATCCTCAACTTAGCCAACTCATCGAACTTACAGTACAACTTAGCCAACTCATCCAACTTACAGTACAACTTTCTCAACTTATCGAACTCATCCTCAACTTAGCCAACTCATCGAACTTACAGTACAACTTAGCCAACTCATCGAACTTACAGTACAACTTAGCCAACTCATCCAACTTACAGTACAACTTATCCAACTCATCGAACTCATCCTCAATTTAGCCAACTCATCCAACTTACAGTACAACTTACCGAACTTATCGAACTCATCCTCAACTTAGCCAACTCATCGAACTTACAGTACAACTTACCCAACTTATCGAACTCATCCTCAACTTAGCCAACTCATCGAACTTACAATCCAACTTAGCCAACTCATCCAACTTACAGTACAACTTAGCCAACTCATCGAACTTACATTCCAACTTAGCCAACTCATCGAACTTACATTCCAACTTACCCAACTTATCGAACTCATCCTCAACTCAGCCAACTCATCGAACTTACAGTACAACTTAGACAACTCATCCAACTTACAGTACAACTTATCCAACTCATCGAACTCATCCTCAACTTAGCCAACTCATCGAACTTACAGTACAACTTATCCAACTCATCGAACTTACATTCCAACTTAGCCAACTTATCGAACTTACAATCCAACTTATCTAACTCATCGAACTTACAGTCCAATTTACCCAACTTATCGAACTCATCCTCAACTTAGCCAACTCATCGAACTTACAGTACAACATAGACAACTCATCCAACTTACAGTACAACTTACCCAACTTATCGAACTCATCGAACTTACATTCGAACTTAGCCAACTCATCCAACCTACAGTACAACTTAGCCAACTTGATCGAACATAGAGTACAACTTAGCCAACTCATGGAACTTACAGTACAACTTATCCAACTCATCGAACTTACATTCCAACTTAGCCAACTTATCGAACTTACATTCCAACTTATCTAACTCATCGAACTTACAGTCCAACTTACCCAACTTATCGAACTCATCCTCAACTTAGCCAACTCATCGAACTTCCAGTACAACTTAGCCAACTCATCCAACTTACAGTAAAACTTACCCAACTTATCGAACTCATCGAACTTACATTCCAACTTAGCCAACTCATCGAACTTACAGTACTACTTAGCCAACTCATCCAACTTACAGTTCAACTTATCCAACTCATCGAACTCATCCTCAACTTAGCCAACTCATCGAACGTACATTCCAACTTAGCCAACTCATCCAACTTACAGTACAACTTATCCAACTCATCGAACTCATCCTCAACTTAGCCAACTCATCAAACTTACAGTACAACTTAGCCAACTCATCGAACTCATCCTCAACTTATCCAACTCATCCAACTTACAGTACATCTTATCCAACTCATCGAACTCATCCTCAACTTATCCAACTCATCCAACTTACAGTACAACTTATCCAACTCATCGAACTTACATTCCAACTTACCCAACTTATTGAACTCATCCTCAACTTAGCCAACTCATCGAACTTACAGTACAACTTAGCCAACTCATCCAACTTACAGTACAACTTAGCCAACTCATCGAACTCATCCTCAACTTATCCAACTCATCCAACTTACAGTACATCTTATCCAACTCATCGAACTCATCCTCAACTTATCCAACTCATCCAACTTACAGTACAACTTATCCAACTCATCGAACTTACATTCCAACTTACCCAACTTATTGAACTCATCCTCAACTTAGCCAACTTATCAAACTTACAGTACAACTTAGCCAACTCATCGAACTCATCCTCAACTTATCCAACTCATCCAACTTACAGTACAACTTATCCAACTCATCGAACTCATCCTCAACTTATCCAACTCATCCAACTTACCGTCCAACTTATCCAACTCATCGAACTCATCCTCAACTTAGCCAACTCATCGAACTTACAGTACAACTTATCCAACTCATCCAACTTACAGTACAACTAAGCCAAATCATCCAACTTACAGTACAGCTTATCCAACTCATCAAACTCATCCTCAGCTTAGCCAACTCATCGAACTTACAGTACAACTTACCCAACTTATCGAACTCATCCTCAACTTAGCCAACTCATCGAACTTACAGCACAACTTAGCCAACTCAACCAACTTACAGTACAACTTACCCAACTCATCAAACTCATCCTCAACTTAGCCAACTCATCCAACTTACAGTACAACTTATCCAACTCATCGAACTCATCCTTAACTTAGCCAACTCATTGAACTTACAGTACAACTTATCCAACTCATCCAACTTACCGTCCAACTTATCCAACTCATCGAACTCATCCTCAACTTATCCAACTCATCGAACTTACATTCCAACTTAGCCAACTCATCCATCTTACAGTACAACTTATCCAACTCATCGAACTCATCCTCAACTTAGCCAACTCATCAAACTTACAGTACAACTTAGCCAACTCATCAAACTCATCCTCAATTTATCGAACTCATCCAACTTACAGTACAACTTATCCAACTCATCGAACTCATCCTCAACTTATCTAACTCATCCAACTTACCGTCCAACTTATCCAACTCATCGAACTCATCCTCAACTTAGCCAACTCATCAAACTTACAGTACAACTTAGCCAACTCATCGAACTCATCCTCAACTTATCCAACTCATCCAACTTACAGTACAACTTATCCAACTCATCCTCAACTTATCCAACTCATCCAACTTACCGTCCAACTTATCCAACTCATCGAACTCATCCTCAACTTATCCAACTCATTGAACTTACATTCCAACTTAGCCAACTGATCGAACTTACATTCCAACTTATCTAACTAATCGAACTTACAGTACAACTTACCCAACGTATCAAACTCATCCTCAACTTAGCCAACTCATCGAACTTACAGTACAACTTAGCCAACTCATCCAAATTACAGTACAACTTATCCATCTCATCGAACTCATCCTCAACTTAGCCAACTCATCGAACGTACATTCCAACTTAGCCAACTCATCCAACTTACAGTACAACTTATCCAACTCATCGAACTCATCCTCAACTTAGCCAACTCATCAAACTTACAGTACAACTTAGCCAACTCATCGAACTCATCCTCAGCTTATCCAACTCATCCAACTTACAGTACATCTTATCCAACTCATCGAACTCATCCTCAACTTATCCAACTCATCCAACTTACAGTACAACTTATCCAACTCATCGAACTTACATTCCAACTTACCCAACTTATTGAACTCATCCTCAACTTAGCCAACTCATCGAACTTACAGTACAACTTATCCAACTCATCGAACTTACATTCAAACCCATCGAACTTATCGAACTTACATTCCAACTTATCTAACTCATCGAACTTACTGTCCAACTTACCCAACTTATCGAACTCATCCTCAACTTAGCCAACTCATCAAACTTACAGTACATCTAAGCCAACTCATCCAACTTAAAGTACAACTTACCCAACTTATCGAACTCATCCTCAACTCAGCTAACTCTTCGAACTTACAGTACAAATTAGCCAACTCATCCAACTTACAGTACAACTTATCCAACTCATCCAACTTACAGTACAACTTATCCAACTCATCGAACTCCTCCTCAACTTAGCCAACTTATCCAACTTACAGTACAACTTATCCAACTCATCCTCAACTTATCCAACTCATCGAACTTACATTCCAACTTAGCCAACTCATCCAACTTACAGTACAACTTAGCCAACTCATCGAACTCATCCTCAACTTAGCAAACTCATCGAACTTACAGTACAACTTATCCAACTCATCGAACTTACATTCCAACTTAGCCAACTCATCGAACTTACATTCCAACTTACCCAACTTATCGAACTCATCCTCAACTTAGCCAACTCATCGAACTTACAGTACAACTTAGCCAACTCATCCAACTTACAGTACAACTTATCCAACTCATCGAACTCATCCTCAACTTAGCCAACTCATCGAACTTACAGTACAACCTAGCCAACTCATCCAACTTACAGTACAATTTAGCCAACTCATCCAACTTACAGTACAACTTATCCAACTCATCGAACTCATCCTCAACTTAGCCAACTCATCGAACTTACAGTACAACTTAGCCAACTCATCCATTTTACAGTACAACTTATCCAACTCATCGAACTCATCCTGAACTTAGCCAACTCATCCAACTTACAGTACAACTTACCCAACTTATCGAACTCATCCTCAACTTAGCCAACTCTTCGAACTTACATTCCAACTTAGCCAACTCATCCAACTTACAGTACAACTTAGCCAACTCATCGAACTTACATTCCAACTTAGCCAACTCATCGAACTTACATTCCAACTTACCTAACTTATCGAACTCATCCTCAACTTAGCCAACTCATCGAACTTACAGTACAACTTAGCCAACTTATCCAACTTACAGTACAACTTATCCAACTCATCGAACTCATCCTCATCTTAGCCAACTCATCGAACTTACAGTACAACTTATCCAACTCATCGAACTTACATTCCAACTTAGCCAACTTATCGAACTTTCATTCCAACTTATCTAACTCATCGAACTTACAGTCCAACTTACCCAACTTATCGAACTCATCCTCAACTAAGCCAACTCATCGAACTTACAGTACAACTTAGCCAACTCATCCAACTTACAGTACAACTTACCCAACTTATCGAACTTATCGAACTTACATTCCAACTTAGCCAACTCATCCAACCTACAGTACAACTTAGCCAACTCATCCAACTTACAGTACAACTTATCCAACTCATCGAACTCATCCTCAACTTATCCAACTCATCCAACTTACAGTACAACTTATCCAACTCATCCTCAACTTATCCAATTCATCCAACTTACCGTCCAACTTATCGAACTCATCGAACTCATCCTCAACTTATCCAACTCATTGAACTTGCATTCCAACTTAGCCAACTCATCGAACTTACATTCCAACTTATCTAACTCATCGAACTTACAGTACAACTTACCCAATTTATCGAACTCATCCTCAACTTAGCCAACTCATCGAACTTACAGTACAACTTAGCCAACTCATCCAACTTACAGTACAACTTATCCAACTCATCGAACTCATCCTCAACTTAGCCAACTCATCGAACTCATCCTCAACTTATCCAACTCATCCAACTTACAGTACAACTTATCCAACTCATCGAACTCATCCTCAACTTAGCCAACTCATCAAACTTACAGTACAACTTAGCCAACTCATCGAACTCATCCTCAACTTATCCAACTCATCCAACTTACAGTACATCTTATCCAACTCATCGAACTCATCCTCAACTTATCCAACTCATCCAACTTACAGTACAACTTATCCAACTCATCGAACTTACATTCCAACTTACCCAACTTTTCGAACTCATCCTCAATTTAGCCAACTCATCGAACTTACAGTACAACTTAGCCAACTCATCCAACTTACAGTACAACTTATCCAACTCATCGAACTCATCCTCAACTTAGCCAACTCATCGAACTTACAGTACAACTTATCCAACTCATCGAACTTACATTCCAACTTAGCCAATTTATCGAACTTACATTCCAACTTATCTAACTCATCGAACTTACAGTCCAACTTACCCAACTTATCGAACTCATCCTCAACTTAGCCAACTCATCGAACTTACAGTACAACTTAGCCAACTCATCCAACTTACAGTACAACTTACCCAACTTATCGAACTCATCCTCAACTTAGCCAACTCATCGAACTTACAGTACAACTTATCTAACTCATCGAACTTACAGTACAACTTAGCCAACTCATCGAACTTACAGTACAACTTAGCCAACTCATCGAACTTACAGTACAACTTATCCAACTCATCGAACTTACATTCCAACTTAGCCAACTTATCGAACTTACATTCCAACTTATCTAACTCATCGAACTTACAGTCCAACTTACCCAACTTATCGAACTCATCCTCAACTTAGCCAACTCATCGAACTTACAGTACAACTTAGCCAACTCATCCAACTTACAGTACAACTTACCCAACTTATCGAACTCATCGAACTTACATTCCAACTTAGCCAACTCATCCAACCTACAGTACAACTTAGCCAACTCATCCAACTTACAGTACAACTTATCCAACTCATCGAACTCATCCTCAACTTATCCAACTCATCCAACTTACAGTACAACTTATCCAACTCATCCTCAACTTATCCAACTCATCCAACTTACCGTCCAACTTATCGAACTCATCGAACTCATCCTCAACTTATCCAACTCATTGAACTTACATGCCAACTTAGCCAACTCATCGAACTTACATTCCAACTTATCTAACTCATCGAACTTACAGTACAACTTACCTAATTTATCGAACTCATCCTCAACTTAGCCAACTCATCGAACTTACAGTACAACTTAGCCAACTCATCCAACTTACAGTACAACTTATCCAACTCATCGAACTCATCCTCAACTTAGCCAACTCATCGAACGTACATTCCAACTTAGCCAAATCATCCAACTTACAGTACAACTTATCCAACTCATCGAACTCATCCTCAACTTAGCCAACTCATCAAACTTACAGTACAACTTAGCCAACTCATCGAACTCATCCTCAACTTATCCAACTCATCCAACTTACAGTACATCTTATCCAACTCATCGAACTCATCCTCAACTTATCCAACTCATCCAACTTACAGTACAACTTATCCAACTCATCGAACTTACATTCCAACTTACCCAACTTATTGAACTCATCCTCAACTTAGCCAACTCATCGAACTTACAGTACAACTTAGCCAACTCATCCAACTTACAGTACAACTTATCCAACTCATCCTCAACTTAGCCAACTCATCGAACTTACAGTACAACTTATCCAACTCATCGAACTTGCATTCCAACCCATCGAACTTATCGAACTTACATTCCAACTTATCTAACTCATCGAACTTACTGTCCAACTTACCCAACTTATCGAACTCATCCTCAACTTAGCCAACTCATCAAACTTACAGTACATCTTAGCCAACTCATCCAACTTAAGGTACAACTTACCCAACTTATCGAACTCATCCTCAACTTAGCCAACTCTTCGAACTTACAGTACAACTTAGCCAACTCATCGAACTTACAGTACAACTTAGCCAACTCATCCAACTTACAGTACAACTTATCCAACTCATCGAACTCATCCTCAACTTAGCCAACTCATCCAACTTACAGTACAACTTATCCAACTCATCGAACTTACATTCCAACTTACCCAACTTATTGAACTCATCCTCAACTTAGCCAACTTATCAAACTTACAGTACAACTTAGCCAACTCATCGAACTCATCCTCAACTTATCCAACTCATCCAACTTACAGTACAACTTATCCAACTCATCGAACTCATCCTCAACTTATCCAACTCATCCAACTTACCGTCCAACTTATCCAACTCATCGAACTCATCCTCAACTTAGCCAACTCATCGAACTTACAGTACAACTTATCCAACTCATCCAACTTACAGTACAACTAAGCCAAATCATCCAACTTACAGTACAGCTTATCCAACTCATCGAACTCATCCTCAGCTTAGCCAACTCATCGAACTTACAGTACAACTTACCCAACTTATCGAACTCATCCTCAACTTAGCCAACTCATCGAACTTACAGCACAACTTAGCCAACTCAACCAACTTACAGTACAACTTACCCAACTCATCAAACTCATCCTCAACTTAGCCAACTCATCCAACTTACAGTACAACTTATCCAACTCATCGAACTCATCCTTAACTTAGCCAACTCATTGAACTTACAGTACAACTTATCCAACTCATCCAACTTACCGTCCAACTTATCCAACTCATCGAACTCATCCTCAACTTATCCAACTCATCGAACTTACATTCCAACTTAGCCAACTCATCCATCTTACAGTACAACTTATCCAACTCATCGAACTCATCCTCAACTTAGCCAACTCATCAAACTTACAGTACAACTTAGCCAACTCATCAAACTCATCCTCAATTTATCGAACTCATCCAACTTACAGTACAACTTATCCAACTCATCGAACTCATCCTCAACTTATCTAACTCATCCAACTTACCGTCCAACTTATCCAACTCATCGAACTCATCCTCAACTTAGCCAACTCATCAAACTTACAGTACAACTTAGCCAACTCATCGAACTCATCCTCAACTTATCCAACTCATCCAACTTACAGTACAACTTATCCAACTCATCCTCAACTTATCCAACTCATCCAACTTACCGTCCAACTTATCCAACTCATCGAACTCATCCTCAACTTATCCAACTCATTGAACTTACATTCCAACTTAGCCAACTGATCGAACTTACATTCCAACTTATCTAACTAATCGAACTTACAGTACAACTTACCCAACGTATCAAACTCATCCTCAACTTAGCCAACTCATCGAACTTACAGTACAACTTAGCCAACTCATCCAAATTACAGTACAACTTATCCAACTCATCGAACTCATCCTCAACTTAGCCAACTCATCGAACGTACATTCCAACTTAGCCAACTCATCCAACTTACAGTACAACTTATCCAACTCATCGAACTCATCCTCAACTTAGCCAACTCATCAAACTTACAGTACAACTTAGCCAACTCATCGAACTCATCCTCAGCTTATCCAACTCATCCAACTTACAGTACATCTTATCCAACTCATCGAACTCATCCTCAACTTATCCAACTCATCCAACTTACAGTACAACTTATCCAACTCATCGAACTTACATTCCAACTTACCCAACTTATTGAACTCATCCTCAACTTAGCCAACTCATCGAACTTACAGTACAACTTATCCAACTCATCGAACTTACATTCAAACCCATCGAACTTATCGAACTTACATTCCAACTTATCTAACTCATCGAACTTACTGTCCAACTTACCCAACTTATCGAACTCATCCTCAACTTAGCCAACTCATCAAACTTACAGTACATCTAAGCCAACTCATCCAACTTAAAGTACAACTTACCCAACTTATCGAACTCATCCTCAACTCAGCTAACTCTTCGAACTTACAGTACAAATTAGCCAACTCATCCAACTTACAGTACAACTTATCCAACTCATCCAACTTACAGTACAACTTATCCAACTCATCGAACTCCTCCTCAACTTAGCCAACTTATCCAACTTACAGTACAACTTATCCAACTCATCCTCAACTTATCCAACTCATCGAACTTACATTCCAACTTAGCCAACTCATCCAACTAACAGTACAACTTAGCCAACTCATCGAACTCATCCTCAACTTAGCAAACTCATCGAACTTACAGTACAACTTATCCAACTCATCGAACTTACATTCCAACTTAGCCAACTCATCGAACTTACATTCCAACTTACCCAACTTATCGAACTCATCCTCAACTTAGCCAACTCATCGAACTTACAGTACAACTTAGCCAACTCATCCAACTTACAGTACAACTTATCCAACTCATCGAACTCATCCTCAACTTAGCCAACTCATCGAACTTACAGTACAACCTAGCCAACTCATCCAACTTACAGTACAATTTAGCCAACTCATCCAACTTACAGTACAACTTATCCAACTCATCGAACTCATCCTCAACTTAGCCAACTCATCGAACTTACAGTACAACTTAGCCAACTCATCCATTTTACAGTACAACTTATCCAACTCATCGAACTCATCCTGAACTTAGCCAACTCATCCAACTTACAGTACAACTTACCCAACTTATCGAACTCATCCTCAACTTAGCCAACTCTTCGAACTTACATTCCAACTTAGCCAACTCATCCAACTTACAGTACAACTTAGCCAACTCATCGAACTTACATTCCAACTTAGCCAACTCATCGAACTTACATTCCAACTTACCTAACTTATCGAACTCATCCTCAACTTAGCCAACTCATCGAACTTACAGTACAACTTAGCCAACTTATCCAACTTACAGTACAACTTATCCAACTCATCGAACTCATCCTCATCTTAGCCAACTCATCGAACTTACAGTACAACTTATCCAACTCATCGAACTTACATTCCAACTTAGCCAACTTATCGAACTTTCATTCCAACTTATCTAACTCATCGAACTTACAGTCCAACTTACCCAACTTATCGAACTCATCCTCAACTAAGCCAACTCATCGAACTTACAGTACAACTTAGCCAACTCATCCAACTTACAGTACAACTTACCCAACTTATCGAACTTATCGAACTTACATTCCAACTTAGCCAACTCATCCAACCTACAGTACAACTTAGCCAACTCATCCAACTTACAGTACAACTTATCCAACTCATCGAACTCATCCTCAACTTATCCAACTCATCCAACTTACAGTACAACTTATCCAACTCATCCTCAACTTATCCAATTCATCCAACTTACCGTCCAACTTATCGAACTCATCGAACTCATCCTCAACTTATCCAACTCATTGAACTTGCATTCCAACTTAGCCAACTCATCGAACTTACATTCCAACTTATCTAACTCATCGAACTTACAGAACAACTTACCCAATTTATCGAACTCATCCTCAACTTAGCCAACTCATCGAACTTACAGTACAACTTAGCCAACTCATCCAACTTACAGTACAACTTATCCAACTCATCGAACTCATCCTCAACTTAGCCAACTCATCGAACTCATCCTCAACTTATCCAACTCATCCAACTTACAGTACAACTTATCCAACTCATCGAACTCATCCTCAACTTAGCCAACTCATCAAACTTACAGTACAACTTAGCCAACTCATCGAACTCATCCTCAACTTATCCAACTCATCCAACTTACAGTACATCTTATCCAACTCATCGAACTCATCCTCAACTTATCCAACTCATCCAACTTACAGTACAACTTATCCAACTCATCGAACTTACATTCCAACTTACCCAACTTTTCGAACTCATCCTCAATTTAGCCAACTCATCGAACTTACAGTACAACTTAGCCAACTCATCCAACTTACAGTACAACTTATCCAACTCATCGAACTCATCCTCAACTTAGCCAACTCATCGAACTTACAGTACAACTTATCCAACTCATCGAACTTACATTCCAACTTAGCCAATTTATCGAACTTACATTCCAACTTATCTAACTCATCGAACTTACAGTCCAACTTACCCAACTTATCGAACTCATCCTCAACTTAGCCAACTCATCGAACTTACAGTACAACTTAGCCAACTCATCCAACTTACAGTACAACTTACCCAACTTATCGAACTCATCCTCAACTTAGCCAACTCATCGAACTTACAGTACAACTTAGCAAACTCATCGAACTTACAGTACAACTTAGCCAACTCATCCAACTTACAGTACAACTTAGCCAACTCATCCAACTTACAGTACAACTTATCCATTTCATCGAACTCATCCTCAACTTAGCCAACTCATCCAACTTACAGTACAACTTAGCCAACTCATCCAACTTACAGTACAACTTATCCAACTCATCGAACTCATCCTCAACTTAGCCAACTCATCCAACTTACAGTACAACTTACCAAACTTATCGAACTCATCCTCAACTTAGCCAACTCATCGAACTTACATTCCAACTTAGCCAACTCATCCAACTTACAGTACAACTTAGCCAACTCATCGAACTCATCCTCAACTTAGCAAACTCATCGAACTTACAGTACAACTTATCTAACTCATCGAACTTACATTCCAACTTAGCCAACTCATCGAACTTACATTCCAACTTACCCAACTTATAAAACTCATCCTCAACTTAGCCAACTCATCGAACTTACAGTACAACTTAGCCAACTCATCCAACTTACAGTACAACTTATCCAACTCATCGAACTCATCCTCAACTTAGCCAACTCATCGAACTTACAGTACAACTTATCCAACTCATCGAACTTACATTCCAACTTAGCCAACTTATCGAACTTACATTCCAACTTATCTAACTCATCGAACTTACAGTCCAACTTACCCAACTTATCGAACTCATCCTCAACTTAGCCAACTCATCCAACTTACAGTACAACTTAGCCAACTCATCCAACTTACAGTACAACTTACCCAACTTATCGAACTCATCCTCAACTTAGCCAACTCATCCAACTTACAGTACAACTTATCCAACTCATCGAACTCATCCTCAACTTAGCCAACTCATCCAATTTACAGTACAACTTAGCCAACTCATCCAACTTACAGTACAACTTATCCAACTCATCGAACTCATCCTCAACTTAGCCAACTCATCCAACTTACAGTACAACTTAGAAAACTCATCCAACTTACAGTACAACTTATCCAACTCATCGAACTCATCCTCAACTTAGCCAACTCATCCAACTTACAGTACAACTTATCCAACTCATCCTCAACTTATCCAACTCATCGAACTTACATTCCAACTTAGCCAACTCATCCAACTTACAGTACAACTTATCGAACTCATCCTCAACCTAGCCAACTCATCGAACTTACAGTACAACTTATCCAACTCATCGAACTTACATTCAAACCCATCGAACTTATCGAACTTACATTCCAACTTATCTAACTCATCGAACTTACTGTCCAACTTACCCAACTTATCGAACTCATCCTCAACTTAGCCAACTCATCAAACTTACAGTACATCTAAGCCAACTCATCCAACTTAAAGTACAACTTACCCAACTTATCGAACTCATCCTCAACTCAGCTAACTCTTCGAACTTACAGTACAAATTAGCCAACTCATCCAACTTACAGTACAACTTAGCCAACTCATCCAACTTACAGTACAACTTATCCAACTCATCGAACTCCTCCTCAACTTAGCCAACTCATCCAACTTACAGTACAACTTATCCAACTCATCCTCAACTTATCCAACTCATCGAACTTACATTCCAACTTAGCCAACTCATCCAACTTACAGTACAACTTAGCCAACTCATCGAACTCATCCTCAACTTAGCAAACTCATCGAGCTTACAGTACAACTTATCCAACTCATCGAACTTACATTCCAACTTAGCCAACTCATCGAACTTACATTCCAACTTACCCAACTTATCGAACTCATCCTCAACTTAGCCAACTCATCGAACTTACAGTACAACTTAGCCAACTCATCCAACTTACAGTACAACTTATCCAACTCATCGAACTCATCCTCAACTTAGCCAACTCATCGAACTTACAGTACAACTTAGCCAACTCATCCAACTTACAGTACAATTTAGCCAACTCATCCAACTTACAGTACAACTTATCCAACTCATCGAACTCATCCTTAACTTAGCCAACTCATCGAACTTACAGTACAACTTAGCCAACTCATCCATTTTACAGTACAACTTATCCAACTCATCGAACTCATCCTGAACTTAGCCAACTCATCCAACTTACAGTACAACTTACCCAACTTATCGAACTCATCCTCAACTTAGCCAACTCTTCGAACTTACATTCCAACTTAGCCAACTCATCCAACTTACAGTACAACTTAGCCAACTCATCGAACTTACATTCCAACTTAGCCAACTCATCGAACTTACATTCCAACTTACCCAACTTATCGAACTCATCCTCAACTTAGCCAACTCATCGAACTTACAGTACAACTTAGCCAACTTATCCAACTTACAGTACAACTTATCCAACTCATCGAACTCATCCTCATCTTAGCCAACTCATCGAACTTACAGTACAACTTATCCAACTCATCGAACTTACATTCCAACTTAGCCAACTTATCGAACTTTCATTCCAACTTATCTAACTCATCGAACTTACAGTCCAACTTACCCAACTTATCGAACTCATCCTCAACTAAGCCAACTCATCGAACTTACAGTACAACTTAGCCAACTCATCCAACTTACAGTACAACTTACCCAACTTATCGAACTCATCGAACTTACATTCCAACTTAGCCAACTCATCCAACCTACAGTACAACTTAGCCAACTCATCCAACTTACAGTACAACTTATCCAACTCATCGAACTCATCCTCAACTTATCCAACTCATCCAACTTACAGTACAACTTATCCAACTCATCCTCAACTTATCCAACTCATCCAACTTACCGTCCAACTTATCGAACTCATCGAACTCATCCTCAACTTATCCAACTCATTGAACTTACATTCCAACTTAGCCAACTCATCGAACTTACATTCCAACTTATCTAACTCATCAAACTTACAGTACAACTTACCCAATTTATCGAACTCATCCTCAACTTAGCCAACTCATCGAACTTACAGTACAACTTAGCCAACTCATCCAACTTACAGTACAACTTATCCAACTCATCGAACTCATCCTCAACTTAGCCAACTCATCGAACTCATCCTCAACTTATCCAACTCATCCAACTTACAGTACAACTTATCCAACTCATCGAACTCATCCTCAACTTAGCCAACTCATCAAACTTACAGTACAACTTAGCCAACTCATCGAACTCATCCTCAACTTATCCAACTCATCCAACTTACAGTACATCTTATCCAACTCATCGAACTCATCCTCAACTTATCCAACTCATCCAACTTACAGTACAACTTATCCAACTCATCGAACTTACATTCCAACTTACCCAACTTTTCGAACTCATCCTCAATTTAGCCAACTCATCGAACTTACAGTACAACTTAGCCAACTCATCCAACTTACAGTACAACTTATCCAACTCATCGAACTCATCCTCAACTTAGCCAACTCATCGAACTTACAGTACAACTTATCCAACTCATCGAACTTACATTCCAACTTAGCCAACTTATCGAACTTACATTCCAACTTATCTAACTCATCGAACTTACAGTCCAACTTACCCAACTTATCGAACTCATCCTCAACTTAGCCAACTCATCGAACTTACAGTACAACTTAGCCAACTCATCCAACTTACAGTACAACTTATCCAACTCATCGAACTCATCCTCAACTTAGCCAACTCATCGAACTTACAGTACAACTTATCCAACTCATCGAACTTACATTCCAACTTAGCCAACTTATCGAACTTACATTCCAACTTATCTAACTCATCGAACTTACAGTCCAACTTACCCAACTTATCGAACTCATCCTCAACTTAGCCAACTCATCGAACTTACAGTACAACTTAGCCAACTCATCCAACTTACAGTACAACTTACCCAACTTATCGAACTCATCCTCAACTTAGCCAACTCATCGAACTTACAGTACAACTTAGCAAACTCATCGAACTTACAGTACAACTTAGCCAACTCATCCAACTTACAGTACAACTTAGCCAACTCATCCAACTTACAGTACAACTTATCCAACTCATCGAACTCATCCTCAACTTAGCCAACTCATCCAACTTACAGTACAACTTAGCCAACTCATCCAACTTACAGTACAACTTATCCAACTCATCGAACTCATCCTCAACTTAGCCAACTCATCCAACTTACAGTACAACTTACCAAACTTATCGAACTCATCCTCAACTTAGCCAACTCATCGAACTTACATTCCAACTTAGCCAACTCATCCAACTTACAGTACAACTTAGCCAACTCATCGAACTCATCCTCAACTTAGCAAACTCATCGAACTTACAGTACAACTTATCCAACTCATCGAACTTACATTCCAACTTAGCCAACTCATCGAACTTACATTCCAACTTACCCAACTTATAAAACTCATCCTCAACTTAGCCAACTCATCGAACTTACAGTACAACTTAGCCAACTCATCCAACTTACAGTACAACTTATCCAACTCATCGAACTCATCCTCAACTTAGCCAACTCATCGAACTTACAGTACAACTTATCCAACTCATCGAACTTACATTCCAACTTAGCCAACTTATCGAACTTACATTCCAACTTATCTAACTCATCGAACTTACAGTCCAACTTACCCAACTTATCGAACTCATCCTCAACTTAGCCAACTCATCGAACTTACAGTACAACTTAGCCAACTCATCCAACTTACAGTACAACTTACCCAACTTATCGAACTCATCCTCAACTTAGCCAACTCATCCAACTTACAGTACAACTTATCCAACTCATCGAACTCATCCTCAACTTAGCCAACTCATCCAACTTACAGTACAACTTAGCCAACTCATCCAACTTACAGTACAACTTATCCAACTCATCGAACTCATCCTCAACTTAGCCAACTCATCCAACTTACAGTACATCTTATCCAACTCATCCTCAACTTATCCAACTCATCGAACTTACATTCCAACTTAGCCAACTCATCCAACTTACAGTACAACTTAGCCAACTCATCGAACTCATCCTCAACTTAGCAAACTCATCGAACTTACAGTACAACTTATCCAACTCATCGAACTTACAGTACAACTTAGCCAACTCATCGAACTTACATTTCAACTTACCCAACTTATCGAACTCATCCTCAACTTAGCCAACTCATCGAACTTACAGTACAACTTAGCCAACTCATCCAACTTACAGTACAACTTATCCAACTCATCGAACTCATCCTCAACTTAGCCAACTCATCGAACTTTCAGTACAACTTATCCAACTCATCGAACTTACATTCCAACTTAGCCAACTTTTCGAACTTACATTCCAACTTATCTAACTCATCGAACTTACAGTCCAACTTACCCAACTTATCGAACTCATCCTAAACTTAGCCAACTCATCGAACTTACAGTACAACTTAGCAAACTCATCCAACTTACAGTACAACTTACCCAACTTATCGAACTCATCCTCAACTTAGCCAACTCATCGAACTTACAGTACAACTTAGCCAACTCATCGAACTTACAGTACAACTTAGCCAACTCATCCAACTTACAGTACAACTTAGCCAACTCATCCAACTTACAGTACAACTTATCCAACTCATCGAACTCATCCTCAACTTAGCCAACTCATCCAACTTACAGTACAACTTAGCCAACTCATCCAACTTACAGTACAACTTATCCAACTCATCGAACTCATCCTCAACTTAGCCAACTCATCCAACTTACAGTACAACTTATCCAACTCATCCTCAACTTATCCAACTCATCGAACTTATATTCTGACTTAGCCAACTCATCCAACTTACAGTACAACTTAGCCAACTCATCGAACTCATCCTCAACTTAGCAAACTCATCAAACTTACAGTACAACTTAGCCAACTCATCGAACTTACAGTACAACTTAGCCAACTCATCCAACTTACAGTACAACTTATCCAACTCATCGAACTCATCCTCAACTTAGCAAACTCATCGAACTTACAGTACAACTTATCCAACTCATCGAACTTACATTCCAACTTAGCCAACTCATCGAACTTACATTCAAACTTACCCAACTTATCGAACTCATCCTCAACTTAGCCAACTCATCGAACTTACAGTACAACTTAGCAAACTCATCCAACTTACAGTACAACTTATCCAACTCATCCAACTTACAGTACAACTTAGCCAACTCATCGAACTTACAGTACAACTTAGCCAACTCATCCAACTAACAGTACAACTTATCCAACTCATCGAAATCATCCTCAACTTATTCAACTCATCGAACTTACATTCCAACTAAGCCAACTCATCCAACTTACAGTACAACTTATCCAACTCATCGAACTCATCCTCAACTTAGCCAACTCATCAAACTTACAGTACAACTAAGCCAACTCATCGAACTCATCCTCAACTTATCGAACTCATCCAACTTACAGTACAACTTATCCAACTCATCGAACTCATCATCAGCTTATCCAACTCATCCAACTTACCGTCCAACTTATCCAACTCATCGAACTCATCCTCAACTTAGCCAACTCATCAAACTTACAGTACAACTTAGCCAACTCATCGAACTCATCCTCAACTTATCCAACTCATCCAACTTACAGTACAACTTATCCAACTCATCCTCAACTTATCCAACTCATCCAACTTACCGTCCAACTTATCCAACTCATCGAACTCATCTTCAACTTATCCAACTCATTGAACTTACATTCCAACTTAGCCAACTCATCGAACTTACATTCCAAATTATCTAACTCATTGAACTTACAGAACAACTTAGCCAACTCATCCAACTTACAGTACAACTTATCCAACTCATCGAACTCATCATCAACTTAGCCAACTCATCGAACGTACATTCCAACTTAGCCAACTCATCCAACTTACAGTACAACTTATCCAACTCATCGAACTCATCCTCACTTTAGCCAACTCATCAAACTTACAGTACAACTTAGCCAACTCATCGAACTCATCCTCTACTTATCCAACTCATCCAACTTACAGTACATCTTATCCAACTCATCGAACTCATCCTCAACTTATCCAACTCATCCAACTTACAGTACAACTTATCCAACTCATCGAACTTACATTCCAACTTACCCAACTTATTGAACTCATCCTCAACTTAGCCAACTCATCGAACTTACAGTACAACTTAGCCAACTCATCCAACTTACAGTACAACTTATCCAACTCATCCTCAACTTAGCCAACTCATCGAACTTACAGTACAACTTATCCAACTCATCGAACTTACATTCCAACCCATCGAACTTATCGAACTTACATTCCAAATTATCTAACTCATCGAACGTACTGTCCAACTTACCCAACTTATCGAACTCATCCTCAACTTAGCCAACTCATCAAACTTACAGTACATCTTAGCCAACTCATCCAACTTAAAGTACAACTTACCCAACTTATCGAACTCATCCTCAACTTAGCCAACTCTTCGAACTTACAGTACAACTTAGCCAACTCATCGAACTTACAGTACAACTTAGCCAACTCATCCAACTTACAGTACAACTTATCCAACTCATCGAACTCATCCTCAACTTAGCCAACTCATCCAACTTACAGTACAACTTACCCAACTTATCGAACTCATCCTCAGCTTAGCCAACTCATCGAACTTACATTCCAACTTAGCCAACTCATCCAACTTACAGTACAACTTATCCAACTCATCCTCAACTTTTTCAACTCATCGAACTTACATTCAAACTTAGCCAACTCATCGAACTTACAGTACAACTTAGCCAACTCATCCAACTTACATTACAACTTACCCAACTCATCGAACTCATTCTCAACTTAGCCAACTCATCGAACTTACATTCCAACTTAGCCAACTCATTCAACTTACAGTACAACTTATCCAACTCATCGAACTCATCCTCAACTTAGCCAACTTATCGAACTTACATTCCAACTTATCTAACTTATCGAACTTACCGTCCAACTTACCCAACTTATCGAACTCATCCTCAACTTAGCCAACTCATCGAACTTACAGTACAACTTAGCCAACTCATCCAACTTACAGTACAACTTACCCAACTTATCGAACTCATCCTCAACTTAGCCAACTCATCGAACTTACAGTACAACTTAGCCAACTCATCGAACTTACAGTACAACTTAGCCAACTCATCGAACTTACAGTACAACTTATCCAACTCATCGAACTCATCCTCAATTTAGCCAACTCATCCAACTTACAGTACAACTTACCCAACTTATCGAACTTATCCTCAACTTAGCCAACTCATCGAACTTACAGTACAACTTAGCCAACTCATCCAACTTACAGTACAACTTATCCAACTCATCCTCAACTTATCCAACTCATCGAACTTACATTCCAACTTAGCCAACTCATCCAACTTACAGTACAACTTAGCCAACTCATCGAACTCATCCTCAACTTAGCAAACTTATCGAACTTACAGTACAACTTATCCAACTCATCGAACTTACATTCCAACTTAGCCAACTCATCGAACTTACATTCCAACTTACCGAACTTATCGAACTCATCCTCAACTTAGCCAACTCATCGAACTTACAGTACAACTTAGCCATCTCATCCAACTTACAGTACAACTTATCCAACTCATCGAACTCATCCTCAACTCAGCCAACTCATCGAAATTACATTCCAACTTAGCCAACTCATCCAACTTACAGTACAACTTATCCAACTCATCGAACTCATCCTCAACTTAGCCAACTTATCAAACTTACAGTACAACTTAGCCAACTCATCGAACTCATCCTCAACTTATCCAACTAATCCAACATACAGTACAACTTATCCAACTCATCGAACTCATCCTCAACTTATCCAACTCATCCAACTTACCGTCCAACTTATCCAACTCATCGAACTCATCCTCAACTTAGCCAACTCATCGAACTTACAGTACAACTTATCCAACTCATCAAACTTACAGTACAACTAAGCCAACTCATCCAACTTACAGTACAACTTACCCAACTTATCGAACTCATCCTCAACTTAGCCAACTCATCGAACTTACCGTCCAACTTATCCAACTCATCGAACTCATCCTCAACTTATCCAACTCATCAAACTTACATTCCAACTTAGCCAACTCATCGAACTTACATTCAAACTTATCTAACTCATCGAACTTACAGTACAACTTACCCAACTCATCGAACTCATTCTCAACTTATCCAACTCATCCAACTTACCCAACTCATCAAACAGCTCAACTCATCCAACTCATCGAACTCATTCTCAACTTATCCAACTCATCGAACTTACCCAACTCATCCAACTTATCGAACTTATCTTTTAACTTATCGAACTCAGCTTGCTTAGCTTACTCAACTCATCGAACTTAGCTTGCATCTTGCTGCATATTATGGTCCAATGTTGTACTCATGACCAACTCATCCTAACATATGCGCAGCTATTATAACTTACCGAACTTAGCTCAGCCATTGAAGCATCTGGACACATATCACCAACTCATCCTAGCATATGCGCAGCTATTATAACTTACCGAACTTAGCTCAGCCATTGAAGCATCTGGATACATATCATTGTATAAAGACCCAACTTAGCGAACTCATCGGCTATAATGGACAGCTATGGCAACTTACTCAACTTAGAACTTAGAATATAGGGACCTATCATATGTATGTTTGTTGTAGTATATATATATATATATATATATACTTTATAAATATACTGACCGCTGACTTATAGTTCAACTTATCCAACTCAACTTAGGTAAGTTAAGTAGCATAAGTTGTAAGCTGAGCTGGATGAGTTGAGTAAGCTGAGCTGAGTGGTATAGGTATCTTGTCCGGAAAAAGTGGCGAAAATTGCTTATTTTGCTCAGCTTGATGAGTTGAGTAAGCTGAGCTGAGTTGTAAGTCATATGAAAGAAATAAAAGGGGTGGAGGGAGGGTAGACACACAGTGTATCATAATATATACATGTAGCTATTGTAACTCATCAAACTTAGCTCAGGGCTCTCTTGTAACATTGCCGTTGTTTAAAGGCCTAACTTACCGAACTCATCTGTTATAATGGACAGCTATGGCAACTTACTTAACTTAGAACTTAAAATCGGGACCTTCCATATGTATGTGATATCTCAATAGAATATATGTACAGTCTAATCATTTCAGTCATTTTTGTCCCGAAATTATTTGGTCTATAGAAATACATGGGGACTCCTGTGGGCTACGTACTTCATACTCCGTGTCCCGAAATTTACTGTCTACGTTTAATAGATGAATATTGTGAAAATTATGCTGAGATACTTTGTGTCTTAGTATATTGCATAGGCATGTGCCTGAGACAGAATTCGGGACAGGGAGTATGAAGTACCTGCCGACATTTCGGTCCATTTCAGAGACTTGCGAACTGTAACTGTGAACAAAATGGCCGCCGGAGTGCAACGCGTTCTCGCAAAATGCAAGAAATGTGTTGAATCTGGTGATTTCTACGAAGCTCACCAGATGTACCGAACTTTGTCTTTTAGGTAGTTAAAATCTGATCTAAAAGCGACTTAAGAACATTCTCACCATTACATTTAACTTATATAATTCGCCGCGATGATTGAGTTACGTGTCGTGGAATTTCCAGAATTTCTGGAACTTTCGTTTAGGTTTCACATGATCAAAAATCATTAAATTTATTAAATTATAGAGCAGACATGGGTAATTTCGACACCTGTATGTTATCGACACTATCCCTGTTAACTGATACCGTCGATTATTGATTGGTTTACTTTGATTGTTTTTGTTGTTGATGTTAATCAGTTTTTGCATTATCGCTGCATATGGCCAATAACAATATGGTACAATTGGATCCTATTGTTTTTTGTTTGTTTTATTTGATTCTTTACGTCCCATCAACAATCTTTCAGTTAAACAGGGATGGGTCTTCCTGGGTTGAACCTCTCCAGTACTAAGCTAGGATAAATGTGTCTTGCTCAAGGACCACAACGCGGTGAGGCTCGGTCTCGAGTCACTGCGCTCCCTATTACTTTGAATAGTTTGATTGTACATGTGAAGTAATTCTAATAGAAAAATATTTTGGCTCCACCAGGCAGAGTTGGGGTAATTAAAATTGTAATTGTAATTAATTGCAATTTAATTACATTTTCTAAAGTAATTGCATGTAATTGTAATTAAGATATTTCTTTAATTACAGTAATTGAATGTAATTAATTACATGGCCAAAAATGGGAGTAATTAACAATTACTTTCAATTACTTTTTAATTACTTTTCAGATCAGTTATGAACTTCAGTTACTAAAGATTATCACAGATACTTAAACTACTGCTAAATATATTGTTCTTGGCCTTTGTAAATGCATATATATATCATTTGCTGTACTAGTTGAATGAAACAAATGAGAATTGGGACTAGCCATGCTAGTATCTATAGACATAACAATAGAATATAACAATTTTACTGCAGACACAGACTGTATGTTACTTCTACTATTCCCTTTTTAAGCAAATTATTTATTCTTTGTTCATCTGCTTATAAAAGATATGGCTTTGTGACAATCAACTTTTAATAGTTAAGTTACCAAAACAATACAAAAACAAAGAAGGTGTGAAAATCTCAACAACAGTATTTACTCAGACAATAGTGTTGGTTAGTGAATTGAAGGGCATTTTGTTAAATTTTCACACCTAGGATCAACACACTCATATGCTAAGGTGCATAACCCAATCTATCCACTACACTATTTAAAGCCCTTAAACTGCTCATTTTTGTACTTTTTTGCCAACTTTCAGAACTCATAGGGCCACACAGATTTTTATCAACACCATTTGAAAACAGTTATTCTCTGGCATTTAAGCTAGTTTTACAAAATGATTTCCATGGTTTATTGTCCACAGTTGTAAGACTTATCACAAGCAAACATGTATTCCTGAACTTTGTTCTGCGGTTAACAGCCAGTTTGAGGACTTTGGTAATTTATCCTCCCTCCCCCCACCCCCTCAAAAAAATAATAAAATAATAGTTTATGTATTTTGTCTTGTGTGATCATGTCATCAATTACAAAACAACAACTGATTTTGCACATTTCGTTTCTTTTAAGTTGCATCACTTCGCAATGGAAAAAATTAAATCAACCTAATAGACATATATTGAATTTAGAATATCAAGGTTGCTCAGACTTTTTAGGAGATTTTAACTCATTTCAAATATCTCTGAAATTAAAATCTGATGAAGCTATCTAAGTAGCAGTGAAATGTAATTGTAATGTAATTAATTACATTTGGCAAAGTAATTGTATGTAATTAATTACTTTGCTCAAAAGCCATGTAATTGTAATTGTAATTTAATTGAATAATTTCCAATGTAATTGTATGTAATTAATTACTTTTTCAAAGTAATTGACCCCAAGTCTGCCACCAGGATTCGAACCCAGAACTCCTGCGTGACAGTCGACCATTCTAACCATGTCACTAAAGAGTTAACCCAACAGAGAGGCTGTTAGTAGCCCAACAGCGGGGCTGTTAGCAGACCTGTTTACAACTACAATTTTTACGTATTTTCTACGCTTTTGTGCTTCCAAATATGCTCTACGGATCGCTTTTGCAAAACTACGCACAGGATGAATTCCCCATCTTTTATTCAATTTTTGTCCATTTAAGATCGGTTCAAGACGGTTTTTCTCTACTTAAGGGGGGTAAATTCTTCACTGATCCATGGCGGAATCAATCAGCTGGTCAATTAGTGTCAATTACCGTGAACAAACAAGCAGGTCCGTCATGCTGTGTTAGTAAGTTAGTGCCAAACTGCCAATTAACCAAAAAACTGCTCAGGAATGACAATTATAAGGATTTGTTATTTATTTATTACATGAATAACACTGATGTTATAATTGCAATGGGTTTTCGTGACCTAATTTTTTTGCCATCAGAAGTATGTTTTCATAGTTAATAAGACTGTATTGGAAGTCAAAATGTTAAGTAGACTTACGTGTGTATTAACCAAAACAATGATCTGTTTGAGTAAATATTAGATCTAAGTTGGTAAAGACAGATTCAGAATAGTTTACTGGTGAAAAACAATTTAACATTTCACCACCTGCTGTAAGTGTGGCAATAATTTCTAAGCTCTCTCCCTCTTGACTTTTAATGGTTGGCACTTTCTAAAAATTAAGTAAGATCATGGTCTAGTGTTTACCCCAGGAACAAAAAGGGCACAGTAACTTTATAAAAAGGACACTTCAAGCGCGCACTAAATGATCAAAAGGGCAATTTCTGGCGCGCGCTGAGGGATCAAAAAGGGCACATTTACTGTCTTCCTTCCCCTCCTCCTCCCCCCTTCTTATATTCCCTGTTTATTTATTACCTGCGTCGCTTTAGCGAAAGCAGGTCTTGTAGTGGGTCCACTCCGTCCGGTCGTCCGTCCGTTCGTCTGTCCGTCCGTCCGAAACACTTTAGGGTACCAAGTTTGTGTAATCTGTAACTCCAAAACTTTTCATTCTTTTTTATTCAAACTTTGCCTAATGATTATACACATATTGAAGATGTGCACCTCCTATTTTGTGCACGTTTCATAATTTTTTTCTCATTTTTGAGGGGTGTTGAACTTAGACATTTTTTCCTTCAGCAATGCTTAGGGGGTACCTAGTTTGTGTAATCTGTAACTCCAAAACTTTTTATTCTTTTTTATTCAAACTTTGCCTAATGATTGTTCACATATTGAAGATGTGCACCTCCTATTTTGTGCACGTTTCATAATTTTTATCTCATTTTTGAGGGGTGTTGAACCTAGATATTTTCCGATCTGTCCGTCCATCCGCAACATTTTAGGGGTGACAAGTTTGTATACTCTGTAACTCCAAAAGTTTTCATTCCTTTTAATTCAAACGTTGCCTTATGATTGTTCACATATTGAAGATGTGCACCTCCTATATTGTGCACGTTTCATAAATTTTATCTCATTTTTGATAGACTCTTTTCCATCTGAAATGCTTACTGTAGATTACATTGCGAAATTTGGGTGTAATCTGATTTCATTCCTGTTTATTTGAACTTTGCATATCGACTGTTTACACATTGACGATTTGCTTCCGTGACGCAGGTCCAGAGCAGAGTTTGGTCTTGTTGTCTTTGCTCCCCTCCCAATCCAACATTCCTTCCTTTGTTCCTTCAAATGGATGTCCCTTTTAAAAACTGTTCCCCAGCCTAAAAGATCTTATGTTCCCTGTTCACTTATATGGTCTTTGTTCTCAAAATCTAGCATTTGTTCCTCTCAAAATCTAGCCTTTATTTTGTTCTCTCATATCTAAAAAAAATGTCCCTTTTCCCCCAAAATGCTTGGGAGGAAATATGTCAAAGAGAAATAAATGTTACTGTAATATTAATATTTTCAAAGGAGGTAAGTTGATAAAAAAATGAAAATAATTAATTCATGCAGAAATATGATTTCTTTTGCAACACAATTAAAATGAAATTTACTTAAAAGGTATTAATATATCATTTTTTTACATATCAAGCAATAAAGCATTAGTTGACAAAAAAATCACCAACTTAAAGGCACAGTAGAAAGTACCACAAATGTTTGATAACCCTAAGAACTATATATGGTCATTGTGTATGCAGTATGATAACGATGTCAACTTGACCTTGTCAAATGCATGTACACTGTCCTGTCTGTAAACAGGTGCAGATTTCTTACATAATCAGGCCACATATTGATCAAAACACTCAAGAATCTTGGACTATGGCTAGAGTTACAAAGGAAAATGGACTTTCACACCAAGAAAAGGGACCGTTCTTATTAAGAAAAAAGGCTACGGTCGGTCAAGAAAAAGGCATGGCGCTCCAAGAAAAGGGCATGGCGCAGCGCCATGCTAAAAGGGCATAGGGGAAACACTATGGTCTTTCTACCCTGGTCAGATGCATTTCTTAGCCCTTTATTCTGACTCTACATGGGCAAACCGTGAAGTAATTTAACAGGCCTGCATATAAGCTTTTTATTTTGAAGCCCTGTTGTTATTTTTTGATGGGTATGTAAAAAATTAGTTCTTGTCTGTTTTAGCCTTTATTTAAGGCTTTATAGTTTGTTAAACTTGGAGTATGTTAGACTACACTTAAGTACTCAAAACTACATTTAACTGCATCCGTGACTACACATACGTGACTTTCAATGTAAACAGGTCTGTGTTAGGAATGCCACTGGCACTACACTCTTCCCCCTTTTATTTCTTGAGAGCCGGGCATAAACCGTTCCTACAGACATACAACAGAGTATAGCCCCCTACCACTCCCAGAGGCCGACTCAGACATTACAGAACTACCGCTGCCAAAAAAATCCAGCATCTGAAGAGTAAATTATGGCCATTAATAAAGTGTGAAGGAATAATAAAAGCAATATTTGAAAATACAAAAGCTAATCAAAATACACTGTTTTTGCAAATATTGTACATGTAATTTTTAAACCACCTAGAATGTACTTTTAGCCAATGACTTATATTTGTAGCCACTCTACATTTTTAGTAGCAAATGGCTGCAATTGCTAATGGCAGGGTGAGCCCTGCTGTTTATATAGGGTGTACTGTGACGAAGCTCTTTTAAGATCAATATCAATATTTATTTTGTAGGTATAGTGGAGCTAAGAAGTATGCTGAGGCAATCGATCTCCTCTACAATGGCTCACAGACCTTGTTACAACATAAACAGGTAGGTATACACATTAAAAGGTGGACATAGCCCTATACATGTAGATCTAGCAGTAAAATAAGCCTTAACTTAGGCAGCAATTTACATGTACATATCTATCCATACTGGGTGCCATCGATGATCATAATTTCATCATTGGTCTCCAGAAGGAAACTTTTTGAGCATAAAATTGTAATGATTTTCTTAACCATTAATGTAAACATGTTTTTGTGTGCTCAAAAGAACCTTCTCATTGAGATAGTTCATTTGAGTGCGCACAATTTATGTTTTGATAAAGAAATAAGAAAAAATACACTCTTATCTGGAGTCCTGGCCCCGAGGTTATAAAACTTTTTCCATGCTCAACTCAGCTGAGCATGAAATTTATCCTGCTTAGAAATGTTAAAATGCCAATAATCGTTGGCATTTTAAAATTTATAAGCATGATAAATGCAACATTTGAGATTTTGAAAGCAGGAGAAGTCTGTATATTTCAGCATTTTAGGTTTCATGAGCACTTGAAAAGTTGAAATAGGTAAGCAGGCAATTTGCATCTTCACCCGCGAAGGTTGTGTCGTATCTACCTTTCGACAAACCCTTCACCTCACGACCCTCAAAATTTATTATTAGCGCAGACTAATTGACCAATGAAAACGCCAGGAAGGATTTTTTCGATAACCCCTTCCTGCCAATCAGATTAAACGTTGCAGTTTATCGGCATCTAATATACACCGCCTGTTAAGTCTCCTTAAGTCCAGATAAGCAAAGATTTTGGTCGTAAAATTATTTATTTTTCTTCTATCCTTCAGTTCAAAATTATGTAATGGGTGCTCAAAATAGCCATCTAAATGTGACAGTTCTTTTGAGCACCTTCAACGTATATTTTAGCAGTTAAATAAGAAAACTGAATTTAAATTAATTACGCCGTCTTATCTGGAGGCCTGGTGTTTATCGACTTTTTTGTACCGCTTTGTGATTGATCATATTACTTGATACTATTTTTGTCTTATGACATACTCAATCGGAAGAAAGTATCATTGTGAGGCCAAGGGTTAAGATAGCGAATCTCAACCCTTGGTATGACAAGATGGCAATTTGTTAAATTTGATAATGTAAGAGTAATGTGAGTGCTTGATGTGGCAGAAATGAACCTTTTGCAGACCAAAGGAAATCATCTGGTAGAGTGCTCAACTCACAGGAAGCACTGTGTTCTGAGCTAGACGTTTTATCCTCTGCTTTATACTGGATCAACCCAGGAAACATCCTGACATGACTGAAAAATTGTTGACTGGCAGTGGTAAAGCATCAACTCAACATGCTCAAAGACAAAATACAATGTTATTTTTCAAACTGTAACCACTGACCCCTCAAAACATATAATAGACCATTCAAATGGATCGAAAATTACAATGGTCTAAAATCAGGGGTGATAAAGTTCAGGATTAATCAGGATTTCCAGATTGAGCACTCATGCATTTTGCATATAAGATCAAATTTATTATTGCTGTAATTTGTTTACAGAACCTCTCATGATCTTTTAATCAGATATTTGCTTTAAGATAAGCATAAACTGATTGCTTTCTATGGATGTTTTGTTCTTTTAAACATCTTATAAGTGATTCCTGAACATTTTTTGCCAAGTTCAGGATTGAGCTGAAAGATTTTCCTGATTGAGAATTTTGGACTGTTACCACCCCTGTAAAATGGATTAAGAGCTTCTCTGTTTTGAATTTTGATTTAATATCTATGGACACATACACAAAGTAACCATTTAAACATAAAATTGTTTATTCTTGAATTAATTTTTTAGAAAATTAGCTTTTATCCATGTAAATGTGACTTGACATCATATAAAATGTGTGTTAATATTTCTATTGCAGTATTCTAGTGGTGCTGACTTGGCAATGTTACTTATTGAGGTTCTTAACACATCTAAGACAGTTGTGACAGATGAAAACACAGGTATACTACAGTGAAACCTTGAAAATTTGATTGAAATACTCGCAAATTCAAAACAAATTTG
Source organism: Loripinus fragilis (assembly GCA_964019695.1). NCBI lineage: Eukaryota > Metazoa > Mollusca > Bivalvia > Lucinida > Lucinidae > Loripinus > Loripinus fragilis. The sequence continues at coordinate 68,893,859 of OZ026516.1, forward strand.
GGACACTCTGGATTCAGAGAGTAGGACCTATTCATGATCTATCTTTTTGTAAGTTTCTATAATAAAATTTGAACTTCATCGCTAATTCGAAATAAATTTAGGACACTCTGGATTCGGAGACTAGAGGACCCATGCATGATCTATTTTGATAATTGTCTATAATAACATATGTTTTTGGTCCATAAAAGAAAGGTCTCATTGAGACGTTTCTTTTACATGCCCAAAACTTATGCTTGATAGAAAAAAATAAAAATAATATTTTTGGGGGTTATTATCCACACGCTTTTTTAAAAAAGCGAAGGGTATATTGTAATCGCCTCCGTCTGTCTGTCCGTCCGTCCGTCTGTCCGTTATGCTATGTCCTCCTAAACCATTGGAAGAAATTCAACCAAATTGGTGTGTGAGTTACTCACATGAACGGGGCGCGCAAAGGCATTTTTTTCCCCACCCCCTGGGGAGGGGTCAAAAGGTCAAATATCATTTAATTTCAATTACAAAGTCAATTTCAAAGATTTTTAAACCAAACTTTGTGTGTCATCTCACAAATGAAAGAAGAGGGAGCGCAGTGGTAGAGTGCTTGACTAGAGACGGAGGGGCCGCGGGTTCGAGCCTCACTGGAGTCACTGCGTTGTGGTCCTTGAGCAAGACTCATTTATCCTAGCTTAGTACTGGTTCAACCCAGGTAGACCCGTCCCTGTTTAACTGAAAGATAGTTGATGGGACGTAAAGAATCAAATCGAACAAAATCTAACACAAATGAAAGATATAAAACATATCAGACGGGATTTTCATTCTGTTGCCTGGGTCATGCCCCAGGGGTGGGACTTTGGGGCGCTGCGGGTGCCCAGGGGGTCAAAAAAAATTTCAAACATGGCCATGTGGCGAATCAAATAGATGGGGATGTTGAGCAGAACAGAATGCAAGTAAAATTTTCATCTTAGGGTCAAACTCGTGACCTTGGAGTGAGGTCAAAAGGTCAAATATCATTAAAGTTTGACTACCATGACAATTCTAAGATTTTTATACCTAACTTTCTGTGCGTTCTTACAAATAAAAGATAGAAAGCATATTGAACAGAATTTTCATTCTGTTGCAGGGGTGCGACTTGGGGGTGCTGGGTAGGTCAAAAACTTAAGCGTGGGGATTTGCGATGGCGCCCCATCACTGCGCATTCTAGTAATATATATATATTTGTATGTCCACCTCCCTATAATTCGAATTTTTGATACTCCCTAAGCCCTATAATTTACAAGATTCAACTGTACTTCTTATTGGTACTTTTGTTTCTTCAAGATGTGAAATTTTTAAATCCTAAATCAACTAATGCTAATGTGCACAACCTGCTATATCCACAACACTAATATATCCTTTTAGTTCGATAACATAACTTAACTGTGCTTTGCCCGTTAGTGTCATCTGCTGATAACCTTTGCGAACAGTTTGGAACCATATCAGACCCAACAGAATCCCGGGCCTTTAACTGGAACCAAACCATTTTACACTCTGTTAGTGTTCCTGAAAGATTTTTTTTGAAAGGAAGTCAGCAGAGGACAAAAGATCATGAAAATTACCCAGCATGCAAAGAGTTAAAACAGGGGGCAAATGATTTTTAAGAAAATATTCACAAATGTCATGGGACATTGAACCCATTGAAGCCAAACAAAGTTGGATCATTGGTAACTGTACTAAGCAATGTAGAGAAAGTGTCTTACTCAAGGGCAAAAAACAATGCGTCAGATGAGGCTTGAAACTGGGACCTCTGTAAATGCAGGTTGGCTATTAACTCTTTGCCTAGTAGTGTCATCTGCTGCTTACATTAGCAAACAGTCTGGACCCAGATCAGGCCCGACAAAATGTCAGGCCTGATCTGGATCCAAACTGTTTGACACTGTGATGGTATTCCTGAAAAGTTTATTTTGAAAAAATCAACAGACGACAAAAACACATGCAAAATTAGCCAGTAGGCAAAGAGTTGATACATGTTATCATTCTTTTTTCAGACAAAGTGGTGGACTTGTTACGAAACATGGACCCTGATAGCCCCGAAAGGTTCCCCTATTTAAACGGGGCCATTCGGTGGACAATGAAAGTGGATACAGATTACAAAGCGGGACATCCTCATCTTCATGAGAAATGTGGCATGTTATTCTGGCAAGGTAATTTAGAAATTTACAGGCCCCCAGATAAGAGTGCGTAACTGAAAATTATTTTCTGATTTTCCAACCAAAACATATGTTGTGGCTACTCAAAAGAACCGTCTCAATAAGACGGTTCTTTTGAGTACCCAAAACAGATGTTTGAACGGATGGATAAGAAAATAATCGCAATTTTACGCTGAAAAATTTTGTTTAACTGGCCCTATGAATTTAGAACTACCATATAAGACCTAATAAGCACACTCAGGGCGTAGAAATACCATACCCGACTTGTCCGACCTGGTCCCATTTCATCCAAAAGGAGTTAGAAATTTCTATTTACTTGTCCTGGGACAAGTTTAAAGAAAGTTAATACGATTCTGTATTTCATATTCAGTAATTATTATTGTGGAAAACAGTGTAGATCCTGATCAGCTGGCTTCTGAAGTAAGCTAGCCTATCTGGATCTACACTGTTTTGTCTGTAAGAATTGATATCTGTAAATATTGATGGCTTTGGAATGTAGAAGCTATATGTACTATTCCCTAATAAGATCAGGTGAAAGAGCAGAAATCACCAAGCTGGGTTCAGTCTATTCGAGACAGATGAAGTACAATATTTTAACTTATAAGCATACTGTGCACCTAACTTTCTTAAAATTATATGTTCACTTTTGAAAACGGTATATTCATATCAGCTGACACAATATATCAATATTTGTAAAAGGGAGATGCATTTGTGTTAAACGTACCACCATAGCTAAGGTCATATGGAGACATAGCGCGGCTTAGAGTCTAAGCTGACAGACTCTAGGAGCCGGGCAACTCAGGACCCCTGGGCACAAGGCAAGTTGTTATCCACTGCCGACTCCTATATTCAATTTCATATTTAAAAGCAATTACATATACAGATGTTCATATAGTGTAAACTACCCATAAAGTATTCAGTCGTGCATGTCCAATCAGCAGGATTGACGATGTAATGTTACATGACTGAGGTGTTAACTTTATATTTTTTGTATAAAGTGTTACAGTTTACATGGTTTTGTAGTCATATTCAAAATCAGCACATAGATTTTGGTTCGAATCCAGATGGAGCGGAAATGAATTAGTGACATAGTATTGAAGATCAGGGTCCACACGGTTTTCTACTTTGCATGTCATTACATGCTAAAAGCCAGAATCCAGCAAGTTAACTGTATATAAATTTGGGAGGAGTGTAGTTCATAGAAATTTTGTGCACTTCAGACCAGGGTTTCTGCTGTTTTTACCCATTTTAGAGAGTTCACATACCAACACGTGATAAAGATAAAAATCGAACTGCTGCACCTTGGAAGATGAATGACGTCATCGTTATGTTAAGGTGACATCGTTATGTTAAGGTGCTAATCATGTTAAGTTGCATCTCAGCGTATTTTGGAACTTCAGGGAACCTTTTTGTAATATAAAATGCTTTATTAAATGGTGAGCAAGAAAAATATTCCATTATTTGTGTGAGGGTAGGATAGAAAAATTCGTCCCTCGGATCACCGTTTGTCATCACTCAGCAAGCCGTGTGATGCCAAACGGCGATGCTCAGGATGGATTTTTCTATCCTACCTTCACACTCATATGATAGATTCTTACAGTCCTGATCACCCTTTTGTCATTACTCGACAAGCCTCATGATGCCACACATATCCCATGGATGGATTTTTCTCTCCCACCCTCACACTCATGATAGATTCTTATAATTGGGCTTCAACACGAGAAAACCTGTCTTCTAGGTTTTTGAACAACAAAGGTGCAGACCAGCCTGGGCATCTGCGCAGTCTAATCAGCGCCTTTATTATTTGCTTAGTGCAAAGCATCACATCTAAACTTGCTTTCATATGCATGTGGTTCCTATCCTTTCAGAGAGAAACTATACCCAGGCTAGATATCACTACTTGCATTCCAACGATGGGAAGAATTTTGCTACTATGTTGATAGAGTTCCATGTCACTGCTGGTTACCAATCAGAAGTAGATTTATTTATAGCTCAAACAGTTTTACAGTAAGTACTTAACTCTTGTCCTGATGAATACATTGTTATTAACATCCACTTACTGTCCTGCCAGCCAAGAGTGACAGTGATGTCATGTTTTGTTTACAAAGTTATCAGGGACTTATAATCGATAGATCACTTGTGTATTAATCGATCACTTGTGTATTAATCCTATCCACAGGATAGGATTAATACACAAGTGATCTATCGGTTGGCGTTAGCTCAAGTAGAGTGTACAAATTAATGTTTTACTTAACAATTGTAAAAAATATTGTCACTGTCACTCTTGGTTGGCATGACAGTAGCTGATATCTGTATTCAGCATTTTTCATTTGGGGTGATACAGTTGGAAATTAAGTTTAACAGAGGCAATAAACCCGAAGATGTTGTAATCAAAAAACAGACATTTCTTGACCATATAAGTGCATTATCAAGTGTCGCCATTTGTACATGAAGCATTTTCTTTAAAAAAGTTGGTATGTGTAAGTAATGAGATGGATTGTTAAACTGACTTCTAGGCCAAATTATTTTTATTTTCTGTTTCTCGGGGCCACCGACCTGATTTTTTCGAACTTCCAATAGTATTTGTTTTTTGGTACTTAAAAGCTTTAACAATTCAAAGATACGTTACTAGATGCGTAACTGGTCTACCACAAGCTATTTCTGGTTCTCTTTGAAAAATTAAAAAAAGTTTGAAGTTTTGAGACTTTTAATATTTTTTTCATTCCAACGAGGTTTTTGGCATTTCATTTTTATTTCCTCCTCCTACTCTATGTTGAGCAAGAATTGTCCAGAGAACCAGATTTTTTCTTGCCCTATAAACTGCAAAAGAGGGGTTATGAGTTCCAAAACAGGCAGGCAGGCAGGCTGGCAGGTAAAGAGAGGTGATCACAATTATACCTGATGCTTATAAGAAGTGTGGGAATAAAAATAATGAAAGCCTGATGTTTCTGTTGATATATAACTTTGCTGGTTTAGCAAAACAGATACATTGAGTGTTTTCTCCATTCTTAACACTGTGTATTATTTTTTCAGATTTTTGGTTTTAAAGAATAAAGACACAGCTAATATAGTGTTTGTAGCTTATACCCGAGAACATCCCCAGGTGGAGACAGGACCCCCATACATTAGACCACTTCTCAATTTTATATGGCTCTTATTATTAGCATTAGAAAGGTATGTTATCTTCAAATTGTTGGAGTAAAACCTCGAAAATTTGAACACTGACTTTTCAAAATACAGTGCTCCAGATTTATTTTGACTACCATCAGTACGGGTACTGGTCCAAATGAAACTTGAACAGTACCAGCTATTTTCAATCCGTACATGTATTTAGTTTGGCTTAGCCAAATTTTTCATGAAAGCTTATACTTGTTTTTAAAATTGTCTTCATGTACAGTTTGATTACCAATCAATGAAAACGGCGATGTCCCTACATAAATACACGTTGGCAAGAATACTGGAACAGGGAATCCTGATGATTGTTTTTATTGCTGTCTGTAAACATGCTGCTCTTCCGAGAAATTTCAACTTTCACTTTCAACTTTGACGGTTTCACATGAAATTTCCAGGACCAAACTGATAGCAAACTCCCAGAGGGACGCTTCTTTGCACCTATTGTTCTGAAAACACGTGTTCTTCAAGGAGGCATGTTAAGGGGACGCAACCGAGTATTGGGGAGTTTGTATTGAGGCGAAAATAAAACTTTGGTACGCAATCAGCAAGTTGATTCTGGATTTCTGAATGCATTAAATTTGACAGATTCACAAATCACTTCAATTATCAAGTGTCTTCTGATTTGAATTGGATGAGAAATACAGGTTGCCATAAAAACGTACCTTACAGGCATAAACACACCCATATTCGGTATGTACTTATTTCAACTCTATCCGTATGTAGGGAAAAATAGACCCGTAATTTACATCTGTATGGACGCTATCTGGAGCGCTGAAAATACATGCTAATTCAAAATAAATTTCTGACACAATGGATTCAGAGAATATGGCTTATTTATGAACTATTTAAATACTATTTATAAAAACGTGTTTTATGTGATTTGAAGGAATGTTTACCAGAGCACACAATAACATATTTTTAATAGGGAAAAAACTGATAATAATAATTTTTTGGCGGTTATTTACTCTTATGTCTACTTCCCTATAATTTGAGCTTTCGATACTTCGAAATAAAATATTTAGTCCAAAGGACTTCGAATTTATGAGATTCTACACTGTATATTGTTTGCTTTGCCTTCAGAAAAGAGGGAGTACCGTCCCTTTAGGCCTATAATAAAAAAGTTGTGTGTTTCAAGTTACCCAACTGTGCCCTATATTTTGACCTGAACCTAAAATTTTAAAGCATTTTATTTTTATTTTCAAAAGTTTTCCCAGTACGGCCATATTGTTTCCTCGTCCTCCTCATGTAAAAACCTTTTAACAAAATAAAAATATTTTCCTACTTACAATCCCTATTTTAAAATTTTATGTAGTCTGAAACACACACATTTTTATACCCCCTGCAAACTTTGTTTGTGGTGGGTATACTGTTTTCACATTGTCCGTGCATCCGTCCGTCCGTAACATTTTGTTTCCTTAATATCTTGAAGAGTCTTTGCTGGATTTTCATCAAACCTTGCAAACATCTTCATATATGCAAGACAAATACTTAAGACAAAAAAGGAAGGGCTAGGGGCCAATTCTATTAGAGTTATTTCCCTTTGTAGTTCTAAAATGGCATTTGATATAGGGTTTTATGCTTATGCTATTATAGGCCATACACAGGCCGATCAACTCCTACCACAGCTTTTGATGGAACAATTTGATACTTTTCCTATACGATGTAGACACATTGAACATATGCATGAAGCAGTTTGGTTCAGGAAAAATAATTTTTGACAAAGTGGCAGATGTGAGAACTTAGACAATTTTTCCCTAATAAGGCCTTTGTATCAGCATAGATGGTGCCTCCATGGGCCGATCAACTCCTACTACAGATTTTAATGGAGCAATTTGATACTTTGCATATACAATAAAGACACATTGAACATATGCATGAAGGAGTTTGGTTGAAAATAATTTTTTTTTGACAAAATAACAGCTGTGAGAACTTAGACAATTATTCCCTTATAATGGCTTTTGTATATGCTGGTTTGAACTATAACTTTCAAAGTTTTTTTACTGACTCTTACTGTGCGGGGGGTATCTAATAAGCATTGCTTATTGACTTTTTTTCATTGTTTGGCTTTATTATAATGCTATGTTTGGGGTTATTAGGAATGGTCTGTGATTTAAGTGAACATTATTCATGGTCATTTTCCTAAATTTCTGCATAAATTTGTATGTTGCAAAAGTAATTATAGAATGTAAAACAGTATGTTACAAAAATAATTATAGGAACATGACCATAAAATGGTCATTGTCCTGTAATTCCTTTGTAAAATTGAATGTTAAATATTTTTGGGAGCCACAACACGGCCATGTCATATTCAATATTGTGTTATAAAGGGACTGCTCTGTATCTTTATTAATTTTCCCATTTGTCAACCAATGACACGAACCCATGGATGAAAGTTTTTAGGATTATTCCTGAATTCAGCATTTTGAGGCTGACTTTCCATAGAAAGTCAGCCTCAAAATACTGAATTAGGCAGATTATAATAGCTTTTCTGATATATATTTACAGTTTATCTAAAGAAATTTACCATCTAAATTTGAAATATTACTATATTGAAGGCATACTGCAAGTTTTTAAAACTTGAAATTCAAAAGTTCAGGATTTTGGAAATTTTGAACTTTCACCAATGATAAGAACCATAGTTAATCTAATAAGCCAACATGCTCTTATAAGCGCACATGGAGGGTGTTTTTTGAGTGTTCATTGCTATATCAACTTCTCATGTTCTGAATTCCAGTCGATCCAAAGGTGCTATTTCATTATATGGATTGGTCGTGTGAATGAAAAACAGTGTGGACCTTGATCAGCTGGCTTCATCAGAAGCCAGCTGATCTGGATCTACACTGTTTTGAAAATAGGGAATGTAGTCTTTTGAACAAAGCTTTTCCATAGTGCATTTATTAGGTTAAATACTGTAGTCCCTAACTGTTCTTATGACTACCCTAAACATGTTTTGACATGGTCGTTTTTTAAGAGATCTGAAAAACATTTCTGCTCAATAGTAAGAAATTAATGACTTTTACACACTAAGGCTTTTCTTTTAAGTCTTTAGACCTAATAAATACAAAAGAAATAAAGCAGTCTTTTGTTATATAATTTCATAGGTTTTACTTTGTGGGTTCTGTCCTTACGGTCAGTTCAACATATGTCCTAATAAGTAAATATTTTGAGTGGGGAGCCTAGTGGTAGAGTGCTTGACTCAAGATCGAGGGGTTGTGGGTTCGAGCCTCACCAGAGGCACTATGTTTGTGTCCTTGAGCAACACACTAACCCAGGAAGACCCGTCATGACATGATTGAAAAAAATTGTTGATTGGGCTGTAAAGAGTCAGGTCAAACAAAACAAATAAATAAATATTTTGAGTGCAAGATTGTAAACATTGTTTTACTTAGCAATCACAATTCATGTTTTTAAGCATGCATACACAGCTATGTAGTGGGTAGAGGTCTAAACTTTGACCTGGACTTTTATCTATGTCCCTTATTTGAGTTTGTGAGGCTCTAATAAGGATGAGCAATTGTGTAGGATGACCTGAACATTCCCTCCCCACTCACAAATGCAATAAGTATCAAATCTTATGTACTGACTTATTTTATTATCTAACATTTATATTTCAGTGGAAAAATAGCTGTGTTCACAGTACTATGTGAAAAGTACCAGACATCAATAAGTAGAGATCCTTCATATAAAGAGGTAATATATCATTCATTTTTTTACATTATTTCCTGTAAAACAGTACTAAAACTATACTATGCACAATTTTAGCAATGGTTTTGTATGGGTCAGTCCATACACATCAGATCTAAAGTTTCATTTTTTGGCATGAAGATACAAGCTCCGATTACTGACAAGGATTTCCATGATTATCGGTAAAAACGAACCGTACTGGCAAAAACACACTCATATTCGGTACCTACTACAGTGATTTTATTTGGCCATTTTTACAGCCTTTTATGGGAGTCATTCCCAATCCAAAAATGGCCTTTATTTTCCCAATTTCATGTATTTTAATACTTATTTATCTAATTTTATAATATATTTCCCAAATGTGAAGGAAAAGGTAGCTTCCCAAAATCCCAAATAAAATCACTACTAATTTTCAACTCTATCTGTATTTGGGGAAAACGGACGCTACCTGGAGCCTGTACATAGAAATTTTCTCCTATTGTCGGCTTTAAAAGTTGTTAATTGATTCCATGCAGAATTCTGTTAGCCATGAAAAGGGGGAAAAAAATTAAAAATCTTCAAGTTGAAAACCTTGTTTGTTTTTTTCCAGTGCACAGCAGTGTACATAAGATTGCATAAAAAAATCTTGTCTTAAACTACTGGCCTGATTCGAAAATTATTGAAAACAGATTGTTCCTGGATGATTCCTAACAAAGATTGTTCAAACTATTGTGATTGGTAGGGAGAGGGTCTAAATTTTTTATGCATATATAATAATAATAATAAGGTAAATATGGAAAAGTCTTCTTTGAAAAATCTGGTGCATATTTTTTGACAAGATATTTTTTCCTATCAACAATATTTAAGTTTTATATTTGCAGTATCTTGATAGAATTGGTCAACTATTCTTTGGTTTACCTCCACCCAAAAGTCCTTCACAAGGTATATTTGGTAAGTAATCAGTTTCAGTTAAACCATTCATAATGCCATTCCTTGTTACAAAGGCGTGTTAAGCAAAAAAAAAATTAAAATTGTATTAATTTTCTTACCCATCAGTTTAAATTTATATTTTGGGCGCTCAAAAGAACCATCTCATTGAGATGGTTCTTTGACTACCTACAACATATGTTTTGGTTGAGAAATAAGAACACTATTTTTCAATTACACATTCTTATCTCAGGGCTCACCCTGGCTCAAATTTTTTTGTAGCCAACACTTTAACCAAATGGAAAAAGTTGTAGCTAAATTTACTTGACTTTAGCCAAAGATTTAGCCGGCATGTAGTATGGCGTGTTTCAAAAGTGCGAAATCAATTTAAAAAAAAAAAATCTTTAGTTTTCTTTCTGTACTCTGTACTCCAATTATTAAAAATGATAATCTGTAACATGAACAAGGATCTATTCTTTTTTTTGACAATAAATTGTTGATTCAAAACATTCTTCCTCAAGAACCAACCCTAAAGCTTCTTTCTTTGCTGGGGTGACTTTTGTCGTCTGCTGATAACAAACTGTTAACAGTTTGGACACAAATCTGGATTCTGATGATCTGGATCTGGATCCAAATTGTTTGACACTCAGATGGTGTTCCTGTCTGTTTTTTCAAAAAATGCTTTAAAAATGTTGAGTAGGGCCCAAAATATTAGGGTTGGTAGGGTTGATAACTTAGAGATTTTTTTTGCCTAATATGTTTACTGAAGAGACAGTGTTTTTTTTATTACAGGATGTCATCATGAAATTAATTTCCATATTGTAATTTATTGAACCTGATCTTTTTGTCTTTTTTTTACTGGTAGATTTTTTACTTTCACTTTCAGCTTTCATTGTAAACATGGTGAATCAGTTAATCTCCTGGCTTTAATCAAACATTAATGACTCACATTGTTCAATTAATCCAATCACCAACTCATTTAATATACAGTCCCTCATGCTGTGATAAGTTTTTAACATGTATTTATCCTTTGACACCTATTAACACAAAAGGTCAACATAATTTGTTCTGGACTGGTTATTGATTTTTACTCCTATGCTTCCGCGGTGGGTATTTGGTAATTATCAAGTGACCCAGTCTGGCCAATATTGGAAATCCCCACACAGCAGGATACATGTGTTTACATATAAATCACGGGTCAGTAAATTTTGAACCATTATTGGCGAAAATGGACTTTCTATTTGGCGAAAATGGACTTTTCGCAAATGAAATAAAAATCTGTAGCCACCCTGTCATTTTTGTAGCAAATGGCTACAATGGCGAACGGCAGCGTGAGCCCTGTTATCTGGAGGAGCCTTGTTATATCTTTCCCTGCTTGTGATGACTTCCATCATCTACAGCTCAGCCATGTACTGTAGATTTGGAAATTTTCGCGAGGGTTTCAAGAAAATAGAATCCTCCCAAAATGGGGAGATCACTCTGTTGTTTGTTAATATGGCTAAATCATGCCTAAGTCATGATTTTTTAATGTTGCAAATATGTCTTTTAACGCTGTATGCGAAAATAAAATTCTTGCAAAAATTTCCGAATTTACAATGCCCAAAACTTGTAATAAAAAGTTTAAAACATGGCCACTGTCATGTTACTAGTTACAGTAGAACTTCAATGGCTCGAACTCTGATGGCTCATTCACCTGGGGTGGCTAGAACTAGCATCATGGTCCCTACAGGTCATCCTATGCATAATCCACCATGGATGGCTGGAACTACCCTTGGCTAGAACTATTTTTCATGGTCCCAAGCCTGTTCAAGCCATTGAAGTTCTACTGTATATCTGCCTGGCACTCCAAATTTGTCCTCTGGCTGAATCACCCAGGTAAACCGCATGTTTAGATCTCGGAGGGTGTTGGCTATCGGAGGTAAACATTGCGATTATGGATGGACAGGGTCTGTATTTATCCATTTTTATGTCCTATAGAAAGTTTCTTGGAGACGAAAGCAGCAAACAGGTTGCTTCTATAATGAATGATAAGGACTCGGAATGTGTTAAATGGTTTTGATCCATGTCCGTAGGACCCTGGGCGACCTTTCAAACGACGTTTGTGAAATTTTCAATGAAAAAACGCTATTCGTTTGATCATAGCTGGATTTACATCAACGTTTGACTCAATTTGCTTGAGTCGCCACAATTCTATATCATTCTCCTGCATGATTTATAAGAGTCGTATCTCAAAATGCTATTAAAACATCAATATTTGAAATTTGCTTACGTTGATATCGCTTTGGTGGTTAGCAAAATGTGCAGAGGTAACTTGACAGCTGGCATCCTTGCTATCGGAGTGACAGTAGTTTTGATTTCGGAGATTGATACAAACTGTCGCACAATTAGTGCCTGAATCTGATATATTTTAAGCATGTCTTGATACAAAAAAAAATATGTAATGCTACAAATGGAAGACTATCAGGGGGGCGAAATACAGAAGGGAATTTGAGACGTTTTACAGTTGTGGTGTGTTGTAAAAAGCGCTCATCTTCAGTCGGTGCCATTATGCATGTTTTTGTCTAGTGAGTCTGGGAAAACATATTTATTTAAATTCTGCACTGATTCATTTTTGGTGAAACCAGTATGCTTGATATAGGAAGGGGATATGATCGCTGGGTGGGATGGGGTGAGGGTATGGTCCCTGAAAGAAGGCAAGAACATGTGCCATATCTATACTCATTATCTTACCTGGCAACGCAGTGTATTAACAACGTGAACAGGGTTACAAAATGCAGGTTCACATTGAGGCGCATCTTGTTGTGTAAATGGAGTGTCAAAATGCAAGGAAACTGTTGGTTAAGATGCCAAGTGTGCATGATGAGTAAACCTTTGATCCAAAAATATATTCATGTATGCCATCCAGACAATTGAAACACCCATAACCACCAGTCTACTGAATCGCCACAGAACACCCAAACGCACACAGTCCACTGAAATGCACAAAACAGCCAACCCATTGAAACTCCCAAACTCCCTAGGCAACTGATACACCCAAACCGCTCAGCCCAGGGAAGCACTCAGACCACTCAGTACCCTGATCAAATCCATTGAAACATGCAACTCACCTAGTCCACTGAAACACCCTCCTGTTGCACCGCCCTTTAGGATTCTATTCAATGAAACAAACTATATCAACAATTTACCCCCCCCCCCCAAACCGTAAAAAACAACAACAACAACACATGCAAAAAAAACACCACAAACATTGAATGGGTTTCAACGGGGCTCTCAAGCCGGTCCCCAACCCTCCCCCCCCCTCCCGCCTTCCTCTCTTCCTGTTTTGCTATGCAACATCTAAAACATTTTGAATGGCATTTCGCTGGCGGGCCGATGGTTGCCCGACAATGTGTGCTGGCTGGGATAGGGTATGTCCATGTCTTGTATCGTCATCTAGTAGCGTTGCACTGAAACGCTTTCTTCGGTTTTGCAAAATATTAGTGAGAAAAATGCAACAAAACATCCCATGCGATGCTTAATCATGCATGGATCCAGAAATTTTGTCATACGAAGTCCAACTTAACTCTGACACACTTTTTTTAGATGAATGGAGTGAGGAATTAAAATACCACTAAAAGCGGGCCATCGTCAGCCCAACAGCAAAACGCTGGCGGGCCGATGATTACCCAATATGGAATGCTGGCTTGGTAGCTTTTGATTTTCCAAGGGATCTGGACCAGTATTGCTAAAGAGCCCCAAAGGTTTCCGATTTTCAAGGGTGGGGGTCAGGACCCTCTGCCGCCCCCTCTCTGGATCCGCGCATCTTACTCTTAGTTGAATTCGCAGCTATCGAGTAAAGTGAGCGTTCGAAGTTCTGGCTTCTCCGGCGTCACTGTGTTGTGCCCTTGAGTAAAACATATTAATCATAGCTTAGTACTGGTTCAACCTAGGAAGACCCATCCCGACATAACCGAAAAATTGTTGACTGGGATGTTAAGAATAAAATCAAACAAAATAAAACACATAATAATGAACCCTGTACAGTTTGCATACGTTTTAAAACTGTACTCTTTGCGCCATTGCGACAGTAAGATAAAATACCACACGTATTAAAAAGCAATTTATGTTTTTGGTCTGTTGTCAGTTCATTCTTAAAAGTATTAGTATAGATGTAAGCTTATCTGGATCTTCACTGCATATTTGTATAGATGGACAAAGTAAACCATATAACAATACCCGTAAAAATATTGAAAATATTGCAGTTTCAGTGGTAATCCGTTCTTTATCTTTTAACGTTTTTAAACTTTACATAGTAGTACAGGGCCCGGAATTACAATGGTTCCTTAAAGTTTTAAGGACGACTTACGTTAAGTATTGATATTTCAACATGCTAAATAAATTGCCTGGATCGATGCAGTACTTGTGGTCAAAGATATCATTGTGATCTACAGAAAAGTGAAACAATTTTGATTTAAAATAAGTTTAAAACGTCATTTTTGGCATCCTGAAAAATCAATACTTAACTCAGTAAGTCTTCCTTAACTTTAAGGAGTCTTTGTAATTCCGGGCCCAGGTCCTCATATTCCGGTAACAGCAGCCCAAACCCCACAATGGCATTATTTTTAAACAATATTATTTGAGCCGCGACATGAGATTTCCAACAATGTGGTATGTGCGACCAGCAAAGGCTCAGACCAGATTGCGCATACGCGCAGTCTGATCAGAGCCTTTGCTTGTCGCTTGAGTATTATATGAATATTAAGCTACTGAACGAACATAATTTGGAGTTTCTAAGCTTAAAAGAAGGCTACACAGGCTCGTCTGAGTCAATTCATTTCAAAATGCCACATTGTTGGAAATCACATGTCGCGGCTCATTTGTCATTCTATAAGAAGCAATAAAGATGGGTCGTATATATTTAAGATATTTTAAAAGTTTCACACCGGATATGCTGCAATCGAAAACGTTAATTCTATCGACGAACGTATATCAAAAATCGTTGGAAACAGGGTTTTCGATTGCCATTTGTCGCCCGATTTTTCGATTGCCATGTGTCGCCCGACTGGCGACAAATGGCAATCAAAATTTCTGTAAAAATCGAATGTTAAATAAGATTTTTATGCAACCGTTTGCAGTACGACTTTAAATTATCTTTAGTTCAATAAATGTACCTGGGTGACGTCCTTTTTAGAAAGAGATAGACAATCGGATTGTAAAGTTTAGAGTTTGGGTACAATATTTTTAATCATATCAAGTTTAGTAGTTTTATAGTTGTGATGTTTGTTCTATTATCTATAATAGAGGCCCTCCCAGGACGTACATATTCCCTTGTTCTTCTTAAATATTGACTTGTCTCCATGTTTCATGTTTTATTTATTTCCCCGTTCTCTGACAATATTGTTCCCCTCAGTTTGACATTTTCCCTTTCCCTAGAATAAAATGGCTTGTACAAATACACCCTAACTCGTGAGAGGGCTTCATTGTTAAGGCATACAGAGAACTCCTCTCTCAATTCCATGATAAAAATGTTCCCTGTTAGCACGTTATACAATGTAACAGTTCTTTACCCATTTCCCGATGATCGGGTGACGTACTTGGAATTTGACAGAGGAGGACTGAACATGGGAGTCGAACACTCGCTATCATTTCATTAAATTCTCGTATTGCTCATGATATTTTAATACATGAGAGAGAGAGAGAGAGAGAGAGAGAGAGAGAGAGAGAGAGAGAGAGAGAGAGAGAGAGAGAGAGAGAGAGAGAGCGAGAGAGAGAGAGGGGGAGACAGAGAGAGACAGAGGAAGATATAGACAGAGAGAGAGACAGAGAAAGAGAGAGACAGAGAAAGAGAGAGTAGAGAAAGAGCGAGTAGAGGGAGTGCGAGCAGAGAAGGAGTGCGAGTAGAGAAGAAGAGCGAGAAGAGAAGGAGTGTGAGTAGAGAAGGAGTGCGAGTAGAGAAGGAATGCAAGTTGAGATGGAGTGAGACTAGAGAAGGAGTGCGAGTAGAGAAGGAAGGCGAGTAGAGAAGGAGTGCGAGAAGAGAGAGTAGAGAAGGAGTGCGAGTAGAGAAAGGAGTGCGAGAAGAAAAAGAGAGAGAGTAGAGAAAGAAAGAGTAGAGAAGGAGTGCAAGTAGAGAAGGAGTACTAGTAGAGAAGGAGTGCAAGTAGAGAAAGAGAGAGTAGAGAGGAGTTCGAGTAGAGAAGACGTGCGTGCATAGAAGGAGTGCGAGTAGAGAAGGAGTGCGAGTACAGTAGGAGTTCGAGTAGAGAAGAAATGCGAGTAGAGAAGGAGTGCGAGTAGAAAAGGAGTGCGAGTAGAGTAACAGAGAGTAAAGAAGGAGTGCGAGTAGAAAAGGAGTGTGAGTAGAGAAGGAGTGCGAGTAGAGAAGGAGTGCGAGTAGAAAAGGAGTGCGAGTAGAGTAACAGAGAGTAAAGAAGGAGTGCGAGTAGAGAAGGAGTTTGAGTAGAGAAGGAGTGCGAGTAGAGACGGGGTGCGAGTAGAGAAGGAGAGAGTAGAGAAGGAGTGCTAGTAGAGAAGGAGTGCGAGTAGGGAAGGAGTGCGAGTAGATAAGAAGTGTGAGCAGAGAAAGAGAGACTAGAAAAGGAGTGTTAGTAGAGAAGACGTGCGAGCATAGAAGGAGTGCGAGTAGAGAAGGAGTGCGAGTAGAGAAGGAGTTTGAGTAGAGAAGAAATGCGAGTAGAGAAGGAGTGAGAGCAGAAAAGGAGTGCGAGTAGAGTAACAGAGAGTAAAGAAGGAGTGCGAGTAGAGAAGGAGTGTGAGTAGAGAAGGAGTGCGAGTAGAGAAGGAGTGCGAGTAGAAAAGGAGTGCGCGTAGAGTAACAGAGAGTAAATAGGAGTGCGAGTAGAGAAGGAGTTTGAGTAGAGAAGGAGTGCGAGTAGAGAAGGAGTGCGAGTAGAGATGGGGTGCGAGTAAAGAAGGAGAGAGTAAAGAAGGAGTGCTAGTAGAGAAGGAGTGCGAGTAGGGAAGGAGTGCGAGTAGATAAGAAGTGTGAGCAGAGAGAGACTAGAGAAGGACTGCGAGTAGAGAAAGAGAGAGTAGAGAAGGAGTGCGAGTAGAGAAAGAGTGCGAGTAGATAAGGAAAGCGAGTAGAGAAAGAAAGAGTAGAGAAGGAGTCCGAGTAGATAAGGAATGCGAAGTTAGAAGGAGTGTGAGTAGAGAAGGAATGCGAACTTAGAAGGAGTGCGAGTAGAGAAGGAGAGAGTAGAGAAGGAGTGCGAGTAGAGAAGGAGTGCAGGTAGAGAAGGAGTGTGAGTAGAGAAAAAGAGAGTAGAGAAGGAGTGCAAGTAGAGAAAGAGAGAGTAGAGAAGGAGTGCGAATAGAGAAGGAATGCGAGTAGAGATGGAGTGCGATTAGAGAAGGAGGGAGTAGAGAGAATGAGTGCTAGTAGAGAAGGAGTGTGAGTAGGGAAGGAGTGCGAGTAGAGAAAGAGAGTAGAGAAGGTGTGCGAGTAGAGAAGGAGAGAGCAGAGAAGGAGTGCGAGTAGAGAAGGAGTGCGAGTAGAAAAGGAGTGCGAGTAGAGAAAGAGAGAGTAGAGAGGAGTTCGAGTAGAGAATTAAGTATAGAGATAGTAGAGATGAGTGCAAGTAGAGAATAAAGAATAGAGAGAGAGAGAGAGTAGAGAGATAGAGAGAGAGAGAGAGAGTAGAGTCAGACTTAGAGAGGGAGACAGAGTAGAGAGAGACGTAGAGAGAGACAGAGTAGAGAGAGACAAAGAGAATAGAGAGTGGAGAACGACAAAGCGAATAGAGTAGAGAGTAGAGAGGGACAGAGAGAGAGAGAGAGAGAGAGAGAGAGAGAGAGAGAGAGAGAGAGAGAGAGAGAGAGAGAGAGAGAGAGAGAGAGAGAGAGAGAGGGGGGTAGAGAGTAGATAGGTGAGCGAGTAGAGAGAATGGAGAAGAGAGAGAGAGAGAGAGAGAGAGAGAGAGAGAGAGAGAGAGAGAGAGAGAGAGAATGAGAGAGAGAGAAAGAAAGAGGGCGAGTAGATGGGGAAGAGAGATCTGGTTGCTTTGCTTAGTTTGTTTTCCTAGTGCCTCGTGATTGCTAGTGAGTGCCATGGGTTTGTCTGAAGTTTGTGATTGTGAAATTTCCTGACCATACTCACTTACTATTTTTGTTTTATTTGCTGGGGGTTCGTGTTTAGCACTTCGTGTTAAACGCTTATATTGTGTCATTTCTAGTTTGGCAATTCTCTCACTGAGATAAAGGCAGCTGAATGCTTTGCTTATTGTATTCTGACTTTGTGCGTATTCCTTATTTGTCTGTGTTCCAGTGTCCCTGTCTCTTGGTGCCATGTGTCTGTCTGGGATTGTGGCATTTCCTGGTCATTTACACTTGTTTTAACCCAAAGGCCGTTCTTTAAAGTGCGTTAACTTATGTTGTGTAAATGCGAAAACACCTACATGTAGTTAAATTTATGCAATTAGTGAAGACTGATTAGACCGTACAGGTGCTCGTCTAAACATCTGGCATACTAATTGCATTGCTACTTGATCTGTCACCTTCACAAAAGGTATGTGCCCATTTCCTAGTATAATGCTTTTGCATGTTATGTTACTGCCAGATTGTTTCTTTAATGTGATGCAAAGGGCTAAATAGATATGGTAGGCCAAAACAAACAAAACAAACAAATGCACAAAAACACTCCTTCAATGTTGAACAAAAACTCTAACAAATTGGTTTGTTTAAGCTAGTTTCTCCCTTGATATGTTCCTCGCCAATCGAACCACTTGTTTTTGAAAGTGTTTGAGTGTTACACTTTTGTTTCCGTATGCGATAGCTAGTTTAATGAGCATAATCAATTTGCCCTTCTCCGAAATCATTGTTAACATGCACATGCCTTCCCTCCGACAGCTACCCAACATACCTCCGAACGGAAAGCTACCCATAAACACGATACCGCCGTCATAAAATTGCAAATAAATAAGTGTTTTACAAGTATTTTTGAATTGTATTTGACTGATTCATTGCAAAGAGAGGTTATACATTCCAGCGGTGGCTGTGAATCATGTAAAAATAAACTAAAAGATGTGAATATTAATTGATGAATTCGAAATATTGGTCCAAATTACTGCATTTCCGAATTCAAATGCGATTTAAACTCGAACACATTCAGTTCAAAAAGATGTATTGTTTTCAGAGTTATCATCATTCTGTATACTATTGACTTATATGTTGTTCTTATCCCTCAAAGCGAATCTAAATGAAATAAAATCGTCTCAATACAGACCATGTCCAACCTCAAAATCCTTTGTTCACCTCCGATAGCCAACACCCTCCGAGATCTAGACATGCGGTTCACCTGGGTGTGAATGCCCTTGTGCAGATATGAAGATACTGTGACAGTGGCCATGTATTAATCTCTGAATAAAGTTATCTGGTATAAGTTAAGGTAAAACTATATTGGTTAGATAAGTTGGTACATCCTACTGCTTTGAAATATGAGCCAGTGCATGAGATTTCTAACAATGTGGTATGTGCGACCAGCAAAGCCTCAGATCAGCCTGCGCATATGTCCAGTCTGATCAGAGTTTTTGCTTGTCGCTTGAATATTCTATGACTGTTAAGCTACTGACTGAACACCATTTGGAGTTGCTAAGCTTCAAAGGAGGCTATACAGGCTCGTATGAGTCTACACTTGTCAAAATGCCACATTGACAAGAAATCTCATGCCACGGCTCAATTATGTAGAAAACAGCATGGGATCGATTTCTGAGTGTCCCTAATCAAATTGAAAAAAATGTGTTGAATAAGAGGTTCAAATAGAAATTTAGTGATTTACTTCAAGGTAATATGACTTATATTTTCTGGATTCATTGCAGGTAATTTAATACAGAGTTTGCTAGGAGAGGATGATGACAGTGCGCCTTCAACACCAATGACCCCTGGAGCTGACAGCCGACATGTACCTCACATGGAACATAGGAATGAATCACAAGTTGAACTGGATTAAACTCTTCTTGAGAAACATAAACTATGCCTTAAGCCTTCTGTATTCAGAGCGTGATGAAGTTGAAACACCATATATGGGCCTCGGCCTGGGAAAACCTGTCTTCGGCACTTGTGAACAGCAAAACTGCAGACTGATCAGCACCCTTGTTATTTGGATTTTGGAAAGTATCATATCTTAACTTGCTACAAGTGAATTCTTTAGCTAGTCTCTGTAGCTGAGGAAACTGATTTTAGTCTTGCTTTGTCGGAAACCCTGAAGACAGGTTTTGTCGTGTCGAGGCCCAAATAATATCAACAGTCAATTTTTTTAATTACTCCTTGCCTGCTATTGGCAACTTCAGTTGTCTGCTGAATACTTTTGCAACCAGTTTGGACCCAGATCAGGCCCAACAAAATGTCGGGCCTGATCTGGATCCAAACTGTTTGACAATCTGGTACATGTATTTCTGAAAGATTTCTTTGAATAAAATAGTTTTTAAAAGAATCTGCAGACAACAAAAAAGTATGTAAAAGTACCTGCAAGCAAAGAGATAGGAATCTGGAAACAGCTGGAACCGAAAATCTTTTAAAAACAACACTCTAACCTACCTGAACAGGCAGTGCATAAATCGTTTGCAAGTCAAACAGCTGGTCCTAGTGTACCCTGAAACACTCCCATCATCAGAGGCAGTGTTGCGCAGTCAGTAACATGCCTGACTGCAGATCCAGGAGTCGCAAGCTTGATCCTGGTCCGGTCCCAAACTTTCGTGGAGATTGATCATGAAATAATTTCTATGGCTATTCTCCTTCCGCTGATTCAAGAAGAGTTTAGTCAGTTGCAAACGAAAGTTTGTGCACCAAGTACTGGTTAACTGCAGCTTAGTCAAGCTTGCCAAGGAAAAAGTATGGTTAGGTGAACTGACCGTCCCGACATGGGGGGTGGGGGGAGGGGGGGTGAGGTGAGGGGGACTTCCTTTTTTCCAAAATAACTTCATTTCCAACGTAGACAGATAACTGATCCAGGTTTCAAGGCAATTTAGTTCCACTGTCACATGCAAAGTAGAATTATCAAAGCTTTGTTAACTGTTGATATCAATTGGTGTATTAAAAGCTGCTGGTGGGTGCACAGTGGCTCAGTGGTAGATTTATTCGAGACCGAGGGGTTTTGGGTTTGAGCCTCACTGGCGCCACTGCAGTGTGTCCTTGAGCAAGTCATATAATTGAATCCTTGTTTAGTACTGGTTTAACCCAAGAAGACCCATCCCGACATAGCTGAAAAATTGTTGACTGGGACGTAAAACACCAAAGCAAACAAAAAGAAGGCTGCTGGTCTAGGGATTGCATGTAAATTTACATCCCTTATCATGCTGAACCCATCCAGATGTATCACGGTTTGAAAACAGTGTAGATCCAGATCAGCTGGCCTCAGAGAAGCCAGCTGATCAGGATCCACAGGGTTTTCAAATTTGCTTGTAAATGCATGAATATATCCCGACTTTCATTAGCTGGAAGCTAAATAGCTTTCTACTCCTCTTGAGCCATCTACCTATCTTGCAAATATTACACGTTTTTAAAGTCACCATGTAATATACGTATCTTCTACTCGAGGTTTTCAGACTTTTACTTTAAAAGTCAACGAAAAGGCTGGATTATTGAAATCCTGCAAATTTAATAGAAGGATTAGCTGGAAAAGAGTGTAGTACATAAAGATGATCTTACACAAGTGCTTATGTTTTATTGAATTTATTAAGCGAGTTGGGGAAAAATGATAAAATGTGAGGCTTGCTGAGCAGTTTATCACTTTTTCGCTACAAGTTAAAAAAAAATCAATATCACAGGAGCAAGAATGTTCTAGGTTCTATTTATCATATGATGTTAAAATTATTTTGTAAGCATGTTTTGGTGGTTAACCGCTTGTTCAAGCCTGCCCAGGAAAAAGTGTGGTTAGGTGAACTGACCGTCCCGCAATGACAATAGCTGTTGACTTGGGACGTAAAGCAACAAAACAAACAAACAAACAATAAGCATGTTTTGGTGTGAAAACATCATTATTTTGCCAAATATACTTGGCAAAAAAAAAAAGAAACGCCGCATATAATACATACATTGTATATGGAGGTCTTTCACCAATCTCTCGCAAACGAAGTGTCACAGTTTGAGCGCTGATTCTTGGATTATGTGTTCCTGGGGTTGTCCTAGCTATCATTGTCACCGGACGAAATTGATTCATCAGTTTAAATCTACGTTGTTAATGATCTTAACGTCGCGTCTTTAGGCATGAATGCGCACGGTCTGACATTGTTCCAATTTGTCAGAAACGTTTCCTAAGATATTCAATCATCCTTTCATGGCATCGAAATTGTTGGGATATCACCGATGGCGTCACGTTAGCTTGTAACATTCTTATCGCCTTTTCACGTTCAACATGAGTCCGTTTTGGCATCGTAAATTAGCAAAGTGTGACTTTTAATTTTAAATTTTTAAAGTGTTTTCAAGCAAATTGGATATTAGACTAGTGATTTCAGTAGTTATTACATGTGTAAATCCAAGTAAAATGAATGTGCACGCGAAAAACTTAAAAATAAAAAGACAGCCAGTACACTGGCTTGGGTTGACTGAGCCCAATAAAACAATGGGAGTAATGTGTGGCAGGAATAGTAGCGAAACATAGATAGCAGATGAAGTTTTGTAACTCTCATTTAACGCATAATATTTTAAATCTTTATGTGCGGCATTTCTTTTTTGGCCTAGTATATACGTGACATTTTTCAGATCCTTACCCAAATCTGTAAACCACGTGGTTTATCAGTTTTAATGCATGGTGCTATATCACTCCCAGACACAACATCATATGATAAAAAAAATACCCAGCATTCCTAGTATGAGACAAACAACAAGATAAGAGGGGTATTTAAGTCATATTTTTAAAATTTGCTATAAAATAAAATTCTTTGTAAATAATTTCGAAACATTTTAAGAATTTTAAGTTATACAGTTGTGCCGCACTTGACCAATAAGGGAGCCGCGACGTGAGATTTCCATCAATGTGATATGTGTGACCAGCAAAGGGTCAGATCAGACTGCGCATACATGAAGTCTGATCTGAGCCTTTGCTAGGTGCTTGAATTTTCTGAGTCTAAACTTGTCAAAATGCCACATTGTTGGAAATCTCATGTCACTGCCCAAATGTATTTCCACAAACGAGCTGATATGTTTTAAAAACAAACTTCTTTAGATGCATGCAATTGTTCCAATTTGACGTTACACGTGCAGGAAATGAACAAAATATGAAATCAGGCCTGAGGTTATAAAACTTTCCATGCTCAACTCAACTGATCATAAAATTGATCATGCTCATAAATGTTAAAATGCCAACAATTGTTGGCATTTTAACAATTATGAGCATGATAAATAAAAAATCTGAGAGTTAGAAAGCAAAAAAAGTATTTATATATCAGCATTTTAGTTTTTATAAGCAGTCGAAATTTGGTGCTCAGTTGAGTTGAGCCTGAAAAAAGTTTAAATAACCTCGGGGCCAGTGCAAAATGGCTCAGGTTTCATAGTTTGTTAATTTCACCAAGTTGTACACCTTCAAGCATTTAATAGTCTTAACATGCTCCTGTGAAGCACCAGTAATTTTTTATAGCAGGCTTTGAAAAAGGGGGGGGGGGGCTATACTGGATTTGGGTTATCTGTCATTCCGCCCGTCCGTCAGGTTTTCGTTTCCACTCAATATCTTCAGAACAAATTGAAAGAATTTCACCAAATTTTGTCTGTGCATTGATATCAACAAGATTAAAGCTCATCCTTTTTCGCACATTTCTAATAGAGTTATGGCCCTTGACTAATGTCAGAATTTTGTTCAGAATTTCGTTTCCACTCAATATCTTGAGAACAAATAGATAGAATTTCACCAAATTTTATATATGCATTCATATTGACAAGATCTAGGTTGGGATTAATACACATAATTTTTTGCACATTTGTAACAGAGTTATGGCCCTTGATTGACGTCTGAATTTTGTTTCCGCTCAATATCTTGAAAACAAATCAGCATAATTTCACCAAATTTTATATATGCATTCATATTGACAAGATCTAGGCTGGGATTGCTAGCATCAATTTTGGCACATTTGTTTCAGAGTTATGGCCCATTGATTCGCATCAGAATTTCTTTTCTGCTAAATATATTTAGAACAAATTAACAGAATTTAACCAAATTTGATGTGTGCATTGATATTGACAAGATCTAGGGGCAACAAAGTAGTGATGACTTGTAACCTGCTGCAACTCAGTTATGATGCTCCTACAGTTTTATACAATTCTTTATGAAACATCTGTATGTGCTTATTTCATGGCCTGAAGATATGGATATGCTTTGGATAAAATTCTTAAGTTCTGTTTCTTTTTTCTGTTCTGCGAACTTAAGTTGTTTCTTGATAGCTCATATATTCAGAGACAAACATAAAGTGGCGGGGGACATAAAATCTATGAATTTGCTTTTATCCTACCTTCCATACCAACACCCTTGTTAATTGTTAAACAAACACTTGTTAAATAAAATAAATGAAGTTTGGATTGTTTGTTTGGTTTGATGCTTTACATCCCAGTCAACAACTACTGTTTTGTCCAGACGGTCAATTCACCTAACCACACTTTTCCTGGCAAGCTTGACTAAGAGGTTAACCAGGACTTGGTGCAAATACTATTGCTTGTAACTGACACCAAACCATCTTGAATCAGGGGAATGGGGCAGAATGGCCATAGAATTTAGTTCATGATCAATCTCCATGAAAGTATGATACCTGGCTGGGATTGAACTTGTGACCCCTGGATCTGCACTCTGCAGTCAGACACGTATCTGCAGTCAGACACGTTACTGACTGGGCTACGCAGCCCGGTAAATAAATGAAGTAAATCTATGGTTGACAGAAAATTGTTTATTATTAAATCTATGCCTTTTCACACTTTTAAACTGCAAATGCGTTTGTTTAAATTCCTGTTGTACAATAGAGGGAGTGGTCCTGTTGAAAGATTACAAAAATGAACCAGCAACTGAAAAGCAAAATGATTCAGAAGATGAGATTGTGGTACCTTTTCGCATTGTCAAGCAATGAAGGCTGGGGTGAGTCTGTGCATATTGGCAGACTCACCAGAGCCTTTACTGCCCACATACACAAAGTGTGGATGTAGATGAAGACTTGATATAAAATGAAGGCCTCTAATATGTCAGCATGTGCGCTTATTTGAAGCTTTTTTGCACATGCGAAAGTATCTGCTGGCCCAAATCTTTCTAGGCAAGTGACTGATCATTAACCTTTTATATCATGGAGGCGTCTTTTAACACTTTCGCAAACAGAGCAGACCCAGATCAGGCAACTCTTGTAAGAGCTGCCTGATCAGGGTCTTCTCTGTTTGCTTATGGAAATATGATCACAAGTGTAGCAAACAAGTAATTTATTTGTTCTTTGTGCCAACAAGACAGTTTATTTATGTAATTATCCATAGTGGATGGAGCCAAGCATGAATATTCATGAAGGAAAGGGTTCTGTAGTTTTGATATTTCACTAGTTTCATTTTGTCCTTGTTGCACTATCACTCAAGATAATGTTTAGAGCCTGTACTCTTGCATAAATCAGGGTTCAAATTTAAGAATTTTATTCACTTGCTATATTTAGCAAGAGACTATTTTTCTCACTTGCTAAAGGTATTGATCAACTTGCTTTTTTCTGAAAATGAATGTAGAACACTTAATATTTAAGATTTCAGGCCTGTAATGCATAGATTGAGTGGCAAAAAAAAAAACCCTATTATTATCATCTTTCTGGTTTCATATGAGGTTTCCTGAAGAAGCTGGCTGATCAGCATTTCACTGTTTACTATGCAGCTTATGTTATGTTGCATGATTTGGTTGATATCATGATATTGACTTGTTTTCACATGCTAAAAATAGCAAGTGATAACAATTTCTACTTGCTTTTGGAGAAAACAACTAGCATTTAGCAAGTTAACAAGTGCTAATTTTGATCCCTGTAAATACCTATGTATGTAGATGTTTGAAGTCATTATCAAATGAATGAATATCCATGTTCAAGTCATGAGGTTCACATGCTGTTTAAACATGGATTTTAGCTTGAAAATACTTAAAATCAGCCTTGATTTGTTTGCATGATACATGTTTTATATCAAAATGGTATTTTAGCCTGGAATGGTCATTTTGCTGACACTTTTGTTCACGGAAAAGTTGTGTGTGTAAATGACATTGTGAGGATGTTAAAAAGTTAAAAACTGACACAATTTTGTTTAGAGTCATTAAGTCTAAGAAATGGGTTAGAAAAGCTGGAGCCAGGCCAGCTTATTATATGGGCTGTTGTCCCTCAACTTTTGTTCATGTTCAAACAGCATGTGAACTGCTAAATGCATTCTGATTAGATCAGACAGCATGATGTACACCACTGCACTATGTAGCATACATGTATCATGTTTAGTCCCATCCAGGTGTGCGATTCTGGTCCACTTGGGCCTGACTAGATTAATACTTAAGCAATGTTTTCAGTGCGATTTTGGCTGGAATTGGGTAAAATGCAAGATATAACTATCAGGCATGTTTTGTTTCATTGCATTAACACTTGCCAGGTCCTAGGAAGATGTTTGAATACTCAGCCTAGCAACCTTGCGTTGAAACATCTTCCTCGCGACCCAGCACATGTTTATTGCATGAAAAACATGTACAAACCTATGATAAACAGCAATGATCATATTGTTTTTGTTTGAAAGCTAAATTTACCTGCTTGTTTATGACTGCCTGAGCCTTTATGTACTAATAGTATCTTCCTTCTGGGTTGATTAAAACAATCTTAGGATGGTCCATTGTATATAACAAGGGGTCACAGGTTATTTCAAATAAAAAAAATCACAGAAGATTGATTTTGTCTTGTCAAACAATGCAGACCCTGATGAAATGCAGCATTATGCTGCATTTCATCTGCATCTTCGCTGTTTGCCGAAGTAGTCATTTAGGGGTCACCAGTATGCAAAAGTTTAATACATGTAAATGTGGAGATATTTATTAGGAATGGTAACTGTTTCTTAAATAGGAATACCAGTGTGTCTGGCAATATTTAGGTTTGGTTCCGTTTTAGCGTATGTTGTCCCAAATATAAGGCGAGGCCAAATAAAAAAAATACCTGTGTTTAGGGTAACCTGACCCTACCTAAATTTACTGGTGATACCTAGAATTTTTTCAGGTTGTCTGGAAAAAAAATAATTTTATGCATTTTGAAAGGCCAAAATGCATGAAAATTATATATTTTTTCCAGAAAAAAAAAATAAAAAAAATATGTGTTCCTACCCTTCTAAAATTTTCCAGATCCGTTACCAGAAACACACGTATTTTTTTTATTTGGCCCTATTACAGATTTTATAGGAGTACATGTATGTAGGATATAAGTGTTTGTTATTATACATTTGTTTGGTCAAATCAAGATTAAATGATACACATGAAATAATAAATTTATATGCTTACCAATGTATGCTTTTGTTTTTAGCTCAACTGAGCAATGGCTCAGGGTGAGGTTTTTTATGCCCCCACCCCCTTTAGCCCCCTCCCCTTCAGCCCCCTCTACATAGAGGGGAGGGGGACATATATATGTTGGTGTATGTGACGCTTTCTTGTGTGCATGATAGGAACTAGTGGGTGGATTGGAACTAAATTTGTATGCATATAGCATTGAGGCATGGTGAAAGCTCGATTAGATTTCGGTGACCTTGGTCTCACTTTCAGAGCTAAGTAGGTCAAATTTGAGCAGCACTCCAGAGTACTTTCTTGGTTACAAGATATCTCGTGAATTAATCGGTGGATAAGAGCCATTTGCATATACAGTAAAACCTGTCTTAAGCGGCCTCTCGAAAATAGACAAAACAAAGATATTAATGACAAATGGTACCTTAATGAAGGTTGAAAGTATTGCAGAATGCATCAAGGGGAGCATTCTGCAATACTTTTGACCTACATTACGCGATAATCGGCCTTAAAAACCATTTTTGGTCTTCCTTTTGAGTGACCGCTTAAGACAGGTTTTACTGTATAAACTATTGGGGCATATTGATGACTTATCTAAGTTTTGATGACCTTGCTCCAATTTTCAAGGTCACAGTGGAGTTAAACAGGTCAAATTCAAGTGTGTGGGACATCTGCTTTCTCTGAAAATAATCCTTTGATGTCTGACCAGACATCCATCAGTCATTTGGAACTGCTAAGTCAATTCCGTGGAATCAGACCTCGGATACAAAACCTGGGGCTACTTTGGTCACATGATTGTAGCGTTATATATTCAATACAATAACAAGTACATGTAATACTGCAGTGAACTACTGACATGCCAACCAAGAGTGACAGTGACGTAATATTACGTTTACAATTGTTAAGTAAAATTTTGACTTGTACACTCCACTTGAGCTAACGAAAATCCATAGATCACTTGTGTATTAATCCTATCCGGTGGATAGGATTAATACACAAGTTATCTATAGAATATTAGTCCCTGATAACTTTGTAACCAAAACATGACATAACTGTCACTCTTGGCTGGCAGGACAGTAAACGGCAACAACTTGCCATGATGAATGTCGCAATAGCAATATATTAATGAAAAACGTAACCTTTACCTATTGGGTAGCTATACTGATGGACTTTTAAAATGCAACACTTGGATAACAGCTTTTTATGCCTCGAAAAAGAATGCAAAACAATCATTTTGATTGTATGTTAAAAAGAGTGTGCATTTGTAAGTAACACATGAAAAACTTGTCCAATTAAAATGAATTTAACACATTAAAATGTAATGGGATAGGGATCAACTATTTAGTGTGACAATCAGTGAAAGATCCCCTGCGTCTCTAAGTCAAGAAACACGAGAAGCATCAAATTTGTGGCATGCATGGTCTTAAGTCATCGAGGAATCACTCTCATATTGATTGGTTGGTCTGCGATACAGCTTATTTGGCGTTTATCTGTTTGTACCTTTTCATTCCATGACTTAAAATCTCTGCTACTTAAGAACTGTTTCATTGACTAAATTCACCTCGTCGAGTTTAGTTGTACAAAAGTGATGGCTCAAGAAGCATTAAAGCAAAGGAAGTCTATATTCAACTGTCTTTTGAAAGGTATTAAAAGAAGTTAGTGTTGCTTTAGCGTTTTTAAAGTCCATCAGTATGGAGTTATGCCTCAATTACACATCAGTCGAATCTTTGACATCAAGAGGAAATGGAACTCGGCTATACTATAGTGTTTCCAGGACTTCAGTGACCCCCCTTCTTTGCTAATTATTCTTTAATGGTGATTTTAACTGAAAAATAAATTAGGGAAATGAATTTAGATATAGACCGCGTAATTGAATTAATTTTTCAACATAAATGTGAGTTTTTTGTATAGGCTGGGATTAGATTGAATTTTGGTGTGTTTTTGCCGCTCTTCTTTGAATTAGTCCCCAAGTGAACCTAACGATATAAATAAAACATGGCTTATACGGGTCAGTGGAGGTAATTCGTCAACCCTACAGATAAGAGTGCGTAACAGAAAATTATTTTTCCTATTTCTCAGCCAAAAAATATTTGCAATAAATATTTGGTGTGTACTCAAAACAACCGTCTCCATGATACGGTTCTTTTGAGCACCCAAAACACGTGTTTAAATTGATGAAGACAGTCGCAGCTTCACGCTTAAATTGCTTAACTGGACCAATCTTCGCGCATTAGGCTATGATTCACTGCTTATACTGACTTATATACTTCATACATCTAAAACCGATGCATTGAAATGGCCTGTGTTATTGTCTAAACCCTAAATGCTGGGTTGTTGTTGTCCTCTGCTGAATTTTCTTTAGAGATAATTATTTTCTAAAAATATGTCTAAGGAATACAAGTAAGTTTTCAAATAGTATGGATCCAGATAATGCCCAACATTTTAGCCTAAGCTTGGCTTCAGCTGTTGACAAAGTTTATCAGCGAAATATCTTAAGCAGGCAAATATTTGATGCTCTTGAAGTTTAATGTATATCCCCGATTCGCTATTTCTCGTCAACTCTCTAATTTGCTTGAATTTTCGTCATAAACTCTTTACTTACTATTGTCGTCTGCTGATAACCTTTGCAACAATTTAGACCCAGATCAGACCCTACAGGCATGATCTGGATCCAAACTGCTTGAAACTCTACTGGTATTACTGAAAAAATAGAAAAAACAACAACAACTAAAAAACTGCTTTTGAAAAAAATTATATAAGCAGACGACAAAACCATGGCAAATTACCTCGTAGGCAAAAAGAGTCGAATAATTGAAACGGAAGGTGCTACATGTACATGCAGGTTTCATACTTAAGCCTTATATTTGCCTGCTTTCAATACGGCAAGGTCTAGGACCCATATAGACTTTTACAATTGCGTGTGTGCGTGCGTGTGTGTGTCAAAGTGATGACGAGTGATGTTTGCGGAATAGATTTTCGTTGAATCAGCGGATAAAGATATTCCTGTAGGCTAGTATATGTCATCATAGCAATGAAAATATCCACATGTATCTATTAGGGTACACATGGGGATATTCGTAGGGAAAAACAATAAAGCTATTCTTTTGTACAGGGGATTTGGGCTTTATTTACAAATAAGGGCGTCTCCCAAAAATAAGTTTTAGTTACGCGGTGTGCATTTAAATCCACATACTAAGTGCAGTTCTTCTAGGTTCTATTTAAAGCTGTTTAAAAAAGAAAAACGGGAGCCACTTAAAATCTGGAAACACATTAACACAATATGTGAGGGTCTGGATAGGGAGTTCTGAAAATCGCTTATCATTAAAATTTTGGCCACTTGTTTACGGTAAAATATTTCCCTAATCGATAAAATTCACCTGCTAATCAGTTAAACTATAATCGTCATTTTTTCGATCTACTCGTTAGATTTTAGAATGTTTAATCGGTAATCACAAACCTTTTTTATCCTCATTATATTTTAGGCAGAAAATCGTAAAGTGGCAAAAAATCGCTAAATGTTAATCTCTTTTTACTACACTAACAGTATAACAATCGCTATTTAGGGTAGGATAAGATTGCAAATATCCTTAGGATGGGTAGGGGTGGCAATGTTAAATAGGCAAGAGGACTGTTGCTTTTAAGACAATTTGCTACATACGTAACAGAGATGGATAATAAAATCATTAATTATAATGTAAGAATACTTTGTATGACTTCTGTTTTTAATTTTTATACTTGCCAAACAGCGATAGGGCAAAAAAAATCACTGGTCAATCCAGGATAAAGACATTGTAAAGCCACATTAATAGGGAGACGTAATATTTACTATAGTAAATGAATTGTAACAGTCAATACAACATAACATCACAAGATAAAACATCTTTAGTTCAACACAGAAATGACTACTCCTTAAAGTGATGCTTTGTTTCAGATCTCCCTAGGAGCAAATTCATATTTGATTAGGAATTTTATATGTCCTGATTCTTGATTAAGTATGTTACATTTATTATATTGAGTCCTCTACCCCACAACAATGGGTGAAAGTGTTGTAATCTTGTAGAACTTTGTCATACTTACAGAAAACACAGCATAAAATGCAAACCATCTAGTTGGGTGTAATGGTTTGCTTGGGGTAAGGGCTGCTTATCAGCTCATTGCAAACACATTGTTAATGATAGAACCCAAAACTTTATTTAAAAATAAGACAAAACAAATTATTTATCTTGTCACTTCATTTGACAAATGTTTCAAATACTACAAAATGTATACAAATGCAAAGTACTTACATGGCACCAACATTGAACTATTTAGAGTGAATGTTAAATATGTAACGTACAACACGCAACTGGAAGCCAAACTTATTTTCTTAAAGCCTGCATTTGTAGTTAAAATGTTAAATACATAGAATATATACATACTTTTAATAAAGATAAAGGGTTTCGTCATTTTACATCTTGCTATCTTCTTTATAAAAATGATAATACATTTTCGAGAATATTCTACAAATGCTTATAATTAATACCAAGAATTCACCATTTTTTGACATTTTTTTCTTGGTTTTTGCAGGTTCTCCCCCCCCCCCCTCAATGCATTAGGCGATAAAAAATATTTCCTTTTTCTTCTTGACACCTTTTAAACATTGTGTCATTAAGTTCAAAATGTTAATGTAAAAGAATATTGCTAGAGAATCGTATCAACACAAAAATATTTTTCACATATTTGCTTGAAAGGCCCCTTTTTACCCCGAAGAAAACATTTTGCCTGCGATTTTTTAAGGACTTTTTTCTATTAATCTATGGACCTTATAATTCATGAAAATGTAAAAATCTTTTCTGAAGGAATTTGTTTGAGGTTTGGTCGAATTTTCAAGTAGATTGACTGGACTATATCTCTTCCTCACAGTGCAGTAGGTTGGTCTGTAGTGTGTGGTAGAGGTGTGATAGTGGTATTTCTTGGCCATGCTCATTTACTTTTTAGCCTCTATGTAGATGGTATCAATATAAAGATGCTGGTTCAGTTTAGTAAAACATAAGATGATAAAATAAAGCCTCAAGAGTCTGTAAATCATCAGCCAATCAGGTACCAGAACGCACATCATATCAAGACTTAAATGTATCTATCCTGTTTTTATAGTCTGGAAACCAATCAGAGTATAGAAATGTGTTGGGTTTGTCATCAGTCTTAGTCTAGGTCTTACTGAACCTCGGACCTGGTCACTTACATGTATTGGAAATGTGTTGTCGAGGCTGAGCTTTCAAAACTGACGATTATATAATCATATTCCGTTATTTCTCGCAATGTCTTTGATTTTCCTTCAAAAAGCAATGGTTCAATATACTATCTTTTAGACTGTATTATTATATTATTGAAAATTTATCCGTCTTTATGAACAACAGCAATTAAGAAACCTAGGTACCCTTTTAAGCTATTTTCCACACATTTAGACGAAAATCGTCAGAAACCAGCATAAAAAGATGAGAACTTCAATTATATTGACTTTAATATGCACACTCTGGTTTCAGTTCTTTGGTGCAGTCTTTGCTTCCAAAGGATACCCTTTTAAGAACATATTTGACTTCACTACAGCTGGTGACTGGGACTGTGTGGCGGCGGTAGAACGTCTCCCTGCCCTTAACTATAGTGTAGATTTTATTTTCTTGTCCTTTGGGATCATGGGTTTCATTGTGGAACTTTGAAACTATTAGAGGGTCACTGATGAAGCCTAAATGGTAGAAACTAGCTGTAGGACTTCGAAATAGCGCAAAAATAAAGCCTCGATAACATACTTTTGTTTTTTCCGTCAGTGACCAGTCCATTTATATTGGGTCCGAGACTGAATCTAATGGCACGTAATCACAGTATGGATTCACTGTGCCCCATAGAATAAAGCAGTGGACACTTAACCATTCAAACTTCCTTGAACCTGGTTACAATAATATTGACTTGTCAAATTGTCACCACACTAGCTGCCGTTTTTTCATTAGCTAGCACAATTGGTGGGCGGAGTCAAGTTTTACCAGACTGAAGCTAGTCACCAGTAGAAATAAATGCATTAAATTTCCTTTCAACAGTCAATCAATTAAAGATAATTTTATTAATTAGTTCAAACAGTCCTGTCATCTTAGAGCACACATCAAAAGGTTGCATTAGTACAAGGCTACCTTGATGAATGACAACTCCCTGAAATAACTAATGACCAGTCACTCTTGTTACCATAGCTATCCAGTCAAAAATGTCAATGAAATGAAATAGATTTTATCAAATGTATGACTCATGAAAAAATGCTGAATGATTGAATCATCATCATCAACCATCATCATCAAAAAAGCTTGACTGAGCCTTCTTTGCTTGAAAATGCGATAACCGTGCATTGTGAGATATTTCAGATAAAACATTGTAATATCAATAAAAGGATATTAAGCACTTATTTTCTGAAAAAGGTTGTTTATGGAAACATACAATCAGAACACTTATTCAGGGCCTGCACTGCTTGCCCCGATACAAAGATAAAGATTTTAAACTACGAACACAGAGTGTCAAACGGTTCCGATACTGATCACGACTGACTTTCTGTTGGGCCAAATTTGGGCCCAAACTGTTTGCAATTGTGAACAGTTGACAAGAGTCGCAATTAAGCTAATCCCAAGATAAATGGATTTACTGTGTAGAAGTAAAATAAATCTGAAACAGACTATATTATACATGTAAGTTGTCCTTAATTTTACATAGTGGGAATAACAGGAATATGAATTTCTTAAAGTGGGAGAAACAGGAATAAACCAATACATGTGCCCAGTGGGCTTAATTGTGTAATCCTCTGCTGCTGTTATATAAAATATTAGGTTTTGATATCATTGAAGCTATTAAGCTTGGAGTTGTATGAGGTATAAATAGTCTTACTTCCGGTTGGTTTCCTGACCGAGTTAATAAAATAAGGACCAAATTATAATATAAAGACTGTATCTGAATAACCTATGTACAACTTACAGTTCAGTGAAAATTTCATCAAAATCGGACGAATAATAACAAAATTGTGGAATTTTCTTGGAAAATTGGGAGTAAAATCGTTGGAGAAATATCAAAGGGCCCCATCGATCTTACCAAGGAAAATCGATATTGCTACTTTTGTTAAGTGTGCGACTAACGTACGCGGCCCTAAAGTCGTCACCTTGACGCATTTAAGCGATTGTCCCAGATAAGAGACACTCACTGACTTAGAATAGACTTTTGCAGATGGTAGTTTAACCATCCAGCTAGTGGATAAACTAAAGAAAATGGCTTGAAACTACCCGAAAATAACGTTAAAAGACCTATTTTGTCAAGAGGGGTCTGCCTGACGACTTTAGGACCACCAAGACCTAAAGTCGTCAGTAACTAGGCCCTAAGGTCGTCAACGATGTGTGGTGTTTTTGTTACCCTATTAGCGCAGTATAGGGCTGAGTGGTGGCACTAATTTATTTAAATTGGTGTCTGTTTGGCCTGAGAGACGTCCTGGCAGTCTGAGCACCGGTGCTGGTGGTCCTAAGGGCGTTCTAGGCATAAGTGGCAGTGTTGGTAGTCGTAGGCGGGTACTATATGTCTAAGTGGTGGTGGGGGTCATCTTAGGGACGCACTGGTGGTCTGAGAGTCGGTGTTGATTGTCCCAGGGAAGATACTGGAGGTCTCGTTGGTGGTGTTGGTGGTGTTGGTGGTCATATGGGTGTACTGAAGGTATGAGTGAACTGGCAATGTTCGCACTCCTAGACGTGTTGTTTAGTGACAGTGTAGGTGATTGAAGGGCGTATTGAAGGTTTAAGAACCTTATTGGATGCCAAAGAAACGTATTGAAGGTACGAATGGCGGTATTGGTTGGCTTAAAGACGTGTTAAAGGTGTGAGTGGTGATGCTACTAGTTGTGTTGCCCTGAGTAGCGAAGTTGGTAGTGCTCGATGGCGGTGGCGGTATGTTATTAGGTGACCATGATCCTATGAGCACACATGAGCGTACATTTATATATAGATCAAAGTGGTGTGGTCGGCGTATCCTTAAACAGAATACCTGAGAGACATTGTTGGTCGTGTACATATAGAAAATTGAATGTCTTTACTAAGGTGTTTATGGTCCTGTAGGCGTTCTGAATGTGGTTGGCATACCTGAGCCACTTCATGAGTAACCATGCCCTTGGGATTTGCAACCTATACTGATTTAAACTTGCATGCTCAGCTACTCAGACTTGAAATTTAGGAATTGGCAATTATGAGTATTTAATATACTATCTAGACAACGAAACAAGAGCTTACCAGACTGTGTACAGGGTATTATAGTGGAATATGAAACACCGGCACATATACGGCACTGCCTGGATTCATCAGAGGTTAACCCCCAGCACTTAAGCCCCACTATGTCCCCTGCATACATGACCCCCTAAGGAGCGGAATATACGAAAGACTGGTGCATAAAACGAGTTAAAGTCGTTGTTTTAACACAGACGAAGTGAGTAAACAGGAAGAAAAACCACCCATTTTTATGAAGCCCAAAAGTCGTCAGGTTGGACCTAAAGTCGTCATCTCACTTTTCAACCTATTATTTCTGTTAGAGATTGTCTTATCGGTCAAATGGACGTAATTATTGCTAATTTGATATCTTCTGTACATGTAAAAATGCAAGTGGATATGTGGAACAGATGAACAGTATAGTCAATTTCGTTTCGCCGGATCGATATCAATATCGACTTCAGCTCTCGACAGACTCCCAATTTTGCATACAATTGGGTACCCCCATTTCAACGCCTACCACTCGGATACCTTTTATACCTTGGCTGTACTTTATATATCAATACACAGGGCAGATAATTTCCTGTCAAATGATACCCCCTCTAAGAAGTTTCGATGATGTGGACGGAAAAGAGCGAGGCCAAAAGAAAACTGACGACCTTAAGGCTATGACGACTTTAGGGCCGCGTACGTTACAGTACAATTAGTAGCTTTAATATTCACTATATCGTTATTATCTTCTGTACTAACTTAAGCCGAAAACACAATCGTGGTAGTACATGGTAGAAATAATCTATAAAATAGACAAACCATATAAAAGGGATGATCATCTAGGACGTCCATGAAAACATGGTCGAAATTCTTGTTAAGGAACACTCTTTTGATTGTAATGCGAAACAATGTGGTCTTCCAAATCTGAAACCATAGTCCTTGGAGCTGGGGTTAAGAAAGTGTAAAATCCAGCATATCTTGACAATGTTATTACCAAACGGCCCCTTACGATCCAATTAAGCAAATGAATTTGTGCCTTTGACCGCTTAAAAGAAAATTATTGGAGTTTGAAAATCCGAAGTGGGTTGAGGAAAGTCAACGGTGAAAGAAGATGTAATCAAATTATATTCTATATTTTCACATGTAAAATACAACCTCTTAGATATTTTCACATTTTCGCAGGTGATTTTTTGTTAAAATATATATTATATTTAATAAATAATTTTCTTGCATTTTATTACTTTTAATATAATAAACATTAATTAGGCATGTCACATCCGAACACATTACATGCATAATTGGTATCAATGTTTGGTCTGTTCTTGCTGTTCAGGAGACAGCCTTGGGTTAAGCAAATTCATCAATAATTGTAATTTGCTTGCATTAAAATAAGCAACACAAGAGCTAAAATTTTCCTCACCAAGTACCAACATCAAACCGCCGAATTTCCCAATGGAGGTAATCTCATTCATGTTTTACTTTAGTAGAGTTTTGATTTCTGATTTGCTTTTGACCCTTTTACAGATTATTAGCACCATGTAGCGTCAAAACCATACCTTCTGCTTATGATAACACAGCTTTATTGTGATATACACACCTCACGACAAACCTTGTGTCAAACATGAGTAGTGTTCGTCATAATATGTTAGATTAGTTAGTCTTTGACCATGCATCCCAAGGTCAAATTGGCAATTGGATACATTTGTTTCACCTACAAACCATACGCAATCATTGTGCAAAATATGAACACCCTCGGTAAAAATCTAAAGGAGAGGTTTACAAGCGGCAGAACAGATTTTAGGTATATTTGACTTTGATCTTTGACTTCAAGATCACATCAGTGCCCTGAACTCTTCCTTGTGATTCACACGATATAAACTATCATTGTGCGAAACATTAACACCTGCGGAGGAAGAATGAGAGAAACTTGGGCTAATCTAATCATAATATAACTCTATATATTTAATCTCTATGTATAGTTGACCTGTACCATTGAAACCAAGGTCACAGCGATAATCGAAAACTTGTTGTCATCTACACACAATAATCAATTACTGTGCCAAAATGCCAAATACATGGATGAGTTAACGTCAAAAGCAATTATCTGACAGGCAGACTGACAGACGCATGGACTTACGGATGGGGCTGATTATAGTATACCAGACTTTAAAAAACAACAACACAAAAGCGTGGACATAATTTGCCAAAATTTCACAAAATGACACATAAAATCAAAATTTTAAAAAAGAAGCATCATCTGTGTTGTTCAGTTTACTTTAGCCTCCATTAAACACATGCAAATTGTATCAATTGTATTATTTCAGCGGCGGAATTGTGTAATATAGGCATGTTACTTCAATAAAATGTTATACGTTGGAGTAAAGCAAAATTGATTCAAGAGGGATTTTTCTGTTGTTTTACCAATTTAGATTAAGAATAGGTCCTGCAAAGATGACAAGGATACAATTCCAAATATGCTATATTCTATGCAAATATTACTATACATTTTTTTTTCATATATTGGTAAGTCAATTGAGTGTAATTAGACTTTGTCCACTAAACATATAACATGGTATTAATATGAACCTAGCAGTCACAAATGCCAAATGCAGTGTACTATACGCTTAGCACATTCTAATAGAAAATGCAGCATTAATAATTCTGGTTGATATAGTTCTTCAAAGTATGCTTGGGCATGCTAAAATGTATGATTGGCGACAATTATGCTTATTACATAAACAGATATGCAAACAACAGAGTGCTTTATGTGCAAGAGTGAAACTATACCTCAAGAAGCATTTCTTTTTTGTGTAGTATACTTGAGCCTCCACCAATCGTTCGCACAAGGTTTTTAACTCTTCAATGGCAGAATTGAAAAGGGCACATATTACCCATTAAGAAATTTTTTTTTCGTCATGTTATACCTTTGAGTAAAACGACGTCGATTTTTAGATGGATATTTCAGCTCAGTCTGTAGCCTAATAATATATTATGTTGTCTGAAAAAGGATTTTACCTTGATTTTTCATGACAACTTCGATAAGGGCCGACCAGGTCCCGCACTGGACGACCAGATCCGAAGACGTTTAATGGGACGACAAGAATCCTGTCATTTTCGCAATACAATAGCACCAAACAATCTGGAAAAACGGATCCTTCCGAAATAGAGAGAAGCTACAAGATAAAAAAAACAGCAGACTCGGTTGTATCGAGTCTGTTCATGAGAACTAATGGAAAGTGCAACAATTCTCACGCCCCTAGCACCAGCTTAAGCGGTATACTGCTTTCCGTGGGAACCCAAAGCGGTATTCTGTTTTTTCCCTGAAGGACCGGAATATGAAAAAAATATCAACACTATGTCCTGTTCGTCTTGGCTTACGACGATAGTCGATATCAGGTCAATTATCAGGTCAGCACTCTGCAGCCTTATCTTTTATCCGATTTTCTGCTTTCTGGATTTGAATAACTATATAATAATAGGATAGCACCCATGTCACATTGGCCACCAGAACATTTCTGAAGAGGCTTGCTTGTTTTTCATTGACTGAACAAATATCCCCCATAAGGTCAGATAAGACGTTAATAACATGAGAAGGATGGTTGAGCCGGTCGGTATCACATTTTTAAGAAGGGAAGGTCTAAAAGAGGCTGTGCATCAACTACACGTATTGCACCAGAGCATCTGATGTAAGCATACAAATCATAGGGACATGAAGAATTGTGACTTAGTTTAAGGCAAATACGTTGCTCAACTTTCTTTTAATATCACTAAACCCACTAAGGTCCATTTTCTCGTGTTCACTAACTCTCCTGCTTCAGTTTGGACCTGCGTTGTTTTAAAAACAAGGGATACACGTTTGGATCTGTTCATGAGATTTTGGCTCTTTTCGCATATGCTCAAAATCATCCATATACACACATGTGCAGCTATTCAGTGAGCATAAAAGTGTAAATTTTTGGCCTGAGCTTTAGTCCACAGGACTTCAGTTAAGAGTGCGTAACGAAAATTTAATTTTCTTATTTCTCAACCAAAACATATGTTGAGGTTACTCAAAAGAACCGTCTCAATGAGACGGTTCTTTTGAGCAGCCAAAACATATGCTAAAATTAAAAGGTAAGAAAAAAAATTACAATTTTACGCTGAAAAATTTTGTTAATCTAAACCTTTGAGTCGATGTTCTTTCTTTGCATTTGTGTAGACTCGCCTGAGCCAACGCTGCTCGCCATTGCAATAAGTACCAAAATCTAATGAACTAGATCATTTGTTCTAAAATTTACAAACATGTGGAAACGACACAGAACAGTGCAATATTGCTTTTAGACTCATTACGTGTCTGTGGAAATGATGGAACAGTGAAATATCGCTTTTACACTCGTTATATATCTATGGAAATGACAGAGCCGTGCAGTATTGATGTGTCTATGGAAATATATCAAATATCGCTTAAAATTGCACTCGTTATATATCTATGGAAATGACAGAACCGTGCAGCATTGCTTTTATACTCAATATGTGTCTATGGAAATGACGATACAATGCAATATTGTTTTATTTACTAGGTGTACGTTTATGGAAATGACAGAACAGTGCAATGTTGCTTGTGTACTAATTATGTGTCTATGGAAATGAGAAAACAGCTTAGCATTGCTTTTATACTCAGTATGTGTCTATGGAAATGACAAAACAGTGCTGCATTGCTTTTATACTCATTATAAGTCTATGGAAATGACAGAAAAGTGCAGTACTGCTTTTCATGATACTCATGACAGAACAGTGCAGTATTAGTATCAATGTGTGGGTATAGAAATGACGAAACAGTGCAATCATCTTTTTACTTATTATTTGTAACTTTACAGAAGTAAGGCTAAATGAATTGTGAGATTTCAATGA
The DNA here is from genome assembly GCA_964019695.1 of Loripinus fragilis. Taxonomy (NCBI): domain Eukaryota; kingdom Metazoa; phylum Mollusca; class Bivalvia; order Lucinida; family Lucinidae; genus Loripinus; species Loripinus fragilis. The sequence continues at coordinate 68,934,364 of OZ026516.1, forward strand.
AACGACAAAAAAAAAACAATTGCTAGGATCATAGTTTGTCTAGAAAAATGCGTTTAGGCGAGATTCGCTACTTTTATAAAATAAACGATTTAACTTAAAAGTATAACACATGTTGCCATCTATCTTTTTTGTATTGTTTATACACATGATATGTTTACCACATCGATCGGACTTGCCTTTTTCTCATTTTTTAAGTCACCGAGTGTATCATGTAAAATGACAGAAACACCTCAAGGACGTGGACCAGCGTTAACAACGTTGAATGCATCAAGTTTAGAACGGAATACAACTGAGCACAATGGGAGCTTTCTTAACTTTACTTCACAAATTGTTTTTCAAGGACTGGATTCTAGCCTTCTGGACTTCCTGAACAGTTTACTAGATCCTAAAAATCTCCTCCCTGTACCGTTACCCGATTATCTTACTGTTACGTTCATTGTGTTGTACACTTTGATAATCGGACTTGCTGTTATCGGCAATGTAATCGTGATACTAGTAATCGGGAAACAGCGATATATACGATCAGTGACGGACTTGTATATTCTATCGTTAGCTGTGAGTGACCTACTTATCGCCACTCTTAACATGCCATTTCAACTGTATTTTGTGATAGCCAACGAATGGTTAGCCGAGGGAGCAACCGGGGAGGCACTGTGTAAATTTACCAACTACGTACAGGGAGTTACCATAGTCGCCTGTGTTCTTACGCTCACAGCCATTGCAATAGACAGGTATGCGTTTTATGTTATAACTCTCACAGAAATTACAATAGACATATTTGGTCTACCCTCATGGCAAATGCAATTGGCAGGTTGCAGTAGACACGGGAATCGCAACAGGCATGCATGCGTATTGCGATAAACAAGTTGGTTCAAAAACTCTTCTCCACCAGGGCATATCAGAGCCAGTGGTTTGTGGTGATTTAGTTTATTATTTCAAAAGAATTGTTGGAAAGTCTAATTTTAGTGATCAATTCAAAAAGATATAATCAAACGTTATAAAAAGTTGGATATAATTAACATGGATACCATGCGACAGTCTGCATGTCTGGTTTTAAACCCTAACACGGTTTATAGCTATGCGTACGACGGTGGGTCAGGCCTCAGACTCAATGACGGTCCTGATGTAAAACTTTAATAGGTTGGTTAGTACCTGATGCCTGTCTTGGGCTGAGCCCTTGAAATTTTCTTTAGTTCGGTCTATCTGTGAGTCATTAGCCCTTTGATTAGATTGTTTCTCTGTGATGATACATTGCAATAGTTAGGAAGCCACCATGCGAGCTACCATGCGAGCTAAACAAGTTTTGCGTTTTAACAACAACACAATCCTCGGCGAATATTTGGTACCAGTAAAATGCATTTAAGCTCCCTTCGGGGACCTCTTAGTGACCTAGGCTACTGTCCATTCTAAGGCGGTGACTCTGTTGATTCCTATGCTTGGTTCTCGATTTGTTATTCAGTCATTTGTGTTTTGCAATTATTTTGATGGGGAAAAGATCGTTGGTTGCTTTGCTTTGACTGTCTTCCTGATGTATTGTGCCAGTCCGTGTTCTGTATTTCTTCCTTGCGGTGCCGTTAGTTTGTCTGCAGTGTGTGGTTGTGGTGTTTCCTGATCATAGTCACTTGCTTTTTGTGTTTATTGTGTGTTCTCTTGGCGATTGCAATAGACGGACTTGTGTTTTATGTTCTAATAACAATAGATAGGCTTGTATTTTTGTGCAATTGTACGCTCATGGCAATACAATAGACAGATAAGTGTATTTTGTGTCCTCTCATGGCAATTGGAGCCCATGTGTGTGTGTTTTGCTTTAACTCATGACAATTTCAATAGAAGGGTACATGCATTTTATGTTCTCTCATGTCACTCGAAATCGATTACTTATCTCTCATGGCAATTGCAAGAGACAGCTTGTGTACTATGTTTTCTCTAGACATATATAATGTCTATTCTATGTATGTTCTAACCTGACAAAGACAATAGAATGGTACATGTATTGTGTTTTCCTATTATAACTGCAATACATGGTACCCATGTAATAACAGGTGTTATGTTCTCTCATGCAAATTGAAATAACCAGGTTTATATATCTTATAATATAAAGATGGTACATGTGTTCATGTTCTCTCACGAAAATTGTAATATACTATAACTATAAAAAAAAATGCAAAAAGTTTCTAGATCGAAATTTCAATCGGAGTATATATATTATTTTTATATGTTTTTGTGTCCTGAGGGCCACGCGATCGAATGGCTTTTATGCCAAAGGTATAACCCTCTTGAATATATATTATAAAAAGTATTGCATGAGATCATTTAAAACAAACCAGAAAATGTTAAAAACCATAAGTCGACAAAGGACTACTTCCTACATAATATAAATTATACCACCATTACCAACTTTAGCATGACATATCTCATGTTGTGCAAGGTCTACACTGATGTAGGTGGTATAGTTAGTTATACCACGTTTGTCCACCTGTACGTAAGATAATCCACTCGCTTAAGCTCGTTGATTATATCCACGTACAGGCGGACAACCCATGGTATAACTATTACTTATAACACCCTTACCAACTTTCAACACTTAATATTTCATGATGTGCAAGGTCTGCACTGATGTAGGTGGTATAAAATAGTTATACCATGTTTGTCCACAGGTACGTAAGATAATCCACGTACAGGCGGACAACCCATGGCATAACTATTACTTAGTAGCCCATCTACATAACAAACCAGAAAATAGCAAACGGGCCTTTAAGGTTTAAAATGGGTCTATTCTAGATAAAATAGTTAAATTGCAATCCATTTATTTTTCAGATATATCGTGATTTGTCACCCATCTATATCGAGAAAAGTACACAACAAAAGAATCGTGACCATCTGTATAGTTGCTGTTTGGGTGTTTGCTCTCTGTGTCCTCGTGCCACACCTTGTCTTCCAGAAGCTTGATATGCGCCTGAAAGTATCGGACAATAAACAAATAACCGGAACTGGCTGGATCTGCGCGGAATTCTACCCCAGAGGAAAGAAAGACGCACAACTCTATTCTATTTTTGTTTATATAGCACTCTACTGTTTCCCATTACTGATCATGGTGTACACCTACGGCGCTATAGCTCATCGACTTTGGTTTCGGCGCCAAGTTTTTCCCGCCCCAGGAAATACGATTCAGCTTGCAAGCAGTGTAGCACAGAAGAAGAAAATCACCAAACTGTTGATTTCATTAGTTCTGGCATTCGCCATTTTGTGGCTTCCATTTTTTACGTTTTCGATGTACTGTGAATTTTTAGATGAAATCGACAGTAGCAATCGCTTAAAAATGGCGGTGTTACAGCTGGTCGGGTACGCTAATTGCTGCGTCAATCCGATCATTTATACATTTCTGAATCAGAATTTCCAGCGGGAGTTTAAACGTATCTGTAGTTGTCGCTGTAGAAACGCTGTTTCAGTGTTCAAAACTGAAACTAGTGAGAGCAGGGTTTGAAGAGCCTGTAGTTAACGTTGTCAGTATTCGTTTGAAGGCATACACTCGCAGGAAATTTATAAAATATGAAACCGGTGCATTCTGCATCGGTTTCATATTATGTACATTTCCTGATAGGTTTCATGATTGGTATCCTAGCTGGGTCAGGTGTGGTACTTGGTTATATCGATTCCTGATCTGTGCACCCTTACTTACTTTCATATTTTGTATAGTTTAATATTGAGATTGTAACGTTCAACTGGATTCATTCCCATCGCATAATTATACAGAATGGTTAATCTGTCCTTATAACGATCCTATTTAGTGTTTAAGGACACTTCCCATGTTGAAATTTATTCAATACTTTGCATATAGTTTGTTTTATGCATGGACTATCCATTAATAAAATAAAAAGGATATGTCGCCGTGCTTAGTTTTTCATAATATCATATCGAAGTTTAAAGCATTTCTAAAGAAATGAAAGAATAACACTTGTCCTAAATATCAAGCTAAAATAGTTACAATCTTCAGACAACTCAAATCATTGCTCATGACCTCAGACCTTCTAGAAAATATGCAAGTTTATTTGTTCACCCAAGCTGTGACAAGATACTGCATGATATATTTTGGCAATTCGTCGAAAATTGGAACTTGTTTTTAGAATAAATGATATACGAGGGTCATTTGGAAAGTTCTTAGCATGGCATCATAACTCCACAATGCGTTTATAAAATGCTATCTAATAATACATTTTTGGAAACTAGAATTCAACGGCTATTTGATGGTGTCATTCTTGTCGAAAAAGGACTTGGCGTGCACGTGCAGCGCATGTTCAAAATGAGTAGGGGTTTATATACTGGCTGAAATTTTAAGCAAAATACTTGGAAAAAAGCGAAGGAAAATTGGGGACCTTATTTGCGATCATGAAATGACAAATTAACGAATTGGTGCCAACTTATTTTTTTATTAAAATATATTATGCGATCGCTGCTTGCACAACTACCACCTTTACATTCGGAAGATTTTGACTAATAGAGAAATTGTAAACTTTCAAAAATGGGATTTTTTTCGATTTATCTTTATACTTTTACTATAAATTGTGTCCCTACAGGAGCACGAAAAAGTCCTATTGAGTGTATGTTTTGCTTTATTTATAGCCAACAATGCATAAAAATCATTTCGTCGAGCAAAATGTGTGGTTTTGTTAGTTCTGTATTCAAGAAAATTATTCCTTATAACACTACCCCTACTTTTCAAGAAGTGAGTGGGGTAGCTCAACTCCGCATCTTTTGTCGATGGCACAAGAACTTCTCATGGTATTGCGTTAGCCATCACAAAAGTGATTGATTTCTACTCTCAAGGTAATTTTACGTTTTTGCTTGCCACTGTTTTCAATTGAAATGAACCAGAACGTCAACTCATAGTTAAACTCACTCTGCCCATGGGAAGATTTTAAGAGTTATCTTCCCTTTGTTCTTGTTCACAAAATTTCTTTTGGCTTCAATACAAAGAGCATAAAGTGTGCTTGACAAAAAAAACAACATACGGCATTTTTAAACTACTGTCGGTTATACATTTTCAAAACATGTGCATTGTGACATGCAATTTTTAGACGTAAAAGATGCGCATTGCTTTGCTTTCTAATTGGTTGTGGTGTTGCTGTTCCAGTATTTATTTTTTTAGAAAAATCAAACTCGGTTATCTATTGTATAATCACTGTACCAGATTATGGCCTACCAAATGGTTCAAAATTATCTAATTTAATGAACTATTCTAAATGTTCTGCACACTTTTCCAAAGGTAAAATGTTATATTTTCCACTGAAATTTTGAGTTTTCTAGCATACAAACAGTACATGTATTCACAATAATATTTTTCGTGCTTGCATCATTACATCTTCATGAAATATGTGCTATAACAAAGAGGAAAGATGGCTCTTTAAAATGATACCAAACATGATAGGGTTTGTAAATTGGTTACGGAGATAATAGACCATGCTAAGAACTTTCCAAATGCCCCTCGTATAAAGAAATCTGATGTTGAAAATCTCAAGAATTTATTTTTATTTCATGGGCTATTACAATACATTTTAGAAAAAAAGAATAAAACTCTGGGGTAACCGAACTAATTAGCTTTCTGGAGGGCCAAATCTACCCCCCCCCCCCAATAGATTTCATGCATAATTCTATATAAAAAGTTAAAAGTTGACCATTTCGGTCATTTTGATGATGCCCCTTTTCATGATGTAATTCAGCATTAAAATGCTAAAATTGGAAGAAGAAATAACAGACTCAAAATACCTGCCCACCCTGAGAATCGACCCGGGGCCTCTGGTTTCGTAGGCCAACGCGCTAACCACTAGGCCACAAGCGGCTCAAAATAACCGTACATACAGAAGAGACGATCGGAGTCTCGACCAATATCGTACTTGCTATCAGGGTTAAAACTTGAAAATTGTGCACATCGTTTGTTTTTGCCTGATCTATTTATATGTATTTGGTGCTGAGACGATCAAGTCTGATGAAAGGTCAAACACATTTTAGTTACTTTATTTTGTCAAGATAACGTCGGAACATTGATCTGAAATAAGAGTATCTGAAATCTGTATTGATCCGAATCAATAACTGGTCGAAAGACAGGACCCAGACCAACTTTCCCTGTTTCCCGACGCAGGAAATATGTGCATGGGAAATAACCGTACATGTCTTTAGCAATCATGTTTTCACAAAGATTTGTAAATATAAAATTATCTTTGTGCAAAAGACACATATTTTCTTACGTTATTTATTTTTATTGTAATTGCTATTATATAGTCCGTGCTCGATAAGAGTAGGGTGTAGAAACAGATTTACAGTTAGAAGTATGAAAGAAAACCCTATATTTGTCCAATCAGGTGAATAATGTACCCTAACATGACCAACTACGTAACTCTACTCTTATTGAGTACGGACTTTTTTCTACCAAATCACCAGTAGATATTTTTTTGTTTATATTACACTTGAATGGGACATAGGTTAATATAAAGAAGTCGAAAGATTTTCTTCTAAAATCCATTTGTATGCTAATTAGCTCACCTGAGCCGAAGGCTCTCGGTGAGCTTAATTTGGACGGAAATCGGGCCGCTGTCCGTCCGTACACACTTTCAAACATGAATATCTCTGAGACCAGCTTGCCTATCAAGATCAAATTTAATCTAGAGCATCATTGGGGTCGGGGATTGACTGCATAAGGTTTTGGGCAAGATCTGATCAGAACTCTGGTTTCCATGGCAACAGATAGGGTTATAATGGAAAATCTTGTGACCACTCTAGCTCCTTCATTTAGATTGGATCTTCTTCATTCTTGCAGGCAACAAGGACACCCATAAAATCTCGGATGGGTTCGTAATTCGGCCAGATCAGACATTGGACTAAGGAGTTAACTGCCCTTGAGCGTCTGGAAAAATTACCATAGACTTAAAATGGGAAAACGTTGTGACCACTCTAGTGCCTGGATCTTCTTCATTCTTGCAGGTAACAAGACTATCCATAAAAGCTTGGATGAGTTTGAATTGGGACAAGATTCCATCTCTGACTTTGAAGTTAGCTGTCCTTGAGCATCTGAAAAATCATTGAACAATGTTGTGACCACTCTAGCAACTTCATTTTTGATTGGATCTTCTTCATTCCTGCAGATAAGAAGGACAACTATAAAATCTTGGATGGGTTTGAATTTCGTCAAGTTCCCCATCACCTTTTATGGAGTTAGCTCCTTTGAGCATCTTAAAAATTGATGGAGAATGTTGTGACCTTTCTAACGTCCATATTTTATTGGATCTTCATCATTCTTTCATGTAACAGGGACAACCATTTAAGCTTGGATGAGTTTGAAATTCTACAGGATCTGACCAGGGACTTATGATTTAGCTGTCCTTGAGCGTATGGAAAAATCCCCATAGACTTATAATGGGAGAAATGTTGTGACCACTCTAATGCCTTCATTCGTGTATGCATCTTCTACCTTCTTGCAGGTAACAAGACCAACCATAAAAGCTTGAATGAGTTTGAATTTTGGCAAGATTCCATCTCTGACTTCGGAGTTAGATGCCCTTGAGCGTCTGAAAAATCAATAAATAAGGTTGGTGCCTGATGCTTATCTGTAGCTGGACCCACCGTGGCTCAACTTGCTCTGACTATCTGTGAGTCATGAGCCCTTTTCTTTGTTTCATCATGGTGAGTTAATTTGATTAGACTGTTTCTCCATGATGATACATTGCATTAGTTAGATGGCCTCCATGCGAGCTGAACATTTCTTGTACTTCAACAACAGCAGAATCTAGGGCGAAGATTTGGTACCAGTAAAATGCATTTAAGCCCCCAGGTGGCTTAGGTTGCTGTCCGTTCTAAGGCGGTGGTTCTGTGGTTGTTGACTTTTTGTTTATTGTTACTCCCATTATGGGAGTCTGTAATTGTTCTAATGGGAGTCTGTAATTGTTCTATGTTTTGTTGTACGTTACTTTATGTCCATTCTAGTATTGCAATCATCTTGATGGGGAAGAGAGAGCTGGTTGCTTTGCTTAATTTGTCTTCCTGGTGTCTCGTGATGGTTGAGCGGCTCTTCCTCGCGGTGCCATGGGTTGTCTGCGGTTTGTGATTGTGGTATTTCCTGATCATACTCACTTACTATTTTAGTGACCACTTTAGCGCCGATACTGCAACAGAGACCATGAAACCTTGGATGGGCTCGAAATTCAGCCAGATCCGACCTTGGACTGTGGAGTTAGCTGCCCTTGAGCGTCTGGAAAATCTCCATAGACTTTTAATGGGAGTAATCTTGTGACCAGTGACCGGTCACCACTCTAGTGCTTTCAATTTTAAATTGATCTTCATTCTTGCAGATAAGAAGGACAACTATAAAAGCTTGGTGAGTTTGAATTTCTTCAAGATCCCATTGCCTATTATGGAGTAAGCTCCCTTTGAGCATCATAAAAATTGATGGATTGTGTTGTGACCACTCTAGCTACTTCATTTTTTGATTGGATTTTCTTCATTCTTGCAGGTAACAAGGACAACCATAAAACTTGGATAAGTTTGAACTTTAGTGGATCCAACCTCAGACTGTGGAGTAAACTGCCAATGAGCGTAATAAAAAACCTGCAGAGACTTACAATGGAAGATATTTTGTGACCACTCTAGCACCTTCATTTTTGAATGGATCCACTCATTCTTGCAGGTAACATGGATACTCTTAAACAATTGAATGAGTTTGATTATCTGCCACACCCGACCACCTACTACAGATTTAGCTGCACTTGAGCATCAAAATTATAGCTGTATAATGTTTTGACCAGTCTAGCGCCTTCATTTTTCATTTGATTTTTTTTCATCCTTGTACATTATCAGGACAAACATTAAAGTATGGATCAGTCAGATTCAATCACTGACTACGGAGTTAGCTGCCCTTGAGCATCTGAAAAATATACTTTCACCATTTTTATTCAGATCTTTTTAGGACTTGCAGATAATGAGAACTGGGATCACACCGTACAACCGGCTGCTTAGATGACAGGTTACTAACAATGATGGCAGATACAGGATTTTATGTCACATAAAGGGTAGGTTATAATTTTCGGTTGGCAAAATTGTTAGAGAAGCCCTCTGGTACTCTGTTGTGGTGAGTACACTTGTTAGTGTTGAGAGATCTTACAGAAACAAGCTGAATTGAAATCTCTCACAGATAAAGCCACACTTGATCATCATTTCAGAGGTTTCCCGAGAAGTCACAAAAAACGTTTATCTGTTCAGGTTGTGCGTCTCTCCGTCAGAGTCTGCTGTCTGCACCTATATACAATAAAACTACTATTATTCAGCTACATTTCTACCAAATTTGAAGACGCAGTTTGATTTTGTAAAGTTATTGGAGCTCATCAAAGACGACAGGTAGAGGAACATTAACAATCAATTTTTAAGATGCTCAAGGGCAGCTAACTCCATAATGGGTGATGGGATCATGACGGAATTCAAAAGCATCCAAGCTTTTATAGTTGTCCTTCTTATCTACAAGAAAGAATATGATCTATTCAAAAATGAAAGCACTAGAGTGGTCACAACATTTCTCCCATTATAAGTCTATGTGGATTTTTAAGACGCTCAAAGGCAGCTATCTCCACAGTCCACGGTCTGATCTTGCCGAATTTCGGACCAATTTAAGCTTTTATAGTTGACCTTGTTACCTGCAAGAATGAAGAAGATCCAATCAACTAGAGGACCTGAAGGTCCTGAGGCGCTCACCTGATCTCCTTAATAATTGTAAAACAGGTGGAGGTCAACTACAGCTTATAATGAAACATATTTTGTTTTACCATATATGGGGGTTGCAGCCATTTTGGTCCAGTAACCTAAGCAATCTAACAGCCCAGTGATTTCTGAGAAAAGATGTTTAGATAGGTATGTAGTGGTCCAAATGAGTGGCCTTGGATTAAAGGTCACAGATCAGCTTGACATTTGGTACTTATATAAAACCATTGTCTCATTAGGTTAAATATTTCTTACAGGTATTATGATTTCGGCTAAAACAGTTATAGAAAAATGAACATTTTAAGATTTTCCCATTATAAATGCATTAGGAATCAAATTTGACCTTGCAATTAAGTAGGTCAAGGTCAACCTTGATTCATCATTTGAGCAAACCTAGTTCGGACCACATCCTCAATGCTACATAGTAAGTCCCAAGGCCATTGGCCTTTTAGTTCCAGAGAAGAAGATATTTAAATAGTTTTTACCATATATGGGCTTGGTGGCCATCTTAGTCATGTGACCATAACAATTTGTACAAATTTTGGCTAACCAATCATAAGGCGTAGTCATATGAAATTTGATTTCCATTGGCCTAGTGGTTTCTGAGAAAACTAGGTTTAAACATGTTCATGGGACTCCAATATGAGCAACCTGGCTGAAAGGGCAAGGGTCAACCTTGACCTTTGAAACTTATTTATAACCATTGTCTCATTAGTTTTAACATATCAAGTAAGAATAATGACTTTGGCTTCAACAGTATTAAAAAAATCAACTTTTCAAAAAAATTTCCCATTTAAATGCATTAGGAAGCAAATTTGACCTTGACGTTAAGTAGGTCAAGGTCAACCTAGGATCCTTATTTGATCAAACTTGGTAGGCCCAACACCCCCAATGCTACATACCAAGTCCCAAGGTCATTGGCCTCCTGGTTCTGGAGAAGAAGATTTTTAAAGGGTTTTTACCATATATGGGCATGGCTGCCATCTTGGCCATGTGACCTAAATGTTTTGAATAAATTTTTGCTATCTTATCATAAGGAGTCTTCACATGAAATTTGAGTTCAATTGGGCCAATGGTTTGTGAGAAAACTAAGTTTTAGTATATTGATTGGACCACAATATGAGCGACCTTGGCTGAAAGGGCAAATGTCAACCTTGACCAGTGAAACTTATTTATAACCATTGTCTCATTAGTTTTAACATATCAAGTAAGAATAATGAATTTGGCTTCAACAGTATCCAAAAAATCAACTTTTCAAAAAAATTCCCATTTAAATGCATTAGGAAGCAAATTTGACCTTGACATTAAGTAGGTCAAGGTCAACCTATGATCATTATTTGAACAAACTTGGTAGGCTCAACACCCCTAATGCTACATACCAAGTCCCAAGGTCATCGACCTTCTGGTTCTGGAGAAGAAGATTTTTAAAGGGTTTTTACCATATATGGGCATGGTGGCCATCTTGGTCATGTGACTAGGACCATTTGAACAAACTTTCGTTCCCGCGTCCTAAGGAGTCTCCATATGAAATTTGAGTCCAATTGGCCCAGTGGTTTCAGAGGAGAAGATGTTTGAAAATGTTGACGGACGGACGACGGACGGACGGACGGACGGACGACAGAGTGACTGGTATACTATTAGCTCACCCATGAGCCTTCGGCTCAGGTGAGCTAAAAATGAAGGCGCTATAGTAGTCACAACATTATCCATCATTTCTTTAGATGCTCAAGGGCAGCTAACTCCATAATAGGTGTTGGGATCTTGAAGAAATACATACTCATTCAAGCTTTAAGAGTTGTCCTTCTTATCTTCAAGTATATAGAAGATCATTTCAAAATTGAAAGCACTAGAGTGGTCACAACAGATCTCCCATTAAAAGTCTATAAGGATTTTTCCAGACGCTCAAGGGCAGGTTACTCATAAGTCCCTAGTTGGATCTTGCCGAATTTTGAACCCATCCGACATATTTTGGATTTCCTTGTTGCCTGCAAGAATGAAGAAGATCCAATCAAAGATGAAGGCGCTAGAATGGTCACAACATTATTCATTGATTTTTCAGACACTCAAGGGCAGCTAACTCCGAAGTCAGCAAATGAATCTTGCTGAAATTCAAACTCATGCAAGTTTTTATGGTTGGTCTTGTTACCTGCAAGAATGAAGAATATCTATCTAAAGATGAAGGTACTAGAGTGGTCACAACATTTCTCCTATTATAAGTCTATGGGGATTTTTCCAAACGCTGAAGGGCAGGTATATATTATGTCGCAGGGTATGGATTCGTTTAGCCAGGGATCTCAACGACAGATGTTGTTATAAATTTATTTTACAGTTGTAAATAAAAAGGGTGTCCTAAAATACAAAACAAACAATGAAACAGTACAGACAACACAGACAGACAAATGAACAGACACGGACAACGGAATACATTGCACCCGTATGCAATACATATTTACAACACAGACAGACAGACAATCGGACACGGACAACGGATATACTTGCAACTGACTGCAAGTACGATAATTCGTTTGGTACCTGAGCAGTGAGCATGTCATGTCTATTTTTAGACATGGGTATTTTGCAGTGATAAAATTATATACAAAGAGATTAAAATATTAAAACCACACCTTTTGCATTTAACTTACATTTTATGCGTTAGCTCAATTTACTAATTCCTCCATTTGCAATGTCCATAAAGATCAAAACGATAACCATGCCTATTTCAGAAAGACAGAATACACAAGTCGAAGGCAATGTAATTTGCGTTAATACGTCATACAGAAATATTGTGAACTACGTCTCAGGAAATGTACAGAATGTAGTTCCTGGCGAAAACCTCCCTTTGGTGTTTTCATCAGAAACGACAATCTGTGATCTGTATGATAAAAAGAATATAAATTCACATACCTGCTAATAATAATGTTTCCATATCATTTCCGTGAAGGAATAATATAAATAATAATATATAAATATATGTTCTACAGCCTGTAGATCGATGGAGTCGATCTAACTGCAAAAATGAGAATGCCTTTTCCAAATGTCGCGCGCATATGTATTTGTGAGGTTAGGCGCATGCGCTAAGTAAGTTAAAAGAGGTGTGTTCGTTAGCAACCAATCACCCATCATCTTACATCCTTATGTCTAACTAAAACGGCCACTGACTGGACGATAAAATAGAACAGCTCAGTTTCAAGGTACTCCATAAGAAAACAATGCAAGACAGGTTAAACCAGTTTTTCCCACGCTTTGTATGATTTAAGTAAATATCAACACTAAATGAGAAAAGGTAATTTGTGCGTTAAGCAAAATAATCACAAAGTTCACCTCTGTGACATTCTCCCCTGCTTTGAAAAAAATGTCTCCTGACATTTCCAAACATTCGAAAAAACTTTTTAATAAACACAGACCACCTCAGCAATCACAATCATGTACAAATATGATGCATTTAGGTTAATTTTAACCTACAGAAGTTTCACATTTATCAACAAACAATTCTACTTTACTAGTGAACTGTGAAAATGTTATATATAACTTCAGAACATCCAAAAATAAAGACATGTATTAATTCGAGGGGTCGCTCTCAATAAGAGAAATATACTATATGTATGAGACAATCAAAGCAGGAGAAAATATAATATATATATGCATTTTTATATATGTTTGGGAAAACATATCATATATGCATAATAATAATATTGAAAGATATTCTTCCTATTTGTGACATTCTCCTCTGATATTTATGAAAACTAATACATATACTTAAACATACCAAATCTGTGTTTCGGGGTATGAAACTTGTTGAGTATTTACCCACTCACCATACCGGTTTGGCGCTTGCCGTACCCTACCTGTACGTCTAGGTAACTGTGGAGTAGGTACATTATCTACACTACCTACATTACCTCCACTGAGATCTCTGGAACTGCCAGTGGTACCTACATCTGCACTAGCAAAACCACCACCTGCACTTGAATTAAAACCACATGCGCTATCTGACCTATTAAAACCAACTGAACTATCAGATCTATTAAAATCTCCTGAACCATTAAAAGTATCGCCATGAACTGACACATGAGACTTTTCTTTATTTGAAGAAACTGATTTCGACCCATTGATATTTGAACTGTGTTTCCTTTTAAGAGGAAGCATATATCTTGGGTAAAATAATTCTTCTGTTTCTGATTCAGAAGAGTCAGACTCAAATTCAGGTTCTTGGACAGGTTTTGATTGGTTATGTACAGGGGCTGCCGGTTTGCTAGGTTTACTATGGGGACTGTCATAAAATAGGCCAAGATCTAAATTGCTAGGTATGGCAGAAAAAGGAAGCAACATGTTCCTGTGTAAAGTTTTCACCGTTGAATCACCCGTTTCACGCTGAACCCTATACACAGGTACACCTTCATTTGGCACTTCAATTACAATATATGAATGCTTATCCCACCTATCTGCCAACTTATTTTTGCCTTTTAGGCCCACCTTTCTAATAAGGACTCTGTCCCCTACACCAAGGGTTGCTTCTCTGACCTTACCGTCATAATTGGACTTATGCCTTGTAGCATTTTTATTTGCTTCTTTTGAAGCTACCTTGTAGGCAAAGTCCAACCGTTTCTTTAACTTACTGGCATAGTGCTCTCTGGATGTACATTCTGAATCTTGTGAAGAATTCAGACCCAGATAAGCATCTATAGCCAGCCTGGGATGTCTCCCAAACATTAAAAAGAATGGGGAAAAACCAGTGCTATCATGACGGGTAGCATTATAGGCATGGACTAAAGGGGCTACATATGACTTCCAGTCTTGTTTCTGGTGATCTTCTAGGGTACCCAGCATTTTTAAAAGGGTCTGGTTAAATCTCTCGACCATTCCATTTCCCATAGGGTGATATGGAGTGGTCCGGGATTTATACACACCCGCAAGACTACACAATTCCTTAATAAGGCTACTTTCAAAATTTCTTCCCTGATCACTATGGATCCTAGCCGGAAAACCATAGTGAACAACAAAGTTTTCAAAAAGTATTTTGGCTGTAGTCTTAGCCAACTGGTTTCTAGTTGGAAAGGCCTGGGCATAACGGGTAAAATGGACGGTCACGACTAAAATATGTTCATGCCCACCCTTCGACCTTTCCAAAGACAAAAAATCTATACATAACAATTCCATTGGTTGTGAACTGGTTATGTTGACTAATTCTGCACTAGGCTTCACCGGAGTTTTTCGCCTAATACAACGTCCACAATTTTTTATCTTTTCTTCAACATCATTTTCTAGACCAGGCCAATAAAATCTAGAGCGCACTAAAGAAAGAGTGCGGTCTCTACCTTGATGGCCTAAATCATCATGCAACTGTTTCAAAATGATGCTTCGAAAATGGAGAGGAAGCACCAGCTGACGTGTTTGTACATTATTTAATGTAGTATTTCTGTACAATACTCCGTCAACCAATGACAACCTGGACCACTCCCGAATATATTTTAAAACATTTGGGGATTCGGTCTGGAGACTACTTTTGTCTGGACAGAATTTCAACTTAACCAGCTCAACAACCCTGGCTAAAGAAGAGTCAGCCACTTGCTCTTTTGACCAATCAACATTCTGTAAAGATGTTGAGTCCAGTAGATCTGGTGTTGGCGGATCTACAAGAGTTACAGCATTTGAAACAATCAAGGTTTCAACCAAGGGACAAGACTCTCTTTCAACCAAGTATGCTTGGCACACTGCCTTAACCACATCTGGAAATAATTCCACATCTTGCGGGGGACGCCTAGAGAGACCATCAGCATCTGCGTTAGATTTACCTGATCTATAAATTAATTTAAAATCATATGAACCTTACGCAGCTAACCACCTATGACCTGTGGCATCTAATTTGGCCGAAGTTAAAACATATGTTAAGGGGTTGTTATCTGTATAAACAGAAAATGTGTTTCCATACAGATAATCATGGAACTTGTCGGTGACAGCCCATTTAAGACATAAAAATTCCAGTTTGTGGGCTGGATAATTCCGTTCTGCTTTGCGCAAACCCCTGCTGCCATATGCAACAACTTTTTCAAGGCCATCATATTCTTGATATAGAACGGCTCCTAGCCCTTCTATAGATGCATCTGTATGTAAAATAAAAGGCTTGCTAAAATCTGCATATGCTAGCACTGGAGGAGAGGACAATTTCTCCTTCAGTGTATCAAATGCACTTTGTTGAGCAGGACCCCATATCCAAGGAATTGAACTTCTCTTCTTTTTCTTCTTTTTACCTTGGACAGAAACACCAGCATGATGTCCAACCAACAGATCATTTAAAGGTTTGGCTATCTTTGCGTAGTCCTTGACAAAACGCCTATAATAGCCTGTAAAACCCAAAAATGATCGCAGGTCTTTCACCGTCTGAGGTTCTGGCCAAGTTGTAAGAGCAGCAATTTTTTCAGGGTCCGTTTCAATTCCTTTTTCGGACACTACATGGCCTAAGTAGGTCACGCTAGACTTAAAAATTCACATTGGATGCTTTCAATTTTAAGCCATGTTTATGCAGTCGGCTGAAAACAGCATCCAAGCGTGATAAATGCTCATCGAAGGACTCAGAGAAAATTAAAATATCATCTAAAAAGATGAGGCACTCTTTTAAATTGAGCTCACCCATACACCGTTCCATTAGGCGCTGGAATGTAGCAGGAGCATTGGTCAAGCCAAAAGCCATCCTGTTACATTCGTAGAAGCCTAAATTACCTACGGTAAAAGCAGTCTTCTCTTTGTCCTCCTCTTTCATCTCCACTTGCCAGTAACCACTACGCAAGTCTAATTTTGAGAAATACTTCGCACCGAGGAGAGTATCCATAGTGTCATCGATGCGAGGTAATGTATAGGCATCCTTGACAGTTCGGCCATTTAGTTTTCTGAAGTCTATGCAGAAACGCAAACTACCATCCTTTTTTTGGACCAGTACAACATTCGAAGAAAAAGGACTTTTTGATGGCTGAATTGCTCCAGCCTCAATCATTTCCTTCAAATGCTGTCTGACTTCCTCATAAAGGCCTGGCGGAATACGTCTATAAGGCTCCTTAAATGGAGTGTCATCAGTGAGCTTGATTTCATGCTCAACTAAATCAGTTCTACCTAAGTCAGTAGGACCGGTAGAAAATATATGAGACCAACTGCCAAGGACGTCTTTAGCTTTTCTCACTTGATCTTGTGTAAGATTGTCCGTTTCTACCTTCACGCCAAGATCCTCTAATTTTGTGACCTTGGGTGCCTGCTTCTTCACTGAAGAATCAGGAGTCCATGAATCAACAACATCTACACCATTTATTGAACATAATAGAGATCTTGGAGGAATCTCTATTACTCGTGTAGATAAATTACACACACGGACTGGAATGCGTGCGGTAGAACCGGACGATCCCAAAGATACAACTCTGGGGCAGATTGTTAAACCCGCAGACAAAGATGTATCTATAGGCTCAGTGACAGCAGTTTGAAATGATTTTGTATTTCTGACAAAACCCGATAAAGTTTTAACCTCACCAGGCGCAACTTTAATACCAAAATTGTTGGTGGTTTTCACCGGTAAAATTTCATTACACATGCTGTCAAAAGCAACTTGCCACTCAGCAGGAATGTTTGATTCACTTGAATCATTTGAAGCTTGCTTGCACAAACGAATGACATTGGTTCCAATGATCACAGGGACACGACGATTGTAGTCAGTATTTTCAACTACTAAAACAGGGGCTTTATACAATGTATTTCCTAAGGAAGGAACTACAATATCTGCCTCTATATAACCTTTATAGGGCAATTCTGTGCCATTAGCACAAGTAACTGACAATCCAAGTTCAGTTATACTATGTAAAGTAGGTTTGGGGTCTAAGGTTTCATAGAAGGCCTCTGAAATTGAGGTTATTCTAGAACCTGAGTCCAACAAACCAAGTGTATTAACACCACATATTAAAATATTGTCCTCATTGGAAGAACCAATCATCCGTTCAAGCAAACTTGATTGCTTAACATTTGTACAATTATGAATTGGGCTTTTCTCAAAGTCCTTTGATGATACTTCCCCAGTTTGCCCATCAACTGGAGAAGTTAGAAGTTTAAATGGTTCCCAGCATTTTCACCATGGTTAGCACCACGGCCGTTGGAACCACCACGGTGACCACGCCAAGAACCACCACCACCTCTATTGCCTCTCTGAGAATAATTATTCTGGTGAGCATTATTGTAACTGTTATCAGAATTGTGGTTGTAATGGTTTGAGCTACCTTGATAGCCCCTACCACAACCACCCCTCTGAAAGTTACTTCTATAACCAGCACGTCCACGGCCTCGTGGAACATACTGATTAGAATAGGAGTAGGAGTCAGGAAAATTGGACTGTCCAACAGACTCAGAACTCTGCTTTGTCTGCTGGTAAAGCCTTTCTTCCATTTTCTCCATCCTACTCATGAGCTCTTTCATGCTCTTTAATAATACATCTGTATTATTTTCTGAATCAGAAGTAACCTGATTACATTGTTGCTGCTGGGCAGTTGGTTTTTTAGTTTGTTTAAAACTATTTTCTTCCTGATCAACTTTACGTATTTCACGTAAAAGTGACGGGAAGTCTTTAATGGTATCGTAAAGATGCCTTGTTGAGTTTTTCAAAGACTGGCTTTTTAAACCAGTCCAGAATTTGCTCCTCAGCATTGCATCTTTAGCAATGCCATCAATATGGCCAGACTTAACTGCCCTTGATAGGGTCTGCTAAATTCTTGAAGCAAAAGAAACCACTGATTCAGCCTCTTTCTGATAGTCACTGTAAAATGACTGAATCAGGGTTTCACTTGAGCTGACATTAGCATAAAAACCATCTAACTTTGCTAAAATGTCGGCCACTGTGGCATTCTGCCCTAAAGGCACTAAAAGGCTTCTAGCACTACCCTTTAGTGAATTCCTAATGGACTGCAACAGAATTGGTTCTGGCAGTACACTAGAACTCTGGAGGCATTTAACCTCAAGACTCCACACTTCATATGTTGTCTCCCCTTTTTGGGGTTCTTCAGAACCACTAAATGTGGGCAATTTGGGGACATAGGGACTGGGGACATATGAAGTGTTATGAGGCAAAGTATTGTTAAAAGTAAATCTAGGGACAGGTGATGGTGCTTGGCCTTTATTTATAAAAGATAATAACTTGGACCCAGCACCCTCAAACTGAACCTTTTTAGCATCTGGTGTGCTAGTCAACACTTTGGGGTCAGCCTTTTTGGGACTTCCCCCAGCATGTTTTGACATTAAAATGTCATATTCCTCTTTAGTGAGGACCTTGTAAGCTGGGTTGGATGACACAGCTTTCACCATATCATCCATAGAGCTATCCTTGGAAGCCATACTTAATGATTGGGGCTTAGAAAAGGACAAGCTAATTGACAATTGTCAAACACTAATATATAATATATAGCACCACTCACAAACAGAGAGATTTCACTATATGAATACCACTATACTATTCACAAAAAGTACATATGTTTCATGGAAGTACTACAAAGTAACAAAAATGACTAAGCATATGTGGCAGCTCAATTACTAAAAACATATACTTAAATCATATCACCCTGTAGCATTCCTCACATATACAAAAAAAAATTATCTGATCACTGCAATCAATATCACTAAGTTTGAAAAGTTCCAGTGCTGCAGAGTAATTCTTATCTGGACAAAAGTGGCAGCTCAATTGCTAAAAACAATTGTTCCAGACAAACCACACTGCAACACAATGAACCTATCCTTTATTGAAGAGAAATCAAGTTCAAGTACATGTGGCAGCTCAATTGCTAAAAACATGCACCTAAAAATTGACAACTCCTCATAAATTGCAATTTCAAACAATTATATAACACAAAACACTTAGTATGCAGACACAAAAAAAAAAAATATTCACAAGTCTCTCTGTCAATGAAAATGCACAAGTACTGTACCTGAAAACATATTTAAAACTAGTAACAGTATTTAAAAATAACGGCTATAACTATGCGCCGGATCCAATACTGTGACAGAGTCACACCAGGGTGGATACCATCTTTTAAAAGGCTATAAGAGACAGTTTTGGTGGGGTAACTCTTTTTCAATTTTCTAGTTTTGATCATGTCACAACTAAATCTAGGGGCCTGTACACCATAGGTTGAGTTAAGCTCTTTGATATTTTGATTTAATTCATTGATCTTATGGTGTAAAATCAAATTGTTCTGGTCAAAAATACTGGGGTTAGGGTGACCTTGTACACTATTCCAAATTGAAATTGAGTAATAAGGACACTCTAAAATTAGGCCTTTAACACTGTCACCATAAGAAGAGCAAATCTCAAAAAACTTATTGTATTGGTGAACAATATCCTCAACTTGTACAGTATTTAAATCAACAATAATTTTTCTGCCATATCTATTTTGGCCAACTTTCGAAGTCAAGTCACATGTGCCAGTCCACAAAATTAACAAAATGTTGCCGTATTTCCGCCTATAATTCTGAACATTAGCAGCTATTAAATCTACGGCTTGCTTAGAATTACGGCCACCCTTTGATTCAAAAATGATATTTTTCTCTGGGTGAATACGGCTAATGTGACGTTTCAAATAATTCCCTTTACTACCACTAACTAAAATAACTGTCCGTTTTTGTGGAGTTGTAGGGGCAATAACAGCGTTCTCCCTTAAATATTTTTCTAACTGGGAAAGACTCATATGCACAAAATAACTGATCAAATTAAATTGTTGATGGTCCAAAACAATCAGAAGGAGAAATGAGGGGAAAAAATTGAATGAGGGGAAAAAAAAAATGAGGGAGAAATAAATCAAATGTTGGGGAAAAAAAAAATCAACTCTCCTACCTTATCTCATCTTCTTACTGTAACTTAAGGTATCTGTCATTGCACCAGTAAGGTCTTTTAAATTTCTCACCTTATTAATTCCCTGAATAACAAAAATTTGAAATTAGAAACCGTCCCCTATGCTACATACATAATTAAAAGAAACACATACATTCATCTGCACCCATTCTGAAACCTGTAAACAAGTATTAGTGGTTAGTTCTAGTGCACATGATTCACAAAGCTATCACAGATGACAACATATAACCACTATGAATATCAGTAAAAATGTTTTCACTCTTGCTATAGCATTGTCAATATTATTTTGGCAAAGTTCACTGATTTTGCCAGTCAAATAGACAATAAATACACAGAAATAATTTGGCAAAATTCACAAATCAAGCCAAACAGATTGCCAATATTAATAAATATGCAATTTCATTATAGATGCAAGAATGACAACATTTACCGATCACTAAATATGAAATATCACAGACTATTCTCAAATGAGAGTTTATATATATATATGCAAATATATGAAATGGTATGGTCCGAAAATCAAATTTATCTTTTCGAATCAAACAATATTCACATATAAAGTTTACTCTGGCCTGCTGCGAGAAATAAATTAATTTTTCATAGCAAGCAGAGTACAGGTGCACCTAGCAAATAAATACAGAATCCACACAATGTAAAATACACGAAAAAAAAAAAATTATCCCAGTAACTTCACTGCAAGACCAGTGTCACATATAAGGTACCAAATAGTGGAGGGATCCGGATCAGCTGGAGGCTATCCGAAGATTCTCATTATTGCGGTTTGCTCCATCTTTGAATATGTGTAGTTATCGACATAATAATTACTGATCAGATTTTTAAAAAAAATGAATATGCAAGCTTGCAACACAAAATATGGCCATTTTTATATATGAAATTATAAAATCACAAACACAGCAGCTGATACGTAGATGAATACATGAAGACATAACGGAACATGGCTGGAGGTTTGATGATCTATATAATATGATGAAGCATGGTTGTAGATGAAGGTCAGTCAGCAGAACACCCTTGTCAATGAGATGATAAAACCACGTTGGGCGCCAATTTGTCGCAGGGTATGGATTCGTTTAGCCAGGGATCTCAACGACAGATGTTGTTATAAATTTATTTTACAGTTGTAAATAAAAAGGGTGTCCTAAAATACAAAACAAACAATGAAACAGTACAGACAACACAGACAGACAAATGAACAGACACGGACAACGGAATACATTGCACCCGTATGCAATACATATTTACAACACAGACAGACAGACAGACAATCGGGCACGGACAACGGATATACTTGCAACTGACTGCAAGTACGATAATTCGTTTGGTACCTGAGCAGTGAGCATGTCATGTCTATTTTTAGACATGGGTATTTTGCAGTGATAAAATTATATACAAAGAGATTAAAATATTAAAACCACACCTTTTGCATTTAACTTACATTTTATGCGTTAGCTCAATTTACTAATTCCTCCATTTGCAATGTCCATAAAGATCAAAACGATAACCATGCCTATTTCAGAAAGACAGAATACACAAGTCGAAGGCAATGTAATTTGCGTTAATACGTCATACAGAAATATTGTGAACTACGTCACAGGAAATGTACAGAATGTAGTTCCTGGCGAAAACCTCCCTTTGGTGTTTTCATCAGAAACGACAATCTGTGATCTGTATGATAAAAAGAATATAAATTCACATACCTGCTAATAATAATGTTTCCATATCATTTCCGTGAAGGAATAATATAAATAATAATATATAAATATATGTTCTACAGCCTGTAGATCGATGGAGTCGATCTAACTGCAAAAATGAGAATGCCTTTTCCAAATGTTGCGCGCATATGTATTTGTGAGGTTAGGCGCATGCGCTAAGTAAGTTAAAAGAGGTGTGTTCGTTAGCAACCAATCACCCATCATCTTACATCCTTATGTCTAACTAAAACGGCCACTGATTGGACGATAAAATAGAACAGCTCAGTTTCAAGGTACTCCATAAGAAAACAATGCAAGACAGGTTAAACCAGTTTTTCCCACGCTTTGTATGATTTAAGTAAATATCAACACTACTCACGGTTGCACTAAAGGAGAAAAGGTAATTTGTGCGTTAAGCAAAATAATCACAAAGTTCACCTCTGTGACAATTATAACTCATAAGTCCCTGGTCGGATCCTGCCGAATTTCAAACCCATTCGAGATTTGATGGTTGTTATCATTACCTGCCATAATAAAGAAGAACCAATCAAAAATGAAGGAGCTAGAGTGGTCACGATTTTTTCCCCATTATAACCCTATGGGAGCTATCTGTTGCCATGGAAAACTGAGTTCTGATCCGATCTTGCCCAAAACCTAATGCAGTCTATCCCCCACCCCAGTGAAGCTCCAGATGAAATTTGATCTTGATAGGACAGCTGGTCTCAGAGATATGGATGTTTGAAAGTGTGAACGGACGGACGCAGGCATGGACGCCGGCTCGAGTCCCATACTATAAGCTCACCGAGAGCCTTCGCCAATCGCCACATGTAGTTGTGGAGGAATGTTCTCTATATTTGATTTTTCATTAGGGGCAGCTACTGCCAGCTAGACATTTTGGTTTTCTGGGGTGGTAAGGGCTGTTATTTCCAATAGATGAAACAAGATTTTTGTAACCATAGAAAGAGTTTTTTTTATAATTGCTATTAGCCCTATACGTAAGTTCAACTTCAGTTTCAACAAGAATATATCTAATCAACATTCATCAAAGTTTTAATAAAAAACATCTAATCACCTAGATAGAGAATTACATACCAGGAGCGTAGTTGGCCCAGCTATGATGCTAGGGGGTCTGAGGGCATGCTCCCCCGGTAAAAAAAATGATAAAAATGGTGCGAACTGTTGCATTCTGAGTGTTCCAAAGTATGTTAATCAATAATTTTTAGGATAACAAATCAACAACCCAAATTATGTTCCATATTTTCCTCCAAGATCAATCCAGATGCGCACGTTAGTACAAAAATAACTACTTTCAGGTTTAACGAGGGGGTCTGAGGGGAAATAGCCCCCCCCCCCCCCCCCACTCCCGAAGCCAAAGAAATGTAAAAAAATGAAGGTTTTTAATTTTTTACATCAAATATTACATACATACCGTAGATAGCCCCGTAATGATGGGGATTCCAATTCGTGCTAGGGGGTCTGGGGGCATGCTCCCTTTTATTTTTTGTCATAAAAATAGTGCAATCCGAGTGTTCCAAAATACGTTATTATCAACCTAAAAATCAACAATTTTAAGGATAATTTTCCACAATAGTAAAAATTATTCGCATATCAGTTACCAATATCGATCCCGATTAGCATGTTAGCACGAAAGAAAATACATTTAGATTATCTAAGGGGGGGTCCAAGGGGGATGGCTTCCCCCAGAAGCCTTATATTAAAAAAAATCAAACGAAATGAAGGCTTTTCCTTTAAGGTGAGATTTTTTTTTTACTTTTTTGAAAGGCTCCCTAAATCCCCAAAACTATTAGCTTGCTCCCCAAATCCCTGAAAATAATTACCAGTGCTCCTCAGCTCCCTAAATTCTCCCCAGCTCTCCAAAACCCCTGGGGGCCCTATAAACGCATATTGAAGTGTGACTTTTGACTTTAATGCCCACCCAGTGAACAATAATAACTTAGCACCTGCCTTGCCACCTGCACCTTCGTCCGCTGAATCCGTGACCGGCAAAGCTCTGCCACTCGTAGAAACAGCAAACAACCGCAGAAAAATCAACACCAAACATGTTCATCTGGGGCTACGGTAACTACACTACATGCCTGGGTCTTTTCTAGACAGCAAATTAGACGACAGATGAGAGGCTACAAAATGCCGCATCAGACAGACATATACTGAACAAACATAGCAACTTTATACTTATTTTAATCAGTAATATCTCTGCCAATACCTGTCCTATGTAAAAACAAAACATATTGAATCAATGGGTGGGCAATTCTCAAGAGATCTGTGTATTTGAAACACAGCTGCAACACCGTGTTTTACTGGTAGCGATGGGAATGAGTAAGGGATCAGAATAAAAAAAACTCACATCAAAAAGCATTTGTTCCCATGGGTGAGCTATAGTCACTCCGGTGTCCGTCCGTCAACATATGAGCCGCGACATGTGATTTCCAACAATGTGGCATTTAGACAAGTGTAGAATCAGACGAGCCTGTGTAGCCTCCCTTTAAGCTTAGAAATTCCAAATGATTTTTGGTCAGTAGCTTAACACTCATAGAATATTCAAGCTCTGATCAGACTGCGGGTATGCGCAGGTTGATCTGAGATTTTGCTGGTCGCACATACCACATTGTTGGAAATCTCATGTCACGGCTCTTTCAAACATCTCCTTTGCAACCACTGGGCCAATTAAACTCAAATTTCATATGTAGACTCCTAACGGACGCGGGAACGAAAGTTAGTTCAAATGGACCTGGTCATATGACCAAGATGGCCGCCACATCCATATATAGTAATCTCCTCCAGAACCAGAGCTGATGACTTTTGGACTTGGTATGTAGCACTGGGGATATTGGGCCTACCAAGTTTATTCAAGTGATGATCCTAGGTTGACCTTGACCTACTTAAAGTCAAGGCCAAATTTTGCTTTCTAATGCATTTAAATGGGAAAATGTTTAAAAGTTGATTTTTTTAAACTGTACAACCCTTAGTCATAATTCTCATATGTTTATCCTAAGGAGACAATGGCTGTAAATACATGTAAGTTCCAAAAGATCAAGGTTGACCTTTCAGCTTTGCATAGGTCGCTCATATTGGAGTCCCATCAAAACATAGTTTTCTCACAAACCATTGGCCCAATTGAACTCAAATTTCATGTGAATACCCCTTATGATAAGTTAGCCAAAATTATGCAAAATATTTTGGTCACATGACCAAGATGACCATAAATGGTAAAAACACTTTTAAAAATTTTCTTCTCCAGGCTGACCTTGGGACTTGGTATGTAGCATTTTGGATGTGGGGCTAACCAATTTTGTTCAAATGATAATCCTAAATTGACCTTGACCTACTTAACATCAAGGTCAAATTTGTTTCCTAATGCATTTAAATGGGAACATTTTTGAAAATTTGATTTTTTAAATACTTTTAAAGGCAGTCATTATTCTCACTTGATATGTTAAACCTAATGAGTCAATGGCCATAAATAAGGTTGACCTTTGACCTTTCAGCCAAGATCGGTCATGTGGAGTCCCATTAAAATATAAAAAAAAGCTTTCTCAGAAACCACTAGGCCAACCGCACTCAAAATTCATATGAAAACTTCTTATGATAGGTTAGCCAAAATTTATACAAATTGTTCCAGTCACATAACCAAGTTGGCCACCTCACCCATATAAGGTGAAAACCCTTTAAATATCCTCTTCTCTGGAACCAAAAGGTCAATGGCCTTTGGACTTGGTATGTAGCATTGGGGATGTGGGCCCTACCCCAGGGGGGGGGGGGGTTACTCTGATATTTCATGCATACGTAGGCTCAGGTCATTTTTTGGGGTTCAAAATTTTGAATTTCAATTTTTTGGGGGGTTTTCAGAAAAATAAATAT
The DNA here is from genome assembly GCA_964019695.1 of Loripinus fragilis. NCBI lineage: Eukaryota > Metazoa > Mollusca > Bivalvia > Lucinida > Lucinidae > Loripinus > Loripinus fragilis. The sequence goes on from OZ026516.1 coordinate 68,960,557, forward strand.
TTTTTGGGGTATGAAAATTTTGTGGATATTTTTTTGGGGTCATCACAAAATTGGACTATATTTAGGGGTCATTTCTATGCATTTTAGGGTCTTTTCTTAAGGTCAAGGTACAGAATAGGGGATATTTTTTAGGGTTGCTAAAATTTCAAATATTTTTTTTGGGTGCTTGAAAGTCCTGATATATTTTTGGGGTGAATGGTAGATGCTGGGCCCGAGCCTACATATGAAGAAAAAATGAGAGTACCCACCCTGGGGGCCCGACCAGATTTGTGCAAAATGATGAATCTAGGTTAACCTTGACCTACTTTATGGCACGTTCAAATATGGTCCTAATGCATTTATATGGGAACAATCTTGAAATGTTCAATTTTCTATAACTGTTTAAGCCAAAAGCATAATACTTTCGAGAAATGTTTAACCTAATATGACAATGGTTTTATAGTACCAAATGCCAAGCTGACCTGTGTGACCTTTTATCCAAGGCCACTCATTTAGACTGCCCCATACCTATCTAAACATCTTTTTCTCAGAAATCACTGGGCTATTTGATGGAGTATTCATTAGATTGCTTGAGGTCATTTGACCAAAATGGTCGCGACCCCAATATATGGTAAAACAAAATATGTTTCATTATAAGCTGTAGTTGACCTTGGCATATTTATCATTATATAGGAGATCAAGTGAGCGCTTCAGGACCTTCAGGTCCTCTAGTTTTTATCTCTAGTATGAAATGTTGAGGTATGTAGCATCTACAGTTGCCAGCTAGAATCGCTTACATCAATGCTTGAGTGTAAATTAACCGTATTCTTTTGGCGTTGTTTTCTTACGTCACATCGAGATTTTGGTGGATAGATACATGTATTTCTGTCTGCTCAAATCGTTTCGCGAGGCTTTGAGCAATAACACGAGGGCAACAAAACATCTTTACCACGTGTATTTATTACTCTTGGTACAGTGGCGACCTGCCAAAAGCTTTCTTAAGCTCATTTTGACGTTCACGTAGCATGGGTCTTTATTGCTTGCTGGTGCGATAAGTATCAAAATCCATGAAAAATCGTCTTATCGAAATGCTCTCGATAACATGTCCCAATTCAGAGTGCCCACCCCTGTAGGTTAGCATGAAATGAATACAAGAGCAAGACTGCTCAGCCACAGGTCATGAAAATTGGCCTAGTGGTTTCTGAGAATACTGTTTTAATATGCTGATGGGACTCCAACATGAGCAACCTTGGTTGAAAGGTCAATGGTCAACCTTGACCTTTGAAACTTTTTTTATAGCCAATGTATCATCAGATTGAACATATCAAGCGAGAATAATTATTTTGGCTTCAACAGTATTAAAAAAATCAACTTTTCAAAAAAAATCCCATTTAAATGCATTAGGAAGCAAATTTGACCTTGGCATTAAGATCAAGGTCAACATTGGATTATCATTTGAACAAATTTGGTAGGTCCCACTTCTCAAATGCTACATAAGAAATCCTAAGGTCATCAGCCTTCTGGTTTAAAGTTTTTAGTACCATATATAGAGAATACTATGTGAGTGTCTTTTGATATCAAGTTTACCAGGCAAGGCTTCGAGAACATTTGTTGACATTGCGAGGCTTGCCGAGATATAGTGAATACTATATGTGAGTGTCTTTTGATATCACGTTTACCAGGCAAGGTATCGAGAGCGCTTGTTGACATCGCCAGGCTTGCTGAGCGATTCAACAAGAGTTCTCGAAGCCGAGCCTGGTAAACTTGATATCAAAAGATGCAAACCTGGTATTCTATTTATCAGCTTACCAAGTTGACTCACTCTTCAAACTAGCAAATATGACGTAATTATCGATTTTTGTGTCAATTCAGCGTCATTGGCGACGTCATTAAAAAAGAGCAATGTCATCATGACCTGATAAAGGCACATGCCCTGAGATAGATAAAGTTTATCAGGCAATGTGCAGCGCTGCAGTTATATGAATGGTAACTGATCAATTGACATAGCAGACATCTTGGACATGTGACAAGAGCATTATGAGTAAATTTTGGCAAACTTACCATAGGAATATCTGCATGTGAAACTCAAGTTCAATTGGCACAACCATGTTTTAATATATTGATTGGACTTCAATACAAGCGACCTTGGCTGAAAGTTCAAACGATTAACCATTGATATTTGGAACTTATTTATAGCCATTGGCTCATAAGGTTAAACATGTCAAGATGGAATAATGACTTTGGCTTCAACAGTTTTCAAAAAATCAACTTTTCAAAAAAATGACATTTCAATGCATTAGGAAGCAAATTTGACCTCAACATTAAGTAGGTCAAGGTCAACCTATGATCATTCATCATTTGAACAAACTTGGTAGGCACCACATCCCTAATGCTACATACCCAGTCCCAATCAGGTTCTTGTTTTAAAGGGTTTTACCAAAATTGGGCATAGCAGCCATCTTGGTCATGTGAGAATACCATTTTGTAAAACTTTTCGCAAACTAGCATATGAAACTTGAGTTCAATTGGCCAGTTTCTGAGAAAACCATGTTTTAATATATTGATGTGTCTCCAATATAAGCATCCTAAATGGCTGAAAGGTCATATTGTTAACTTTCATCTTTGGAACTTATTTATAGCCATTGCCTTACGAGTTAAAAAATAATAAGTGAGAATAATGACTTTGGATTCTACAGTTTTCACAATATCAACTTTTCAATTTTCCCCCCATTTAAATGCATTAGGAAGCAAATTTGACCTTGATCGTTTTTCCAGATTACACATCTAGGATCATCATTTGAAAAAACTTGGTAGGCACCATATCCCCAATGCTAGTAGTATGCTACATAACAAGTCCAAAGGCTATCGGATTTCTTGTGCTGGGGAAGATTTTTAAAGGGTTTTTACCACATATGGGCGTGGCGGCCATCTTGGTCATGTAACGGGGACCATTTGAACAAACTTTTGTTCCCGCATATCAAGGAGTCTCCATATGGACGAGTTTAATTGGCCCAGTAGTTTTGGAGAAGATGTTTGAAAATGTTGATGGACGGACAAAGACTTGGGCCACTGGTATAATTATAGCTCACCCATGAGCCTTCGGCTCAGGGGAGTTAAAAAGATCCATGAAAGAAGTACTGCATTGGAACCGTCAGTAAGCAAATAACTGGAGGGCTAAAACTAGGTTCATTGTACCAACCTTACCCTTAATTCTGATGAGGATCAAGACACATATTTGTTTGGTTTGCATGAACTTGTCAATGCATCATCTCCTAGTACATATACTCAGCGTCAATGAAAAATTACCAGTATCGAAACTTCGATATTTCATAAAATATATAATACAGCTCTTTGGCTACTGTTATCTTCATGTTTCTGGTCCACGACAAGCTGGTTTGGAGAGACAAAACAGTTACACGAGCCCTGGAACTATGATGCACACATGCATTTTATGTTTTTCGCAGTTTTTAAAAATTTGAAATCATCATTTTCAGAGGACAACATGCCAGGACATGCCCAAGACATTTTCATTGAAAACGCCACCAAAATGGTTTAGGCTATCCCATTAAATGCGCAAAATGAGGATCAAACTTTTAGGTAGCACCAAAACTTTGCATTTTCCTATACAATGCAATGGAAACTACAGGGGTCCATCAAGGAATGAGTATAATGCATTCGGGTGTGATGGATACTGTTTTCCATAATAGTGATGCATGGGACTCTATGCCATACAATTGAGTGTTGAAGTATCCGCCGTTCTTCGTTCAGAATGAACTAAATTTTGTCCTATGTTAAGTGTATGGGATTTACTGGTAACTTTTCACTGACATTGAGTATATAAATCAAGATATAACAGTCAGGGCACTTACTTTAACAAGCGATTGCCATAATCAACTGTTTAAGTTATCTTTCAAATAAGAATCTCTTCTGGTCATGTTGACTAATTTTACTTTGTTTTTTTGAAGTACAGCAGGCTTATCTACTTGACCTCTGCCTAGAAATGTGTGATTCTTATTCAGTTTTCATAATTTTCAAGAAAGACAAATCTTACAAAAGGTATCTCCTTGTGAAAAAATATGCATATCAAAGAAATTACTTGTTTTAGTAAGTGTCCTGACTGTATAAAAAGGAGATAAAAAACAAAGATAAAGACTCTAGTCCACTCTTTGTCCTGACTTAATTGGTTAAAAAATATTGTTGGAGTAGCCTCCTTGAAGCTTATATTACCCTTGAAACTATCTAATCATGTTCAGGGCTTACCCTGGCTCAGAATTTGTTGTAGCTAACACTTAAGCCAAATGGAGAAAGTTGGAGCCTAATGAAATTGACTTTAGCCAAGGTTTTAGCCAGAAAGAAGACTTAAAGAAGTATCAAGAATTTGTTCTTTATTTAACTCTTTGCCAGCTGCATGTAGTGACAACTTTTGTCATCTGCTGATAACCTTTGCAAACAGTTTGGACCAAGATCAGGCCCGACAAAATGTCGGGCCTGATCTTGATCCAAACTGTTTGACACCCTGATTGTATTGAAAAAGATCCAGCGTTCAAAGAGTTAAATATGGCACACTAATAAAGAATGAATTTAAGGAATACTAAAAGTAATATTATAAGAGAAGCTGATCAAATACACTTTTTCACAGATATGTAATTTTTGAACAACCTAGAGTGTACTTTTAGCCAATGACATATTTGTAGCCACTCTACATTTTTAGTAGCAAATGGCTACAATGGCTAATGGCAGGGTGAGCACTGCATGTTATATGGACCTAGAAGAGTTTCATAATCAATCTGCCCAAATTTTGAGAGCCTGTGGCTAGGAATAAATATAATTGACAACTGCATTTTTGTGCTTTAATTAAAACCTGGCATTCCCTGCATCTAACAAAATAAATATATTTGGGAAATATTGCATACATTTGTATTTATTCCAAAACCATAGGGTTTAGGAGGTGGGGCATTTTTTCTGCAGAAAGTCAAAGTTTTGTCAGTTTTTCATCTGAATACATGGAAATATAATGTTTGTAGCATAAAAATTGAGAGGGGTGTGTTGTGTTTGCATAGAGTTTGGGTCTAGAATATTTCTTTGCTTTTGGTAAATAAGTATGTTGTCCAGGACTTTGACTATTACCAGTAAATATCACACATAGGATTATACTTGTTCTGTTTATAGCTCAACCAGTTTGACCTGTTCACTGGGGTGTATCATAACTACATACTGCATACATGCCATTATAATTGGGTATTAGCTACAGGTTTGCCAAAAATTAGTGACTAATGAGCTTTTATAATAATTTGTTTTTGAGCAATTAGACAGTCTCCCCCCCCCCACCCTTTGATCAGGAATGCCATTTTTATATGATGTGTGTAATATAAAACTACAACTGCATGCAAAGGATTAGCTTGATCAAGGGGGGGGGGGGGGGGGGGGGGAAGCACCTCAATAAAACTTTTTTCTATTTCCATTCTGTTGAATAGTAGAAACAGAGATTTCAACCAATATTTTTAACTTGAGAAAGGTACTTGTGCAATGTGAAAGAACTTTTGCAGATAATTCTAGGGCTGAAACAACTACCTGTTCCACAGTAAAAATATCAATTTCAGAGTTCATACAGGCAAGTTCAAGGACTTTTCAAGGACTTTTCAAGGACTTCTAAAGATTATCCTACAGTTTTCAAGGACTAAAGGTTAATTAAAAATCCTGATTTGTGTTAAAATTCTACTTCAGAAATGCTAGACTGAGATAATGGATAAATTTGTATTAGAAAATTAGTATAAAACTGTTGTGCCGTTATTTGGTCCAGCATTTGCTGCACCAAATAAAGGCACAACAGTTTAATTCTGATTTTAATCTCTATCAACAGTGGTGATTCCTACAGAAAATAGAAGAATTCAAGGACTTTTCATGGTCTTTACATGATTTTCCAGTACTTTTCAAGACATTTTTAATTTTCAAGGACTTTTCAAGACAGTCCTGTATATTCAAGTACTTTTCAAGCCTGTGCCAACCTTGAATTTATTTTATATTTTTATCTGGTCATTTTATGGGCAATTCTTCATGACTGTTTGAGGTCCTTCAAGTAAATTTATTAGTAAAGTTATTTGAATATATTATTCCAAGGCCAAATAAAAATATATATGTGGTTCAGGTTACCCAACCTACCCTAAATTTTTACCCCCTACCCTAAACTTTTTTCTCCAAATTCTGAAATTGGAAGAGAAAAGCAGACCAAAATAATTTTGTTCTGCTTTTCTCTTCCAACTTCAGAATTTGGAGAAAAAAATACATCTGAAACGGAAATCTAAATTTCTATGCCTTCAGACTTTGGTATTGGAAGTAAAAGGATTAAAACAAGGTTATATCTTTAAAAAATTTAGTACATTTCCAAGCAGGTCTGAATATTTCAAGAAAAATAGTTACCAAAAAAAATAGTATCTTACCTATCTACCCTTTTTTTTCAGGGTGTACCCTGAACCACACATATTTTTTTATTTGGCCCAATAAATTATTTATAATATTTAAGTAGTAAAGAGGTCAATTAACATCAATCATCTAGAGTGCCAACAACCGGGAACTTGAAATATGACATAACCCTATTAACACATTAAATGATGATTTTTCAGAATTGTATGTACAAAATTACCACTCATGTAACTTATAACAAAACATTCAATTATTGGCTTCAATTTCAGTAGACACACAGATTTATCTACCAGGAAAATTGATACTCTGAGAAGAGCTCTACCACAAACTATATCTTGTTTTATCCTGGAAAATCAACAACCCTGATCATGCTGTCTGACTCAGCTGAGATGGATAGACACATTGATGATCATAATGATCTTACCGCATCTTTTCTAATCCTAGAGCGGTAGAGGACTAAACCCAGTATTTATTTCATAATCACCAAACATTTGAAGCATTGATTTTCCTTGACCCTCTGGGGCATCCGAGGATTGTTTGCAAGGGACACGTGCAGGTCTTTCAACTTCTTCCTCATACAGATTAAGATGGTCACCAACTCTCTCAAAAAACTCTGCTTTCACATTCCGCAATCTTATTTTCTTAGAATATGTAGGGACTCCAGAGCATAATAGTCTATAATTCAATGTCATCCATAAAGCCACCACAGAACAGAAATTTAAACTTTTAATGGTGTCATCAAAAAGTCTAGTGTCAGCACTATCAGCAACAGTTGACACCAGGACATCCTGTTCTGAATCATAACACATCAACTGGTAGTTTTTTAATGTAATTGAAATTGCTGGAACAAGTCGACTTTTCATTCGTTCCTTGTTGTATTTATTTTGGAGAAAGGAAAATACAATTGACTGCGCTGTTAACTGCATTTCAGCAGCAAGGGCTGCATCAATTTCTATTTCTATATCCGAATCTTCCTCAGTATCTTCTTGTGCTGTTGCTACTTGGTCCCCTGTTAGTAATTGGTCCCCTGCTGCTGGTACTGCCTCTGGAACTTGGATCACCATATCTTCCAACATAATGTCTACATTTCCATGCCATCCTTTTAAACAACCTGCAGAAAGGATATAATTGGTATTTAGATACTAACCCTTAAAGTGCCAAGAAAAAAAATGCATTTGAAAATGTCGTCTGCTGAAGTCGTCTGCTGCAAATAATTACTTTACATTACTGACGAATTAAGTATAGAAGCAAACAGCGTGGACCCAGAACAGAACAGACTGCTCCTATAGGAGCAGTCTGATCTGGGTCCACACTGTTTGCCTTAGAGGCTTCTTAAGCATTTCAGCAGACGAGAAAAGCAGACGACTTTTGTTGTGATTGGAGCATTAAGGGTTGTGGATGCTATAGGAAATTATACTACTGTTAAAGAAAGAATATAAAACAAACTATTTTACAGAATTTAATAAATTACCCCTTGTTCAACTAGTTATTCATTCCTCCCATGGAAACAAACAATATATGCTTCCAAATAAAATTTAACTTGCTAAAAACTGTATTTATATCAGTCTACCCAGCCGATATTTTGAATGTCTGTTGTTACTTATTATCTGTGTATATGTAAACAAATGCTCTTGAAAATTATAGGGGTAGAAACCTCTACATATGATGGGTTATTATATTGAACCAATTAGCGGTCCTTAGAATGATAGCAGTTACAATAAATGGGACTGAAGTTTTCTTTGCCTACTTTTGAAAGGTATATACCATTCTTTTTAATGTAGATGAAAACAAAAAAAGTTAATGCAATTGGTACGTAACATTAACAGTTCACAAAGTGTATATTTGGGGTATACCCTTTACCCAAAATAAAGGCCTACCAGTACCAGAGGGTGCCAGGGCTTCCATTAACTTTCAAATCCAGGAAGTCCAGACTTCCTACCTTTGAAATTTGGAAGTCCCATTGATTGGCTGTCAATAAAACTCTCGAAATCAGTCAAGTGGGACGTCCTAGTGTGGTTAATAACCAAAAGAAATGAGTTTCCAATACCAAGGCGGGACATAAATCGTGTAATCTGGTAAATGTGGGCGGGTTTTTTTCTGCAGACAGGACGTCTCAATAACCATTTTCGGCCGTACAAAGGAATTTTCAGAAGTCCGCGGTACGTCTTTGATGTGTAATTTCGGCGTACGCAGCCGATTTTGGGACGTAATTTACGGCGTACGTTCGCCTAACGGAAGCCCTGGGGTGCACCAAAAAAGGCTTAGCCAACATGATATTTTTTATGTCTACAACGTTTTTCCATATTTGGGCATAATGTGACCCATGTGCTGAGACAAAGTTTGAGCCTTTAAGCGCGGAACCAGGCTATCAAAAAAAACGTCTACAACAAACAGACACATTTTGCCAATGGCAATTTCTCAATTATTTTCAATAAAAAATATATCATTTTAAATGATATAGCAGTGATTGCACGTCATGATTTTTGACAACAGAAACAAGAAGCTAGTAAATTTACCTTCAGAAATGACATTTCTGCCTGAATTTTTCTTTGATGACGAGAAAAATGTATTATAAACAATGTTGGGCGGGAAATCCAAATGATAATAACACACACTCAACAGTCATTTGGAGGAAACAGAATACACCGGTAATTAGTAAACACTGGTAATATGTGAACAGGGATTATAGCTGTTTTTAAATAATTATGGTTTCAATGGTTTACCTTCATTTGTAAGTTCTTCACCTATTTTGGTTTTACATTAGAGTTAGAGGCTATTAAATTTTATAATAAGGCTAACAAATTATATAACACAGCTATTTTGGTGTTATTTTCAACATTTCCTTTGTCCTTATATCCATTCTGATGTCAACCATAAAAACTATTTTATCAAAATTCCATTCATTAACAAAGGTTAGGTAGGGAGTTTATCGATTTGCATAGTGTTTTTAAAGATAAATGAAAAAAGTCAATAAGCAACGCTTAATAGATACCCCCACACAGTAAGGAAAAGTGAAAAACTAACGTTTTGGCAAGTGATAGTTAAAACCGGCTTGCAGTCTGGAACATTTGTTAAGATCAAATACATAAAATTATTCACACCTAAAAGCTCTATATAGCAGAGCTTATATCTGAAAAATAGTCCAAGTTCTCTTAGCTGTCATTTTATCAAGAAACATTTTTTTCCGAACCAAACTCCTTCATGCATAAGCTTAATGTGTTAACATAATATGGGCAAAGTATCAAATTGCTCCATCAAAAGCTGTGGTAGATGTTGATCGGCCCATCAAGCACTATCCATGCATATACAAAAGCCATATAAGGGAAAATTGTTCTCATAGCTGTCATTCTGTGGTAGGAGTGGATCGGCCCATGAAGGCACCATCTATGCATATACAAAAGCCTTATTAGGGAAAAATTGGCCTTATTAGAGGAAAATTGTCTAAGTTCTCACAGCTGTCATTTTGTCAAAAAATATTTTTTCTGAACCAAATTAATTCATGCATATGTTCAATGTGTCTCTTTTGTATAGGCAAAGTATCAAATTGCTCCATTAAAAGCTGTGGTAGGAGTTGATCAGCCCATGAAGGCACCATCTATGCATATACATGTACAAAAGCCTTATTAGGGAAAAATTGGCCTTATTAGGGGAAAATTGTCTAAGTTCTTACAGCTGTCATTTTGTCAAAAATTATTTTTTCTGAACCAAACTCCTTCATGCATATATTCAATGTGTATACATTGTATAGGAAAAGTATCAAATTGTTCCATCAAAAGCTGTGGTAGGAGTTGATCGACCCGTTTATGGACTACAATAGCATAAGCATAAAGCCCTATATAAAAAGCCATTTAGAACTACAAAGGGAAATAACTCTAATAGAATTGGCCCCTAGCCCTTACTTTTTTGCTTAAAGTATTTGTCTTGCAAGGTTTGATGAAAATCCAGCAATGACTCTTCAAGATATCAAGAAAACAAAACGTTAAAGAGGGACGGACGCCGCAGTCACTGGTCTACTAATAGCTAACCTCGGAACCTTCTGCTCAGGTGAGCTAAAAATATTCAGCATGACAAGAGTTATTATCTACATACCAAAGCTTGTATCACCCTTTTCGCCAGAAATAGGATCCTCTCTATAGCAAGGACACTTGTTTTTCATTTCAGCAAGTGACAATTCAGGGTATCTCTCAATTATGTACTTCTTGTCCCTCTTATTCACTGCCACCATAGCCAGCTGTGAAATCAAATGTTGAGCCACCATGACTGCCCACAGGTGTTCAGAAAGTTCTTTTGTTCGCTTTTTCTTAGCTTCAGTGTACAAAACCCCACCATGGGCTGTAAACATACAAAATATAGATCAACTTTAGCAAATATAAAAACCAGAGGACCTGAAAGGCTCACTTGAATACTGAGTAACCATATACTAATATGATTAGACCTGCCCAGGCATTAGACAAGAGGGTCTCACCGTCTGGATGGGGTATAATGATTAGTGAATAATGGCCCTTTTTTATAATGAATAGTGAATCATGAGCCAAAAAATAATGAATAGTGAATAATGAGGGCCTAAAAATTAATGAATAATCCTATTATTTAATGAATTGAAGAAAAAATTACTGAATAGTGAATAATCAGATTTCTTTGCCACCTTTCTTACTTTTAATGAATGATTGGTCTTATTTTAATGCATTAACCAAAATTTTAATGAGATGAATAATTAGCTAAATTTTTAATGAATAGTGAATACCAGACCCCCCATCCAGACCCTCAGACAATGTAAGATACAGTGTTCAAGAGTGCAAAATCAAAAGGTCAAGGTCAACCAAAGGTTATCATTTTAATAAAGTTAATAGTATTGGAATACCATATGCTGTACGCCACAAGGTAGGGATAATAACAAGCACTACTTAAGGTGGGTGTTCACACTATTTGGTGCCATTTTTACCAATTCAAATTTGTACAAAAAGACCATTTTCAAAAAAATACCTACCAAAGCTATATATCAATATGAAGAGTGTTTGTTTTGCAATACACCCAAGCTATAATTTAACAGAAACATCATTTCCATTTTATAATATTCCACTCGAAAAAGATGGTTTTGCTAAGCTGGGAAATAAAATTGTTTTCAAAAAGGGAAACAGATAAACATGTAATATTACTTGCAAAAGCTTGTTTATGAGCATGCTGAGTACATCTGCTAATTTTTAATTGACTCCAATGCATTGATAAAGCATATACACCAAAAGCCAATTTTCAAATATTGTTAGAAAAATGGAGGAAAATTTTATCAAAAAGTAGTCCCGCTTTACAATTTTATGTGTCTGGTGGACAAAGCATGCCATATCTCTTCTACAAATTACATGCAGTTTATAACTAAAGAAATATGTTAGCTAAATTCAAATAGATGAAAATACTTGTATGTTCAAAATGTATGGTAAGTAATAAATGCCATAAAAGGGACTTAACAACAGCCTATTTTGTATTTAAACTTAGAAGTTGCTGCTTATTATAATTCTGACACACCTCGTCCATATAGCCAATGGTTAATCCCAGTGAATTATTGGTTGATAAATCAGTGCATGGACTGGGCACGGACTGGCGTGACATCAATCGGTAGCCAGTTTGATTTAAATAATGTCAGCGATACATAGGACATTGTAACGTTGACACTAGACGTTGTAACGTCGTTTTTACAACTTTTGTACGTTCAAAACGTGCTTCAGCTCATGATGAATTCTTATAGACTCTGAAAGATTCTTTCATAGTTTTATAGCAAATTCAAACTTTGTACTTGAAAAGGTCACATGATATAGAGGGAAGTGGGCAACATTTCGTGTGACGTCAAGGTCAAAGATCATATGATCTATTTTCTTGTAAATGTATCTCCTCCTAAACGGTTAGCCGTAGCAACTTCAAACTTTGTAGCTGAATAGGTCACATACTGTAGAGGGTACTGGGTAATATTTCATGTGACCTTGACCCCAAGGTCTAAGGTCAAATATTTAATTTTCTTGTAAATGTATCTCCTCCTAAACGGTTAGACGTAGCAACTTCAAACTTTGTAGCTGGATAGGTCACATTATATATAAGGTACTGGGCAACATTTTGTGTGACCTTGACCCCCAAGGTCAAGGTCAAATATTGAATTTGCTTGTAAATACTACTCCTCCTAAACCTTTTGACGTAGTAACTTCAAACTCTGTAAGTGCATAGGTCACATGATGTAGAGGGCACTGGGCAACATTTCGTGTGACTTTGACCCAAAGGTTAAGGCCAAACAATGTATTTTCTTGTAAATGCATCTTCTCCTTTACCGAGGGATGTAGCAATATCAAACTTTGCTGGCGCATAGATCACATATTGTCGAGGGTACTAGGCAACATTTTGTGTGACCTTGACCCCAAGGTCAAGATCAAATATTAACCATAGGATGTAGCAACATCAAATTTTGCTGGTGCATAGGTCACATAAAGTCAAGGGTACTGGGCAACATTTTGTGTGATCTTGACCGCCTTGACATTGGGGTCAAGGTCAAATAATGTATTTTCTGGGTAATGCACAGGGTTTTACACCAATTTGAATGTTTGGGGGTCCTTGGACTCAACTTTGAATATGATGGGGGTCCCATCATTGAAATTGGGGGTCCCATCTTTTTAGATAAGCTTCGAATTTTGGAATGTAGTACATCCTTCCATGAAGGCTCAGTGTTGTCCCCAGGTCAGTTTTGGGAGCCATTTGAAATTTTTGAAGGCCACATATTACCATCAGTGAAACAAAATCCTATACGCTTTTTTTTACAAAAGCTGAACTTGCCCCTATAATATGCAGGGACCAAGCTAGCCCTTAAATTTAGGGAGAAGAAGTGACTAATTCTCCCTCCAGTCCAGTACAAATAGAGAGAAGTTTGAGAAAATAGAGAGAAGTGATAGATTGCTGCATCCAGAAGACAGAAAAAAACAGGCTCTGATCAGACTTTTCTCTAATTGAGATAAAAAACACACACAAAAAACAGTCACTGATCAGACTGCTACTGGCTTTCCATCCTGAGAAATTTGGTTGGTAAATTTGAAATACACATGATCTTGCTGTCATTGTATTCTATCTATCTGTCTACAAGTCTCCACTTATCTGAAGTCTCTGGTATCTTTGATCTATTGCCGACCTGAGCCTTTCCAAGTGAAAATGTTACGTAATTCGGCATATACAAAAGAAAAAAACTGTCAAGATAATTGCCCTTCACGCTTGAGCGGTCGGCTGAGTTGAAAAAATCAATACACAAAGTCAGTGATGGACAAATCAGTATACGTTTTCCATGCTTTTTAGCAGAGCGGACCTGAGAGAAAGCATGATATTTTACGACTTTTTTTCACGGCCGATGTTTGCACGGATGTTTTCACTTTTCGTTTACCTACGGTCTAAAACAAGAGCACCTGTCCTATTTATTTATAGATTTATTGGGATTTTAATGAAAGGCACAACAAACACATCTGCGTCCCAGCGGACGCAGGTAAGGTGAATTGGCGGGTCCTACCTAATGAATTATGCGTATAAGACGCAGGATATTGCGTCCTGTAAAACCGGTATAGCTATACACCGGAAGGAACGTTCCTTCCGCGGAAGGAAGGTTCCTTCCGCGGAAGGAAGATTTTTGTACGGAAGGAAGCTTTTAAATAAGTTTATTAGCAAGATAAACCTATAAAATCATGATTTATTATTAAAATAATGAATATTGAGATGCTTAGATGGAAAGTTGTGATGAAAATAAAAACTTGGTGTGAACTTTGCTACCAGTAAAAAATTGTCCATGTGCCGCTTATAGCGGCATCGAAAATTTCAGTATGGAAGGAAGAATATCTAGCTATTTTAAGCATGATAAGTCTAATAAATCATGATTTAATAATGAAATAAAGAATATAAAACATTTAAATTAAAAACTCAGTATTATCTTTACTTGATTTCACCTTTGGCAGTGATTAAAATTTTCCTTACACGAAAGGAACCGATGCCTACGGAAGGAAGATTTATCTACGGAAGGAAGTTTTGTTTCTACGGAAGGAAGCTTTTTAATAAGTGTATTAGCAAGATAATTCTATAAAATCATGATTTATTGTTAAAAAATGAACATTGAGATGCTTAGATGAAAAATTGTGATGACAATCAAAACTTGATGTCTAGGTTAAAAATATGTTCATTTTATGCACGGACGTATATTTGAATATATATAATATACGTCCGTGTTTTAAGGCTTTTTCGAGTTGCTGCAAAAGGAAGATTTTTTTCTATGCAAGCAAAATTTCGTGTCTATAATGTGTGTTAAAGGAAGCTTGCTTTTTTTTAAAAAAAAAATATTGATTATCACTCTGATGATTAGATATGCTTTATTCATGTGCAAACATTTATTTAGCTGGGATTCGGGTGTAAGTTCTATGCACTGTTAACATGTATAAAGGGGCGGAATATTGTATGACAATAAATGGGTTTCTTTCGGTATGATTTGGTGGTCCTGAAAAGGACCGTTTGTGCTCAGGCTTTGGCTCTACCTAGCAGGCGTCGAAGCATCTAACTATAAGTCTGTCGAGGAGGTACATGCCGCCCTGGTGATGCCCGGGATGCACGAGGTCATTGTTGTAATGTCTTGGGTATTTTATCTTCTTCCCTACGTCGACCAAGTCTGTACCCAACTCAGTGCGCAGCTTCTTATTCAATGCATGTCGAATCTTGTTGAATCTCGGTCTAGTCAAACCAGTCCATTCTGGAAAAGAGCCTCGTTCAATGACGGTGGCGACGAAGACTTTAGTTGTACCATTCTCATATAATTCTCTGACAATATTCTTGAGTCGCTTAACAAGATTCTGGATGTCTGTACTCTCGGTGATGTCGTTGCCGCCGAGATTCATGAAGACGACGTCAGGACGGTAGTGCTTCAATTCGTCGAACTTGTCTTGAAATTTTCTTCTTGTTGACATACCAGATACACCAAAGAAACGACAGTTAGAAACTTCACTTCTGCCCCCTGTAAATCTCTCTAGATGGGTCACGTAGCTGTCTCCGAATATCGCAAACTTGGTCATATTGTAGAAATATACCAGAAATGGTGAGGGTTAGTGAAAATGTGTGCTTTATAAAAGAATACCTCAAAGTGAGTGAGATATGTCAGATTTCCCTTAATTGGTTAAGAGCTTAATTCACTTCATTTATAACCTATCAATTAATAAATTAAATAATTAATTAACCAATTAACCAATTAACCGATATACACAATCAACGAAATATGAGTACATTGTGTCAAACATAATGACGACTCATAGTTTACTTTAATGGTGTCTTAATCAATCACTTTGATGATAATGAATTAAAAATATTGATTTATCGATCGTCAAATGCTCATCAGTGTGTCCGTCTGTCCAGGAACGCTGATTACTGTTTTGTTTGTTTGTTTGATTTGATTCTTTACGTCCCATCAACAATCTTTCCGTTATATAGGGACGGATCTTCCTGGGTTAAACTAGTACTAAGCTGGGATTAATGTGTCCTGCTCAAGGATACGACACAGTGACGCCGAAGATGCTCGAACCCGCGGCCCCGAAGTCTCGAGTCAAGCACTCTACCACTGAACTAATTACTGTCATCGGGTATAATTCATAATTCAGGCATTATGTCCACTATATAAAAAAAATCAAAAAAGCAAAGTCCAACACTTGGTCTTTTTTTTTCGACTAGGTGTCGTACTTCAGATAAAAATAAAATCGACCAAGTGTCGGACTTTTCTTAGCCTGGGTCCAGTCATCAATATTTTGGCAATATTTTCTAATGCTAATATTCTAAAAAAATTAGGAAAATAAAAATATACCACATCAAAGGTATCTGTTGTCCGTTATTCATTTCGATTAATATTGACAT
Source organism: Loripinus fragilis (assembly GCA_964019695.1). Taxonomy (NCBI): domain Eukaryota; kingdom Metazoa; phylum Mollusca; class Bivalvia; order Lucinida; family Lucinidae; genus Loripinus; species Loripinus fragilis. The sequence goes on from OZ026516.1 coordinate 68,976,853, forward strand.
TTTTGACCTAGAAAAGGTAAAATAAAAAAGAAGAAAAAATGATCAGACTGGAACCCAGGCTACCCTTTCCTAAATGCAGACTTAATCATTGAATGTCGCACCAGAATGCGGCATTTTAGAGTCTACACTATATTTGCTACAATCAGTGTTCGCAAAATGCGTACTTTAAGGAACAGCCCCCCGTCTGTTCATCCGTCCATCCATCCATCATATACGTCCGTTCATCCGTCCATTCATCCATTTTTTTTTACAAAGGTTAATTAAAGGAAGATCAAAGAAGGTGATTATCGAGGATTTGGGATAAATATTAAAGGTGAAAACGGCATATCCTTTTAAGTGCTGCGATTAAAGGAAAATGCCGCTTTAGATGTACCGCATTGTATTCTCTTCAAAGTTATTTTTGAGTTAAAACAATTACGAAGAAGCCTTTAAAAGCGGGTTAAAAATGACCTTGTTACATTCGTTTTGATTTATCAAAATGGCGAAATCATACATGTGTTCTGTGTGTTCAGAGAAATGTGTTTCGGATTGTATTTTTTGTGAGGTAAGGCAATTTTCTATATATGTGTTATCGTTTTCAGGTTTCATGCTACATGTAGGTAAGAATTGCAAACAAATAGTTTCAGACCAGTCTGTTCAAAGATGAACAAGCTGAACAGGGACTATCTGTATATTGGACCAAACGTCTTTAAGTTCCATTTTATATCTGTGCCCGATTCAAACAAAACAATCTCAGACCAGCCTGCATAAGAACGATCACATTCCATTACATTCCCATGCCCTATATTACCTTAAAACAATTGGTCCTAGACTCGACAAAACCTGTCTTTGGGGTTTCCGACAAAGCGAGATTCTAACCATTCAACTCAGCTACAGAGACTAGCTATATAGAAAAATGAAAATTCGCTTGTAGCAAGTTTTGATACGATACTTTTCCAAAAAGCTAATAACAAAGGCACTGATCAGACTGCGCTGATGCGCTGGCTGTTCTGTGCCTCTGTTGTTCGCAAACACCGAAGACCGGTTTTCTCGCTGATCAGACTGCACCGATGCGCAGACTGGTCTCCGCTATTCTTGTTCGCAAACACCGAAGACAGGTTATCTCGCGTCGAGAAAGTGTGGTCCGATTATTACGTCGGTTATATGCAAGCAAGCAAACATTATGCCATGATCAGGCTGCTCCTAAGGGAGTTGTCTGATCCTGGCCAGTGCTGTTCGCACTAGAGGACCTCTAAAACTATTTTATCACACCAAACTGGACAAACAATAATTCGGAATATGCGCAGGCTGATCTGAGGCTTTGCTGGTCGCACATACCACATTGTTGGTAATCTCATGCACTGGTTCATATAGTGTTGTTTACACGACTAAGTCATACAGTGCATTCACCAATTTTTTTTGCTATCAAACATAAGCTTTGGACACGTTAAAGAAACTCTTCAATGAGACGGTTCTTTTACGCACCCAAAACTTATGTTATTATAGACAATACAATCGCAGTCAACTCAGTGCATACAGTGCAGATCCAAATCAGAGTCCGTTCCGTTTACATGATTATTCCTGAATACAGGATTTTGAGGCGGACTTTCCAACGAAAGTCAGCCTCAAAATCCTAAATAAGGCTGAGATATTGGGAATATTATGGTTTCTATGATTTATTTTGACCATTCACGTTTGAAAATTTTAATGTTTTGTACGCGTACTAAGACTCGAATTTTCAAAAGTTCAGGATTTTTTAACTTTCGTCCATGCTTTTGGAGGCCATGTTTCTTTTGCATAGCAGGATACGTACATTAGTGAGTTTTCACTCGAGACGAATTATTTGTTTAAGAATAAAATCCTTAAATTGCAAAATTATGTTATTTGATCACTTTCAGTATGTTACTTTTTTCTCTTAGATGAATAATTCGTCACGAACGAGAAAACAAGGGTCTGATTTTAACTTGTTCTGCAAGTCGGGATACAACTGGCCACCTCAAGTGACCAGGCTGTGGCTTCTAGCACCGACTCTTGCATATTATTTGTTTTACTACTCGGGATACAACTGGTCACCTCAAGTGATCAGACTGTGGCTACTAGCACCGATTACGTATAACAAATTGACGGCATAGGGATCTTAAACTGTACGATTCAGGATACAACTGGCCACCTCAAGTGACCAGGCTGTGGCTTCTAGCACCGAAACACGTACATTTCATCACATTATAGAGCAGCCAGTAATTAGTATTAGTATGGTAGTTTTGCTGTGCAAAGGAAACATGATCGTTTAAACATGTGCGAAAAGTATCCTGTACATATGTAGCATAAAAAAAAGAAAAAAAAGAAAAACAAAACAAAAAAAAAAACAAAAAAAAAACAAACAAACAGGGTTTGATTATACATGTACGCCATGTACGTGTATGGACAACCCCTGTATGTTAAAAAAAGAGGCTGGCAAACGGTTGCTCTACATGAAAACAGATAGGCAACAAGACCTAGTCATACCTCCACGAGTCACAAGATCGTTTCAGTCTTGTGCGGTGCCAGCTGGAAACTATGGATAACATTATCTGTGGGCTAACATGACAGGTCGTATCATTTCACACAGAAACATTTCCTTTCGAGGTTTATCTTCCTTTTATAGGATAAAACAATCCTGTCCCAATCGGGCCTGCTCTGGGTCCAGGTTACAAGCTGACGAATTGTTTGGAGGTAACTCATATGCAAACAGTGAAGAACCAGGTCAGGCGACACAGATTGCTGTGTCTGACCAGGCTGAATATTCTTTGCTTTCACTATGTACTTTTAAAAGTTTCCTTCCGTAGGAATGTTGCTTTCGTATAAGGTACATTAATTTCACTTCCATAGATGAACTCAAGACATATTTTAATATTTTTGAACCTAAACATCTCAATATTCATTATTTATATTAACAAATTGTTCTAAAAACTTATTAAAAAGCTTCCTTCCGTAGATAATTCTTCCTTCCGTAGATAATTCTTCCTTCCGTAGGCATCGGTTCCTTTCGCGTAAGGAAAATTTTAATCACTGCCAAAGGTGAAATCAAGTTAAGATATTACTGAGTTTTTAATTTAAATGTTTTATATTCTTTATTTCATTATTAAATCATGATTTATTAGACTTATCATGCTTAAAACAATCTAGATATTCTTCCTTCCGTGCTGAAATTTTCGATGCCGCTATACGCGGCACACGGACAATTTTTTATTGGTAGCAAAGTTGACATCAAGTTTTGATTTTCATCACAACTTTCCATCTAAGCATCTCAATATTCATTATTGTAATAATAAATCATGATTTTATAGGCTTATCTTGCTAATAAACTTATTTAAAAGCTTCCTTCCGTACAAAAATCTTCCTTCCGCGGAAGGAACCTTCCTTCCGCGGAAGGAACGTTCCTTCCGGTGTATAGCTATTCCCCTGTAAAACCCTGAATGCATCTCCTTAACCATTGGCCGTAATAACTTCAAACTTTGCAGGTGACCTTTCCATGTGACCTTGGCATTGGGTCAAGGTTAAATAAAATATTTCTTGTAAATGCATTTCCTCCTAAACCCTTGGACATAGCAGATTCAAACTTTGCAGGTGCATAGGTCATATGATGTAGAGGATACTGGGCAACATTTTCTGTTTGTCCATGACAGGTCAAGGTCAAAAGTGAAATAATGTACTTTCTTGAATTTATCTCATCCTAATAGGTAGGACGTAGCAACTTCAAACTGTGCAGATGCTTTGGTTAGCTCAAAAGCGGGTATTTGTGATGTTGTACCATCGAATGAAGTCTAGTTCCAATCCTTTTTTGTGTTAGAATCAAAATAAATTCGCACTGGCAGTGAGTTGTTGCTTAATATATCACAGGCTGTTTCTTTGGCACCAAAATTGCGTATGCCACTGCCTCACCTGCTATGCCCCACCTTTGTGTCGGCAATTTCTGTGCTTACTTTGTGGTACGAACCATTAAGAGGCAAAACAGGCCTCGCCACTTCCAGCCTTGGTCGAAATTCGGCAAACTCGGCGTATGCGTATTGTGCTCCAATTGGGAGAGCCGTTCACGCGAGAATTTCCAATAAAACGTAATCGCCGTTTCAATGCATTGAGACACTTGCACCTTTTTTCAGCTCAAATTTAAGAAACCTAAAACAGCTGCTAAAATTGATAGATAGGAATATTTAATTGAGTTAAGCTTCAAAAATGTGTTTATTTGATTGATTGATTGAGTTAAGACTTAGAGACCTAGTTGCCAATATTTCAGTCATGTTGGGACTCCTTCCAGAGAAAGGAGAGAGAAAAGAATAAGATCACCCTAACCTGCCCCACACCAAATTTGTCTCAAGAAAGGGAAATTCCATCCTGTCAACAACAAAAAAGACAGGGTCACATCCCTGAAAGCTACAGCAAATAGTGCACATCCTAATGCTTAATCTGGACTTATGTGTAAGACCATTATAGGAAGTGATGTTAAAATGCCAAAATTACATGACGTTATTGTAAAACGCCAAAATGACTTTGATGTTATTGTACAAAGTAGCTAGGGTCTGGTGCTAAAATGCCATGCATATTGGGCTTTTCGACAGTAAAAATAACTCTTTGGATTCTGGGATTAATTTTTCATACTTTTCTGCATGATTTGTATTTTATATTTTTTTCTTTTTTTTTTAATCAGAACAGCATCAGTTTCAAACATGAGGTCCACCGGGCCTAATCTGTGTTCAAAACTGTTTGCAAAAGGATAAAAATCTAATAGGAATACAGAGTGTCAAACACAGTTTGGATCGAGATCATGCTGGACACTATGTCGGGCTTGATCTGGGGTTACATTTTTTGCTTAAGAAAAAAACTGTTTTGACAAATTCACTAAGATAAATGGTAAATGTTCAAATATTTGAACACTCTGAAATTTTTAACACCTACAATTATTGCCAAAAATAATTTTTAAAATATTCTGAAATATAAAACACTGCCCTTTTTAAAAAAAAGTGAATTTCTAAAATTATGAAACGCGGAAAATCGATGCCAGTCTATATGTTTGTCCTTGTTCGGTATAATTCTACCGTACAGCATGTGAACGGTTGTGTCATAGGCATGCGACATTTAGAAGGTTCCATTCTACGTAGATGGCTAATCTTGCAACAATGTTCTTTTTCGCATGCCAACGCGCGAGAAAACGCCCGTCTAAGCTTATGTTCATCATGTAGGACCTTGGTCATTCACTGCCTGGTCATAACTGAGGGTCTGGATGGGGTATAATGATTAGTGAATAATGGCCCTTTTTATAATGAATAGGAAATAATGAGTGCCTAAAAATTAGTGTCAAAGAGTTTGGATCCAGATCAAACACGACACCGCTTGCATGGGCGGATCCAGAAATTTTTGTCAGAGGCAGTCAAACTTTTACACGTTTTTTAAATTTAATGAGGGGAGAGAGGATCCAAATACCTCTATAAGCGGGCCATCATCGGCCGCCAGCGAAAGGCCATTTAATGCCGATTTCGCTAGAGTGCCGATTTTGGCCATACATAAAAGTGTGGCTTGGTAGCTTTGTGATTTTTCAGGGGTCAGGACCAACTGCTAAAAAAACTATATTTTGTGATATTTTAGAAGGGGTCCTTTGCCCCCCGCGAGGACGGACATTGTTATGTTTTGCTAGATCTGGTTCAAACTGTTTGCATAAAAATAATTTTGGAAAAATTCTCCCTGGAACATCATCAGTGGATCAACATCAGACCTGACGCTGTTCACATGCAGATCAAGCCCGACCTTTTTATGTCGGGCCTGAACTAGGTCCAAACTGTTTCAAAAGTAATAATCAACTTTTTTAAGGGAGAGGGCCGAGAGCCTGTGAAGGGGAGACAGTTAATGATACGTCATCAAGACATGTACCCATTTCTATACAAGATAGTAAGATACAAAAATTATAAAATACAAATCATCAGGCTAAAAATGCGTATTAGGATATCAACCAGTGGATCCAGATCAGGCCTGATCAAGTTTTGGCATTGTATGAATGCTACTTAATTCAGTAGCAGATGGATAGGTCAATAATTACAATCACAGATTATTAAATAGTTATATGAAATAAGCAAAACCAAAAGTATCCTCCGTACATATTTCCTATATTCTGTTTACAAATCAGGTCATAGCACCGTTTATTAAACGAATCTTTTGCTGCCTTTATTCTGGAAATCGAAAAATACATTAGTCCCGACATTAAAGTAAGCTGGTTTATAAAATAGTTATGCATACCTTGACATTCCTCTCCTGTCTATTGGAATCAAACGATCGCTGCAAATCCGTAAGTTTTTGCGAGGAGAAAAGTACCGCTATGTTGTTGTTGTATGAAGCTATAAATTTCGTGCATGACCTCGCTAATGGACAGAAACGACTATACATAAAGTAAAATAGTTCTTGAAACGGATTTAAAAAGTGTGAAAATAAATACAATTAATTTAACATACATAATTGTTTGGCCAATTTGAGTGTTGTTATGAATAGATTTAAACTCAAATACCTTGAAATTCGTCCAATATGATAATACAGTTTCATGTATTATACGCTATGATCGCATAACATTATTCCATTGAAATTGGACATGCCGGTGTGTCAATATAATTGCGCCCCCATGTATAAAAAATAAAGTTGGCGGTAATTGAGACAGTTCTGAGTGAAATTGAATGGTCATGTACTGATAATTTGTTTTGAAATAAATCATTTTGACAAAAAAAGTCTGTAAAACTGTCGAGAAAAGCGGATAGCAGGAGGTCACTGTTCGTGAATTTTATCCGGCACTGTACGAAAACAGAATGTCACTGAATCGCAAATTCAACTTCGAATGTCATGACATTACCGTGATTGGGAAGGATATGAAATATAGCAGATTAGCACATACCCCAGACCAGGTGGTGGTCTTTTGGATGGCATCGTTAAGGAACTCTGAAAATCATTTTATTTCAAAAACATTTTGAAGATCAAAGTCATGTATAATCATGTACTTTTTCTTACAAATTTACAAAATGCAACAAGATAAAAAAAAATAGAAGCCGTTTTTAATCATTGCGATGGTTTGGAGTAGCTTCCTGTAGATTGATGCATGGCTTGGGAATGGGAGTCCCTTTCGTAACGGAGCTCTGCTAACAGTTGATTTTTAATGAAAAAGTCTGAAGTGGTACGTTAATGTGACTTTTATTAGGCATTTGTCGGAGTCTCCATCCGAACGCAACACAAAACCAAGAAAGATAACTTGATCGCAACCCCTAGGGTATATATGCAACTGCAAGTATGGGGCATTATGTTCCATAATGTAAACCATTAAAACATACTAGTGCAACCTCAGGCCTTCAGATTTATGGTGGGCCCGGGTCATTGTCCCATGATTTCAAAATATGGCCCATAACTTTCCAAGGTATTGAGCCCAGTGATTTTGTTACCTGCGCATCCTGCATCTTTTGCGCATAAGTTTTTATTTCAGCGAGTCCCGGCGAGTCCCGGGATGCAAAAGTATTGCAGACTTGTCATTAAAAATAGTGTTTAGGACTCATAAGTTTGCAGTTGGGACTCATTGATATTGGAAACAGTGAGTCCCAGTACCCATAAGCCAAAAATTGTAAATGAATCACTGATTGAGCCCAGTGGACCCAATTTTTTTAGCTGTGAAAAATTCTTATTTTAATTAAAAAAATATTCATCTAACAAGGAGTTTACAAACTCCGCAAAACAGTTGTCAATACAGTAAAACAGGTCTTAAGCAGCCACCCAAAAAAGACAAAACTGATCTCAATAACAAATGGTAGTTTAATGAAGGTCGAAAGGATTGCAGAATGCTCCCCTTGGAGCATTCTGCAATACTTTTGACCTGCATTAAGCGATAGTTGGTCTTTTTTTAAGAGCCCTCTTAAGACAGGTTTTACTGTATAATCAGTAGTCAGTATACAGTCTGTGTCAGTGTGTAGGTAAAGTATACTACCCAAATGTCAACAGTGGTTAGTTTGATATGCTTGGGCCCATAATTTCAGAAAATGACACCCATTTGTTGCTCCATGGGCCACTCCGGCTCACCAATCTTGAAAAAAAATCTGAAGCCCTGCAACCTCTCTTTCTTCTCCTGTCTCTTCTTAAGGTAACCATAAGGACTTTTTAAATGTAAATGTACAAAACTGTTATCACTATTGCAACTAGCAAACCTATAAACATAAGATGATAAGAATTGTCACGGCACAACTGAACTTATTTACAGAAGTCCAATGGTTTATTTCAAAGAAAATTAATTTTCCAAGGTTCCAGAGGGAGTCCAATACTTTTTTCAGGAGGGGGGGGGGGGGGGGGGGGGGGCTGGGGTCCAATTGCTGATTCCATAAAGAAACCCATATAACCGGTCCGTGGAAACACCCCAAACCACCCCAAACCATCTCCAAACCACCCCAAACCACATCTAAACCACACCAAACCACTTTCTTAACACCCAGTATATGTTTTTGTGATAGTATGAAGACTTGAAGAATGAATTTAAAAGCATTTTTATTACGTTGGCCTTCCATGTTAGCCCCAAACCACCACCAAACCACCCAAACCACCTCCAAACCACCCAACCACCTCAGACCAGTCTCCCTGGATGCAAACAAGCCCACTCACACATCCCCTCCCCCTCTCTCTTTCATTCTCTCTCTCTCTCTCTCTCTCTCTCTCTCTCTCTCTCTCTCTCAACCGTCAAAGAAATATGAGTCGACTTGCATCCCGAAATAACAAAAAATGTGACTTTTATGACGACTGTGGCACCTGGGACCACTCAAAGGGAAATACCTGTGGTGGTGGTTTGGGGCTAACATGGCAGGTCAACATAATAAATATGCTTTCAAATTTCTTCTTCATTTATTGATACTATCACAAAAACATATTCTGGGCGTTAAGAAAGTGGTTGGGATGGTTTAGAGGTGGTTTGGAGGTGGTTTGGGGCTAACAAGGCAGATCAACGTTATAAAAATGCTTTTAAATTTCTTCTTCAATTATTGATACTATCACAAAAACATATTCTGAGTGTTAAGAAAGTGGTTTGGGATGGTTTAGATGTGGTTTGGAGGTGGTTTGGGGTGGTTTGGGGTGTTTTGGGGTGGTTTGGGGTGTTTCCACGGACCCCCATATAACTTGTGTTTTTCCAGGAGGGTCTGGACCCCTTGTCCCCCCCCCTCTGATTCCGCGCATGCAATATTTGGATCTGACAATAAAAGTTAGATATTAGAAAAAGTTATCAAGTATACATGATGTCTGGGAAAACAACCATAGAGGCCTGATCAGGATCCAAATTATTTGTCACTTCAGTACCCTTTGGGTTCTGACAACTTTAGGTCAAACCATTGTATTTCACCTTTTGCATTAAAACTTTAAAACATGTCATCTGCTGATAACCTTTGTAAACAGTTTGGACCCAGATCAGGCCCGACATTCTGTCCGGGCCTTATTGGGGTCAAGACTGTTCAACACTTTAAAGGTTATGACAAGCTGAAGCTGAATCGATATATTTTAACTTTGCGTTTAATATTTCAGTGACGTATATTCTGTGAACATTTACATAACATTGTCATCTTCTGATAACCCTTTGCAAACAGTTTGGACCCAGATCAGGCCCGACATTCTGTCTGGGCCTTACCTGGGTCCAGACTGTTTGATATATTTAAGGTTATGACAAGCTGAAGTTGAACCGATATATTTTAACATTGGGTTAAACATTTACATGACATTGTCATCTGCTGATAACCCTTTGCAAACAGTTTGGACCCAGATCAGGCCTGACATTCTGTCTGGGCCTAATCTGGGTCCAGACTGTTTGACACTTTAAAGGTTATGACAAGCTGAAGTTGAACAGATATATTTTAACTTTGCGTTAAACATTTACGTGACATTGTCATCTGCTGATATTAACCCTGACGGAAATACAAAGTTATGTTGTTGAGGCTTTTTTAGCGCTTTTTCAAAGTACTACAGCCAATCAAATTGATTCTGAACATACATGAGATCATAAGAGGCTACTTCGGTATTCGAAGCTGAATATTTCGAATTACAGTAAAAAGAATTGGAGTTTTCTCATCTTTTAATATTGATCACTGACGATTTTCGGCTAAAAGTGCAGAAAATGGTTAAAAAGGGTACCTAGGTTTCTTGCTGATGTTCACAAAAACGGATAAACTTTCAATAAATATAACAATACAGTCGTAAAATTGGTTATTGAACCATTGCTTTTTGAAGAAAATTTAAAGATCTGCATAGAAAAACGGAGATATGATTATTTAATCTTCAACATACGTCAGTTTTGTAAGCTCAGCCACCGTTGAGCCATGACAACATATTTCCAGTATAGATCTATACATTTACCTGTATGTAAGTGACCAGTCCGTGTTTATTGGGTCTGTGCCCTTTCAAGCAATTTGGACCCAGATCAGGCCCGACATTCTGTCCAAGCCTTATCGGGGTAAACATCAGAAGGCTCGGATTATGACAAGTTGTATTAAAGTTAAGTAACTCTTGTAAGAAGCCAGCTGATCAGGATCTTTCTACATTCTTCTGGCTTTCCTATCAACTCTTATTTTTTGTTTTCACTTCTATCTTTCCTATCATTTCTTTTCACTCTTTTCAAAGACGCAACCACCCGCGCTTTAATCGTCAAGTGTGACGGACAGCGTGTATAACATAGATGTAGATGTAGAGATCCACTCTGTTTTCCAAAGATACTTACTGCTGGATAGATACTGCAGCAATATAGACAAAACAGCCTGTTCATCCGGATTGTCTGGGATTGAAGGATGAGCACAACAGTATTTATCAAGAATGTTAATTGCTGGAACGAAAAATGCTCCGACAGTAAAAAACCCTGGGTCTTCATCAAGAAATGTTAATGTGCAAGTAGCGCTGGAGAAGGAAACTATTTCTCGAGCATTGGCTTCATTAATCTTTCTGAATATCATTTTGTTCCATCCACAAGTTTTTATATAGGTTACAGCACTCCATAACTGTTCAAATTTATCTTTATCTCGAAAAAAATTTGTGAAAATTGGATCTAACTCCGATTTGGCCCTTTTAGGCTGCGGCTCATCACCACTCATTTTGGGTATCAAAATGGCGGGTTGCAGAAAAAAAAGATGAATAACTCTTGATATTCAAGCGAAATGTAAATCGCAGAGTTACTTACCCCGAAAAGCTCGAAGCCTGAAGATAAAATTAGCCATTTGTCCATTGCTGAGTTGAGAAAGTTTACAAACTTGTTCACGCAGTTTAGAGATGTTGTGATTGTTGTATTTACCAATGGATTTGCATCCCATTCCTGCTTTAGAAGAAGAAGTAGAATCTGCTAGAGGAGGCTTCGCCCTTGATCGCGAAAGTGTAAGTTTATTCTGCTGTTTTTTTTCCATAAATTTGGTTATGAAGTTTATTATTTCTAATTAGCCAAAAGTGTTTACATCAAGACAAACTAAAGTAAAGCCAGAGGAAAATGCAGCCCGAGACAAGGTAAGCCTCAAGCAGTAACAAGGCTTTTCATCAGTGTTTCCATCCAGCGGTCCCCAGAATCTGGGACGTTTCGTCCCCAAACCATTTCCTCCCATAGTCATTTCGCCCCTAAGACGTTCCCCCCTGGTCGTTTCTCCCCCACAAGTCAATTGGGAGAAAGCGTGGTAGCTCAGTGGTTAGGCACTTCTGGTGCTAGAGGTCCCAGGTTCGATCCCCGCTAGCGGCAAGGAAAATTTCGGTGTCTGAACATGCTTTCTCTAGTGTCATTTGCAGGTATGACACTAGATAAGTGCATGGTCCATCGGAGCCGGGCGTTAACTGGATGTCCCCTGTGCAAGGAAAGTCACCCCCTGTGCAGGTTATTAAAAAGAACCCTTCAGTAATTTAGATATGGTTACTTGTAGGCTTTCATCCTGCAACCCGGAGTGTACAAAGTACACCAGTCCTGTTGATAATACTCAAAAGACTAGAGGGTCTGGCAGTATATAGAGAAAGAAAGAAAGAAAGTTTCGCCCACTAATCGTTTCGCCCCCATAGTCAATTTGCCCCTAGAATGTATAAGAAGTTATGTCGTGTCTAATCTGGGTAACTGTTTGCATACAGCAAGAATCGCCAATGCCGGGCGCCAATGGCCCATGTATTTTAAAGGCGCGCAAGATCATAATTTTTTGGTACTTGAGTATGTCACTCTTGAAACTTGCATGCACAGCAATCTAGTTGGACTACATGCCTATATATCATCCTACGTCCCTACTTTAGGTATATGAGCTGCAATGGCTCTGGTGAGACTGTATAAAGACACAATGTTCCCATTTGAGCGAGCCAGTACCAGGGCTCGAAATATCTTAGAATAGGCACTTGCCCTGCATCACAAAAATTATTGGCATATATGGGGAAAAAATCAGTTTTCACTAGAAATATCAAAATTTTCACTTGCCCTGCAGCCTGAGGCACTCGTAAATACGAGCGGACGAGTGATATTTTCGAGCCCTGAGTACCAAGAGAAAATAAAGTCAAGTTTGAATTTTAGTGCATGTTCCTGACTGCGTGATTTTCAATCCTGTAGAATATATGTGGAGAGAAACTGAACAAAATTATGCAAATTAAACATGTTAAAGATAGAAAGAGAACTTCATTTTCTGTTTATTTTTTTTTATCTATAGAAATAGACTCGGTCTTAACTAATTAAGCTAAATATAAGCTAATATGAATCTTTCACACAGGGCAGACTCAGTGGTGTTTTATCAGGTCAAGCTCAAACCCGGGCTGAAACCATCGTGCCCAGCTACATGTATAGGGGGCTAGTTAAAATTTTGAAATTTCACGTCTCGCTTGTTTAGCTAGAGCGAATAACAAAGGCACTGATCAGACTGCGCCGATGCAAGGCTGTTTTTACGCCTTCTTTTTTTGCATCCAACACCATCGCGTTTTCTCACATGTAGGCTCATTTTTCTTTACATGCTACCCCCATAGTCGTTTTGCCTATCAGGTCTAGGGAATTTCACAAACTCACAAGCTAAATTATCGCCTAAATGCTGGGCAATAGACAAGCAGTAAAAAAAAGGTTTCATATCTCAGAGAAGTGGAGTAGTTTTGTCACGCTTCTGAGCAATAGAATGTTCATACAAGCCTCATTTTGGACGATTCGGTAGGTGTTTTTAGCTCAACTGAGCCGAAGACTCTCGGTGAGCTTATAGTATGGGACTCCAGCCAGCGTGCGCCCATGCGTGCGTTCGTTCACACTTTCAAACATGAATATCTCTGAGACCAGCTGTCCTATCAAGATCAAATTTCATCTGGAGCATTATTGGGGTGGGGGAATAACTACATTAGATTTTGGGCAAGATCTGATTATAACTCTGGTTTCCATGGCAAAAGATAGCTCCCATAGGGTTATAATGGGGAAAATCTTGTGACCACTCTAGCTCCTTCATTTTTGATTGGTTCTTCATTATTCTTGCAGGTAACGAGGACAACCATAAGATCTCGAATAGGTTTGAAATTTGGCAAGATTGGACCAGTGAATTATGAGTTAGCTGCCCTTGAGCGTCTGGAAAAATCCCCATACACTTATTGTGGGAGAAATGTTGTGACCACTATAGTACCTTCATTTTTGGATGGGTCTTCTTCACTCTTGCAGGTAACAAGACAAACCATTAAAGCTCGGATGAAATTGAATTTCGGCAAGATTCCATGACTGACTTTGAAGTTAGCTGCCCTTGAGCGTCTGAAAAATCAATGAATTTTGTTGTGACCACTCTAGCGCCTTCATTTTTGACTGGATCTTCTACATTCTTGCAGGCAACAAGGAAACCCATAAAATCTCGGATGGGTTCGAAATTTGGCAGGATCCGATCAGGGACTTATGAGTTACCTGCCCTTGAGCGTTTGGAAAAATCCACATAGACTTATAATAGGAGAAATGTTGTGACCACTCTAGTGCTTTCAATTTTGAATTGACCTTCTTTATCCTTGCAGATAAGGACAACTATAAAAGCTTGGATGAGTTTGAATTTTGTCAAGATCCCATCACCTATTACAGAGTAAGCTCCCCTTCAGCATCTTAAAAATTGATGGATAATGTTGTGACTACTCTAGCGTCTACATTTTTTATTGGATCTTCATTCTTTCATGTAAAAAGGACAACCATAAAAGCTTGGATGAGTTTGAAATTCAGCTGCATCCGACCAGGGACGTTAGCTGCCCTTGAGCATCTTGAAAAATCCCCATAGACTTATTATGGGAGAAATGTTGTTACCACTCCAGTGCCTTCACCTTTGATTGGATCTTCTTCATTATTGCAGGCAACATGGACACCCATAAATTCTAGGATGGGTTCGAAATAGGGCCAGATCGGACCTAGGACTGTGGAGTTAGCTGCCCTTGAGCATCTGGAAAATCTCCATAGACTGATAATGGGAGAAATGTTGTGACCACTCTAGTGCTTTCAATTTTAAATGGATCTTCTTCATTCTTGCAGACAAGAAGAACTTCTATTAAAGCTTGGATGAGTTTGAATTTCGTCAAGATCCCATCACCTATTATGGAGTTAACTCCCCTTGTGCATCTTAAAAACTGATGGATAATGTTGTGACCGCTCTAGAGCCCTCACTTTTGATTGGATCTGCTTCATTCTTTTAGGTAACAAGGACAACCATAAAAACTTGGATGAGTTTGATGTTTAAGTAGAACCAACCTCAGACTGTTGATTTAACGTCCCTTGAGCATCATAAAAAATCTGCATAGACTTACAATGGGAGATATTTTATGACCACCCTTGCACCTTCATTTTTTAATGGATCTTCCTCAGTCTTGCAGGTAACAAGAACACCCATAAAAGCTTGAATGAGTTAGATTATCCGCCACACCTGACTACCAATTACAGAGTTAGCTGCACTTGAGCGTATTTTGTTTGTTTGATTTGATTCTTTACGTCCACTCAACAATCTTTCAGTTACGCGGGACGGTCTTCCTGGGATGAACCAGTACTAAGCTAGGATAAATGTGTCTTGCTCAAGGACCACAACGCAGTGACGCCGGTGAGGCTCGAACCCGCGGCCCTTCATTTTCGAGTCAAGCACTCTACCACTGAGCCACTGCGCTCCCTACTTGAGCGTATTAAAATATAGCTGTATAATGTTGTGACCACTCTAGCGCCTTCATTTTTCATTTTTTTTTTTATCCTTTTAGGTTATCAGGACACACATAATTAAAGTATGGATAGGTCAGATCCCATCACTGACTACAGAGTTAGCTGCCCTTGAGCATCTGAAAATATACTTTCACCATTTTTACTCAGATCTTTTTAATACTTGCAGATAACCAGGACTGGCATAATATCTGATGTTTTTGAATTAGTTCCTGGTCACTGTTTCAAGTTCAGAGTAACCTGCATTTGAGCATCATAAGTTAATATATCTCCAAACATTATGCTGGCTCCCAGGTGAGCGATTGTTGCCCATTGGGCTACTTGTTTATGCATTTGGACCTCGAGGAGAAAATCTACAGCAGAAGATTAGAAAGAAATTTCCCTAAATGTTCATCAAATTTAGCTCTCTGTCTACAGACTCCTGGATATAGACCCTTCCAATGTTATTGTTTTCATCCCGGGGTGTGACAGTCAGTTTACTCCCCAGTCAGATTTTTCCACGGGGAAAGAATGGGCTAGCCCACTCTTTCCCCGGGTAAAAAAACTGACTGCTCTTTCCCCGGGGAAAAAAACTGACTGTTCACTTTTTTTCCCCCCGAGGAAAGATTTGACTAATCAGTTTTTTCCCCACCCAGTCAGTTTCTTTCCCCCATGTTACTTTTTTGGAAAAGGCTTGAAAAGTGATATATGTGTCATTGTGGAGTTAAATCAAATTAAATATCATTCTGAAATAGCTGTATTATAACCCAACCCACCCCCTACACAGCACAAAAGTGCAGAAGGATTTGATGTTAAAAGGTAAATCTATAATCAAAATACAAAGTGAGTATGATCTTAATTCAAAATGGTTATTTGAATGGATTAAAGGAGAATCGCCGAGTATTTCCCCACCCCACTATTTGTAAGAATAAATACAAAGGTTGTAACACTTTGGAGGGGGGATTACCAATAAACTTTTTGGTTTGAAAATTTGATTATCTCTTTGGAACAAGTCATTCATCAGTTTTCAGATACAGTGGAAGAATAACAGAAAGCGAAAGTTAGACTGAAAGATAAATAGAAAGATCAGAACATTTTCGAGGGGGAAGAATGCGCCAGTCAAATAGTTAACCTTACATTGTTTCGTGAAATTATATATGAAAGAAGCTTAACTAGCACAGAAAAAGTGAAAGAATAGCATAGATTGAAAAGATAAATAGAAATTAAGAAACTTTGGAGGGGGAAGACTGGGCCGGCTCCCACCTTTCCACACCTTCCAAATCACAACAAAACACCAAAATGCATGAGTCACATCGATAATAGAATAGCGGCTTTCAAGTTTCTTGAAGAAAGAATAAATAAGTATTATGATTTTTGAAAAAGATTAGGGGGGGAAAACTGACTGGGTGGGAAAAGAATGGGCGGCCTGAAATTTTCCTGGGTAAAGAATGGGGAAAATACTGACGGGGGGGATTCCGGCCTGTTACAGGCTTGCTTTTATGTGACTTCTTATCTTTTTATGATCTTGATATAGCCTACATTTACCAGAGAAAAAAGCATCTTAAACCATATTTTAGCTCTAGGTTTTTAACTTGAATTAGACGTTGGACATTGATTTATTATGTATCTCTTGTAAAAAAAACTAGAGGGCACAGTCGATGGGTTGCCATCGCAAATCCCCAAGCTAAAGTTTTTGACTCCCCCAGCACCCCGCAGTCCCACCCCAGGGCATGACCTTGGCAAGTTGGCAACAGAATGAAAATTCTGTTCAATATGTTTTCTATTTTTTATTTGTGAGAACACACACAAAGTTTGGTAACAAAATCTTTGAAATTGACATGTTAATGATATTTGTCCTTTTGACCTCGCCCCAAGGTCACCAGTTTGGCCCTAGGATGAAAATGATACCTGCATTTTGTTCTGCTCCTCATCCCCGTCGATTTGATATGCTACATGACCATATTTGAAAAAAAAATTGTTTGACCCCCAGGTACCCCCAGTGCCCCAAAGCCCCACCCCTAGGGCATGACCCATGCGACAGAATAAAAATCCCGTCTGATAAGTTTTGTACCTTTCATTTGTGAGAACACTAGGGCTGGTTAATCGAAGCCACAATGCTAATTGATAATCGGTCCTTGCATTTCGATATATAACCGATTAAACTCGATTTTTTATGTTGTTCACATTGATTTTCGGCGATAACTTTTTTATTTTTGATCTTAGCAAACTGCGTTCGCGATGAAAGTTGTAGAGAAAAATTAGCGCCGATTTCTCCAAGAGATCCGAAGTTTGTGGCACAAACAGATTTTTGTGTACATAGATGAAGATTTTGCAATAAACTGAATTCAGCCAAATTGTCTAAGTATTTTATTGACAGGTAAATTTCGTAGAGGCGTGACAGAAAGGGTTCGTCTCAAAAGAATAATCACAAGGGGTGTATATACAATTATTCAATGGTTTTTTATAGCATAAGACTGTCGTATGTAGGCTAGGAATGCACAGTGCATATTCAGAATTTACTATGAGCATGATCATTTGTAGGTACAGAAGCTGTGATATCGCATGACGCGCCTTTTTTCTCATATGCACGTGCTCCTAAATAGACAGTTTCGAGATGACCCAGCTAGCTTAACGCACGGGCGAATCAGGCGCGATTTCCAATATATTTGAACAAGCCATCCGTCGCCTTTCTTATTGAATCGGGGCGGTGCAATGTAACTTTTTGACTGACATATTTGACTTAGTTTATTTGGGCTTTTCTAAAAATGCTCAAAGAGTGCATCTATGCGCAGAGTTAATTGCAGCATCTATGATGTTGGAACCGCTTGGAGAAGTTGGCGCTAATTTTTCTCTACAACTTTGATCGCGAAGACAGTTTACTAAAATCAATAATAAAAAAGTTATCGCCAAAAATCAATGTGAAAAACATAAAAAATCGAGTTTAGTAATCACTCAAACTTGAAAGAGGGTCTCGGAACGTTTTGACAACTCTTGCATGGTCAATGACATTGATTTCCCCATCGTTTCTCTAAAAAACACTAAGTAGCATGTGTTATATATTCAAAAGAAAATAGGTTTTAAATAAAAAGTGGCACCTTTGCTCAAAATAAGTAGTCATCCACTCTGTTGGAAGAAAATTGACTTGCTAATTGGCAAAGTCAGTAATTTAACTTGCAGTCGGCCATTGTTGTTGTTAATTTCATGTTGCGTGGCGTCATACAAAAGGAAGTCAAGTATGCATGACACAAACACCTTTGTGTAAAATAAGACCCGCTGTAAACGTCGGTAAAATTGAAAGCTTCTAAACTCGAATTTAACCGCGGAGAAAACAACTTTTATGCTAGATTATTCATCTGATGAATATTTCGTGATTTTGTACTACTTTAAAACAGAGAAGCGCAAGTATAACTTTTTCTAACAATCAATTGTTGAGGTAGCCTGCTGAGTACAACGTTTTACTACTTCGTTACAGCAATTTATACACATCTACTGTTTACGACAATGCACTTCAGGGCACTTCCGGTCTAAACAAAAAATAACACGAGGCAATTACACTTGGATTTTAATTGAATAAATAGACTTTCCTTTAAAGTAACTGATTTTTGAATTTTCATATCGATAATCGTTTTTCTTTTGTATATCGACCGATTAACCGATATTTCGATTAATCGTGCCAGCCCTAGAGAACACACACAAAATTTGGTATAAAAATCTTAGAAATTGACATGGTAACCGAAATTTAATGATATTTGACCTTTGACCTCACCCCAAGGTCACCAGTTTGACCCTAGGATGAAAGTTTTACTTGCATTCTGTTCTGCTCATCATCCCCATCAATTTGATATACCACATGACCATGTTTGAATTTTTTTTTGAACCCCTTGGCACCCCCAGCGCCCCAAAGTACCACCCCTTGGACATGACGCAGGAGACAGAATGAAAATCCCGTCTGATATGTTTTGTAGCTTTCATTTGTGAGAACGCACACAAAGTTTTGTATAAAAATCTTTGAAATCTAATGACTTTGTAATTGAAATTTAATGATATTTGACCTTTTGACCCCTCCCCAGGGCCCCAGGGGGCGAGGCCAAAAATAAGTTTGACGTTGCACGCCCCATTCATGTCAGTAACTCACACACCAAATTTGGTTGAATTTCGTCCAATAGTTTAGGAGGAGATAGCATAATGGACAGACGGATGGACGGACAGACGGAAGGAGGCGATTACAATATCCCCTTCGCTTTTTTAAAAAAGCGTGTTTTAAAAAAGCGTGGGGATAATAATTAATTTTATGTGTTTCTGATTGGCGCTCGCTCCTGTGTGTGTTTTGGACCGATGACACGGTTTCAATCTCCGATATTTTTGTTAAATGATGACAACATATGTGTCTATTAATACACATTATAGATAGGACGACGATTAAACTCTGGGTCCCAGATATTGGATTTAGGAAATGAATTTACTTTAAAACGCTATAAAACATGTGCTGTTAAGTGTTTCTGCGTTTAATACAGGTAAATCATGACATTATTGAAAAATTGCTGACTGGGATGTAAAGCATCAAAACAAACAAACAAACAAATACACGGGTTCCTGACTGTTTAGAGCATGCAGCACAGATTTTAAGCAATATTTGCTGCCCTATCAGACCTCACGATAAGAGTGCATTCTGAGGGCATGATTGAAAATATTTTTTCTCATTTCTCAGCCAAAACATATATTGTGGGTACTCAAAACAACCGTCTCAATGATACGGTTCTTTTGAGCACCCAAAACAAATGTAAACTAGAATGTGCAGTCGATTGGGCGCCATCGCAAATTCCCACGCTAAAGTTTTTGACCCCCCAGCACCCCCAAGTCCCTACCCCCTGGGGCATGGCCCCAGCAACAGAATAAAAATTCTGTTCAATATATTTTCTTTTATTTGTGAGAACACGCACAAAGTTTGGCATAAAAATCTTTGAAATTGACATGGTAACTGAAATTTAATGATATTTGACCTTTTGACCTCACCCCAAGGTCACCAGTTTGACCCTAGGATGAAAATTTTACTTGCATTCTGTTCTGCTCGTCATCCCCGTCGATTTGATGTGCCACATTACCATGTTTGAAAAAAACAAAAAACTTTTGACCCCCTGGGCACCCCCAGGGCCCCTAAGTCCGACCCCTGGGGCATGCCCCAGGTGACAGAATAAAAATCCCGTCTGATGTGTGTTGTATCTTTCATTTGTGAGAATACAAACAAAGTTTGGTATAAAAATCTTTGAAATTGACTTTGTAATTGAAATTAAATGATATTTGACCTTTTGACCCCTCCCCAGGGCCCCAGGGGGCGGGTCCAAAAGAATTTTTGCTGTTGCATGCCCCATTCATGTGAATAACTCACACACCAAATTTGGTTGAATTATGTCCAATGGTTTAGGAGGAGATAGCATAACGGACAGACGGACGGACGGAGGCGATTGCAATTATCCCCTTCGCTTTTTTAAAAAAGTGTGGGGATAAAAATGATGGATAAGAAATTGATAATTTTTTTACGCTAAAAAATTTGCTGGTCTGTTCCTATGCCTTTGGCCAATTAAAATCATTGTGCTGCCCCCTGAAAATTGATTACAGCAGAGAGACATGCTGTGGACAACTAGAATATGGTTATACCAACTGATTGTGAAATATTGGCAAACTTTAAATTGCCTACACCAGTGCTGTCAGGGCTGATTGCCACAGCGGAATCTATCAGGCTCTCTGGAAATTGATCAGACTTTTGGTTGAGACAAAATTTATAATTCAATACACTATACAGAAAGAGTGATATGGGGTAATTGGATATTCCATAAAGAGTTATTTTGGTTGATGTTTTAAATTTCTGAATGAACTTGTTGGTTTGTATTCTAAGAATAAGAGGCATTCCTAAAGAGTACAGGACTTTAGTTTAAAGCTGCATAGTCTGTAACTTTTGATCTTTTAATTTTAGAACTAATGTTTCTATTTTTCAAGAACACAGTAAAAAAACTAAAATTCAGGTATACATTTTACCAATTTCGTAAATCTTAACAAATTATCAGTATCAAAACAACAGCATTTAAGCTAAAATTAACTGTCTATAATTATTGGAGGGACGCAAATAATTACCAACAAGAGAAAAACACACCTGTTTTATAAGATAAGTCACATTTCGTGCAGTTTTCAGCTATAGTGAACAGATTTATTGTGAAAACATAACTTAATTCTACTTTTACAAATGATTTAAAAAGAAAATAAAAAAAAATTCGAAAAATGTTCATAGTTGCAGACTTAGTCTCTTTAAAGAGTGCGTAACGAAAATTTATTTTTTTTATATTTTTTTTCGACCGAAACATATGTTGTGGGTACTCAAAAGAACTGTCTCAATTAGACGGTTCTTTTGAGCACCCAAAACATATGTTAAAACTGATGGGTAAGAAAATATTTACAATTTATTTTACGCTCAAAAATGTTGTTTATTTAAACCTGTGGAGTACCTCCAGATTTTTTTCCAAGGAGTATCCACAATGATTATAAGTTTAAGAGCTTTGCAATGAACATCCACAATATATAATCATAGAATAAGGGGCATTTCATAATAATTGTAGCATCAGGATATAAACTATGTAGAAAAAAAGAAAATTGTTTATTGATGAGTAACGTAACTCTGATCCCCCTTTCAGTTTCACATTGTTACCTGCCTTTGCAAAAGCTCATCATTTGAAAAAATTATAAAGTAGTTTTTGCAAATGAGGGGGCAGATTTAATATGCTTTATATCAGTTACACTCAGTGCCAAACATTGATCAACTACCTGTAGCCAATTTAATGGTCTTTTATAACATGTGAAGGGTGATTTCTAATTCTCAATTAAATTTCTTTCTTTTTATGATTTTATGTCTAAAGCAATTATTTCGCTGCAATTAGTGTAAAATATATTTTGATAACAAACTAAAATCAGTGCATAAGTCACAACGTGAACATACACAGGTTTAGATAACCAAAATTTTTCAGCGTAAAAATGTAAATATTTCCTTAACCATCAGTTTTAACATCTGTTTTGAGTGCTCAAAAGAACCATCTCATGGAGACGGTTCTTTTGAGTACCCACAACATATGTTTTGCTTGAGAAATAAGAAAAATTAAATTTCGTTACACACTCTTAACTAAAGTCCTGACATATGACATTCTTTGTCTCCAAACACACAGTAAGTCTGATTGTCACCAAAAATATTTGAAATGCATGGTAACTAATATAACAAACAACCCTGGGTTGTGTGAGCTCACAGTTGAGCGAACGCTCAAACCAGCCTGCACAGATAAATTAAGTCATATGCAGTCTCTCCAGCAGAGGATATTTACAATTCTACGCTCAAAGCTCAAGTTTATCTAAACCTATAACTATCTGTTTGTAACAGATTCACTGGAACTGTCACTGAGGCGACTGAGTTTTATGATACTGAGGTTAGGTAAGATCTTTAAATGAGGCAGTTGTTACAACGGATTGCCACTGAGCCAGGGTCAGCCAATATACTATTTTGTGTCTATTTGGTAAAATCTGGTGATTAGGCATTCATTGGAGCAGATTCCCTAGGATTTTCACTGAGCTAGCATACACAGTTGTTGACTTATTATAAGTTGAGCTGATGATCAGGCAGTCGTTGGAGCAGATTCGCTAGGATTGTCACTGAGCCAGGCTCAGCCAGCATACTGCTGCTGACTGACTTCTTATGTGATGAGCCACAAGCCAAAGAAGAGGACAGCTACCAATCTTTTAGTTCCGGTAATTTTCTAATTGTGCCTTGCTGTGAAAATCTGTCTTCATGGTCACTACCCAGGGCTTTTAGCTAGGTATTTTTGGATAAAAAAGACCCTGGCTAAAATTGGTTAATAAAAACCATCAAAAAAGGCAGAAACTGGGAAAAACATACAATGTATGTATCAATAAGATTTATCATCAAAATCACCCAGAGAATTACTATTTGACATTTTTTTTTTGTCGTGACAACATTAATGTACAGTGTAGGCATCAGTCTATATAGACGTTATTACATTTGTTACTAAAGTATTTTAGGGAGCGCAGTTGTAGAGTGCTTGACTGGTGACCGAGGGGCCGCGAGTTCGGCCTCACCGGCGTCACTGTGTTGTGGTCTTTGAGCAAGACACATTTATCCTAGCTTAGTACTGGTTCAACCCAGGAAGACCCGTCCCTGTTTAACTGAAAGATTGTTGATGGGGCGTAAAGAATCAAATCAAACAAACAAACAAACACAAGTATTTACCTCACTAGTGGTTTGTTTATTTCAATACATTGCCTTATTTCACTCCCAGAAGCAATTATTTCAATGTTTAACACTTATTGTGACCCTTCACTCAGCTTCCATTGGGCATGATGATGAACTTAGACCAATAGAGTAGCAACAGACATTATACACTCAGGGTTCGCACAGGCTTTAAAAGTACTTGAATTTAGAGGGCTTTCTTGAAACGTCCTTGAAAATTAAATATGCCTTGAAAAAGTACTGGAAAATCACTCAAATGCCTTGAAAAGTCCTTGAATTCTTCTATTTTCTGTGGGACACTGTGTTGATAGAGATCTAAATCAGTATAAAATTGTTATGCCTTTATTTGGTGCAGCAAATGCTGCACCAAATAAAGGCACAACAATTTATACTAATTTTCTAGTACTAATTTCTCCATTATCGCAGGCTAGCATTTCTGAAGTATAGCATTTTAACACTTAAATCAGGATTTTTCATAAACTTTTCGTCCTTGAAAACTAGGATAGTCTTGAGAAGTCCTTGAAAAGTCCTTGAATTTTACTCATACTTGCCTGTATGAACGCTGACACTTGACTGAACTGTAACTTTGAATATGTTCTTAAAAGGGTATCCTTTGGAGGCAAAGACTGCACCAAAGAACTGAAACCAGAGTGTGCATATTTCCTGGGCTAGACTAGCTAGTTTATGCCATTAAGGCGTCGTCAGTGACCCTCTAATAGTTTCAAAGTTCCACAATGAAACCCATGATCCCAAAGGACAAGAAAATAAAATCTAAGCTATACTTTTCATTTCAGGTGTTTGTTGAAACAACATTTGGTCCAAGCACTCACGCTTCCCCAGTAACCACAGTAACTTCAGTGGGTAAGTAGATGTTTAACCCTTTGTATACTAATGGGTATATCCTCCTGGTTTGATACAATAAACTCGGGATAGTCCATTGTACATATCTAGGGGTGTCAGGTTAAATTTTAAAAAAATGTATTCTTTTGTCTGAAGACCTTTTTAACCTTTACGAACAGTGTAGACCCTGATGAAATGCAGCATTATGCTGCATTTCAACAAGGTCTTCACCATTTTCAAAAGTACTCATTTTGGGGTTACATTCATAGCAGATAAACAAAAAGGTTGAGCCTAAAAATGTGAATACTTTTCTATTTGTTTGGACTCATTGAACTTTTGGACACTGATATACAAATGTATCATGGGCAGACCCAGAGGGGTGAGGGTTCTGGGAGTCTGGACCCCCATGGAAAATCCAAGTGCTATTAGACTAAGGTTTCACAAGAAAATCAGGAATACTGGTATGGATCCCCCTCGATAAGCAATTGGACCCCCCTAGAAAATCACAATTGCTATACATTTGGTGTCCATACTTCATTCGTATAATATGGTATTGACCCCCACCCCCCCTCCTCCACCATCTAAAAGCAATAGCACCCTTGGATCGAAACCATTTTACATGCTGAACAGAACATCACAATTTTATGCTCAAAATTTAATTTAGCTGATCTGGACGATGAAACAGAGCTGTCTACAGATCCTTATTTTCTCCTGATCAATGCACCTCCTCGATCCCCCTCGATAAGCAATTGGACCCCCCTAGAAAATCACAATTGCTATACATTTGGTGTCCATACTTCATTCGTATAATATGGTATTGACCCCCACCCCCCCTCCTCCACCATCTAAAAGCAATAGCACCCTTGGATCGAAACCATTTTACATGCTGAACAGAACATCACAATTTTATGCTCAAAATTTAATTTAGCTGATCTGGACGATGAAACAGAGCTGTCTACAGATCCTTATTTTCTCCTGATCAATGCACCTCGAATTGCTATATAGCTAACTGCAAACATAATATTTTAGCCGCGGCATGACATTTCCAACAATTTGACATTTTGACAAGTGTAGACTCGGACGAGCATCTGCAGCTTCCTTTTAAGCTTAGAAGCTCTAAATGGGGCTCAGTCAGTAGCTTAACAATCATAGAATACTCAAGCAACTAGCAAAGGCTCTGATCAGACTGCGCGTATGCGCAGGCTGATCTCAGTCTTTGCTGGTCTCACATACCACATTGTTAGAAATCTCATGTCATGGCTCAATTTTTATTTAAACTGTAATGAAAGCCTCAATGATGGAGGGCAATGTTTGATCTGGCCTCCTAAACTACCTCTCAATCACTATCGCTGCTATATCGGTGCTATAATCTTAGCCAATAATTGCCCGCTGCTTTACCAATTTATGAGACCAAATATAGATAAAAGCGGAAAGCTGCAGAGGCTTCTCAAGTCAGACAGAAATCAAATGCATCTGCAAACATAGACAGACATGAACCAAACCATATGGAAATTAGCTGCCAACCTTAATTGGTTAAATAAGCCAACTCAGGAGAGGTTGGCCTTACTGCATTATAAGGCCACAGGTTTAGATAAACACATTTTTTCAGCATACAATTGTGAATATTGTCTTACCCGTCATTTTTAGCTCACCTCAGCCGAAGTCTCCGAGGTGAGCTTATAGTATACCAATGACTCCGTTGTCTGTCCGTCAACATTTTCAAACATCTTCTCCACTGAAACTACAGGGCCAAGTGAACTAAAATTTCATTTGGAGACTCCTTAGGATGGGGGAATGAAAGTTTGTTCAAATGGTTCTGGGCACATGACCAAGATGGCTACCACACCCAGTTGCCCATATATGGTAAAAACCCTTAAAAACCAGAAGGCTGATGACCTTGGGACTTGGTATGTAGCATTGGGTATGTGGGGCCTACCAAGTTCGTTCAAATGATGATCCTAGGTTGACCTTGGCCTTCTTAACATCAAGGGCAAATTTGCTTCCAAATGCATTTACGAGGGTCAGTCAAAAATAACTGAGAGTTGATTCATATCTCTTACGTAGGCTAACGTACACTAGTGAAATTTGGCACATGCATACAATGAACTCTCCAGCATCAGAATATGCAATATACAAGACCATGCAAAGTAAAGATTGTTGTTGCGTAGCAACTGAAGAATGTGAAATAACGTCATGCGTTCACGCTGGAATATAGCGTCGCCATGGAAACACTATACAAAATTTAAGTTACATCAACTTATGCATTTGTTGCAAATAAAGTATGTGAATGTTTTTCGTGAAATGCATTTACTGAGATTGAGGCGTTGCAATTTTATTACGTAAATAAAAGGAAAATTAACTAAATTTTCTGAAAATTTCACCCCAAAATATACCCCACCCACCAGTTACGGTAAATTTTAGAGCAATATTATCAGCTAAGTATCATATCATATGACCATTTCATTGTATTGGTTTTGACATCTGACTGCACATCTTGAATATTTCACAGGAATAAACGGTTGCCATAGCAACTAAATATGTTGTTTAAGTTAAAAATAGAATTTCCATCGATTTTAGTTGCTAGGCAACGAACATTGCGTGTATTGTTTTTACTATCTATTACACTTCTTCAAAACATTGCTAACACATTGTTTGATACAATTGGAGAGATAAAATGTCCATTATTTTACTGTTTTAGATTTGAAATGATTTTAAATTCATGGCTGCTTAGTCAGAAGTGTCGTCAGCGCGAACGCGCATTGCTGAGAGACGGTCTTCGGTTGCTAGCAACAGCAAATTGATTATGATAAGACGTCAACTTCTATATGTAATGAAGCCCAGAGGTTCGTTCTTTATGTGTATTAAGTTTCAGCCCAAACTGCCGACCAAGTAAAAAGATATTAACCAACTCTCAGTTATTTTTGACTGACCCTCGTAGATAGGAAAATTTTGAAAAGTTGATTTTTTGAAAACTATTGAAGCTAAAGCCATTATAATCACAAGATATGTTTAACCTAATGGGACAATGGCTATAAATAAGTCCCAAAGGTCAAGGGTTGACCTTTGGCCTGCGACTTGAGGTCACTCATTATGATATTGGATTCCAATCAATATATTAAAACATAGTTTTCTCAGAGGCCATTAGGCCAATCAAACTCAAATTTCATATGAAGACCCCTTTTGATAATTTAGCCAAAATATATACAAATTGTTGTGGTCACATTCCTAATCTAATGAGACAGGGTTCCCACAAGCTGTGGAAATCATGGAAAACCTGGAAAATCACGAAAAAAAGTTCCATGCATGGAAAAATCATGGAATTTTGAAAAAACCTGAATAGTCATGGAAAAATCATAGAATTTGTGAAAGAGAATGACATAACCACCAGTAGCCAGAAAACTAGTCCCCAGGTGAGAGATTGTTGCCCATTGGGCTACTTGTTTCAAAATTAACTTTTTTTCAAAATAAATGAAAAAGTATTGCATATTTAGGCTTCGCACAAGCTTGAAAAGTACTTGAATATGGACCGAGGAATTTCTTGAAAAGTCATTGAATATTAGCTCTCAAAGCGCTGGAAATTGAATTGCTTTGTTAGGCATTGAATTACTTAAAGTTTACATAATTTTTTGTAAGACAAAGTTAACCCTTTGCGGGAGATCATGCATTAAAAACAAATGTTTTGCATATTATTCTATACCAAATAAAGGCAAAATGATGTTATGGTACCTTAACCCTTTACTCCATAAAAACACCTTTTGAAGCATTTAAAATACAACATATTTGAAAATATTATAGGAAATGGCGCATTCGTCCAAAGGGAGCAAATGCTCCATTTTCCATAATATTTATTTTCAAAAGTACCGGTATTCAAATCTGTACTTTATTTTATGATGATTTTTTCTATGTTATCTAAAAATAGAAAATGAGGTCATGATCTAAAAATAGAATATGAAGTAAAAGGTTAAGACACCCGTATGAACCATATTGTTGAATGACTTTTCCATCAGAGTCCCTCATTGTTCTGTCTCTCCTTCCATCTGACATGTATACCTTTAATATACTGATAATATAATTCACGCCTACCAAAAGCTCGAATGCTCAACATCTGGTTGAATATTAAAAACAACTGCTCTGTGAAGAAAATAAAAAATCTGGGAATGTCATGCAACAGCCTATGGATTCCTGCGTTTATGGTTTAAATATGAGCTCAGAAAGTATTCTCATTAGGTTATATTTACTTTTTGCGCGATAAACACGTTCCTGTCGAAATCTGGTACACCTATTTTATGCGAAATGTAAATCTGACAAAACGAGAGAACTTTCTGACCTCAAATTTATACCACAAACGTAGGAATGTATAGTCTGTTGCATGACATTCCCCGATTTTTTATTCTCTTCCTGGAGGAATGGTTTTTAATATTCAACAGGGTGCCCACTGGTCAGGGAAAAGTCAGGGAAATAAGGTTTTTCTTCAAGGTCAGGGAAAAGTCAGGGAATTCTGTAAGATGGTCAGGGAAATTAGAAAATCTTCAAAAGTCAGGGAAAAGTCAGGGAATTTTATAATCATTCTTGGTTAATCCCTCCAAAAATTGAACAAACAGATATGAGATGATGACTTCATTAGTTTTAGGGTGAATAAAATATGCAATCAAGTTTTTCTAATATATATTTCTCTTGGCTAGTAACTGTTATTTTAATATAAGACCTAATTTTTGGTCACATTTTTTTAACTCACCTGAGTCAAAGGCTCAAGTGAGGTATGATAATGAGTATATTGATGGTCTGTTGTCATTTTCTGTTCACACTTCAAAGAAGTATATATCTCGAGTTGTGATCAAATTTCATGTAAATCACATAAGGTTTTTGTGCTGATTGGATTAGAACTCTAGTTGCCATGGCCCATGGGCAGTAAAGCTCCCATAGACATAAAAATTTTAAAAGGTGAATGAGCCATCAGAGTTCGAGCCATTGAAGTTCAGGCCGAAAGCTTATATATTTGATATAAAGCAATGTCTAGTGGTCCCCTACATAAATCCTGCCAACCATGCCCCTTGGTCCAAACTGGCCACACCCTGGGTGCCATTATCTTCCATTGACTATAAATGGGGAAAAAACTCTAAAACCATGAGCCCCCCCCCCCCCCCCCCCCTATATATTATGTATATATAGCAATGTTCGAGTGATCCCCCCCTCTATAAATCTTGCCAACCATGCCCCTGAGGTCCAAATTGTTAATGTCCTGGGGGTCATTTGCTCCCATAGACTCATATTAAAAAAATGGAAAAAATCTCTGAAACCATGAGGCCAACAGATAAGCAGTATAACATATTAACAAATCATCTTATGTAACAAAAAGTTATGTAATGTTCTTTTCTTACCCGCTTGCTGCATGTTGTTTGTCTTTTTGATTTAAACTCATATTTCTGATGTAAAGCTCATACATTTAAGGATTAAGTTTGATTGATGTCAGTCTTTATAAAAAAGGGGGCATAGCAGGCCGCTGTAAGGGAAGAGGCGGGCGCAAACACACAGTAAAGTGGTCAGGGAAAATGCATTTTGGTCAGGGAAAAATCAGTGAAAAGTCAGGGAGTTTCATTTCAGACTAAGAGTGGGCACCCTGTTCAACCAGATGTTGAGCATTGTAGCATTTGGTAGGCATGCAATTTGATGATGGATTGATATTTATCCTGATTATATCCTTTACCTCATAGAGATGCCTTTTAAGGCTGTTGCAAACAGAGCAGGCCCAGGCCAGGCAGCTCTTTTTTAGAGCTGCCTGGTCTGGGTCTACTCTGTTTGCTTATTTCAGACCCCTACACTAGTGGACCTGCCGAGTAATTTCTATATTTATTTATATAATCATTCAGTGATTTATTTACAAATTTGGGCTTATGGGTCCTGGAACTCGCTGTTTCCCATATCAATGAGTCCCAACTGCAAACTTATGAGTCCAGAACACTATTCTTCATGGCAAGTCTGCAATATTATTGCATCCTTGGACTCACTGAAATAAAAACTTTGCATCCCAGAGACAAAATTGTGAGTAAAAGATGCAGGATGCACAGGTTACAAAATCACTTATCATTAGAAGTGGATGGAACCTAACATGAATATTCATGAAGGAAAGTGTTAAACATTTGAAAGAATACCTACAAGTATTGCATATTTATAGGAATGTATAACCCTCTGCTCACTTTCTTCCTTGGAATTGTATAGTGAGAAGATGGGTTGCAGGTTATAAACGAGGGTCTGGATGGGATATAATGATTAGTGAATAATGGCCCTTTTTTATAATGAATAGTGAATAATGAGCCTAAAAAATAATGAATAGTGAATAATGAGGGCCTAATATTTAATGAATAACACTATTTTTTTTTTAATGAATTGAAGAAAAAATTAATGAATAGTGAATAATCAGATTTCTTTGCCACCTTTCTTACTTCTACTGAATAATTGGGGTTATTTTAATCAATAACCCAAAATTTTAACGAGATGAAAAATGAGCTAAATTTTAGTGAATACCACCCCTGCGAAACGGTCTAGAACTGTTCTAGAATGTTCTAAAATTATTCTAGAATTTTCTAGAACTATGTTCTAGAACTGTTCTAGATATGTTCTAGAATGTTTATGGGACAGATGTAGAACGTTAAATGGGACAAATTTTTGTTCTACAATTGTTTAAGCCGAGGCCAAAAAATTTGTTCTAGAAAAGTTCCAGAAAATTTTGTTCTAGAACAGTTCCAGAACAAACCTTTAGAACGTTAATGGAACAATTGTAGAACACACCTCATAAAATGTCCCATTTAACGTTCTATAAATGTCTCGGAATAGTTCTAGAACATCTGTAGAATGGTTCCAGAACTATTCCAGAAATGTTCTAATGGTTTGTTCTAGAACTGTTCTAGAATTAACCTTGGTTTGTTCTAGAACAGTTCCAGAACAAATCTTTAGAATGTTTATGGAACAGTTGTAGAACACCCCTCATAAATTGTCCCATTTAACATTCTATAAATGTCTCTGAATAGTTCTAGAACATCTGTAGAATGGTTCCAGAACTATTCCAGAAATGTTCTAATGGTTTGTTCTAGAACTGTTCTAGAACTAACCTTGGTTTGTTCTAGAACTGATCTAGAACAAACCTTTAGAATTTTTCTGGAACAATTGTAGAACACCCCTAGAAATGTTCCATTTAACATTCTAAAAATGTCTCTGAATCATTCTAGGACAATTTTAGAATGGTTCCAGAACAATTCCAGAAATGTTCTAATGGTTTGTTCTAGAACTGTTCTAGAATAAACATTGGCTTTTTCTAGAACTGATCCAGAACAAACCTTTCAAAATTTTCTGGAAAGACTGTAGAACAACTCTTCAAAAATGTCATATAAAGCATTCTTTTAATGCCCCTGAATTATTTTAGAG
Organism: Loripinus fragilis; assembly: GCA_964019695.1. Taxonomy (NCBI): domain Eukaryota; kingdom Metazoa; phylum Mollusca; class Bivalvia; order Lucinida; family Lucinidae; genus Loripinus; species Loripinus fragilis. The sequence goes on from OZ026516.1 coordinate 69,008,511, forward strand.
CATTTTAGAATAGTTTATTATAAGAACATTTTCAGGAATGTTCTAGTGGTTTGTTCTGCAACTGTTCTAAAAAATCTGAACTTTTCTAAAACAGTTGTAGAATACCTCCCCAAAAATGTCCCATAAAGGGTTTGGAAATAAGATTCCATCGAATGCTACCTTTATATATCTGAAAAACTGTTGAAATTGGTTTAAAACCCCAATAAGTAATCCCCAAATGCAGGTGACACAATAAATAAATAAACATCTACTGGAGGAGAATTATTATAGGGGCCCTAAGTTGGCCTAAATGTTGTTAGTTATTGCCACCCTATTACCCCACCCATTTCAAAACATTGTCATGCATTTGACCTTGGAAAAACAGCAACTACAGCAACAATTAACACTAATACTTAAGAAATTGTGTCTCAAGCCTACACACTGTCCCAGACTATATAATACTGTCAAATTTGCCATCTAGAAACTGTCACAAGTGCTTTTTGGGGAGCCTTCATAATCCCTCCAATTCTGGCAGCCATGTTTTTCCCAACATCAATCTGGTTAAATTTATGATAATGACATGCTTGTTCTAGAACTGTTCTAAAAATGTTCTAGAGCATTTTTTAACTTTTGTAGAGCTTGCTGGTTCAGTAAATTTCAGTAAAATATTTCTCCCGAATTATCAGTGAATTGAAAAATAAATAACATTCATTGCAAAACTGTAACATTGTAGTTTTTGGAAAACTTATTGGATATTAACTGCTCAACCTCTGTTTATAGTAATTAAGCCATGATCATCTTCTCATTGTGGTAACATGCCACCCTGTATTACCCCACCCATTTCAAAACATTGTCTTGCATTTGCTAAAAAAACTTACAAACAACAACCCCACCATTAATTAACATTAAAAACCTTAGAGAATCTGTTTCTCAGGTCTACTCACTGTCTCAGTCAATACTACTATCATGTTTGCCATCTAGAAATTCCCAAACAAATGTTTTTGAAGAGCCTCCACATTTTCCCTCCAATTCTGGCAGCCATGTTTTTCCCATCATCCATCTGGTTATGACATGTTTCCTCTTTAAATGTTCTAAAAATGTTCTAGAACTTTTTAGAACATTTCTAGAACTTGCTGGTTCTATAAAAGTACTAAATAAGTTCTAGAACTTAATTTGAATTTTCTTTTACTTATTTTGCCCTTTTTTTCTTTCTTTCTCTATACACTGCTAGACCCTCGCTTGTGAGTATTATCGGCAAGTGTACTTTGTACACTCCAGGTTGCAGGATGAAAGCCTACAAGTAATTTAAACCATATCTAAATTACCGTAGGGTTCTTTAACCTGCACAAGGGGTGACCTTCCCTGCAAAGGGGACATCCAGTTAACGTCCCCATCCAAAGGACAAGGCCTCCAGATAAGAGTGCATATTGGAAAATTATTTTCTTTATTTCTCACCCAAAACATGTTTTATGTTTTGGGTACTCAAAAGAACCGTCTCATTGCCCAACCACTGAGCTACCTGATGCTTTCTGCTCTTGAGAAGTTTCAAAAATGTTCTAGAATTTATTAGTATATTTGTAGAATTAACTAGTTCTAAAAAGTAAGACAAATGTTCTAGAACTTAATTTGAATCATTTTTTAGAAGTTTCTGTCAACTTATTTTGTTCTTGAAAAGTTCTAAAAATGTTCTAGAATATTAATAGAACATTTGTAGAACTTACTGGTTCTTGATTTGTTCTAAAAATGTTCTAGAATATTTCAAGAACACTTATAGAATGGAAATCAGTTCTAGAATGTGTTTGATTTGTTCTATAACAATGTTCTAGAACAGTTAACAAGAGTTCTAGAACGAACATATTTACCTGTTTAGAACAGTTCTAGAACAGTTCTAAATGTTCTAGAACAGTTCTAGAACACCTTCAATTTGTAGAACAAAATTTCGCAGGGGCAGACCCCCCATCCAGACCCTCATAAACCAGATTTTGGTTTTTCAGATCCCCAAAACCAATTTTTAAATGATCCATACTGTTTTGGTATGTGAGTGGATAATAACAAACAAATATGGTTTATGATACAAAATCGTAAATTGTAAATGCAGACCATCCTTACTGGTAGGTGTCCCATGAAGTCCTTAAAACCAAGTAAATGCAATGCAGGCTTTGAAATGCCAATCTTGTCTGTCTGGCATATTGGCAATTCATAATCTTTGAGATAAGGGTTATTTAATTCTATTGGGCTGAAATTGGGGTGCGGTGGGCTATACATGGCTAAATATAGTATGTGTTTTGTGTGACGAAAGCTAACCAAGCTGGCTGCCAAAATGGCCATCTCCTGTCGGTTTCCACATATAGATTCTCTTATAAAGTCATTTGTTGCCCTATCATATATGCATGACTTATATCAATCTCTAGCCCAAGACCAAATATAAGTTTTTTTCCAATATATGCTAACAAAGATGGCCACCAAATTGACCGCTTATAGACACTAAACATGCGCGGATCCAAAGGGGGGGTCCAACCCCCCCTCCCCCCTGAAAAATCACAAATGTATAGGGTTTCCTAGTAATACTGGTCTGGATCCCCAGAAAATCACAAAGCTACCAAGCCAGCATCCATTATCGGCCCACGCCAGCGAAACGCCATTTCAATGGCGTTTTGCTGGCAGGTCGATAAATGCCCTCTTTTGGTGCTTTTAGAGCCGTGTTCCCCTAAAAAAACCACAAACTTATCAGAGTTGGATCCCTTCTGACAAAACTTTCGGGATCCTGCAGATTGCTTTCAGTTTAATTTGTTTTTTCCCCAATATTCCCTACTAAGATGGCCAACAATTTATTGGCTGTTCGCTCACAATAAAAATCTTCACTGTGCATTATTGCACCTCTTCAATGCAGAGCATTATGCAGGCCCAATGTCGGAGTCTGACAGTTCTAGTTAAAATGAGTGGATTTTCAGAGTGCTGCTTTTGGACATATAAGAGATTATTAATAAAGCTCACTAAGCAGTATTAAGGTCTTTAATAGCCTTTTTATATGGCATGTGTCTCAACAACCCAAACTGTTATAGTGAAGACTGCATATCAGGTCTAGTAGATCAAGTTGACTGTGATAAATCTAGGCTAAAATAAGAACCATCATAATACTGGATACTTAAACTAAGTCATTTAAAATTGTCACCCGATTGCTTTCAAATTCCCTATAAGCATCACTAATCAATCTCTTAGACAAGTTCAATTTGGGTTTTTTCCAAGATACCAGTACTAAGATGGCCAACAAAATAGCTGTTCACTCACAATAAAAATCTTCACTCAGTGAAGATTTTTATTGTGAGCGAACTGCCATTTTGTTGGCCATTGCACCTCTTCACTGCAGGGCATGTCGGAGTCTGACAGTTCAAGTTTAATGAGTGGATTTTCAAAGTAGTGCTGCTTTTGGACATATAAGAGCGTTAATTAAGCAGCAGTATTAGGTCCTTAATAGCCTTTTTATATGGCGTGTCTCAACAACCCAAACTGTTATAGTGAAGACTGCCTATCAGGTCTAGTAAATCAAGTTGACTGTGATAAGCCTTTATAGCCTTTTTATATGGCGTGTCTCAGCAACCCAAACTGTTATAGTGAAGACTGGCTATCAGGTCTAGTAAATCAAGTTGACTGTGATAAATCTAGGCTGAAATGAGAAAGTGTGTAATGTTGCCATCATAATAGTAGACATTATTGACACTTAGCCCATAATAGCCAACATCTAACCATATTGCCTAGAAAATGAAGAGGAAGGAATCAATGAAAATACAGAGCAAGTATTAAATCTAATCGTGAAATACCACCCAAATCTCACACCGGGTAGGCGGCAATCGAAAATGCTATCAACAATCGACGAATGCCGGTCAAAAATCGATAGAAACAGTGTTTTCGATTGCCATTTGTCGCCAGTGTGGCGACAAATGTCAACCGAAAACACTGTTTCTATGGCGGCAAATGGCAATCGAAAACACTGTTTCTATCGATTTTTGATTTACATTCCTCGATAGTTATTTGGCATTTTTGATTGCCACCTACCCGGTGTGAATCTGTTCATACATCAGCCCCCAGTCTAAAGCAAAACCGATGTCCTGCTGGACTAGAAAATGTGTTTCTGTTTTGACTTGCCCCCAACCACATGCATTGATTTTCCAAAAAGGGTGGTACTCTTTCTTAAGGGCCATAACTCCAGTAATATTTTTCAAATTTCTTTGAAAGTTTATCAAGCAATCTTTTCACCATCTCTAAAATCAGCTTCAAGTTTTAAGGCTGAAGGTTTTATAGTTTGTCAAGATCAGCACCTATGTGCTGTTATTCCTGATCTGGTTTTAAACTGTTTGCAAAGGATGTATCAGGGCAAGCTTATATAATAATGAAATATCAACAAATCAAGGGCTGATAATATGTATACTCATTGGATGCTAATAAGAGAATGTGTGCTTGTTATGTCAAGTAGGGTGATAAATTTTAGCAGCTGGACTTTGTTCATCCAGCTTTTAGATTCTATCTAAAGTCTATACAATGGCGTAGCCAGAATGCTGAAAGAGTTGCGCACATCAAAGGGAGACCACAGAATCAAGAAGTTTTTCCTTTCAATTGCTTCCCTTTTTAAATGGGAACTTCTCTTAAAGGAAAGAATTTGCTCCCAGGGAGTGAATACTTTCCTTAAAGAGCACTTCCTCCTGGTATGAAAAATCACTTTCACCACATAAAGTGACCTCCGTTGAATGTTACTACACGTATTTTTATTACGCAAGTGGATAACTGTGTAATGGGAGCTACGCCAATGCTATATGTCACTGAACAGGCTGGTTTGAGCCTTTCCTGGTCATAAATCCTAAAGAGGTTTTCTGATGATGCTAGGCTTAAATGTAAATGGAAATTGGAAAACGTGTTTGGCATCTGAGTGCCATACTGATACTTATACATATATTTTCCTTTTCATTCAAATATTTATTTATGCATGAGCACTGATAGAAGATTTGTTTGCTGACTATTCTATTTCCTTGAGCTGTAAATCATGAATTTTACCATAGATTTTTTCTTCTTTCATTCCTTGAGTGAAAAACACTATGTTTATCAAACACATAGTTACGTGCCCCAGTGGTAGTGTTTAACTTGACATATATAGTGAGGTCCCTAGTCCGAGCTTCTTTTTTTCAAAAATTGGATGGCGTTGGGTTTGGGATGGGGATGGGGGTGGATCCTAGATAGATGCTGCACTCTGAGTACTTTGCAGGTTGATAATGAATGTACCTGTATCTAGAGATGCAATTTCAATTAGTGGCAACTTTTCTGATCCTGATCTGGATCCAAGCTATTTGACACTCTGTTAATAGTGTTCCTGAAGGAAGATTTTTTATGAGAAAGTTAATATCATATCAGAGCACATGGGTCAGTGGCAGAGTGCTCGACTTGAGACAGAGGGGTTGTGGGTTAGAGCCTCACCTGAGTGAGCGTCACTGCATTGTGACCTTGAGCAAGACTCATTAATCCTTGTTTAGTACTGGTTCAACCCAAGAAGAACCGTCCCAACATAACTGAAACATTGTTGACTAAGACGTCAAGAATCAAATCAAACAAACAAACAAAAAGTTAATATTGAAAACAGTCAACAGATGACAACAAAAGCATTAAAATTACTCAGCTAGCAAAGAGTTAATATGGAGAAAAACTTTGTGGGTCCAGTGAAGCCAACTGGTCTGCACTGTTTTCGAAAGAGGGTCAAAAAAGCTCAAGCGCACAGCAATATAACACTGTTTCAGCCTCACTGGCTGCTGAGACAGTGGGAGCCAAGCTCAACTTAGTTGATTAATTTGGTGGCACTCACTGTCTGATCAGCTTGGAATTGGAGTATCAGTTTTACTGAGGCTATGATGGAAGAAATATTCCCAAAAGATTTAAGAAGTCAAATTATTGAATTTGTATGTCAGAGAAAAACATCTTCAATTATGAACATTTTTCCCTTAAGTTAGTAGTTATGTTGGTCCTGATATGAATCCAAAAATGTTTGGCACTTTGATAATATTGGGGTGGGTATTTGTAAAATAATTCTATGAAAAAGTTAGTTTTGAAAAAAAATCAGCCGATAATTATAACTAAAAAACAATCATGCAAAATAACCTTGTGCTGAGCGCAGTGGCTCAGTTGGTAGAGCATTAGACTGGGGATCAAAGGGTTGCTAGTTCGAGCCGCACCACCAGTGGAGTCCCTGTGTAAATGTGTCCTTGAGCAAGACACTTTATCCACTGCATAGTACTGGTTCAACCCAGGAATACCCATCCTGACATGACTGAAATTTTTTGACTGTGAAGTAAAGAATCAAACCAAACAAAACAAAATAACCTTGAGAATCTGAGGCTGGTGCAGGGCTATTTGTTTGTTTATTAATTATAATTGAGTCAGTGCATGGGATTTCCAACAATGTGGTTTGTGCGACCAGCAAAGCCTCAGATCAGTCTGCGCAAATGCGCAGTCTGATCAGAGCCTTTGCTAGTTGCTTGAGTATTCTATGACTGTTAAGCTACTGACTGAACACCATTTGGAGTTTCTAAGCTTAAAAGGAGGCTCCAGAGGCTCGTTGAAGTCTACACTTGTCCAAATGTCAAAGTGTTGGAAATCTCAAGCACTGGCTCAATTATATAAACATAATAAATGAGATAGATAGGATGGATTTATCCAGATCATCAGCTGCTAGATTCCATTTTAGAAATTCAGCTCTTAAATAGTTTAAAGCAACCAACATACATGTACTAGTAGTTAAAAACTTCGGTTCAACAACCTTATAATGAATAGAAGACCATTCCAAAATTATGAAAACAATAAAGAGAAACTTTGAATAAACAACCTTATAATGAATAGAAGACCATTCCAAAATTATGAAAACAATAAAGAGAAACTTTGGATCAACATCCTTATAATGAATAGAAGACCATTCCAAAATGATGAAAACAATAAAGAGAAGCTTTGGACCAACATCCTTATAATGAATAGAAGAACATTCCAAAATGATGAAAACAATAAAGAGAAACTTTGGATCAACATCCTTATAATGAATAGAAGAACATTCCAAAATGATGAAAACAATAAAGAGAAACTTTGGATCAACATCCTTATAATGAATAGAAGAACATTCCAAAATGATGAAAACAATAAAGAGAAACTTTGGATCAACATCCTTATAATGAATAGAAGACCATTCCAAAATGATGAAAACAATAAAGAGAAACTTTGGATCAACATCCTTATAATGAATAGAAGACCATTCCAAAATGATGAAAACAATAAAGAGAAGCTTTGGACCAACATCCTTATAATGAATAGAAGACCATTCCAAAATGATGAAAACAATAAAGAGAAGCTTTGGACCAACATCCTTATAATGAATAGAAGAACATTCCAAAATGATGAAAACAATAAAGAAAAACTTTGGATCAACATCCTTATAATGAATAGAAGAACATTCCAAAATGATGAAAACAATAAAGAGAAACTTTGGATCAACATCCTTATAATGAATAGAAGAACATTTCAAAATGATGAAAACAATAAAGAGAAACTTTGGATCAACATCCTTATAATGAATAGAAGAACATTCCAAAATGATGAAAACAATAAAGAGAAGCTTTGGACCAACATCCTTATAATGAATAGAAACAATAGAAACTTTGGATCAACAATCTTATAATGAACAGTTGGCCATTCCAAACTGATGAAAACGAGAAACTTTGTAATAATCAACACCTTGCAATGAACAACAGCTAGGGCATTCCAAAATGATGAAAACAAGAGAAACTTTTGTATCAACAACCTTAAATAGATGAAAACAAGAGAAACTTTGTACACCCTTAAAATGATGAAAACAAGAGAAACTTTGTATCAACACCCTTAAAATGATGAAAACAAGAGAAAAATTGTATCAACACCCTTAAAATGAACAACAGGCCATTCCAAAATGATGAAAACATGATAAAACTTTGTATCAGCAGCCTTAAAATGATGAAAACAAGAGACACTTTTTATCAATAACCTTAAAATGATGAAAACAAGAGAAACTTTGTATCAACAGCCTTTAAATGATGAAAACAAGAGAAACTTTAAATCCACAACCGTAAAATGATGAAAACAAGAGAAACTTAGTATCAGCATCCTTAAAATTATGAAAATAAGAGAATCTTCGAAACAACAGCCTTTAAATGATGAAAACAAGAGAAAGTTTGTATCAGCAACCTTAAAATGATGAAAACAAGAGAAACTTTGTATCAACAACCTTAAAATGATGAAAACAAGAGAAAATTTGAATCAACAGCCTTTAAATGATGAAAACAAGAGAAATTTGTATCAACAACCTTAAAATGATGAAAACAAGAGAAACTTTGTATCAACAACCTGCATTGTGGTCCTTGAGCAAGACACATTTATCCTAGCTTAGTACTGGTTCAACCCAGGAAGACCCATCCCTGTTTAACTGAAAGATTGTCAATGGGACGTAAAGAATCAAATCAAACAAACAAAACAAAATAAAGTAGAATGATAACAGAATTTCACCATTTTTCACTTTTCTGATCATTTCAGGTGAAGAAGTAGACAGTGCAATATCATCTACCGCTGCCTCCACAGCGACATCAAATGCCATTCTAAGTCATGGAAATAGTACAGACTCCAGCGGTGTAAGTTACCTGTGTCCACTCTGCTAATATAGGGATCACACATGTTTTTTCATGCATTAACATTTGCTGAGTACAGAGGTAGCTGTTTGAAGATGAGGCCGATAGGCCAAATGCTCAAACATCTCCCGAGGGTCCTGGCAAGTGTTAATGCAATGAAACAATCATGTGTGATCATTATTCTTGAATATTTTACCTCATTCCAACCACATTCTCACTTAAAACGTTTAAATTTAAAACATCAACAGGTATCCATTTTCTTGCACTGGATTTTCTTTTTAAAAAAATGGTGTTGGCTATAAACTTTCGAACGTCATCACAACATCATAGCGGAATGCAACGTTTTCGTGGACATAAGCATCCCCAAAATGATCAGTCTGGTCGGCAATGCTTTCTGTATATACAGTCATGTATTTGATTCAGGGCTCATTTTAAGTATTTTCAAATTTAAACCCATGTTCAAACAGCATGTGAATCTCCTGTTGGAACATGGATTTTCGTTCATTTGACAATGGGTTAAAACAGCTACACGAATAGGTATCTATGCAAGGATAACCCTTTCCAGCCAGCCAAGGTTTCTGTTATTTGCTCTCTCATCTGTTTAGGTAGCCTATATTGGAAACAATAATGAACACCTGTTAGGGGTTACCGGTTGGTCTGTGATTATGATGTATTTCTGTCCCATGATGATGATGATGATGACTTATTAGATGATCCTGATCTGCCCTGTACCACAGCACAGGTGCACAAGCTGATCTGAAAATACGTACCTCATTTAATTTGCAGTATAGCTTAATGCACCCTGCTGAGGGCAGTGGCTCAGTTGGTAGAGCATTAGACAGGGGATCGAAGGGTTGCTTGTAAATTAAGACTCAGCGCCGACAGAGTCACTATGTTGTATCCTTGAACAAAACAATTTATCTGCTGCTTAGTACCCAGGTTCAAACCCAGGAAGACAGGAAATCGTCCTGACATGAAAAATTGTTGACTGGGACGTTAAGCATCAAAACAAAATTAAAACTTTAGGCACCGTTAAATTTGTCAAAAGATGGCACCCTTGTGAAAAACATAGGTGTTTGACAGGGTTGTAAATGAGCCATTAAGATTTCATGAATGGAGCATGAATGTTTGTGAAGTTATCTATAAAGTTAAAACTATTCTAGAACTATGGTTTATTAATGTTTTATTAATGTTAGTTCTTAAGTCCAGAGATATTTTGGTTTCTGACAGGAATTATGGCTGTCTCTGAGGACTTGGCTTCTGTTCTGATTTTTCTGAAACTAATTTTATTAGTTCACAATTCGATTACGTTGAAAGAGAGTGGTTTTGATCAGAAGAATTAAATAAGTCATCAGCAGACTTGTTTACAAAAAGCATTTGCACCACAACTAGACAAAAGAAACATTCGGTTATCATATGACATTGGGTCTGGGAGTGAAATAACGCCATGCAATAAAATCGATAAACTACTAGTGGTAACTGGTTTACAGATTTACGGGAAACGTAATGAAGTCCATAGCACCGTTACATGATGACGCAATTATAACTTTTTTACCCCAGAAATATGATTCAAAGTTATCTTTATATTATAGTCATATGATAAGTAGAATAGTCATGCTCTTGTATTATTGAATTTATTAAACTCGTTGCGAAAAAGAGATAAAATGCTGGGCAAGCCTAGCATTTTATCTCATTTCCTCAACTTGTTTAATAAATTTAATAAAACATTTAACACCGATGTTAGATCTTATATATGCAACAAGGGGAGCCCTCATGTAAGATCCTCTATATCTGCAACAAGGGGAGCACTCATGTAAGATCCTCTATATCTGCAACAAGGGGGGGAGGCACTCATGTAAGATCCTCAACATCTGCAACAAGGGGAGCACTCATGTAAGATCCTCTATATCTGCAACAAGGGGGGAGGCACTCATGTAAGATCCTCAACATCTGCAACAAGGGGAGCACTCATGTAAGATCCTCTATATCTGCAACAAGGGGAGCACTCATGTAAGATCCTCTATATCTGCAACAAGGGGGGGAGGCACTCATGTAAGATCCTCAACATCTGCAACAAGGGGAGCACTCATGTAAGATCCTCTATATCTGCAACAAGGGGAGCACTCATGTAAGATCCTCTATATCTGCAACAAGGGGGGAGGCACTCATGTAAGATCCTCAACATCTGCAACAAGGGGAGCACTCATGTAAGATCCTCTATATCTGCAACAAGGGGAGCACTCATGTAAGGTCCTCTATATCTGCAAGAAGGGGAGCACTCATACAAGATCCTCTATATCTGCAACAAGGGGAGCACTCACGTAAGATCCTCTATATCTGCAACAAGGGGAGCACTTTTGTATGATCCTCTATATCTGCAACAATGGGAGCACTCATGTAAGATCCTCTATATCAGCAACAAGGGGAGCACTCGTGTTAGATCCTCTATATCTGCAACAAGGGAAGCAATCCAGTTTGCAAAGGTTATCTGCAGGACCTCAATGATCTTCCATGAGTCAGCCATGCTTTTCTCAGGCATCACATGTACATTAACTCAGGGTCTGGGTGAAGAGGGCTTGTGCACCCAGAACTGTTACCAATTCCTGTATAATTTGTAGACTAAAATCTTTAGGAGGTTCAGATTTGTGCCATTCACCAAAATTGTCATATTTCCCATGTTCTGAACTTCTCATGCAGACCTTTCTTCTCCGCCCCGCAGCCTTTGATGTCTCAGAAGTGAAGAGACAATAATCTTAACCCTTATTGCGCCAATTGCAACAAAAGTTGTCTGCTTTTCCCGTCTACTGAAATGTTTAAGAAGCCTCTATGGCAAACAGTGTGGACCCAGATCAGACTGGTCCACGCTGTTTGCTTCTATACTTAATTCGTCAGTAATGCTAGGCAATTATTTGCAGCAGACGACTTCAGCAGACAACATTTTCAGATGCATTTTTTTCTTGGCACTTTAAGGGTTAATGGCTAGTGTAGACTCTGGGCACTGATCTACACTGTACTATCATTGGCGTAGCTCCCATTACGCAATGCATGATAAAAATAGTAATATTCAAGGGAGGCCACCTAATGTGGTAAAAGTGATTTTCCATACCATAAGGAACTACTCTTGAAGGAAAGAATTTGCTCCCTCTGGGAGCAAATTCTTTCCTTTAAGAGAAGTTCCCATTTCCGAAAGGGATGCAGTTGAAGAGAATCACTGCTTGATCCAGTAGTCTCCCTTTGATGTGCGTAACTTTTTGGGTGTTCTGGCTACGCCACTGACTGTGTTCACACCTGTCCTAGTATTAACCCTTTGTATACTGGAATCCCCTAAATGGGTAAATTTGTACTTTGAATATTTGACAAACAGTCAAGTCCCAAATGAAATTCCATATTAACCCTTAAAGCGCCAAGAAAAAAGTGCATCTGAAAATGTCGTCTGCTGAAATCGTCTGCTGCAAAAAATTGCCTAATATTACTGACGAATTAAGTATAGAAGCAAACAGTGTGGACCCAGAACAGACTGCTCCTATAGGCGCAGTCTGATCTTGGTCCACACTGTTTGCCATAGAGGCTTCTTAAACTTTTAGCAGACGAGAAAAGCAGACGACTTTTGTTGCGATTGGCGCATTAAGGGTTAATTCTGTATGGGGAAATTCATCAGAATGGTTGATATGGTACAAGTAATGTGATTCGTTTCAGTTGTACATGATAAATCTGAGTATTGAGTTTTTCTTGGGATAATTTCCAGTGATGGATTGACAATTACAATATTATTGCTTATAAGGGAATCTTTTCTTTTCCATTTAAAAATATTTAGTGTGTGGCTGTTAAAGATATAATATATCATTGATTATCACACTCTGCATGGTTAAGATTAATGGTCTTAAATCAACTTGATTGATTGGATAACTGGCTCAGTAAAAATGTCAGATTTTCTTGGAAGCTAAACTTGTTATATTTTCTTTATACATTTCTAATATTGACCTGGGGCAGACTTGATTCGATCATTTTAGAGTACTCTGAGTACGCCAGAACAGCTGCCCAAAACATTTAAAACTGGGTGCTCAGGAGTACTCCGGTGTACTCTGGTGTACTCTGGTGTAAATCAAGCGATTGATCAATTAGGTTTGCAATACTGGAATGGATCCACTGAAAAATCACAAAGCTACCAAGCCAGCATTTATTGTTGGGCCATCATCAGTCCACCAGCAAAACGCCATTTAAATGGCGTTTCACTGGTGGGCGGATGATGGCCCGTTTATAGCAGAATTTGGATCCTATATCCCCTCATCAACTAAAAAAAAAAACAACAAAAAAAACGTTATCAGATTTGGACCCACTATGACAAAACTTTCTGGATCCACGCATGAAAATAACAACAAAAATACATGTGTCTTCGATCTCTTTTGCAAAATATATCTGAGTACATGCAGGCAAAAGCTTCACCCTCTTGTTTTGGAACATGCCATTTGACTGATCTGTCCACACCACCTCAGTAGAAGATGGAGAATGCCAGAGTTCTCCAGCACAAAATGTTCCAGTGCACTTGATTTCTGTTCTGCCTGTTTGTTTGTTCGATTTGATTCTTCACGTCCCATAAACAATCTTTCAGTTAAACGTGTTGCGGGTCTTCCTGGATTGAACCAGTACTAAGATAAATATGTTTCACTCAAGGACCACAACACATTGACGCCAATAAGGACCGAACCCACGCCCCCTCGGTCTCGAGTCAAGCACTCTACCAAGTACTGAGCCACTGCGCTCCTCTGCCTGTTTGTAGAAAAAAGAGTAGATCAAGTCCGCTCCAGGGTAAAATCACAGCTTTGCATATGCTTGAAAATTCTTAATGCTCTTTTGAAAACCTTGTAGATGTGGATCCATAGGCTCAGATAAGGAAATTTTATGAGAGTAAAACTGTAATTATTTCCTTACCCATCAATTTGGGTGCTCTAAAGAACCATGTCATTGAGACGGTTCTTTTGAGTACCCACAACATATATTTTGGGTGAGAAATGAAGAAAATAGATTTCCAATACGCACTCTTATCTGGAGGCCTGAGGATCCACACAGTTTATCAACCACATGACAAGAAATTGCACCCAGATCAGGCCTGAACTGTTTGACACTCTGATAGTATTCCTGAAAGAATTTTTCGAAAAAGTTGATTTTGAAAGAAATCAGCAAAACATGCAAAATTACCCAGTAGTCTGAATAGGCAAAGAGCTGAAAGAGCATGTGCTCAAGACTGGCATCAGTCCACTAAATATATATAATTACATTTATAATTATATTTAATATGAAAAAAATCATCTTCTAAAAATTCTATCCTCTCTGATAGTCAAATTTAGTGATGTCCAAGCCGAGAACTTATACTTCCAAGTAAAGTTTATAAATTGCTATCTAAGAGAGATTATCAGTTTTACTAAAAAAATGACGTTAGAGACTGGGGCCAGTCTACATGTTCTCTTATAAGGTCAAATACGGTATCTCTTCACCTATATTCCACTATCACTCATCTGTCATTTACTAACTACCACCTGTGGCGGAGAAAAATGTAATCATTGACAAGAGATTCACCCTGCTGCCAACCACTATCTTATTTTTTATGAAACATCCCTTTAACAGTACTTTAGATATATGTAGTTAAGAGCACAGTGAACTTACTCTCATCAAAACTGGAAAAATCTGTCCTGACATAACTGAAAAATTGTTGACTGGGATGTAAAGAATCAATCAAACAAACAAAATTGATAATAGAAGCATGGATAGAGATGACTATTGACTGCATTGATTGAGCCCAGAATAATAAACTCCCACATGCCACAGGCTAGAATGTGTCAAAACATACTGTCGTGCCAACCAAAAGTGACAGTGACGTAATACTTTGTTTACAATGGCTAAGTAAAAAACTACCATGTACACTTCACTTGAGCTACACAAATCGATAGATTACTTGAGTATTAATCCTATCCTGTGGATAGGATTAATACACAAGTGATATATCGATTATAAGTCCCTGATAACTTTGTAAACAAAACATGAAGCCACTGTCACTCTTGGCTGGCAGGACAGTAGTAAAGATTACATTTTCAAGGCTGACCTGCTATGATCTAAAGGCACTGTGTAATAATTAAGATGAATACGGTACCTGTGAAAATGAAAAAAAATGAAATGATTTAGCAGTCAATTAGTCAATTACTGAATTTGAAAAACAGAGGAGTAAAATACTCCTATGACCTACCTACCTGTGTGAACAGTTCAGTTTAACTGAAAATGAATTTTCTTAGGCCAGAATTTTTTTATTAATTGATTAACAAACCCTCCTACTGTAATTTTCCGGAAAGTAGAAATAAAATAAAAATTAATTTCTAAAATAATTTTTAGAATTTTATCCGCCGACTCTTAATATTATTTGTTTGGTTGAAAAAAATAATACATTTTTGAGGTTCTGTCTGTGTATTTTTGAGAGTGACTCTGTTAAGAGTGATCGTCCTGTCCAGATTCTTAGGAAAATGATGAAATATTTAAAGATTTAATACAGACTGTTGATTTACTTTACTAGTTTTACTTTTTTTTCTGGAGATATTTAAAAAATAAATAAATAAAATAATCTCTGAAAATGACCAGTCAACTGGTCATTTTCAGAGCTTTTTTATTATTTTTTTCGTCCCCCCCCCCCCCCACCCTAGATCTGAAAAAAAAAATCCCATAAATCAACTAATTAAAAAATTCTGGCGCCTTAGATATATGCAGTCAAGAGAACAGTGAACTAACTTCAATCAAAACTAGATTTCATTTTCAAGGCCGACCTGCTATGATCTTAAGGCACTGTGTAATAATTAAGATGAATATGGTACCTGTGAAAATGAAAAAAAATGAAATGATTTAGCAGTCAATTAGTCACTTACTGAATTTGAAAAGCAGAGGAGCAAAATACTCCTATGACCTACCTACCTATGTGAACAGTTCAGTTTACAATCGCAACAAAAGTCATCTGCTTTTCTCGTCTGCTGTAATGTTTAAAGCTGCATACTCTGTAACTATGAACATTTTTCGAAAAAAAATATTTTCTTTTTAAATCGTTTGCAAAAGTAGAATCAAGCTATGTTTTCACAATAAAAATATTCAGTACAGCTGAAAACTGCATGGAAAAGTGAATTATCTTACCAAATAGGTGTATTTTTCTCTTGTTGGTAATTATTTGCGTCCCTCCAATAATTCGAGAGCGTTGAATTAAAACATAAATGCAGTTGTTTTGATAGTGATAACTTGTTAAGATTTACGAAAATGGTAAACTGTTTACCTGAATTTGAGTATTTTTACTGTGTTCTTGAAAAATAAAAACATTATTTTTAAAATTAGAAGATCAAAAGTTACAGACTATGCAGCTTTAAGAAGCCTCTATGGCAAAAAGTGTGGACCCAGATCAGACTGCTCCTATAGGAGCAGTCTGTTCTGGGTCCACGCTGTTACTTCTTAGTACTTAATTCGTCAGTAATGTTAGGCAATTATTTGCAGCAGACGACTTCAGCAGACGACATTTTCAGATGCATTTTTTTCGTGGCGCTTTAAGAGTTAACTGAAAATGATCAAATTTTCTTATTTTTCAACCAAAACATATGATATGTGTACTCAAAAGAACTGGCGCCATGAGACTGTTCTTTTGAGCAGCCAAAACACATGTTAGTACAAGGCAAACAACGAAGACGGCATCAAATGTTTTATGAAGAAAAAAGAAAAATATACATTAAGTTCTGTGCTTTGCGTTTAGAAAATTGAGCTGAGATTACTTCATTGAGAATTTTCATCAAGTTAAAGTTCGTAGGGTGCAAAGATCAGGAATCGATACAACCAACCTGACTCAGGGTACCAATGGGAAAGTGACAAACTCACAGATAGACACCACAAACGAGAGCAAAGAGGTCAGCCCTTTCCCTGCAACTCTCTATGTACCAGTTTAATTACTCAGGTACCCAGACAAAATATTTGCAAACAAAAAAGTCCTAGGTCAGACAGCATGCAGTCTGCAGGGAATAAGCTAGGGGGCGACTAGGACGAAATAGTCGCCCTAGGGGCCGACATTTCGCTATAGATGGGACCCAGGGAGAAGTGGGAGTCTCCCTAAAAAAAATCTTTTTTTTTTAGGGAGACTCATTTTCATTCTGTCAAATGCAAGCTGTGATGACAATCTTTGATCACTGCATCATATTTCTCTTTCCATTTAATGGCAATAGTATGTGAAATGGGTAATTTGCTTCTAAATTGACAGAAAATGTCGTTATTTTGCGCTATAACTTCTCCCAATCTGACTGTAATTTCTCCCTAATTTTCCTAGAGGGAGAAGTCACTGCTCCCTACTGTCAGTGCCCAACTTGAACCCGGAGTCTGATCATGATCAGGAACTATTTGATTGCTTCCAACAATTTTTTTTGGTTAACTTGAATGGACTGTTCTTGATCATCAGCTTTAAGATTCCATTTTAGAAATTCATCACCTAAAGCATAAGAATTATGATAAAACTCTCAATTGAATTTGAGCCGTCGCATGGGATTTCCAACAATGTGGTATGTGCGACCAGCAAAGCCTCAGATCAGCCTGTGCATACGCGCAGTCTGATCAGAGCCTTTGCTAGTCAATTGAATATTCTATGAGTGTTCAGCTACTTACTGAACATAATTTGGAGTTTCTAAGCTTTAAAAGGGGCTGCACAGGCTCGTCTGAGTCTACACTTGTCAAAATGCCACATTGTTGGAAATCACATGCAGCGGCTCATATGGCATGTGAACTTATTCAGCAGAACATAGGTTAATTGTTTGGCATCTATTCTGGTTGTGTGTGAAAAAACAAAACAAAAAAAGTTCTGTTTTGTCTTGCAGATATGTTCCTTGGGCGACCCTCTACAAAAGGTACGTCTTTTCTTTTGTTTAGCTCACTGTGATGTTTACTGTCTCGGTCACAATCATATCGAAGGGAGCGCAGTTGCTCAGTGGTAGAGTGCTTGACTCGAGACAGAGGGGCTGCAGGTTCAAGCCTCACCAGCATCGCTGCATTGTGTCCTTGAGCAGGAACATTAATCCTAGCTTAGTACTGGTTCAACCCAGGAAGACCCATCCCTTTATAACTGAAAGATTGTTGATGGGACATAAAGAATCAAATCAAACAAAAAAAACAAACAATCATACCGAAGGATTTAACCTGGCCTTGAGGTTATAAAACTTTTTTCATGCTCAACTCAACTGAGCATGGAATTTCAAATGCTCACGAACCTAAATTGCTTAAAAATAAAGGCTTTTCTTGCTTTCAGATGCTCAGATGTTGTATTTACCTGATGCTCACAAATATTAAAATGCCAAAAATTGTTGGCATTTTAACATTTATGAGCATTTGTTGGCTTCTAATATTTATGAGCATGATAAATATCATATCATGCTCAGCTGAGTTGAGCACAGAAGGTTACAAGTCTTATAACCTCGGGACCATGCAGGACTCTTGATCACAACACCTTATGCTTTGAATGAAAAAAATCTTAAAAACTTGTTTACTTTAACCCTTTGCATGCTAATGTAATCTTCCTTCTTGGTTGATACAATACACTTGGGATAGTACATTGTATATTTCTAGGGGTGTCAGATTAATATTTTAAAAAAAAAATATTGATTTTTCTTTGGAGATTTTATTTACCTTGACAAACAGTGTAGACCCTGATGAAATGCCAACAGGTGATTTTTCTCTTGTTAGGAATTATTTACGTCCCACCAATAATTCTAGACAGTTGATTTTTAACATAAATGCTGTTGTTTTGATAGATATAATTTGTTAAAATTTATGAAAATGGTAAAATGTTTACCTGAATTTGAGTATTTTTACTGTATTCTTGAAAAATAGAAAATTTATTTCCAAAATTAGAATATCAAAAGTTACAGACTATGCAGCTTTAATGCGCCAATCGCAACAAAAGTCATCTGCTTTTCTCGTATGCTGAAATGTTTAAGAAGCCTCTATGGCAAACAGTGTGGACCCAGATCCGACTGCTCCTATAGGCGCAGTCTGATCTGGCTCCATGCTGTTTGCTTCTATACTTAATTTGTCAGTAATGTTAGGCAGTTTTTTTGCAGCAGACGACTTCAGCAGACGACATTTTCAGAAGCATTTTTTTCTTTGCACTAAAAGGGTTAAACTTGTTGCGTAAAAGAGATATAAGGCATGGCTCTCTTTTCCTCAACTCGTTTAATAAATTCAATAAAACATGAGTGCTCATGTAAGATCCTCTATGTATTATATATTTAGATCTACCCTTATAAGATTTTGAAAATGCATAAGAAGGAAAGGTCACTATTAACATGCTCAAGAGTGCTCAGATTGAATTTTTGCCAACGTTTTCCAACATCATCTTCTTGGAAACTACTGTGCTGATTATTATATTAATGATCTAATGATTGATAATAATCATGTGAAGTTGAATATAAGTACATATTATACCAAATAACAAGGTAAAAGCAGCTCAGATGGGACCCCCATCAAAATTTTCATGTTATGATATGTATGATATTTCGTAAAACAGTTGAGAAACCTATACCTGGTGCGAGGTTATAAAACTTTTTTCATGCTCAACTCAGCACAAAATTTATCCTGCTCATAAATGTTAAAATGCCAACAATTAAACATTTATTAGCATAATAAACACAACATCTGAGTCTTAACCCTTAAAACACCAATGAAAAAATCATCTGAAAATTCCGTCTGCTTTTGTCGTCTGCTGCAAATTTTTGCTAACATTATTTAACAAAGTTAAGTATAGAGACAAACAGTGTGGATCCAGATCAGACTGCTCTTATAGGAGCAGTCTGATCTGGGTCTACACTGTTTGTTGGAAAGGCTTCTAAAACATTTCAGCAGACGACAACAGCGGATGACTTTTGTTGTTATTGGCGTTTTAAGGGTTAAAGCAAGAAACTTTTTATTTGTCTGTATTTTAGTTTTTATGAGCAGTTGAAATTTCGTGCTCACTCAGTTGAGTTGAGCATGAAAAAAGTTTTATAACTTCTGGGCCAGATCATATTATTGGGTTCTTATAAAGTGTTAAGCTTTTAATATACCTCTACTTCAAGGCCACAGGACTGAATTGCCCCTTACTTTTGGGGCTGAATGACCAATAGTGAAAACTCTTAAAACTCGCAAGGAGGTATGGCCATTCAGAGTGCAACAGGGCTGTGCATTTACTATATTGGTAACTATATGTATATGGTAGCTATTAATTGAGCCACTGCATGAGACTTCCAACAATGTGGTATGTGCGACCAGCAAAGACTTAGACCAGCCTGCGCAAATGCGCAGACTGATCAGAGCCTTTGCTTGTCGCTTAATTATTATATGAGTGTAAAGCTATTGACCGAAATTCATTTGGAGTTTCTAAGCTTAAAAGGAGGCTGCACAGGTTCATCTGAGTCTGCACTTGTCAAAATACCACTTTGTTGGAAATCACATGTCATGGCTCAATTGAAATAGGGATTTATGCCTGATTCTCATAAGTTCGTACATTACCATTGGATTCGTGTACATATAAATCACGCTCGCGCGGAAATAGCGCGTGTCGGAATTCGGTACAGTTTGTTTCAAAAGCAAGAAAAAATCATCTGCATCAACAATGAGGAAAAACCCGGTATAAAATTGATTAAATCTTGCTGAATATTGTGTAAACTTGTTAAGCACATGGTATTTAACATTAAAATCTTACTTGCACGCGAGAAAATTCTTTAATTCCAATTATTCCAGTGCAAATTCAGCTCGTCTGTCAAATTTCAGCCATCTTGCAAGATCACGTCACCTTATCATGATTTTAAAGAGGCTGTCTAGACAAGTACACTTCAGCAAAAAGTTGAGACCATGTCAAGTCACTTCCAATTAAAATCCAATTAAATGACTGTGATGATTCATTATGGGTGTCTGAGAGTCACATGTATATTTGCTGTGGTGAGTAGAAATGACATTTTCCTCTGTCCACACTGTCACCAATACATTCAAATCACCCTAAAGTGTACATATGTTATAATTTCACAAGTTATTTTTGCATATGTTGATATTTTGAGTTAGTCAATTTTGTGATGTTTAAAAATCGTTGGTGTAACTGAAATGATGGTAGGTAAATGATTTCCTGTGAATTTTGAAACAGCATGCACAAAAAATCCATTTTAATACTAAACCAGATAGATAAGTGCATTAACTTTTTGCTGCGGTATAGAAAAAAATTATTCCCTCCATAGAGCCTCTATTTAGCATCGACCAATCAAAATGCACGAACCCATTGAGAAGCTTCTAGATGACTCGGAGCAGGCATTGGTGACTCATTTTAAGGTAGATTGTATACAATGTTGAACGAGTTGGAAAACTTTTGAGTTTTTAGTTGATATTTCACATGTTAGTGTTTTGTTTGCAAAAATATTCCTTGCTGATACTTTTCTCTAAATGCGCATGCACTACACTCGAAATTTAACATGCACGAATCGGCGAGTAAACAGCATACTGTTTGGTTGTGTAATTTGTTAATTCTTAAATGTCTGCTTAAGTGTCGTCAGTTGAAGACATTTGCAAACGCTTTGGATTCAGATCAGGACCAACAAATTATCAGTCCTGATCTGTTTGACACACTGATGCTAGCTATTCTTGAAAGAAGTTTTAGAAAATAGTTCTTTTTAAAAAAGAAAAGAGCAGAACTTTCCCAGCTTTCAAAGTTAACCTGATATGATATTCATATCCTTTGCTGAGAGTTATGATATGAGTGAGATATTCTTTCTGGTATAATTACAGGTGTCAGAGAGTTGGCATATGCTCAGTATACCCCAGAATGATAGCCGCCTTTCCCAGTCATCTATGATAGGTGATGACGAAGAGGTGAGTTAAAAGAGGCTCTCCCAAAGGGTTTGGGGGAACAGGTGGCAAATGATATTTATTTCAGGGGAACAAGGAAACACACTTTAAGGCCAAAGGGCTAGGTTCACGAAGGGGTGAAATCGGCCCTGCCATAGAAATGCATACTGACTTTAAATATGTTTATATGGTTTATTTCATTGAGAAAAATCGAAATTTTATCTGCCTAGTACTTAAATTGTGAAAACTATGGGTTTCTAAAGACAAGGACCCTCTGTTAATTTTGCGCAAAAAGTAACGTCATTTACATTGCAATGTAAGGCCAAAGACGTCGCTAAGTTTGGTTAACAAATTTATGTTAAACAAGTGTGTGTTGCATCCAAATTTGTGCCAAAATGTATTATAAACCTCGATAAACAGTCTATCATGGCGATACGCCCGCCAACCCTCTGAAATGTGCATGTTTGTTTGAGGCTTTATGTCCATGTAATTTTCATCAATTTTAGTCATATCACGGTAGCGGTCAATGTATCCTATACCGCTGCTTTACGAACGGTGCATCAGTATCAAGTACTTACTAAATTCTCTCATCAGAATCAGTAGAAGAGAGAAAATAATTTCAACAAAACTATACAAGGGTTTAAACTCATGATTCATGACCCCCCCCCGTCACCCTCAAGACTAGTCCATAGAAGTCAGACTATAAATAGAACTCTGCCGACCACGCTTCGCGGGTCCGAGAAAAAGCGTATTTAAACTATATGCACACAATATTACTGATGCGATGGATAACACAATCGTAACGCATTTTATGCATTTGAATGCAGAGTGGTCATTTTACGGTAGTCTCTTCATTTTCAGACAGAAGCTTGACTGATCTTGAATACCTGTGCTTATATATATATAGTTGGGTTTCCCATTGTAGAGTGATGCTGTAATATTTTACCCTTAAAGCGCCAAGAAAAAAAATGCATCTGAAAATGTCGTCTGCTGAAGTCATCTGCTGAAAATAATTTCCTAGCATTACTGAAGAATTTAGTATAGAAGCAAACAGTGTGGACCCAGAACAGAGTGCTCCTATAGGAGCAGTCTTATCTGGGCCCACACTGTTTTCCATAGAGGCTTCTTAAACATTTCAGCAGACGAGAAAGTAGACGACTTTTGTTGCGATTGTCGCATTAAGGGTTAAGTCAGCTCAGAAGGTATTTATGTTTTTTTATCATTGGCGACCAGCGCAGGTGCAGGCTAAATTGAGCATTTGAACAGACTAGCCAGAACCTTCCCTGATACTGCCCGCTCATATTAAAGACAGTGTAGAAGTTTCATGTGCATGTTTTGTGAAATCTTTCGTTTTTGATAAAGTCCCAGAAAGAACGTTAAAGCTAACAACTATCGGTCAACGGCGAAAGGTAATTGCATATTGCTGGGCCGATGGTAAGCTGCTATTTTTGATTCTCCCCGCCTCGCTAAAGTGGGGCAGGCTTGTCAAGATATGGTAATGGGACTTACACTAAGCATTTACACAAAACGAACATTTTTGATGGACGGAATTCAATAGTGATAACAATAGAACCTTGTTTGCCATGAGTCACATCAACAACCTTTCAATGATGTAGGGACGGGTCTTACTGGGTAAACCCATTACTAAGCTTGGATTAATGTGTCTTGCTCAAGGCACAACGCTGTAGCGCTGGTGAGGCTTGAACGGTCTCGAGTCAAGCACTCTACCACGACAGTAAATCTCAATTTCTCAATTCTGAAAATAAGTTATTATACGATATGAAAAAAAAATCCAGCTGCTATTCCTTCGCAATAACGTTTTTGTTTTCAATTTTAGCAAAATGTGTTAACGATAAAGCTGTAGAGAAGAATTTCCGCCAACTTCTCCTAAAGGTCTGGTGTTTGTTACACGTACATATTTTGTGTACAGTAAAACCTCAAAAATTCAAGCTCCGATTTTTCGAAATACTGGCTAATTCGAAATAAATTTGGGACACACTGAATTCAGAGTATAGGACCTATTCATGATCTATTTAAAAAACTTTCTATAATAATATATGTTCTGGGTGCGTAAAAGAAAAGTCTCCCTGAGGCGTTTCTTTTATGCACACAAAACATATATTTGATAAGAAAAAAATAATCATTATACTTTCTCTGGGCTATATATCTTTTACATGTATTTCTACCTACCTATAATTCGATAATTCGAAATAAAACCTCTAGTCCCTAGGACTTCGAATTAACGAGATTCAACTGTATTTAGATAAAAAAAAATGCAATTAATTGAATTCGTTTAACATTTCAAAGTTTGTTTTATTGACGGGTAAAATTCGTATGGGCGTGTCAGAAAGAGGTATTATCAAAAAAATCGTGAACGATGAAAATCCTGTTATTCAAAGGTTGTGTATAACATGAAAGTGATAGAACTGCCATTTGCATGCCCAGAATTTTCCGTGCACGCACAGAATCAAGGTCAGACAGGCTCATTTGTACGAACAAAGTTCGGATTTTTGCACAACGTGCCATTTTCCTTTGCAGGTGTTCTAAAATTTACGGTTCCGAGATGATCCCACTAGCTTAACGCACGTGCGGATTCCCCCTTTGCTTAACGCACGTGCGAATCAGGCGTGATTTCCAATATATTCGAACAAGCCATACATCACTTTAACAACTGAATTGTGGCGGTACATTGTAACATTTTGATTGACATCTTCGACTTGTTATATTTGTGCTTTGCTTAAAATGCTCAGAGTGCATCTATGCACAGATGTAACATCATCATCTTGGATGTTGGAACTGTTTTGAGAAGTTGGCAGGAATGTTTCTGAATACTTTTCATCGGGATAAGGATTTCGAAAAAATGACGTGGTAAAAATCATCGCAAAAACAGGTCTAAAACATTTCAGGTGGAGTTTAATGCTAGGTTTACACTATGTTCCCGGCAGCCACGGCAGTCACGGTGACCAGAAACGTAGCTCGCCGTGGGTTTTTTAGTCATTTTTGTCTTTGTGTTCAAGTTCTGTTAAGTCTCGCTACGTTTTCTCACGGTCTGTCAAGGTCTGCCGTGACATAGGCTCGCCGGCGCGGGACTGTCTGTCACGGATGTTTCTACGTTTCCTCCTGGCCTTCCACGTTCTGTTGGGACCTCTCACGTTTCGTTACGTTGCAATCAAGTTCTGCTACGTCTATTAAGTTCTGTCAAGGTTTTCTACGATGAAACGTGGACGATGAATGGTGTTTGAGCCCCAATATGCCCACGGTATAAAGAGGAGGCCCACAAAGCTGCTGCAATCGTTATATTATGCATCCTTGATAAAAAAAAAACATCATTACATGTAGTGGCAATGAAGAAGCCGATTTCGTATTTATATAATTGCTAGGAGCGTACATCTAGCCTTTGACAGCAAGGAAGCCACCCGCAGCTGTATAGCAGGAAGGTTAAAGACGGATGCAAAGTGCGGGCATGGTTTTCGGAAGAACAAATGCAATATATATCTCACTTTTTATAGCAAGAGAGCGTCGCATCGAATATGTTAACGCATTTCAGGCCGCCAAAGCTCTTCGAAACTGTTTGATGAGAGTCTTGAAAGTAACAATAACACCAGTCATTGGTATCAGCATTAACCCTTTGTACTCTAGTGACTCATTTATGAGTATTTTTTAAAAACCACAGAAGATTCTAATAAACTAGCGCACAATGCAGCATTTTATCAATGTCTACACGGATTGATCTTCAGAGAAATAAATGCAATATCCTGCCACGGGAAATTATAACCTATGACCCCTCGATAATACAATGAAACTACCCAAGTCTTTATTGTATTAAAACGGAAGAAGAAAAAAATGTACAAACATTAAATTGCACACACTAATGCACGCACGCACACAAATACATTCGGTAATTATTATTTCTACCATTGTCACTACTTTCCTCCTCAGATGCATCTATCTGAGATTCTTAGATTCCATGTTCAGGTTCGAGCTGTGGGGTCGGGTTATGAGAACGTGGCAGACCGCAACAGAACTTGATAAACCTTGACGGACCTTGGCAGACCTTGGGTTGCCGTCTCGTAACAAGCCGTCCCGCTACGGACATACTCCAAGTTGTGTTAAGGTCTGTTACGTTCTGTCACGTTTTGTTGCGTTCTCCCCGTTCTACTATGGCACATTTAAGTAGGTCGATCCTGCCGTGGCTGCCGTGGCAAATTTTTTGACTGTTTAAAAATCTGTCCCGGCGATCACGGCAACCACGGCGAACTACGTTTGTCGACACCGTTCCCCTACGTTGTGTTACGTTCACCCCGTTTCGTCCACGGTGGCCGAAATCGTGACTGCCGTGGCCGCCGGGGACATAATGTAAACGTAGCATAATTGTTAGTATAATTCAAACTTTTAAGTTATACATGGTTATTTTTTTTTCAAAAAGATGCGCCTGGAACTGAAATCATGATAAATCCTAAATTAATTCACCTTCCTTTATTCTAATACAAGTGTGACAAAGTATAAAAAGAAATCCGTTCACCCCACAGATTGCTTGTACTGATGTTTCAAAGATGCAAGATAATCAGACTATACCACATTGGATTTTTTCCATTGAAACGGGTAAATAACAGTCAATGAAATACTGCAGTTTGATGCAGTTAATGTAATATACCTGTATAAAATACACATTACCTGGATTAGTTCATATTTTTGTTTACAACGATTCTCATCTTTCTTTGAATCAACTGTACGTCTTGCCGAACGTTTGTTTGTTTGTTTGTTTGTTTTGATTCTTTACGTCCCATGAACAATCTTTCAGTTAAACAGAGACGGGTCTTCCTGGGTTGAACCAGTACTAAGCTAGGATAAATGTGTCTTACTCAAATACCACAACGCAGTGACGCCGGTGAGGCTCGAACCCGCGGCCCCGAGTCAAGCACTCTACCACTGAGCCACTGCGCTCCCTGTCTTGCCGAATGTATGTGAAACATGCGTCATTACCAATTATTGACCAAAGAATCCCCAGTTCCTAACACTACATGCAGCTTACACATGGGGTACACAGGGACAATGAGGGACATAAATATAGTAGACCTATCACCTCATCGCCAATGCCCAATGCGATTTTTCTTTCAAAACGGTCTCCAACTGTGTCACATTTCTAAAGATACGCATGCATATTGGCGATCGAATACGTTATTTTTGCAATAGGAAAATCAGTGCAATACAGACTAAACTTAACTCATGATTAAGACATGAAACACGATCATTTTGTGAGGGATCAGTCATGCACGGACCCAGAGAGGAGGTGGGGGGTAACAGGTGGCCCGGACTCACCTTGAAAATCACAAGTTCTATAGGGAATAAGCAATTGAGTTCGACCCCCACGCCTGGAAATTGTTGGACCCCCTTTGGAACCAAAAATTACATTTTTAGTGAGTTTATGGAATACAATGAAGGCATGTCAAATATGCTTGGCGTAAGTATATACGGGACAGTGGATGATTTCTGAAATAAAACGACCAGTACATGTGGTTGATTGTTTTCAGCTATCAGATAAACCTCAAAGCTTGCAATAATATATAAACTAGCATTTTAAGAGGAACGTGAGAAAAAAAGGAAAGAAAAAAGTTGACGTCGCTGAGGATTGAACCCTGAACCCCTTGCAAAACACAGGGACTTTTCCTGGACTTAACCGCACGGCCACGTAGATGCTTATATTTAAATGCAGCGCACTTAAAACTATATATTTTTAAATACGAACAAAACAACAATAGGCTTTTAGAAATATACAAAAATAAACAAGCTGACACTCATTAATTGTAAAATATGACCCTGTGTATTTTTCTAATAGTGATTTATGAATAAATTTACATCCCGTTAACCAAAAACGGTAGTATATACCTGCGAAAGCAGACAAAAACTAACGGTAGCACGACGAGCGTCTCTTACTGAATGTAAATTTCGGACGTAACATTATTTCGGAATCGGCATTGTTTGCACTGAAAAATGTGAGAATGTAAGCGTATTTTCGGCTTCTAAAATAGTCCAGCCCTGCTTTCAAGAGAGAATGTAGTCATATCTGTATATTTTAAGCCTTAGAACATGTATAAATGGCCTGAAAAGACCAAACACAGACAAAATATCCAAACGTGATCGTTTAGGTTACGTAATATTACATTATGAAGCCATAATTTCGACACCTTGAAATCTTTGGTCATGAGTTCTCAATGTTAATTTGCACAGCTAAGCTAAAAATTGTGGTGTCGAAATAATGGCCTCATGTTTTGTTATGGATATATTTACACTAAATCCCCACAATTTCAGTCATTTTGGGGAAACTGGGGGTCATAATATAGATTTTTGCGGTATAAAGGAAGCATCCAAGAAATTGTTTGGTATGTTTTTGAAGAGAGGGAAGATCGTCTTCTTCAGAAATAATGTCATTTATATTATATTCATACATTTCTAAAATAGGATTTTACAGGGCCGATTTTACTCCTTCGTGAACTTAGCCCTTTGTATTGGGAACAGGAAACATAAACTGTTATTTGGTATTGGGAAACTGATGAACATGCCAATTTATTTACGGAGAAAAAGGGAACAGGTATGCCCCCCTGGGAGGGCCTGAGTAAACTGTGAGTCTCACAACCTACAATTTGATTTTGTTTGATTTGATTCTTTAATACCATCAACAATCTTTCAGAGGTCTTCCTGGGTTGAACCAGTACTAAGCTAGGATTAGTTTTCTTGCTCAAGGACACAACACAGTGATGCCAGTGAGGCTCGAACCCGCAGCCCTTCGGTCTTGAGTCAAGCACTCTACCACTGAGCCACTGCACTCCCATAATATACAATTTGAAATTGTATGGTAGGCTTGGTCAATAGATGCCAGTTTTTGCTGAAATAATTTCAGCAAAAACTAACATCTATTGACTAAGCCTACCATATGCCTTTTTAAGCTCACTTTGAGCTCGGAATGCAAATAAGAATGAATATGGCTAAGGAATGCCACAAATCACATACCAGAGACCATTCCTATGGCACCTTAAGCCAAGTTAAGGAAGAGACATTAAAACATTGACAAACAAAGACATACACACATATAAGAAAGAATGTAGTTAGAAAATAATGCAACTAGCATGGAATGCCAATAAGGATGGATATGGCTAAGAAATGCCACAAATCACATACCACAGATCAACCTATGGCACCATAAGGAAGAGACATTAGAATACTGACAAAAGACATGCACACATATAAGAAAGAATGGAGTAAGCAAAGAGAGCAACTAGCAAGGAATACCAATAAGAATGAACATAGCTAATAAATGTCACTAGAACATGCCACAGACCAACCTATGGCACCCTAAGGAAGCGACATTAGAACATTGACAAACAAAGAAATGCACACATGTGAGAAAGAAGGGAATAAGCAATAAGCAAAAAAAGCAACTAGTAGCAAAGCTGTCCCTTCCCCAGAGAGGTGTGCCAAACTAGAAAGGACATAAAGACCCTGACAAAGACCTGCACACAAAATGCCCATGCGCAATTGGAGGAACAAAAAATCAAGAACTAATAACAAAGGTTGGCTTTAAAAAAATACTCATCATAATTCCCAAATTCCATATATAAAAAGCTTGTTTCTAAAGCAAGGCCCCAGCAGGCACACAAAATTGACTCAACATAGATTCAACGTTGATTAAATGACATGACGTTGAAACAATGTTGAGTCAACGTTGTGTGCCTGCTGAGACTCTTCTGATAAGGAATCCTTCATCTACCTTGCAACCTAGGTCCATATTGTTTGCAATATACAGTAAAACCTGTGTAAAACAGCCACTCTAAAATGACCAAAAATTGTTTTTCAAGACTGATTATCGCTTCATGCAGGTCAAAAGTATTGCAGAATGCTCCAAGGGGAGCATTCTGCAATACTTTCGACCTTCATTAAGCTACTATTTGTCATAAAGATCTTTGTTTTGTTTATTTTTGAGTGCCTGTTTGACACAGGTTTTACTGTAGGCTACATAAGCAAATGAGAGAGCAGACAACAAAAGTCATTACTGGCGAGCTAAGGGTTAAACATGAGAACATTAATAATGAGCCGTGGAATGTGATTTCCAACAATGTGGTATTTTGACATGTGTAGACTCAGATGAGCCTCTTAACACTCAAAGAATATTCAAGCGACTAGCAAAGGCTCTGATCAGACAGGATGGTCCCACATACCACATTGTCGGAAATCTCATGTCGCGGCTCAATTATATTTGTGTTATTTCAGGAAATTTTAGTGTTTGTTGATGCTCCCAATAAGAAGTTGTGTTGCCGTTTGTGTGATCGTGTGTTCAAAGATCCTGTGATTGTGTCCTGTGGTGTAAGTATAACATTCAACATTTGAGCCATGTCATGTGATTTTGATAATAATCATATATGCCCAAAGTCTTCTTTCAAACGTCCATGCTGACGTATCCAGTGAGGGTAGAGTTCTAAATTATAATCTAATAGTCTGAGTATTTATCTTCATCCATACTTTGTGTATAGGAGTGGCTAAGACTTTGACGACTCTGTGCATTTTTGCAGGCTTGTTTGAGCCTCATGTACTGACTCATTTATGACTAAAAGTTTCATACAGGGATCAAATTTAGCACTTTAAAGGGGACAGCAACCCTAATGATAAGTATGTTTTATCAGAAAAAGCTCTATGAACCATGAATTTTGATACAAGTATCATCAAAATCCGTTGAAAAATGGGGAAGTTATGGGCATTTAAAGAATTCAATATTGCAAACATTTAGCTGCCATTTTGAATTATGTCTCCCCCCTTCAGGGTCGGGAGACATAATATTTAATGTTTTTCCTCGGGCGTCCGTCTGTCCGTCTATCTGTCTGTCACAAATCGTGTCCGCTCTATAACTTGAAAACCGCTTAAGCTCTATTTACGAAACTTTATACAAATATCAATCAGCATTAGATGACGTGCAGAGTGCAAGATTGGTGACTCTGCCTTTTATACTTTTTGAGTTATTTCCCTTGGAACTTTGTGCATCACAAAAATCCTGTTCGCTCTATAACTTGAAAACAGCTTAAGCTATATTCACGAAACTTTATACAAATATCAATCAGCATGAGATGACGTGCAGAGTGCAAGAATGGTAACTCTGCCTTTTATACTCTTTGAGTTATTTCCCTTGGAACTTTGTCCATCACAAAAACAATTATCTATGACTATTTTATACCAGGTTATGATTGTGCAATAGTTAACTACATTGACAGATATCTTTACAAGATACGAGCTGATTGTCTGCATGAAATGACTAGAATTTCCGTTAGAAATTGTATTTAATGTTTCTGTTTGAAATTGTATTTAATGACTCATGCTTTTGACATCAATAAGGGGAGATGTCTGTTTTTTTGTAGAAAAAATATTCTAGTATTAATTAGTTTTCAGAATTTTTTCAACTGCTTAATTTTTAGTTATCAATACTATCACAGTATCTGTGTTTCAGCAGATATGCAGCTTTATACATAAGGAAAATGTTTTATTAAAGATAATTGCAAGTAATCCATTGGTTTGTATTTTATTTTAATTACGCATATTTAATTAGGCTGTGTGATGTCAAAAAGCCTACAATACGGCCACTTCCATTACAGCCCATTTGCAAATATTCATACGCCTACAACTTCTTAGTTTTTCAACCGGTTTAGATGAAATTGGTATCAAAATTCATGGTTTATTAAGATCTTCCATATAAAAGATAGTAATCATCAGGGTTGCCGTCCCCTTTAATGCTGGGTAATTTTGCATGATTTTTTGTATTCAGCTGATTTTTTTTCAAATTCATCTTTACATAAAATATAATACTGGAGTACCATTAGTTTCAACTAGTTTGGCCTAATCAGGGTCCAATTGTTTTGGACAACAAACCATAACTTCAGAATACTTGGTAATTTTTATGCTGATCAGGATTGACAATATGGCCTGATCTTGATCCAAGCTGGTTGCAAAGATTATCAGAAGACAACAAAACCATCATTACTGATTTCAGAACTTCTGTTGCCAGACAGGACAATATGGGTTAATGGTTTGACTTGATTTATGAAGATCTTTTAATGTGTGAAATAGCTTCAAGCAAACAGGAATCATAATCCAACTTTGAGTGTCATTTCATTATTTTGAAGCGGTTTTGGGTCATAACAACTGCATTTTGTAATTTTCTTCTTGGCAAAGAAATGCTTCTTAAAATTCCTTTAGTTTAATTAACTATTTTAACTTTTGCCTTGCAAGTGGCGAATTTTGTCCTCGGCTTATTATCTTTTCAATCAGTTTGGACCCAGATCAGGACGGACAGAATGTCGGTTCTGATCTGGATCCAAACTGTTTGACACTCTGATAGTGTTCCTGGAAGAAATTTTTGAAAGAAAAAATGTTTTGAAAATAGTCAGCAGACGAAAAAATGATCAGGACTAATTGATCATAGTTATCAAAAAATTAATAATTTCTGAAAAAAAATAGTCCCTGATCAGACTGCGCTTTTAGGAACAGTTTGATGTGGGGCTATTTATTTGCCCATGCTTTTCTTGTTTGAGCTATTTGATTGTGGCACTTTTCAAATAAGTTAAGCTGCACTTTGTTGCATCTTAGATCAGTACAAATTCTAAAGTACATTTCACAATCAGTGCAGAGCCCCCTTATAAGATTTTTTTTTTCAACAGAAAGTTGTTTGAAATACTGATGGTGATCCTAAAAAATTTTTGAAAACATTAATTTTGAAAAAATCAGCCGACGGCACAAAATCGTGAA
This sequence comes from Loripinus fragilis, assembly GCA_964019695.1. NCBI lineage: Eukaryota > Metazoa > Mollusca > Bivalvia > Lucinida > Lucinidae > Loripinus > Loripinus fragilis. The sequence continues at coordinate 69,040,817 of OZ026516.1, forward strand.
AAATTTTCGCAGCATGCAAAGAGTTAAACTAGTTGTCAGTTACTGCAGCAGAAGTGCTAGTAGATTAAGAAATTCTGTAAATTGTCAAGAACGTGATGGATGAACGCTACTTGAATGCTATCTCAGCAAATTATTGAATGTAAGAATTTCATCAACTATTGATGTCTTTTAACCTTGCGAATTGTCTGTTGTATTCACCTTTGTGAGTCTGAATTGTACTCCTGACTAGGCTAATTCATTTTCTAGGCACTTTTGGAACTTTAGCGCTTTGCCTACTGGGTAATTTTGCATGGGTTTTTGTCAGCTGCTGAATTTTTTTATTACCATTTTTTCAGGAATACCACCACAGTGTGGGAGGGCAGTGGCTCAGTGGTAGAGTGCTTGACTTGAGACCGAGGGGCCGCGGGTTCGGCCCCACCGTCATCACTGCGTTGTGGTCCTTGAGCAGGACACATTTATCCTAGCTTAGTACTGGTTCAACCCAGGAAGACCTGTCCCTGTTTAACTGAAAGATTTATGGTGGGATGTAAGGAACCAAATTAAACAAACAAAACCACCACAGTGTCAAACTGTTTGGATCCAGATCAGGCCCGACAAAAATTATCAGCAGATTACACAAGTAGACAAAGAGCTTGCAAATTGTCTGTTGTATTCACCTTTATGAGTCTGATTGTTATGCCACTCTACTATTTCATATCCTACTGGCTCTTTTGGAACTTTGATATTGTTTCAAAATTTAATCTCTTTCCCGCCATGATGAACAACAATTGCCGTCTGCTTGCTAATCCGCTGAAGTACTTTGGTAGCCTATATTGCAAACAATATGGGCCATGGGTGGATCCAGAGGGGGACTGGGTTCGAAGCCCCCCTGTAAAATCACAAGTGCTATAAGTTTCTATAGGACCAAGTATTAGGACAAGAGAAAGTAAGTACATGAACTTAGTCAAGCTTGCCCAGGAAAAAATGTGGTTAGGTGATTTGAGATGTAAAGAAACCAACCAACCAACCAACCAACCAACCAAACCAACCAAACCAAACCAAACCAAACCAAACCAAACCAAACCAAACCAAACCAAACCAAACCAAACCAAACCAAACCAAACCAAACCAAACCAAACCAACCTCCTTGGAGTAAACAACTAGACCCCGTTGAGGTCTAAAAAAAATACCGAAAAAAACAAAAACTTGCTGTTAGCTTGGACCTCCCTGGCCCTCTGACGAAAATCTCTGGATTCAACCTTGTGGACCCAAATTCAGACTGCAGTCTGATCAGGGTTCATATTGTTTGCTTCTGTGATGAAAGTAGTCTGGAGTGAATTTAAATATATGTGGCAGACATAATAAGCAGACAACATTTTGAAGACAAAAGATATTGGAAAGTTAAGAGTTAATGTCGTTCTCTGTTATTATGACTCGGTGAAGAATCTGGAATGCAGGGAACCTACAAAATTTGAAAACAGCAGAGTTTGTTGCATGGAGTTTTTTCATAAAGCACAAAGTTGTTGGTCATAATTATTAATTTCGTGATCCATTTAAGTGAATGATTGCAGTAAGTTTTCTAGTCACCATTTCTAAAAGGGACACAACTGAAGAGAATCTCTGCTCATTTCAGTAGTTTCCCTTTGATGTATGTTTGGGTACTGGCTACGCCCTTGCTTGAAGAGAATAAACGAGCCGCGACATGAGATTTCCAACAATGTGGCATTTTGACAAGTGTAGACTCAGATGAGCCTGTGCCGCCTCCTTTTAAGCTTAGCAAATCCAAATGATGTTCACTCAGTAGCTCAACACTCATGGAATAGTCAAGTGATTAGCAAAGGCTCTGATCAGACTGCGCATATGCGCATGCTGGTCTGAGCCTTTGCTGGTCACACATACCACATTGTTGGAAATCTCATGCCGCGGCTCAAACTGTTTCTTTATTTTATATTTCAGCATACCTATTGTAGAAGATGTGTGAATCACAGAACTGAAGGTGAGTAGGCATCCCTCCATAGCAAAAGAGTATGCTTTGCATGCTGGGTAATTTTGCATGCCTTTTTGTCGTCTGATAACTTTTTCAAAATAAGCGCTTTTGAAAAATTCTTGGATCAAAGCTGTTTGAAAAAGTTATCAGCAGACTATACTGGTAGTCAAAGTAAGAAAGAGGGCAAAGATTAGGAATAAATACAAATCAAGCACCACACCTGACCCAGGATACCAATGGGAAAGTGACAACTTCACAATTAGACATCACAAACGAGAGCCAAGAGATCAGCTCTTTCCCAGCAGGTGACCACAAGGCGTCAATAAACAGACGGGCACGAAAGCATTACAAAACCAAGACAAAAATAACCCCCCAAAATGCTGGTTTTCTTGGTGTTGAATGTTGTCATCTGCAGATAACCTTTGCAAGCACAGTTTTGAGATGACGAGGCATGGAGTTGTGTCCTTGAGCAAGGTACTTTATCCACACTTCTTAGTAAGGGGTCAACCCAGGCAAGTATCCTGACATTACTCAAAAATTCAAGGTGGCCAATCACGTGGTCAGCATGATGGGGTTCACGGATTTTCCTGAACCAGTAAAATTGTTCATAACTTTCGTGATACTAAGTCAAATTTCATGCAGTGAAGTGCAAAAAAACCCTCATGTTTTCTGCACAAGACTGTGTCAACGTTTCTCCTGGGTTTGATGTAGTTTCCAAGATTACCTCGAACAACTGAAGAGAAAACGTAAAATTCTTCGAGATTGGGTTCACACTTCAGTTGTTCGAGGTAATCTGGAAAACTGCAGCGAACCCAGGAGAAACTTTTACACAGTCTTGTGCAGGAAAATATGAGGGGGTTTTGCACTTTACCGCATGAAATTTGACTTAGTATAACGAAAGTTATTAACAATTTTCCTTACCTTTGATGTCCGATTACTGGTTCGTTAAGTCAGTGAACCCGATCAGGCAGACCACATGATTGGCCACCTTGAAATTGTTGACTTGGATGTAAAGCATCAGCTCAAACAAACAAACAACAATGTTGTAAATCAGTGAAATTCAGCTGAAAATAAGATGACACACTAGACACCCAGGGGACAAAAATATTTTAATATTGCACTTGTCCTGCAGGACTTACAATTTTATAACTCACCCTGCAAATACATGATCTTGTCCATTAAAAGCTTATCCAATAAAAACATAAGGGAGTTAAATGTAATATGACTTCCTCGAGTAATTCTTCAGACGAGTGCTATGGGAAGAATTACTCATCCTTTCTAGATTTCACTCTTAATTACGAGCGGACAAGTGGATTTTTTTGTCCCCTGACACCCCTATACTGTTGACGCCAAACAAAATTTTGAAAATTATACAACATACAGGGGGGAGCCCAGTGGCTCAGTGGTCGAGTGCTTGACTCGAGACCGAAGGGCCGTGGGTTTGAGCCTCACCGGCGTCACTGTTGTGTCCTTGAGCAAGACCATTAATCCTAGCTTAGTACTGGTACAACCCAGGAAGACCCGTCTGGACGTAACTGAAAGATTGTTGACTGGGACTTAAAGAATCAAACAAACAAACTTCCTCAAGTAATTCTTCCCAAAGCACTCGTCCTACAGGACGAGTGCTATGGGAAGAATTACTTGCAAAGCACTCGTCCGATAGGACGAGTGCTATGGGAAGAATTACTCGTCCTTTCTAGATTTCACTCGTATTTACGAGCGGACAATTTTTGTCCCCTTACACTCCTATACTGTTGACGCCAAGCAAAATTTTGAAAATTATACAACATAGAGGCCCTTGAAGGGTTGGGGGGGGGGGGGGGGGCGGTCCCAGTATTCTATATCCCTTTAATTATTTTGAAAAATAGCCCATATCTCTAAAATAAATATGACAAATATCCCCACAATTCAGAAAGCAGTGTACCGGTATCCCCATATCCCTAAAATTGATCCAAGTATCCTGTATCCCTTTAAATATTTACAAAATATCCTGTATCCCTTTAAGTTTTTGGCCAATTTCTCTGTATCCCTAAAAACCCTTCCAGGGCCTCAACATACAGGGTCGTTTTCAGGGGGTAAAATAACTTCTTTTCTTTTCAGAAACTTGTCCTGTAGATGGTCATTCATTAGCTGTAGTTGTGGCGAATATAGCAGTGTCAGAACAGATTGGTGAAATGTTAATACATTGTAAATATGGCTGTAGATTATCAGAGGAGACACAGAACTATGAAGTAGATCCTGGTCGCTGCCCTGCAACAGTCAAAATTGCTTCAAGAAGGTAGGAGACCAGCAGTCATTGTGTGATGGTATTTCACAGAAACATACTTTTGTACACAAAATTATACTACCATACTTGACCTGATTGGCATACATGCTCTTAAAAGTTTTGTCTTGCCTTCGGCTCAGGTGAGCTATTGTGATTGATTTTTGTCCGTCTTCCATCGTCCATCCGTGTGCGTAAACAACATCTCCTTCTGAACCACTGGTCCAAATTTCAAATAACTTCATAGGAATGTTCCCTCTGATGCCCTCTTTCAAAATTGCATAAACGGTTCAGCTCCACCGAAACAGAGGGCTGCCTGAGCTCCAGATAAGAATTCTTTTTAACAACATCTACTGAACCACTGGCCCAAATCCAAAATAATTTCACCGAAATGTTCCTCCTAACACTATTCAGAAATTGCACAAATGGAATACCTCCACTGAACAAGAGGGCTGCCAGAGCTCTAGATAAGAAATATCTTTAAACTGCACTTACTCCATAATCACTGGTCTAAATTCAAAATAATTTCACAGAATTGTCCCTCATAATACCCTCTACCAAAATTACACAAATGGTTCCACTCTGCAGAATAAAAGGGCTGCCAGAGCAAGGTAGAAATGAAATCGCCAGGAAAATCAACTCACAGGCAGAGACCAAATCTCCAGGTAAATTAACTCATATCTGCCTGGTACAAACCAAATTTCCAGGTAATTTAACTAAATTCTCCAGCCAGGGACCAAATCTCCAGGTCAATCAACTCAAATCCTCCTGACATAAACCAAATCTCCAGGCAACTCAACTCAATTGCTATAGGCTGCTGAGAGACCAAATCTTCATGTAAATCAACTAAAATGCTCATTTAGATCAGCTTAAATCCTCAAGTAAGTCAGCTCAAATCCTCAAGTAAGTCAGCTCAAATCCTCAAGTAAGTCAGCTCAAATCCTCAAGTAAGTCAGCTCAAATCCTCAAGTAAGTCAGCTCAAATCCTCAAGTAAGTCAGCTCAAATCCTCAAGTAAGTCAGCTCAAATCCTCAAGTATGTCAGCTCAAATCCTCAAGTAATCAGCTCAAATCCTCAAGTAAACAGCTCAAATCTTCAAGTTAGTCAGCTCATATCCTCAAGTAAGTCAGCTCAAATTATCAAGTAAATCAGCTCAAATCCTCAAGTAAATCAGCTCAAATCCTCAAGTAAGTCAGCTCAAATCCTCAAGTAAGTCAGCTCAAATCCTCAAGTTAGTCAGCTCAAATCCTCTAAAAAAGAATGTTAAATCAGTCCTAAATTTAATCACCTGAAGCACACAGATAGAGACCAAATCCCCTGAAAGAGACCAAACCTTTAGTATTCCTGGGTAAAATAAACAAGACTTAACCGCTTTGTAAAACAGGTACTTTGGCAAACAATGAAGACCCAGATGAAATGTCACACAATGTGACATTTCATCAGGGTCTGCACTGTTTGCTAAGACTAATTTGTTATTTAGAGAAAGAATTTCAATATTTGTTTAAAAATTATAACCTGTGACCCCTAATTATATACAATAGACTGTCATGACTTTATTATTTATTGGTTTATGGAAAATTCCATAGGTCTGAAGTGGGTTAAAGAGTAATGCTGGCATGATGTAAGGTAACAGGTGAGATATAAATTTCTCATCTATTATGAGTGTACTGATTAATGACTGTAAAATTACTGGTTTATTGTCTTGAAACATGAGGCACTATCAGGAAGATTCCACTGACTTGTCAATCAAACTTGTTGCTAGGTCATAGTGGCTGCCAGGTGGCTGGTTTGTCAGATGTGAGTGTTAGACTGGGGATTGAAGGGTAGCTAGTTCGAGACTAACTGCAGGCAGAGTAACTGTCTTGTGTCCTTGAGCAAGACACTGAAACCACTGCTTAGCACTGGTTTAACCCAGGAAGACAGTTTATCATCACGACATGACTAAAAAATTGTCGACTGGGATGTCAACTGATGATGTTGACCGCCCTGATAGCTCAGTTGGTAGAGCATCCGCTTTCAGAGCAGGAGGTCCTAGGTTTGAGTCCCGGTGGCACCATACCAAAGGTGTAAAAAATGATACTAGCAGCTCTATTGCTGACACTGGCATAAAAGAGTTGTGTTAGGAAGATAGAGTTAGGCAGGTAAGTATCTGTTAAAGATATTGTTATGTCGCAATAATAGCTCTACTCTGTTTCAAATAAGTGTTATGAAATAAAACTTCTTTATCTTAATCTTAATCAAAAACAAATAAGCAAGATCTGCAGATGATCATGCAATGCAAATAAGATCCTGCTTGCTAGGATGAAAACCAATCTCCATGGAATGATAATGGTAACCTGTGACCCCTTTGCATATATAATGGACCATTCGAACTTCATTGTATAAAACTATAGAAGGAAGCTTTCGTGAGCCAAGAAAGGGTTCAAACTCTAATGAGAATATCAGATTTTGAATTCATCAATATGATAGGGTCATGATTATTTGGTTCATTGGGAATGATTAATATACTATATCTCTGTTAAAGTACACCATATATCACAAAAAACATTAGCAGATTGCTTTCATCAAGAATGTATCAGCAAACAAAAGTTGATGGCAAATTTTTATTTTGCTTCCTTAATACTTTCCTTGCTACTGTAGTGGCGACTTTTGTCGTCTGCTGACAACCTTTGCAAACAGTTTGGACCCAGATCAGGACCAACATTCTGTTGGTCCTGATCTGGATCCAAACTGTTTGGCACTCTGATAGTGTTTCTGAAAGAATATTTTGAAAAATTTGATTTTGAAAAAAAGTCAGCAGACAACCAGCTGGAAAGCAAAAAAAATTACCCACCCAGGATGCAAAGGAGCTTATGAAGAACATTCTAGCCATCACTGTGTCCATCTGTCCGTACTGAGGTTTGTTTCTATCCACTGATATATTTGTAGCTAGAGGACTTTGTAAGGAACAAACACCTGTCTAATGCGGCCTGGAAAGAATAGAGCAAATCTTCCAAGAAAGCAAGAACCTTTTAGACTCATTGTGAAAACTAATCAAACACTTGAACTGAATCCCTAATCTAGACTGGAATCAGACCAGTAAATAGAATAAATAGTCAAATATGTGCACATACATATACAAGCATATTATACATCTCTGAAAAAAAAATCTCTGACTCTTATTTACTGGCCCCTGTATTCTGAGCAATGGGGAAGTAATAAAGTATCATAAATTTATCTCTGTAGCAGTTATAGAACTTTCAGTTAGATGTCTTAATACAGGGCCTGAAGACAGGCTATCCCTAATCATGCATTTTACAGGCCTTTGCTCATCTGCATGGTTTAGCATCTACAGCTCAGACGTTCATTTTAGCATTTGTTGGGGAATATGATGTAAACGGTAAATAAATTGACTCCTCAAAAAATGGATAAAAGATTTTGGCCAAGTTTGAGTTCTGTTATGAAACCAGGATTCCCTGACCCCCATTAGGGGCGTGGCTTCAATTTGAGACAGTAAGTGGGCAGAGCTTAGCTACTGTCAGATTTTCAAAGATAACTGGCCTGATCCAGGTGATAAGCAGCATTGTTACTGAGCTGATAAGAGCTGTCAATTATTTCTCAGGTATTTTGTGAGAAGCCAATCAAATAAAAGAGATGCAGTAAAACCTGCCTTAAGCACCCACGCAAAATGATCACCAAAAAGTGGTTTTCAATACCGATTTTCACTTAATGCAGGTCAAAAGTACATGTATTGCAGAATGCTCCAAGGGGAGCATTCTGCTATACTTTTGACCTTCATGGACCTTCATTAGGCTACCATTTTCCATTAAGACCTTTCTTTTGTCTAGTTTTAAGTGGTCGGTTAAGACAGGTTTTACTGTATTAGCTACATGAGCTTCTATATATGCTATAAATGCTGACTCTTTGACTGTTATTGAATCTATGTATTTTGCCTTTTATATTTTGCCGCTTTTTCAAAAATAACAAATAAGGCACGATATTTCATGAGAATCGCATGCGGGCAGATGATATTCATGAAATATCATACCTTATTTTTGTCGAAAAACTAGGAAAGATATCACATAATTTGCCGTCTGCTGCAGTTGTGATTGGCGCTTTAAGGGTAAATAATCTCAGACTGAATTGTTGACCATGTATACTTGAGCAGGTCAACTAATTTTATAACCTTCTCAGCAGCACACTGTGGTTTACAAGTTGAATGTCCCAGAGGTGATTTTCGCAGACATATATCCGGTCTTTATAATTTCTCTTGGACATTACAGTTGTAGCGGGAGGGATTTATTTCTCACATCTTAAAATATTGATAAATAATTTACTCTTTGCCTACTGGGTAATTTTGCATATTTTTTTTTGTTGTCTGCTATTTTTTTTTAGATTTCAACTTTTTCAAAAAAATCTTTTGGGAATACCATCAGAGAGTCATACAGTTTGAATCCAGATCAGGCCTGACATTTTGTCCGGCCTGATCTGTGTCAAAACTGTTTGCAAAAGTTAACAGCAGACAACATTTGTAGATAATTACACACTTTCATTGCCATTCACAACTAAAATTATCTGACTTTTCATCTTCTGTTGTATTTTGGCAGTCCCCATTTGGAGCAGTCTGATCTGGGTCGCAAATCAAAATCAATCTTATGTTAAAGCAAACAAATTTTTGGCTGAGTCTTCATTTTCGACTTACAGTTAACTCTTTCCTTGCTAGCAGAGACTTTTGTTGTCTGCTGATAACCTTTACGAAGAGTTTGGACCCAGATCAGGACCGACACAACATTGGTTCTGATCTGGATCCAAACTGTCTTCCATTCAGATAGACTCATAGTGAACCTGAAAGAGTGTTTTGAAAAAAAAAGTAATTTTGAAAAGAGGCTACAGGCTACAATAAAAGTATAGCAGACAACACCAACAGATTTTTTTTCAGCTGTGTTTTCATGTTCGACTGGCAGTAATTGTGTTAATAAGGGGCAAATATCTGGGCAAATATCTGTGAGAGTTTCTCAACAAATATATCTGCAAAAATGAAAAGTGACATTTCTATTAGCTGCAATATTCTTTTGTGGTTGATTTTATAAATCTAAGACTATCAGGATTGATTTTATCATACTGCAGCATACACTGTCCATTGGGAAATCTCAAATGATTTAGATCTTTCAGTTCTTAATTTCTTCCAAGATTTGTGGTAGGACGGTTCAGTTGCTATATATAAAATTTGGGATACCACTTAGAATTAAATCTAATTTGGAAAAAAATGGGGGGGGGGCTGTGGGGGGGGGGGGGGGGGGGCTAGAACCCAAGCAGAATTTTTAACCATGCAAGTGAAGAAAGGTTTGTTACAAGTGAGGGGAAATCATGCTGTAGAAAGGTCTATTGCAAGTGAAGGAAAACCATGCTTTAGAAAGATTTGTAGCAAGTAGGGGAAGCCGTGCTGTAGAAGGGTTTGTTGCAAGTGAGGGCAACCATGCTTTCTAAGGTTTGTTGCAAGTGAGGCAAAGCCATGCTTTAGAAAGGTTTATTGCAAGTGAAGGAAAACCATGCTTTAAAAAGATTTGTAGCAAGTAGGGGAAGCCGTGCTGTAGAAGGGTTTGTTGCAAGTGAGGGCAACCATGCTTTCTAAGGTTTGTTGCAAGTGAGGCAAAGCCATGCTTTAGAAAGGTTTGTTGCAAGTGAGGGAAAGCCATGCTTTAGAAAGGTTTGTTGCAAGTGAGGGAAAGCCATGCTTTAGAAAGGTTTGTTGCAAGTTAAGGTAAACCCTGTTTAAGAAAGGATTACTGCAAGTGAGGGAAACCATGCTGTAGCAAGGTTTGCTGCAAGGGCAGGAAAAGTATGCTGTAGCAATGTTTGCTACAAGTAATGGAAAATCATGCTTTAGAAAAGTTTGTTGCAAGTGAGGGAAAACCATGCTTTAGAAAGGTTTGTTGCAAGTGAGGGAAAGCCATGCTTTAGAAAGGTCTGTTGCAAGTAAGGGATAACCATGCTTTAGAACGATCTGTTGCAAGTAAGGGAAAACCATGCTTTAGAAAGGTTTGTTGCAAGTGAGGGAATACCATGCTTTAGAAAGATTTGTTGCAAGTGAGGCAAAGCCATGCTTTAGAAAGGTTTGTTGCAAGTGAGGGAAAGCCATGCTTTAGAAGGGTTTGCTGCAAGTGCAGGAAATCCATGCTGTTGAAAGGTTTATTGCAAGTGAGGGAAACCATGCTTTAGAAAGATCTGTTGCAAGTGCGGGATAACCATGCTTTAGAAAGATCTGTTGCAAGTGCGGGAAAACCATGCTTTAGAAAGGTTTGTTGCAAGTGAGGGAATACCATGCTTTAGAAAGATTTGTTGCAAGTGAGGCAAAGCCATGCTTTAGAAAGGTTTGTTGCAAGTGAGGGAAAGCCATGCTTTAGAAGGGTTTGCTGCAAGTGCGGGAAATCCATGCTGTTGAAAGGTTTATTGCAAGTGAAGGAAACCATGCTTTAGAAAGATCTGTTGCAAGTGCGGGATAACCATGCTTTAGAAAGATCTGTTGCAAGTGCGGGAAAACCATGCTTTAGAAAGGTTTGTTGCAAGTGAGGGAATACCATGCTTTAGAAAGATTTGTTGCAAGTGAGGCAAAGCCATGCTTTAGAAAGGTTTGTTGCAAGTGAGGGAAAGCCATGCTTTAGAAGGGTTTGCTGCAAGTGCGGGAAATCCATGCTGTTGAAAGGTTTATTGCAAGTGAGGGAAACCATGCTTTAGAAAGGTTTGTTGCAAGTGAGGCAAAGCCATGCTTTAGAAAGGTTTGTTGCAAGTGAGGGAAACCCATGATTTAGAAAGGTTTGCTGCAAGTGAGGGAAATCATGCTTTAGAAAGGTTTGTTGCAAGTTAGGGAAAACCATGCTTTAGAAAGGTTTGTTGCAGGTGAGAGAAAACCACAGTTCAGAAAGGTTTGTTACAAGTGAGGGAAAACCATGCTTTAGAAATGTGTGTCGCAAGTGAGGGAAACCCATGATTTAGAAAGGTTTGCTGCAAGTGAGGGAAATCATGCTTAAGAAAGGTTTGTTGCAAGTTAGGGAAAACCATGCTTTAGAAAGGTTTGTTGCAGGTGAGAGAAAACCACAGTTCAGTAAGGTTTGTTACAAGTGAGGGAAAATCATGCTTTAGAAGGGTTAGCTGCAAGTGCGGGAAATCCATGCTTTAGAAAGGTTTGTTGCAAGTGAGAGAAACCATGCTTTAGAAAGTTCTGCTGCAAGTGGGGAAAACCATGATTTAGAAAGGTTTGTTGCAAGTGAGGAAAAACATGCGTTAGAAAGGTTTGTTGCAAGTGAGGAAAGCCATGCTTTAGAAAGGTTTGCTACAAGTGAGGGGAAACCATGCTTAAGAAGGGTTTGCTGCAAGTGCGGGAAATCCATGCTGTTGAAAGGTTTGTTGCAAGTGAGGGAAAGCCATGCTTTAGAAGGGTTTGCTGCAAGTGCGGGAAATCCATGCTGTTGAAAGGTTTGTTGCAAGTGAGGGAAAGCCATGCTTTAGAAGGGTTTGCTGCAAGTGCGGGAAATCCATGCTGTTGAAAGGTTTGTTGCAAGTGAGGGAAAACCATGCTTTAGGAAGGTTTGTTACAAGTGAGGGGAAACCATGCTTTAGAAGGGTTTGCTGCAAGTGCGGGAAATCCATGCTGTTGAAAGGTTTGTTGCAAGTGAGGGAAAGCCATGCTTCAGAATGGTCTGTTGCAAGTAAGGGAAAGCCATGCTTTAGAATGGTCTGTTGCAAGTGAGGCAGAGGACAAATTTCCACTCGTCCCCTAGTAACTACCAGTGAAATCTAGAAAGGACGAGTAATTCTTCCCAAAGCACTCGTCCTGCAGGACGAGTGCTTTGGGAAGAATAACTCGAGGCAGTCGTATAAATACACATTACTCCCATATGTTCTTTATTGCATGCACTTTTAAAGGAGTGTTTGCAGGACGAGTGAAAATTGTAAGTCACTCGTCCTGCAGGACAAGTACAATATTGAAATATTTTTTTCCCCTTGGAGGGAAAACCATGCTTTAGAAAGATTTGCTGCAGACTACAGTGTTGACTGGCACTTTAAAGGATAACAGTTTCTAGTTCTGTCATTGTCACTTTGCTTAATTTTGTCATTCAAGGGCCATTCATCTGCTATTGTTTGACTGCCTTGCTCCAAGTGACAAGAATAAATAATTACATTCTATTTTAGGCTTAGAGAGTTCCAAAACCTATTTACTCCGGACAAGAAATCCTTAGCAAGCAGAAACTGTTAACCTTAATGCGCCAATCGCAACAAAATCGTCTGCTTTTCTCGTCTGCTGAAAATAGGGAGCGCAGTGGCTCAGTGGTAGAGTGCTTGACTCGAGACCGAAGGGCCGCGGGCTCGAGCCTCTCCGGCGTCACTGCATTGTGGTCCTTGAGCAAGACACATTTATTCTAGCTTAGTACTGGTTCAACTCAGGAAGACCTGTCCCTATATAACTGAAAGTAATGGGACGTAAAGAATCAAATTAAACAAACAAAACAAAATCTGCTGAAAATGTTCAAGAAGCCTCTATAGCAAACAGTATGGACCCAAATCATGTTCTGGGTCCACGCTGTTTGCTTCTATGCTTAATTTGTCAATAATGTTAGGCAATTATTTGCAGCAGACGACTTTTTCAGATGCATTTTTTTCTTGGTGCTTTAAGGGTTAACCCACATGCACTGAGTCCTTTTTCAGTTTCTGGTTTCCTGCCAGTCCAATGTTGAAATTTCATCATTAATATGGATTCATCCTGCGGATGAAAAACTGTGTGGACCATACCATTGGAAGCTAGCTGATCTGGGTCTACACCATGTGCAGATCCAGGAATTTTTGCCAGGGTGGGGGGGGGGGGGGGGGGGGGGGGGTTCAGCCTCGACTTCCAGAAAACAGCTCTGACAAGGTTTTTTTTTCTTTAGTCCTCAACTTATTTTACAGTTTTACTTCAAAGAGAACTATAATTTTCCAAGGTTTCAGAGGAGGTCCAACATTTTCCAGGGGAGGGGGAATCCAACTTTTTCCAGGGGGGGGGGGGGGGGGAGGGTCTAAATGATAATTTGAATAGAAACCCATAGAACTAGTGATTTTCCAGGGGGGCTTCCGGACCCTCCCAGGGGGGCGTCCGAACCCCCTATCCCCCCTCTGGATCCGCATATGTTCTACACTATCCCACACTCACTGAGACACTCATGATAGATTTTCAAAAAGTTTTGCAGATATTACCAGATGGTTGTTTCCTTATTAAATATTAATGCATTAGAGCACAAAGTAGAAGGATTGTAACAATATTCTCTCGGTGTTAAATTCATTTTCACTTTGATGTGAAATTTTAGCTATTGCATCAAGGATAATAGCATCATAAACATGTCTTTCTATCAATTTAAGATCTTTTATTATAGTCAAAGTTATAGGAAGCAGAAAACTAATACCATTGACTTGGGCCTCTAGATAGGTTTGCGTAATTAAAAATTAATTTTCTTATTTATCAACCGAAACATATGTTGTGGGTACTCAAAAGAACCGTCTCAATGAGACGGTTCTTTTGAGCACCCAAAACATACATTACGACTTATGGTTAAGAAAATATCAACATTTTTACGCTCAAATTTTTTTCTGTATCTAGACTTATGCCATTGATTTGGGCTATAACTGCAGGTCTCCTTGAATATTTCATCAAGTTTAATGCACATTTGAAAGAAATAGAAGTCCCAAGATGGCATAAACCTCTGATCAAAGGATGTAGGCGGGAATTGGAATTGTTCATCCAAATTGTTACACATTTAATAGGGTCTTAAAGTATGGTATTTATTCTAATGTAAGGCCTATCTAATATATCCCCACCTCCACATATCCCCCTGTTCACAAAAAAAGGTAAAATCATAACCTTTGTCAGAATTCCTTTGCACACATGCCCCAAATTTAGCACAAAATTACTTCCTTGTAAACATGATTGATAGCCACAAAGAGAGGTTTCAAATTTTAATTCCAGATCGCAAGATGCATACCATTTTCAACCTAATAAGCAGACATGCTGCTATATGCTCAAGCTCAGTACACTATTTACACTATTTATTATCTGGTTTCCATGGTAGTCAAGGACATTAGCTCCATTGACTTTACGGTGGCTACCTCCTTTCTTGCTGTTGCAGATCTCTCTGATCATTGCTACATCATTAAGCGCTACAAGTACAGAAAGTTCGGCTTAGTTAATTGCCAAATTTTACGGGCATGGAGCTTTTGTGCTCTGCATGCAAGAGCTGTACTCAATATTGTGCACAGGTCTTGTAATAAGAGAGGTGGGGGATGCTAGAATGGGCAGCATGGGCAGATCCATGGGGATGGGAAGACAGGGGGACTGGACCCCCCCCCCCCCCCCCCCCCCCCCCCTTCCTGAGAAACCGCAAATCTATAGGGTTTCTTAGCAATACTGGTCCAGAATCCCTGAAGAATCACAAAGCTACCAAGCTTGCTTGTTGGGCCTTCATTGGCTCGCCATTTAAATGGCATTTTCGCTGGTGGGCCGATGATGGCCCGCTTTAGGTGATATTTGGATCCTCTTTCCCTTCATCAGCTAAAATAAAATAAGAAAAATAAAAAAAATGTAAGTCAAGCTTGCACAGGAAAAGTGTGGTACAGTTAACTGACTGTCTCGACATGACCATAGCTGTTGACTGGGACTTTAAACCACAAAGCAAACAAAACAACCAAACAAAAACTAAGGACTGTCTGTCTCTATACTTATGTTAATATGGCACCAAGTTTCTTAGTATACCATTAATTACAGTAAAACCTGTCTTAAGCGGCCACTCAAAAAGAAGACAAAAATTTAGTTTCAATACGGATTAGTGCTTAATGTAGGTCAAAAGTATTGCAGAATGCTCCAAGAGAGCATTCTGCAATACTTTCGACCTTCATTAAGTTACCATTTGTCTTTAAGACCATTGTTTTGTCTATTTTTGTGTGGCCGCTTAAGACAGGTTTTACTGTATCTGGCTTTTGATACCTGTAAAAAGACTGTAGAAAAATTGGTTAAGAAAAAAACCAACGGTTCTTTAGGTAAGTTTCCTCAGTGAGTGATGAGTAAATTGGTGCTCTTGCAGTATGAATGAAACTGGCATATTTCAGTGTACAAGTTGTAAGAAATGGAGTTACAATCATCTGTTACCTGTCAGGTAATCTTAAACCACTTTAACCACAGTAGTTCAACAGATATTTGGATAAATGTCATAATTTCTACACAAACAGAAAAAGCCTGAGCTGATGAAGTGGGAATCTGTTTTGCTTATAGGGGAGAGTTTGTCTCCATCCATCTTTTTTTTTTCTGTCATATATCCGTCAGTTCTTTAAACTCATGGACCGATTCCAACTAAATCTATTGCATGACTCGCTTACACAAGTGGGGTGTGCACATATATTTTTCGCCCAGCCCCCAGTGGTCCTGGGGAGGGGTCAAAAGCTATCAAAGCATTAGTATTTGAGATGGTGTGCCATCGACTACACAGCTCTAGATCTAAGCTTTTTGTTTGTTTGATTTAATTCTTTACATCCCTGAGTCAACAATTTTTCAGTTATGCCGGGATGGGTCTTCCTGAGTTGAACCAGTGCTAAGCAAGGAAAATGTGTCTTGCTCAAGGACATAACACAGTGACACAGGTGAGGCTCAAACCGGCCACTGGGTCTCGAGTCAAGCACTCTACCACTCAGAGCCTGGCCATGCTCCCTCCTAGATCTAGTTGTTGTTTTCTGTTTTGCCTCTTTCATACAACAGTAATGATAAAAGATATGTAAAGTGATCAATTACTAAGCTCAGTGGTAGAGTGCTTGACTCGAGACCCAGGGGCTGCAGGTTCCAGTCTCACCGGCGTCACTGCATTGTGTCCTTGAGAAAGACACATTAATCCTAGCTTAGTACTGGTTTCACCCAGGAAGACCCGTCACTACATAACTGAAAGATTGTTGATGGGACCTTATTAATCGAATCAAACAAATAATCAAACAAAACTATATGGGCATTGACTCATCAAAATCTGTCTTTGGGGTTTCTGACAAAGCGAGACTCAAACCAGTCTCCTCACCAACAGAGACAAGCTAGACATTTGAAATTTCCATCGTAGCAGGTCTAGATATGATACTTTCCAATAAGCAAATAACAAAGGCGCTGATCAGACTGTGCAGATGCGCAGGCTGGTCTGCCCCTTTGCTGTTTGCTACCCCCCGAAGATAGCTTTTTTCGTGTTGAGGCCCAATTATAATCTATGTAAAGAGATTATCGATTAATAATAAAGCCAATTAAAAAAATTACCTGTGTTTAGGGTTTTTTCAGGTTTTTTGGAAAAAAATATAATTTCATGCATTTTGAAAGGCATTTTAAAGTGCATAATTATTTTTTTCAAGAAAAAAAAAAATAAAAAAAAAAATAGGTGTGCCTATCCTACCTAAAATTTTCAGACCCGTTACCTGAAACATACTTATTGTTTTATTTGGCCTAAGCATATTTTAATATTATTCTTTATTATCATTACAAGCATGTCTTGGCATAAGCAGGCAACAAAGCAACATGTGATATGACATGTTTACATCATAAAATACCCTTGAACTATTATTAATTACTTATTGGATTAAGCCAAATCTAACTTTTAACTTCCCCCCTCAACATATTGGCCCTGATTTTTTACTCTTTGCCAACTGGGTAACTTTGCATGCTTTTTTGTCATCTTCTTATTGTTTTTTCAAAAAATTATTTTAGGAATATCATCAAAGTGTCAAACAGTTGAATCCATTTCAGGATCTGATCTGGATCCAAACTGTTTGCAAAGGTTATCAGCAGAAGAAACTAATAGGCAAAGATTTAATGGTATTCTTGAAAGATTAAACAATAAAAAAACAAAATCAGTAGACTACAAAAAAGCATGCAAAGTTATCCTGCTAAATTACCCAGCATGAAAAGAATTTAAATGAACTGTAGTAATATAAATAAGACACATAAACTACAAGTTTTATGATATCAGTTATATTAGTAGGTTGCATTTAACAGTTAACGATCATGTCTGAATTAATGCTTAATTGATTGTTGAAAGTCTTGTCTGAACTAATGCTGCATATCATTGAAGATCATTGAACTAATTTGCTGAAGATTATTTAAGATCTTGACTGAACTAATGCTGCAGATTGTGGTCGATCTTGTCTTAACTAATGCCGCATATCATTGAAGATCTTGACTGAATTTAAATGCTTCAGATTGTTTAAGATCTTGACTAAACTAATGCTGCAGATTGTGGAAGAGCTTGTCTGAACTAATGCTGCAGATTGTTGAAGATCTTGTCTGAACTAATGCTGCAGATTGTTTAAGATCTTGTCTGAACTAATGCTGTGGATTGTTGAAGATCTTGTCTGAACTAATGCTGCAGATTGTGGAAGAGCTTGTCTGAACTAATGCTGCAGATTGTGGAAGAGCTTGTCTGAACTAATGCTGCAGATTGTTGAAGATCTTGTCTGAACTAATGCTGCAGATTGTTTAAGATCTTGTCTGAACTAATGCTTCAGATTGTTTAAGATCTTGACTAAACTAATGCTGCAGATTGTTGAAGATCTTGTCTGAACCCATGCTGCAGATTGTTGAAGATCTTGTCTGAACTAATGCTGTGGATTGTTTAAGATCTTGACTAAACTAATGCTGCAGATTGTGGAAGATCTTGTCTGAACTAATGCTGCAGATTGTTTAAGATCTTGTCTGAACTAATGCTGCAGATTGTTTAAGATCTTGTCTGAACTAATGCTGCAGATTTTTGAAGATCTTGACTAAATTAACGCTTCAGATTGTTTAAGATCTTGACTGAACTAATGCTGCAGATTGTGGAAGATCATGTCTGAACTAATGCTGCAGATTGTGGAAGATCTTGACTGAACTAATGCTGCAGATTGTGGAAGATCTTGTCTGAATTTATGCTGCAGATTGTGGAAGATCTTGACTGAACTAATGCTGCAGATTGTTAAAGATCTTGACTGAATTAATGCTGCAGATTGTTGAAGATCTTGTCTGAACTAATGCTGCAGATTGTTTAAGATCTTGACTGAACTTATGCTGCAGATTGTGGAAGATCTTGTCTGAACTAATGTTGCAGATTGTTGAAGATCTTGTCTGAATTAATGCTGCAGATTATTTAAGATCTTGACTGAACTAATGCTGCAGATTGTTGAAGATCTTGTCTGAACCCATGCTTCAGATTGTTTAAGATCTTGTCTGAACTAATGCTGTAGATTGTTTAAGATCTTGACTGAACTAATGCTGCAGATTGTGGAAGATCTTGGCTGAATTAATGCTGCAGATTGTTGAAGATCTTGTCTGAATTTATGCTGCAGATTGTTTAAGATCTTGACTGAACTAATGCTGCAAATTGTGGAAGATCTTGTCTGAACTAATGCTGTATATTGTTGAAGATCTTGTCTGAACTAATGCTGCAGATTTTTCACAATCTTGACTGAACAAGTGCTGCATATTGTTAGCTAATATTTCATATTGTTGAAGATCTTGTCTGAACTAGTGCTGTATATTGTTGAAGATCTTGACTGTACTAATGCTGCAGATTGTTTAAGATCTTGACTGAAATAATGCTGCAGATTGTTGAAGATCTTGTCTGAACAAGAACTGCAAATTGTTAACTAATATTCCATATTGTTGAGATAGTGTCTGAAGTAATGCTGCAGATTGTTGAAGATCTTGTCTGAACTATTGCTACAGATTGTGTAAGATATTGTCTGAACTGATGTTGATGATTGTTGAAGATATTGTCTGAACTAATGTTGATGATTGTTGAAGGTCTTGTCTGAACTTATGCTCCAGATTTTTCCGTAACGTGTCTAACTGTAGATCCAGGGGTCGCGAATTTGATCCTGACCCAGTCCCATACTTTCGAGGAGATAGATCATGAAATAATTTCTACGGCCATTCTCCTCTGTTCCACTGATTCAAGAAGGGTTGTTGTCAGTTACAAGCGAAAGTATGTGCACAAAGTACTTGTTAACTAACTGCTTAGTCAAGCTTGCCCAGAAAAAGGTGTGGTTAGGTGAACTGACCCTTACGACATGACCATAGCTGTTGATTGGGACGTAAAGAACCAAATCAAACAAACAAAATTGACCAAACTTATGCTGCAGATTCATCAGAAGCCAAATGATATAGATCTACACCATTTTCAAAAGAGTGTATAAATTTTGAAACACCCGAAATGTGCAGGTTGAATATGGTATTGCAGAAAAGGTTGATTGCATATTTTTTTTAAATCTTGCGTTTGTAATAAATAGAATTCTGCAATGGACTGGCTAGTATCCAAATACGGGTATAGCAGAATTTATGAAATATGAAGATCACAGACTGATAAGGGAGCAGATCTATGCAGTATCATCAGTACCATTCTTTGTTGTTTGCTTAATAGCCACAGTATACCAGCTTCATTCACGTTTTAGCTATTCGCTGTAGCTAAGCAGGCATGGTTGAGTGTAACCTAGGTATATAATACAAGAAGACGGGTTTTCTATTAACTTGGCTCAAATTATTCAGTGTTAGAAATGCATCTTCTTATGCTCTTGTCAATATTTCTGATGAAGAAAAGTGAAACGAAAGATTCTTAGGTATGAAGAGCTAAATCAAAGATAGATCATCAATCTTTAACTAAAGGAAGAATTTTGATTATCTTTGGAAGATAAAGTCTGGAATCTCAGAGCTTTAACTCTCTACATGCAAATGCCGTCTGCTGATAACCTTTGCAAACAGTTTGGACCCAGATCAGGCCCGACAAACTGTTGGGCCTGATCTGGATCCAAACTGTTTGACACTCTGATGGTATTCGTGAAAGAATTTTTTGAAAATGTTAATTTTGAAACATTCAGCAGACGGCAAAGAAGCATGGAGATTTTCCCAGCATGCAATGCGTTAATAGTTAGACAGCAATTTATCAATTTCATGCTTATCAATGTTGGTATTATATAGATGTCTAGTAGAACAGATATCTAATCAGTTTTCTACTTTATTATTTCTTTTATTCAACTGACCCTCCTGACATAGGGTTATGAGCACTTAAATCAGTGAATATTATCTTGAATCTTCTATAACTGGTTTGTAGATACCCCATCTGGTTTGTATAGATATTGCTTCTTGGTCTCAGGTTTGTAGATATTGCTTCTGGTTTGTAGTACAAACCAGAAGCAATATCTACAAACCAGATGGGGTTCTTACAAATCAGTAAGGATAATTAGAAACCAGAAGCGATACAATGTATCAACAAACCAGATGGGATACCTACAAATCAGTAAGGATAATTAGAAACCAGAAGCGATACATTGTATCTACAAACCAGATGGGATACCTACAAATCAGTAAGGATAATTAGAAACCATAAGCAATACATTGTATCTACAAACCAGATGGGATACCTACAAATCAGTAAGGATATTTAGAAACCAGAAGCAATACATTGTATCTACAAACCAGATGGGGTACTTACAAATCAGTAAGGATAATTAGAAACCAGAAGTGATATATACAAACCAGTTGGGGTACTTACAAATCAGTAAGGATAATTAGAAACCAGAAGCAATATCTACAAAACAGATGGGGTACTTACAAATCAGTAAGGATAATTAGAAACCAGAAGTGATATATACAAACCGGTTGGGGTACTTACAAATCAGTAAGGATAATTAGAAACCAGAAGCGATACAATGTATCTACAAACCAGATGGGATACTTACAAATCAGTAAGGATAATTAGAAACCAGAAGCGATACATTGTATCTACAAACCAGATGGGATACCTACAAATCAGTAAGGATAATTAGAAACCAGAAGCGATACATTGTATCTACAAACCAGATGGGATACCTACAAATCAGTAAGGATAATTAGAAACCAGAAGCGATACATTGTATCTACAAACCAGATGGGATACCTACAAATCAGTAAGGATAATTAGAAATCATAAGCGATACATTGTATCTACAAACCAGATGGGATACCTACAAATCAGTAAGGATAATTAGAAACCAGAAGCAATACATTGTTTCTACAAACCAGATGGGGTACTTACAAATCAGTAAGGATAATTAGAAACCAGAAGCAATACATTGTATCTACAAACCAGATGGGGTACTTACAAATCAGTAAGGATAATTAGAGGCCAGAAGCAATATCTACAAACCAGATGGGGTACTACAAATCAGTAAGGATAATTATAAACCAAAATAAATATCTACAAACCAGTTGGGCTACTTACAAATCAGTAAGGATAATTAGAAACCAGAAGCAATATCTACAAAACAGATGAGGTACTTACAAATCAGTAAGGATATTTAGAAACCAGAAGCAATATCAACAAAACAGATGGGGTACTTACAAATCAGTAAGGATAATTAGAAACCAGAAGTGATATATACAAACCAGTTGGGGTACTTACAAATCAGTAAGGATAATTAGAAACCAGAAGCGATATCTACAAACCAGTTAGGGTACTTACAAATTAGTAAGGATATTTATTAACCAGATGGATATCTATAAACCAGTTGGGGTTTCTTTAAATCAGTTGGGATAGTGGGGTGTTTACAAACCAGGATATCTACAAACCAGTTGGGGTATCTATGAACCAGTTCGATATCTACAACCAGTTTGGGTATATACAAACCAGTTGTGGTATCTATGAACCAGTTAAGATATCTACAACTAATTGGGGTATCTATGAACCAGTTAAGATATCTACAACTAGTTGGGGTATCTATGAACCAGTTAAGATATCTACAACCAGTTGGGGTATCTATGAACCAGTTGTGATATCTACAACTAGTTGGGGTATCTATGAACCAGTTAAGATATCTACAACCAGTTGGGGTAGCTATGAACCAGTTGTGATATCTACAACCAGTTGGGGTATCTATGAACCAGTTAAGATATCTACAACCAGTTGGGGTATCTATGAACCAGTTGTGATATCTACAACCAGTTGGGGTATATATGAACCAGTTAAGATATCTACAACCAGATGGGGTATCTATGAACCAGTTGTGATATCTACAACCAGTTGGGGTATCTATGAACCAGTTGTGATATCTACAACTAGTTGGGGTATCTATGAACCAGTTAAGATATCTACAACCAGTTGGGGTATCTATGAACCAGTTGTGATATCTTCAACCAGTTGGGGTATCTATGAACCAGTTAAGATATCTACAACCAGTTGGGGTATCTATGAACCAGTTGTGATATCTACAACTAGCTGGGGTATCTATGAACCAGTTAGGATATCTACAACCAGTTGGGGTATCTATGAACCAGTTGTGATATCTACAACTAGTTGGGGTATCTATGAACCAGTTAAGATATCTACAACCAGTTGGGGTATCTATGAACCAGTTGTGATATCTACAACCAGTTGGGGTATCTATGAACCAGTTGTGATACATACAACCAGTTGGGGTATCTATGAACCAGTTGTGATATCTACAACTAGTTGGGGTATCTATGAACCAGTTAAGATATCTACAACCAGTTGGGGTATCTATGAACCAGTTGTGATATCTACAACTAGTTGGGGTATCTATGAACCAGTTAAGATATCTACAACCAGTTGGGGTATCTATGAACCAGTTGTGATATCTACAACTAGTTGGGGTATCTATGAACCAGTTAAGATATCTACAACCAGTTGGGGTATCTATGAACCAGTTGTGATATCTACAACCAGTTGGGGTATCTATGAACCAGTTGTGATATCTACAACCAGTTGGGGTATCTATGAACCAGTTGTGATATCTACAACCAGATGGGGTATCTATGAACCAGTTAAGATATCTACAACCAGTTGGGGTATCTATGAACCAGTTGTGATATCTACAACCAGTTGGGGTATCTATGAACCAGTTAAGTTATCTACAACCAGTTGGGGTATCTATGAACCAGTTAAGATATCTACAACCAGTTGGGGTATCTATGAACCAGTTAAGATATCTACAACCAGTTGGGGTATCTATGAACCAGTTGTGATATCTACAACCAGTTGGGTTATCTATGAACCAGTTGTGATATCTACAACTAGTTATATATATGAACCAGTTAAGATATCTACAACCAGATGGGATATATACAACCAGTTGGGATATCTACAAACCAGTTGGGTTATTAACAAACAGTTGGGGTAAGAGTAAAGTGACACTTTTTGACATATTGCAGACTACTATGCCAGACAATTAAATTGACAATGTAGCTATCTGTATTATGACTACATACAACATACATGATACAACACTCATCAGCCTAACAGAACCTTTCTCATTGTTTCTATTTTCAGGGAGCATGAAGATGAATGTGATTATATGACAGTAGAATGTCCAAATAATGCTGGTTGTCCCCCTTTATTAAAAAAGGTAAGCTAAAAAGAAGAATGCTAAATCATGACAATAAATACAGCAGCCATGTCAGGCATTATGAAAATTGATTATTTGGTTTGTTTGATGAAATGGTTGCCAGGTTGGAATTTAAGGGCAGTTCAGATATGTTCAAAACGATACAATCTCCACAGCTAATAGACTGCCTTGGTTGCCATCGTGAAAATCTTTTTTATGTGCTGAAGGGATTTGTATTTTTACTCATTAATCATCATACTAACATGGGTGATGGGATCGCAGTGGCTCAGTGGTAGAGTGCTTGACTCGAGACCGAAGGGCCCCGGGTTCGAGCCTCACCCGCGTCACTGCGTTGTGTCCTTGAGCAAGACACTTTTATCCTAGCTTAGTACTGGTTCAACCCAGGAAGACCCGTCTCTGTTTAACTGAAACATTGTTGATGGGATGTAAAGAATCAAATCAAACACACTAACATGGGTGAAAGTTTTCAGGAATATTCCTGAATTCAGGATTTTGAGGCTGACTCTCACAGAATACATCATCAGATGAGAATGCAGATATCTTTTGTTGAGATTGGTTAGAAAAAGATAAGAATATATTCACATTTGTATGACAATTTTTGGTATTTGAAGCAATCATGCGCCATAAGGTAGCTAGTACTGTCTATGATCTGGTGATTTCTCTGTTACAGGAATTAGAAGACCATTTAAGACACTGCAATAATGTTAGATGTCCTCATGTTAAATATAGGTAAGTCTAATTGGAGTCTGTGGGTGACAAAACCAGAAAAGTGAACCATGCATCTACCTAAGACTTAGATCAGCCTGAAGTTATCAAATTTTAGCATTTTATTCACTTAAATTTCTATTAGTGTGTTGATCTATGTGATTATTCACTGAAAATGAATGAAGTGTGCTTATATGGCTAATTAGAAAAAAATAACAAATTCAATTAGCATTCAAGGAATATGAGCAGAAAATGCCACAATCCCAGACCAACCAATGGCACCTTGAAGAAGAGACATCAGAACATAAACAAAGACACAGATAAATGCAAGAATACAATTAAAGTAAATCAACCTGGCCTCGAGGTTATAAAACTTTTTTTGTGCTCAACTCAACTAAGCATGAAATTTCAACTGCTTATAAAATCTAAAATTGCTGAAAATTACAGACTTTACTTGCTTTCAACCTTGCAAATATTGTATTTATCATGCTAATAAATGTTTAAAAGTCAGCAATTGTTTACATTTTAACATTTATGAGCATGATACATTTTATACTCAGCTGAGTTGAGCATGAAAAAAGTTTTATAACCATGGGGCCAGAGCTCTCTCTTCCGCAGTTGGGTGATTGCCAAACTCTAAAGGGCGCAAAGAACTACATTGACCATGAAAACAGGCCTCTAGGTTATAAAACTTTTTCCATGCTCAACTTAGCTGAGCACGAAATTTATCCTGCTCATAAATGTTAAATTACCAGCCTTTATTAGCATGATAAATACAACATCTGAGAGACTTAAAGCAAGAAACTTCTTCATTTGTCGGCATTTGGGCTTTTATGAGCAGTTGAAATTTCGTGCTCAGTTGAGTTTAGCATGAAAAAAGTTTTAATCTCTGGGCCTGGACTAAATAATACACCAATTATGTCTTCATTGAGACTGAGGCCTGACCCTCCATTGTGCAATGATATGTTTTAAATCTTAGTTTTTACCACAGATTGGGCCTATAAGTAGGCATTTAACATTTACATGTAATATCCATGTTTTCAGCCAAAATGAATTCGAGAGTACATGTTACACTCAGTGTATTTTCCAGTACTTAAAAGTTTTGTTGGTTAACTGTAATGGGCAAAGATAAGGCGCACAGAACCAACATACACCATATTGATCTAACAGTGCAAGCTATAAGTAGTTTTAAAAGAAATAATATTGAAATTTTGCATTTTGCAAGCTTACATGTAGCTATCATACTTTCTAGAAAGGGTATAACAAGGGTACCAACCAGACTGTGCTGATGCACAGTCTGGTCTGCACCTTTGAAATTCACAAGGAAGAAAATCAGGTTTTTAGGCAAAGAGGCAAAATTAGACTGTCAGGCTATCATTTTTCAGCTGTGATTTTACCGGTACTCAGGATGAATTAGAAGACCATCTTAAAAGCTGCAAGTTTGAGAGCATGAAAGAGTTCCTCCATAGAACAGACGAGAAGATCTCAGACCTGCAATTCTCTTTAAATTCCAAAGACCAAGAAATTGGCTTTCTCAGATCAATGCTGGGGAAGCTATCAGAGAGAGTGGAAACGTTGGAGAGAAATTCGGAGGTTAAATTAAGTAAGTTCACAGATTAGCAAAAATTGGAGCTTCTAGGTAGTGTTTACAGTAAAACCTGTCTTAAGCGGCCACTCAAAAAGAAGGCCAAAATTGGTTACTAAGATCAATTATGGCTTAATACAGGGCAAAAGTATTGCAGAATGCTCCAAGGGAGCATTCTGCAATACTTTTGACCTTTATTAAGCTATCATCTGTCATTAAGACCTTTGTTTTGTCTATTTTTGAGTGGCCCCTTAAGACAGGTTTTACTGAATTCAGCTAGTAGGTCAGTGTCTAGTCACGCCCCCAACTGGTTCCTATCTCTGTTAGCTTTATAAGAGACTGGGTCATTGCATACCAGGTGATGATACAGTGACCTGTTTTTTGGTCTCTGAAAATTGATCACCGTATTTGACCTATTAAGTGCAATATGAGTATAAATTTTCAAAAGTTTATACCATTTATTGAAAACATGCAGACCAAGTCCCGGCATAAAATTTCAATTGCTCATAAAAGCTAAAATGCTGAAAAGATAGGTATTTCTTGCTTATAAGCTCTCAAATGATGTATTTATCCTACTAATAAATGTTAAAATGCCAAAAATTGTTGGCATTTTAACATTTATGAGCAAGATAAATTTCATGCTCAGTTGAGTTGAGCATAAACAAAGTTTTATAACCTTGAGGTCTGGGTCAGCTTGCTTCTGATGATCAGAGAATTGAAAGGTCACAGAGTAGCTTTGACAGAGGTTAAGTCTTTGCATGCTGGGTAATTTTGCATTTGTTAACTGCTGATTTTTTCAAATTTAAGCTACTCAAAACAAGAAAGATTTCAGGAATTATACCATTTCTGGATTGTAAAAAGGTTTGTATCCTTATACAGCCTGATCTGGGTTCAAACTTTTTACAGTGGTTATCAACAGACTACAGCTGTCACCACAACTTATTGCTGGGTAAGAGCTAAATATAGTACCAAATTTTGACAATCCCCGCTCAGGGTGGCTGCATTTCCAACTAACTTTCAGTGCTGGGTGAGTTCTAACTGTAATTGGGTACTGTTACTTGAAGTACAAGCTTAGACGGGGTTTGGGGAGATAAAGACACCTGCCATTGGCTCTACTGGAAACAAGCTGTTCCACCCTTTTTAGGTGGAGGCTTTCATAGTCTATACCCATGTTAAACTTAGAAACCTTTACCGTAATAATGCAGCCATCATTATAATGGTATCAGAAGTATATTGAACAGTTTTACAATGGTAACATGGGTATAGACTATGAATTATGGATTATTCCTGAATTCAGGATTTTAAGGCTGACTTTCCACAGAAAGTCAGCCTCAAAATAATGAATTGGGGAGATTTTAATAGGTTTTCTTATTTATATACAGTCTGTCTAAAGACAATTGACCATTTAAACTTGAAATTGTGGATATTTAGTGGGCATATTGCAAGTTTTAAGATTGAAATTTTGAAAGTTCAGGATTGTGAACCTTCACCATGCGGTAATCAAGTGTATCTAGAACTAAAGATGTACAAGTATGTTGTGTAAATTTTTCTTTTACACGAGCTTGAAGTTCCTGAAAACTAACAAAGAGTCTGTATGTGTTGGTTTTAAAAGTCCTTACATCTTATACATTTTCAGTATGAATCCTGTATTAAAGGAATATGGTTTTCTTTTGAATTTCAGACTTACTAGAGCATAATCAGAACAAAATAATGGCAGAGATAGAAGACTCAAGAAGAGAATATGCTGTTATAGCTGTAAGTATTGATTAAGAATAGAATACGATTTTTGGAATGTTCATGGAATCATGAATACTTCAGGTCTCTTGCAAAGTAAGTGAAGCCCAAAGAGCTTCATGTTAACTTTGCAAGAGACCCGAAGTACTCATAATTCCATGAACATTCCAAAAATTGAATTTATTGCTTTTATTTACATTTTATTATAAATATCTAAAATATAGGAATTATTCATAATTTAGGAAACAAAACAGTTTTGTAATTAATACGCAATTGTATAAACGGTTTTGTTGGAGTATAAAACAGAAAAGCGGAACAGCCAGTGTGAACATGGACAGCCAATTGAGCAAACAAGAGGCTTGTTTTGCATGTGCAACTCAGGTGTGGCTCGCTGTCAATCACAACACCAGTGTCACTTCTGGTGAATGAATGCTATGTTTGAAACGTATTGCACAGGCAAGTGAGCTTGGCAGCTGTCAATCAAAGTTATGTCATTCATGGGGCAATGAATGGTTGCAAAAATCTATTTAAATTTATTGAAGGCTTGCTTGTAGCATTAACCCATATAAGCCTAGCATTCTTTCTGTCGGACATAGGCAAACAGTGCAGACCTAGATCATACGCTGCAGAATGCGCATCTGATCATGGTCTCCCCTTTTTGCTAACAGAATGTTCTGTTAAAATTTTAATAAGAATGAGAATGCCTAAACAACCCTTTAACCCATTAAGCCTAGCATTCTTTTTGTGGGACATAGGCAAACAGTGCAGACCCAGATCAGACACCGCAAAAGTGGTATCTAATCAGGGTCTCCACTGTTTGCTTACAGAATGTTCTATTAAAATTTGAATAAAATGAAAAATACCTCCCAACAACCCTTTAAACAGAAATGGACAAGTCCAATTGATAAGAGTTGACATTTCCATGGTTAAGAATAAAATATTGGTGATGATAGAAGACTCTATAGAGAGGGTTTAAAACCGCATTTGCATGTATAAAACATTGAGTGGTTAAATGTTTTTCATGCATTAACATTTGCAAGTTTCGGAGGAAGCTGTTTGAATACAAGGCCGCAAGGCTAAGCAACCTCTGTGTGACCAAGTTAATGTAAAGAAACAAACATGTGTGATTGTTATTCTTGCTTTTTTCCCTTTTCTAACCAAACTAATGCACCAAGAATATGTGTAAAACATAAAAATAAACACTGATCTTTTAATGGATCTTTCTGAACAAAATGACTTCAGCTTACAAACTTTTGAGCAATACAATTTCCTTTCTGTGTGTAACATTTTGGTGAACAAAAACATCAATATAGAGATCACACATGCCTGGCCGTGTAGCGCAGTCGGTAACGTGTCTGGCTACAGATGCGTGTCTGACTGCAGATCCAGGGGTCGCGAGTTTGATCCTGGTCCAGTCCCATACTTTCGTGGAGATTGATCATGAAATGATTTCTACGGTCATTCTCCTCCCTTCCGCTGTTTCATTCGAGAAGGGTTGTTGTCAGTTACAAGCGAAAGTATGTGCACGAATTACTGGTTAACCGCTTGTTCAAGCCTGCCCAGGAAAAAGTGTGGTTAGGTGAACTGACCGTCCCGCAATGACCATAGCTGTTGACTTGGGACGTAAAGCAACAAAACAAACAAACAAATGTTTTTTCCTGCAATAACGGCCTCATGTTCAAACAGCATCCTCGGGGCCCGGCAAGTGTTAATGCAATGAAACAAGCATGTGTGATCTTAAATTCTTGCATATTTTACCTCATTCCAACCAAAAGCCCACTAAAACACCGCTAAAATGTTAAAATACCATTTACTTACATTGGCTTTCTCCAAACAAAATGGCATCAGCGTTAAACTTTCAAACATCATAATGTCGTCATAAATTCATATAATGCATGCAAAGTTTTCACGAACAAAAACCTCTATAAAATGATCAGTCCAGGCTGCAACGCTTTCCGTGTATTGTCAGACAAATAAATCGGGACTCATTTTAAGAATTTTTGAATTAAAACCCATGTTCAAACAGCACGTGAATCTCATGATTTGAACATGGATTTTCTTTCATTTGACAATGGCTTCAAACAGATTTGCATAAAGATTTTTATGCAAGAATAAAACAATCATTCAGGACTACAATGCTTTTGGTGTAAGATCATGAAAACAAATTTGAGATGAAGAAGAAGTATGATGAGTTACCTCCTTGCTTGCTATTATGTTACGAGCCAGGATATCTTCACATCGTAGATTTCCCATAGCTTCTATTATATAATCAATCTCTAACAACTGCTTCAGAGAGTCGACTCTTTGGCTCAGTGGTTAGAGCATTGGTTTCCTACCAGCGCAACCTGGGTTCCATTCCAAGCAAAGGCACGGGAAAATTTTTAGCTATACTTTACTTTGTTACGGCTATCATTTCGTAAGAGGGGGGTTCACGTCCGGGATTGGACATTAGTTTCGTCTAAAAAGGCTTTCTGTTATCATAAATGATGACTTCTTTGAAGAGGGGGAGTGTTACGGGCCAGGCACTTTCACCTATATATCTTCACATCGTAGATTTTGCATAGCTTCGAGTATATAATAAATCTCTGACTCTTTGGCTCAGTGGTTAGAGCATTGGTTTCCTACTGGGGTGACCCAGGTTCAATTCTCAGCAAAGGCATGGGAAATTTTTCAGCTATGCTTTACTTTGTTAGGGCTATCATGTCGTAAGAATTCTGAAAAACATTTTGTAAATTCCAGTCCTGGTAACCAACATTTTTATCCGAGAACAGAAAGAGAAAAGTTTTTGAAATTGTAGAATATTTACCATACAGTTTTGTTTGCTTCATTGTAGGATGAATTATCACATATCAACAACTACCTGAACCTTGGTACTTTGAGCATGGGAGGTAAGTTTTAAGTGCATTATGACAGCATAACTCACAAGGTTATCAAGGTTATGTACCATAATCTTTCGCTGATCCAAAGGGGGGGGAGGTACAGTAGGTTTGGACCCCCCACACCTAAAAATCGCAAAAATATAGAGTTTCTTAGCAATACCGGTCCGGATCCCCTGAAAAAACATAAATCTCCTAAGCCAGCATTCAATGTTAGGCCAGCATTGGCAAACCAGCGAAACCATTTTAAATGCAATTTCCATGGTGGGCCGATGATGGCCCGCTTATAGTGGTACCCCTTATGAACCCCCCAAAATGTCAAGTTGGAACTCCTGACATAACTTTCTGTATGCGCGCATGATATTTGGCCAATAAGACACGTACATTGCAGTCCTTATATAACACACCTCCAGAGATATGGGTTTATCAAGGTTATGTTATGGCTCCCAAATTTTTTTGCTATGGAATATTACAAAGGAGTTATTGGAAAATGACCATGAAATGGTCATTTTCCTGTAATTCCTTTGTTCAATTGTCGCTTTATAACATAGAAAACACTGTCCATTTCCTCAAACATAACATTATAAATGAACTGAACTGTACCATATTTGACAAATTAAGGCACATGCTTGTATACAGTTTACATATCCCTTTAGTACTTTATGGGTAGAAGGGGCTTCTAAAACTTTCCAGCAGGCAACTAAGTTGTGATTGGCGCTTAAAGGGTTGACATCTTATCCTATATGGATATAGGCTATACTGAGCTGTCTGGTTTATAAAATGAGACCAGATGATAAATAGGCATTCCCAAAAATTGAAAATTGATCTACTCTTTCAGGACCTGAAGAAAAAGGTTACTCTCTGAATTGGGACAATCTTAACTGTTTGCTGGATGGGTAAATTTGCATCCTTTTCTATACTCACGTTTTGAACAACTGTTCATACACAGGTTTAGATAACCAAAATTTTTCAGCGTAAAAATGTAAATATTTTCTCACCCATCAGTTTTAACATCTGTTTTAGGTGCTCAAAAGAACCGTCTCTTCTATTGAGTACACACAACATATGTTTTGGTTGTAAAATAAGAAAATTAAATTTTTGTTACACACTCTTATATTCATATTATGTCTTGAACGTGCATTGGCATATTTTTGAAAAAATAACTTTTCAAAAAATCTTCATCAGGAATAGCTCAAGTGTTATATACACTTTGGACCAGGTTCAAACATTTTGCAAAGGATATCAGCATTTTATCTGCTTCTAGTGAGGAAGAGGAATAAAATGTATAACCAGTGGTACCAGTGGTACAAAGTTATCCTGTCGATGACCTATATGGCAAAATTGTGAATTGTTTCACAAGATTGTGCTGTATTTTTCATTGAAATGCTAAGCAATTTTTCTTTATCACATGATGTCTCTTCTGGGAATGTTATAACACAATGTATTAAAATAAATAAACCACTAGTGGTTTACATATTTAAAAGTAATTTTATGCAATGTTTGTTTGTATATTTTGTTGCTTTACGTCCCAAGTCAACAGCTATGGTCATGGCTAGACGGTCAGTTCACCTAACCACACTATTTTCCTGGGCAAGCTTGAACAAGCAGTTAACCAGTACTTTGTGCACATATTTTGGCTTGTAACTGACAACAATCCTTCTTGAATGATTCAGCGGAAGGGAGGAGAATGACCGTAGAAATTATTTAATAATCAATCTCCACAAAAGTATGGGACCGGGCCGGGATCGAACTTGCGACCCCTGGATCAAACTCACAACCCCTGGATCTGCAGTCAGACTCGCATCTGTTGCTAGACACGTTACTGACTGTGCTAAGCAGCCTGGTTAACATTATGCAATGAAGGCCTTAACAACGTTGCCAACATAATGACAAAATCTTTGTGTTTTCATTCCATAAAACATTATTTCATAGTTTCAAGTTTACCTTTAGTAAAAGAAGGTGAGTCCAAAGAATGTGTTCATACAGTACAACCTGTCTTAAGCGATCGCTCAATAAAAAGTCCCAAAAATGTTTTTAAGGCAGATAATTGCTTAATGCAGAATGCTGCAATACTTTTGACCTGCCCTAAGCTACCACTTGTCTTTAAAACCTTTGTTTTGTCTATTTTTGAGTGGCTGCTTAAGACAGTTTCACTATAGGGATCAAACATGTTTTTCTCTGCATAAACATCTGCTGGACCCCGAGGGTGTCTAGCAGATGATAGTGTATCAAGATGAAAGTGTATCAGAAAAAACATGTTTGATCGTTATTATTGCATAAAGTTCATTTTGTTACTTGAAAACTTTGAAAAAACCCTTCGAAAAATTCATTTTTGTATTACTATAATGGCGCGCAAAAGAATGCAGGATTCGTTGGTTTTGAAAACGCCTGCTCCAGAGTAAAGACCTACGTCATCCTAACGTCACTATACTACGTTCATATCTTTGCACATTACTGTTGATGAAGTCAATTTTTGTGACGGCCTAGAATGCGTACAGTCAAACCTGTCTTAAGCAAGCTGTCAAGGGATAATCCAAAATCGCTTGCTTAAGACAGGTGGCTGCTTAATAGAGGTTCAACTAAGATGGCCATATGATTGCGGACTTGAAAGAATATTGGCTTCGAGTTGAGGATACCCATATAATAATGAGTTGAAAAGTATAAAGGATAAGGTCTACACTGCTGCAGTTATTGCATTTCTTCATAAAATATATGAATGAAAAAAAAAACACAACAAAATATGAAATAAAAAAAATCATGTCCATTCAGTCTAAAGATGTTCATGTATGTTAAAAGAGTAGAGATAGCACTGCGTATCATATTTTTTCAAGAAGCTATAACTTGATTTTTGATAAGCACATGTATGTTTAATGGCCATCGTAATATTGAACATGAAGAGAATGTTGTTAGAATTGTAAATTTATTCAGATGAAAAAGAATCGGAAAATGGTTCAAATTTTTTTACTCAAAAATAACTTCTTTTTTTCTCAAAAGCTATTGCTTGTTGACTTTTAGCAAAGATTGCATCCTTGTGTAGTAAGTATATGCCTCCAGCAAAGAGTATTACTTTGCATTTAGATTTTCACACATTTACCGTTAAACATCTGTCACGGTATGGATGAATGAACTTTGGCAGCGGCAAAATGCTTTGATGTCGACAATTTTATCAGTTGACTGGCTCTACGACTGGTTACCCGCTTGCAATAATGGTTACCCGCTTACAAAAATCAACAAGTGGTGTTCGTTTAGCGTATTCAGGTTTTCGGTTACTGTTGAGGCTGTTTTTAATCCACATGTGCTGGATTCCTGAACCATGCCGTAGTGTTTCAATAGCGTAAACACTTGAACTTAGTTGATTTCAGCCTGTTGCAGTTCGACTGCACCACAAAATTCCAAATAGTTGGGCCCAATAACATCGACATAGGGTAGCGGTCGTTGAAGAATTTATTCTGGGAGACATTTCTGCTGGGGAGTTTAATTGCACCAAGCATCTGACCGGTGCAAAAAAGTTAATCGATGCAATTTGAATCGAAACTGGCCGCATCTACGCATAGAAATTGGCCGTTTGAGGACACAATTTCAGCGTTTTGGGACGAATTTTGCCGACCGCTGGCCGCGTTGGACAGGTGCACGCTTAATAAAGGTGCATTTGCATTCAAAATCGTTCGGGGGGCTCTAAAATGGCCGCTTAAGAGAGGGTCACGCTTAATAGAGGTGGCCGCAACAGCAGGTTTGACTGTATATGTAAAGTACAAAAGCCATGCATCAACAGCACGTTAATTGCCTGTTTAATACATGGGATTTTGCCCGTTAAAACATGGCTAATAATAGCGTGCGACACGATTTTTTATGCAATAATGTAAGTTGCTGCTTTAAATAGCTATACAAGTAGGAGTAAAGACTGTGGTGAGCCCAAAATTTAAAAGGGGAGCTAAATTTACTGATGTTTTGTTTCAGCGTATGACCCCCAGCAGATGTTCAAGTGCCGAGGAACGTTTGTGGGTCACCAAGGCCCTGTGTGGTGTCTCTGTGTGTTTGGAGATTATCTTTTTAGTGGATCTTCAGATAAATCTATAAAGGTAAAGTCATTTCTCACTACTTCAGGAATGGAAAACCTAAGAACTACATGAAATAGTAGGAGCACAGTGGCTCAGTGGTAGAGTGCTTGACTCCAGACAGAGGGGCGGCATGTTCGAGCCTCACCGGCGCCACTGTGTTGTGTCCTTGAGCAAGACACATTAATCCTAGCTTAGTATTGGTTCAACCCAGGAAGACCAGTCCCTATAACTGAAAGATTGTTGATGGGACATAAAGAATCAAATCAAAACAAACATCAGAATGGTGTTAATGTACAGTTAAACCTGGCTGAAGCGGCCACTTAAAAATAGACAAAACAAAGGTCTTAATGACAAATGGTAGCTTAATGAAGGTCAAAAGTATTGCAGAATGCTCCAAGGGGAGCATTCTGCAATACTTTTGACCTGCATTAAATGATAATTGGTCTTGAAAACTAATTTTGGTGTTCTTTTTGAGTGGCCCCTTAAAACAGGTTTTAAGGTAATTGCGATCCCATACCATATAAGGGACATGAGTGGTAGTGCTTAATAATATCTCTTGAATCATTGGGCAGATAATACCCAGATTTTTACCAAAATTGCAGGAATAGAACACTGTGACAGGGTGAAGATTTGGTATGGTTTGGGAGACCATGACATCATAGTGTAAATGGTTGGAGACATCTGAAAACACTGATATTAGTTTGAACGAATTATACTAGTTGTCTACAAATTGAAGAAAGCAAACACATAGTCCCTAGTCAGGCTTCTCTTCTTTGTGACAATTCTGTGTCTAAGACAAGACAGGATGAGTTAATTATGAGCTCTTAATGCAGTCAAGATTACCTTTATGGATAGTGGCTGTGTACTAGAGTTATAGCTGATAGTTAATTTAAAAGTGTGGGGCCTCTGATAATTTCATAGTATGGGACCCCTTTCTGCCTAATGAGCTGTTCTATTATAATTCATTGATTAAGTTGCAGGCAGTCTCTTATTAGTTATATAGAGGATCTTACATGAGTGCTATGTTTTATTGAATTTATTAAACGAGTTGGGGAAAAATTATCTCTTTTCGCAACAAGAGCCCGACTAATACAAGAGCACGAGTGTTAGATTCTATTTATCATATGACATTAAGGTTACTTTGAAATCTCATTTCTGCAGTAAATAGATTATAACTTTGTCATTATGTACGCAATGTTGTTATGACTGTCACAACGTATTTCCAAAATCTGAAAATTGATTATATTGCATGGCATTATTTCACTCCCAGATGTGACGTCATATGATAAAATCCAAATTGCCACATTTTATCAAAGACACATGTCTTTAATTTACAGGTATGGGACACAGGCAGTACATATAAATGTATGAAGACGTTGGAAGGGCATTCTGGGATAGTATTAGCATTATGTACATATGGTAACAAACTCTACAGCGGATCTCAAGATTGTAATATAATTGTAAGTAACTTATTTTTGATTGCTTTATAGTTTTCAGAAGAAATATTTGTAAATATCTTGTTATTACTTATCATAAGTGTGTTGAGGATACTTAAAAGGACCCTTTCAGTACACTCTAACAAAGAAGAAATACAGCCACAGTTTTAATTATTAAGATATTAATTACATGTCAAACACTGAAAACTAGAGAGAAAAATCTGGTCCCCCCCTGCTTACTATGCAATACAAAATTGGTTCAGCATTTTGATTTTATACCCCCCGCAAACTTTGTTTGTGGCGGGTATTTATACCCCGTGCAAACTTTGTTCGTGGTGGGTATTTATACCCCGTGCAAACTTTGTTTGTGGTGGGTATACTGTTTTCAAGTTGTCCGTGTGTTTGTCCTTGCGTGCGTCCTTAACATTTTGTCTACTTAATATCTTGAAGAGTCATTGCTGGATTTTCATCAAACCTTGCAAACATGTTTATATATGAAAGACAGTTACTTTGAACAAAAAAGTAAGGGCTAGGGGCCAATTCAATTAGAGTTATTTCCCTTTGTAGTTCTAAATGGCTTTCAGGCCGATCAACTCCTACCACAGCTTTTGATGGAACAATTTGATACTTTTCCTATACAATGTAGACACATTGAACAGATGCATGAAGGAGTTTGGTTCAGAAAAAAATAATTTTTGACAAAACGACAGCTGTGAGAATTTAGACAATTTTTCCCTAATAGGGCTTTTGTATATGCATTGATTATGCCTTCATGGGCTGATCAACTTCTACCACAGCTTTTGATAGAGCAATTAGATACTTTACCTATACAATATAGACACATTGAACATATGCACGAAGAAGTTTGATTCAGCAAAAATAATTTTTGACAAAATGACAGCTGTGAGAACTTAGAGAATTTTCCCTAATGAGGCTTTTGTATATGCATAGATGGTGCCTTCATGGGCCGATCAACTCCTACCACAGCTTTTAATAGAGCAATTTGATACTTTGCCTTTACAGTGTAGACACATTGAACATATGCATGAAGGAGTCTGGTTGATCAAAAAATTTTTTTGACAAAATGACAGCTGTGAGAACTTAGACAATTTTTCACTTATATGGCTTTTGTATATGCATGGATTGTGCCTTTAAGGGCCAATCAACTTCTACCACAGCCTTTGATGGAGCAATTTGATACTTTGCAGCTACAATGTAGACATATTGAACATATGCATGAAGGAGTTTGGTTGGGAAATGTTTTTTTTTTGACAAAATGACAGCTGTTAGAACTTTGACAATTTTCCCCTAACGAGGCTTTTATATATGCATAGATGGTGCCTTCATGGGCCGATCAACTCCTACCACAGCTTTTGATGGAGCAATTTGATATGTTGCCTATACAATGTAGACACACTGAACATATGCATGAAGGAGTTTAGTAGGGAAAAAATAATTTTTGATAAAATGACATCTATGAGAACTTAGACTATTTTTCAGATATAAGCTTTGATATATAGAGCTTTCAGGTGTGAATAATTTTGTGTATTTGATCTTAACAAATGTTCCAGATTGCTAGCTTAAAGATCATTTGCACAGATTCTACTGAAATTTTGTTTTCACAGATTCTACTGAAATCTCTTTTTTACAAAACTAGGGTCTGCTGGTTTGAGCTATCACTTGCCGAAACTAAGTTTTTTCACTGACCCTTACTGTGCTAATAAGCATTGCTTATTGACTTTTTTCATTTACCTTGATACCACTATTCAATATGTTCAGTGGCAAAAATTGGCTAAGTTGATACCACTATTTCTCTGAGATGAGTCAAGGGTCAGTTTAAGACAGATTTGACTGCAAATCATGTTTTTCTTTGTGCTCAACAGCAGAGTAAGGGTAAAATCTGTATGATAGTGTAAGATAGATAAACAATACTTAGGCAGTGATGGAAAACACTGTCCAGTTATCTCCCTTGATATGCTTACTTTTGTTCAAAGTTAGACTATTAAGGGCTTACAGTTGGTTAAAAATAATACCTTTATGTCAAGTTTGAAAGGGATTCACTGAGTTGAAGCATTGATTAATATAAAAAAGAGGCTCATTTTATTTTCCTGCATTAACACAGGGGTGGTAAAGTTCAGGAGTTATCCTGATTTCAGGATTTAAGCTTATCTATCAGTGCAAAACTGAAGTTTATTGCCTAAACTATTTTTTAATATCTTAAAATGAGTAGTTTTTGGCTAGTAAATGCCTTAAAACTTGTTATTAGTTGTATTTAATCAGTTTTAAAAGTCTTGTCAAGTCAATATTTGAAATTCAGGATTGAATATTATGGCTTTTCAGGATTGCTATTTTCTGACTGTTATCACCCCTGTTAACATCATGAGTCTCATGATGTGTTAATGCAATAAAGACAGATGTGATTATTATTCTTACATTTGACCTCATTCCAACCAAAATTGCGCCTAAAAAGCTGGTAAAACATTAAAATAGACACCTTTATTACATTTGAACTCTAAAAGCAAAATCGGCCACCTCTAAGCTTTGAATGTCACAATATCATTTTTGTGCACAATCTTTCACAAGCTAAAGCATCAATAAACTGGTCATTCTGGGCCACAGTCTTACTTCCATTACCCTAAACGCACATTTTTATTTGGTCCAAGCAAAGTACCTCATCTGACGAGAAAGAAGATGGCATTTGTTATAAATGGCAGGAAAATTGATAAATTTTCATGTGATTCACTGGAGTATACATATGAATAAATGAAAACAAAACTTATCATGTTGACAATATTTCACAATTGTTCAAAATAGCTAATGACTTTGGTACTTCTGCTAGAATTTCAAGTTGACAATATTACAAACCATGCTTAAACCTTATGTGTTGTTCAATTTCAGATCTGGAACATTGACAATGATTTTGACAAGTTAAAAGTGATAGAAGCTCATGATAACCCAGTCTGTACTCTTGCATCAGCAAGGAATATGTTATTCAGTGGTTCTCTCAAGGTTATCAAGGTAATAACCTCCTGCCAAGGCTGCCAGGTAGTGTTCTCTGTGGAGACAAATGGCCCATATCCCCCAAGTACTGCATTAGACCTGTTACCCACACATGCTCCAAAAAGTTAACACTAAATGTACCTTTTTGCAAGAAATCCTTTATTCAGGATTTTGACCAAGTAAGACTTAGGCGATGCTGGCAGAAACCAGATTTCTGTCAGTGGCGTCTCCGGCTTGGCCCCCTCTCAGGTGTGGGGGGCAGGGTCGGGCCATTGCGGCAAATCCAGCAAGCATCTGAGAAATTTCAGGGTGGGCACTCTTAATGTGAACACTCTAAAAGGGAGGGTCTGCGAGGTGGTGGAAACACTATCTCGTAGAAAAGTAGACCTTTGTTGTGTCCAAGAGACCAGATACCGGGGTGGTCATTGCCGTATAATAACGGGCAAAGACTCAAGGTACAAACTGTTCTGGTCTGGAAACAACAAGGGTACTGCTGGTGTTGGAGTGTTTGTGGCGGAGAAGTGGATAGAGAAGGTATTTGAGGTCAAGCGAGTCTCCGACCGGATCATCCTGGTGAAGATCATAGTCGGTCAGGGGGTGCTTTGTCTTCTGTCTGTCTATGCCCCACAGTGTGGTCTCAGTGATTCTGTAAAGGATCTATTCTACGACCAACTTAGGGCCGTGACTGCAATGATCCCAGCATCGGAATTCCTCATCCCATGTGGTGATTGGAATGGCCATGTAGGCAGTACAGGCTCCGGTTACAATGAGTTCATGGAGGCTATGGGTATGGCAAGCCAGACCCTGATAGTGAGGGTGAGAGGATCCTGGAATATGCACTAGCATATGACCTGTTCCTCGGTAACACATGTTTCAAGAAACGTGACAGTCACCTCATCACATACAGGTCCGGTAATACAGCAACCCAGATAGACTTCATGTTATTTCGAAAGAGCCTGCGCAAACTTGTTATGGATGTGAAGGTGATTCCTGGAGAGGAGGTTGCTCTGCAGCATCAGCTCCTTGTGTGCGACATGATGATTGATATGCCGCCCCAAATCAAGCGCAAATTCACCCCACGTCCAAAAGTGTGGAAGCTCAGAGATCCTCAAACCTGTAGCCGATTCCAGGAAGTCTTCAAGGCACATGTGCCCGCTGTGGAAACTGAAGCGGCTACTACTACTGAGGAAATCTGGGCGAAACTCAAGATAGGTTTGCTGAAGACAACAGAGGAGGTGTGCGGCTTAACAAAGCCCCACCGATGGCGACGTGAAACTTGGTGGTGGAATAAGGAAGTAGATGATGCCATCACAGCCAAGCGCCAAGCTTTCAAAGCATGGAAGGCTGGCAAATGCACACGAGCATCATATAACACTGCCAAGCGCATCTCCAGACGTGTGGTGCACCATGCACGCCACGAAGCAGACAAGGTGGTCTATGAGGGCATTGACCACAAGTCGTCTGATATCTTCCGCCTCGCCAACCAGATGAGGAAAGAGAATGTTGATGTTGTAGGCGACAAGCCAGTGAAGAATGACACTGGGGAAATGTCAATGAGCGAGGAGGCAAAGCAGAATGCATGGGCTGAACATTATGAAAGGCTTCTCAACGTTGAATTTGATTGGGACCCTGATCACCTGTCCAATGAACCTCCGTTAGAAAGCCCGCCTATCCCAATCACTATTGACATGGTGAAGAAGGCCATCTCAAAGATGAAGTCGGGCAAAGCTGCAGGTCCATCAGGCATAGTGGTGGAGATGATCAAGGCAGCAGGTGATACAGGGGCCACCATGATCCGAGATCTTGCTACTGCGATTATCCGTGACGGCAAGGTCCCAACTGACTGGGAGGAAAGTTTCATTGTCTGCCTTTACAAGGGCAAGGGTGATGCTTTGGATAGAGGCAACTATCGAGGCCTCAAGCTGACTGAGCAGGCCATGAAGATCCTAGAGAGGATTGTCGATGGTCTCATAAGACAGGTGGTGTCTATTGACGACTCCCAGTTTGGCTTTGTCCCAGGAAGAGGCACTACAGATGCAATCTTTGTGGTCCGGCAGCTGCAGGAGAAATACCTAGCAGTGAACAAGAGGCTTTATATGGCCTTCGTGGACCTAGAGAAAGCATTTGACCGTGTCCCTCGGAAGGTTATCTGGTGGGCCCTGAGAAAGCTAGGCGTTGAGGAATGGATTGTGCGGTTAGTCCAGGGAATGTACGCTAATGCACGAAGCCGGGTTCGTGTTGGTGAGGGTTTCAGCAAAGAGTTTGAGGTGAAGGTCGGGGTCCATCAGGGATCCGTACTCAGTCCCTTGCTCTTCATCATTGTGCTGGAGGCCTTGTCACGTGAGTTTCGGGCTGGTGTTCCCTGGGAGGACCTATATGCAGATGATCTTGTCATCATTGCTGACTCCCTAGAGGAATGTGTCAGGAGGCTCTTGATATGGAAAGAAGCCATGGAGAAGAAGGGATTGAGGATGAATGCAGAAAAGACAAAAGTCATGATCTGTGGTACAGGCCTGGACCTCTTGCAGAGTTCAGGCGAATACCCATGCGCTGTCTGTCGTACAGGAGTAGGCAACAACAGCATCTACTGCAATGGCTGCAAACTTTGGGTGCATAAGAAATGCAGTGGGCTACAAAGACTGACACCAAATCCTGATTATAGGTGTGCACGGTGCATGGGAAATGCTCGCCCTATTGACGGCAGACCACAGAGTGAAGTCCAGGTCGGACCTGATAAGCTTGAGGTGGTAGCTTCCTTCTGCTACCTAGGTGACATGCTTTCTGCTGGTGGAGGCTGTGAAATGGCGGTCACTACTCGTGTGAAAACCGCCTGGAAGAAGTTCAGGGAGCTACTACCAGTTCTCACATCCCGCCACCTCTCTTACAAGACCCGTGGCCATGTGTACAGCTCTTGCGTGCGGAGCGCCATGCTCCATGCCAGTGAAACTTGGCCACTTACCAAGACGAACCTGTAGCGCTTGCAACGCAATGATAGGGCCATGATCAGACAGATCTGCAGTATCAAGCCAGAGGATGTGGCCAGGGTAAGGTCAAGCGAGCTACTGGCAAAGCTTCAGCTTGAGGACCTCGACCTCATTTTGAGAGAGAGAAGGCTTCGCTGGTTTGGGCATGTGGCGCGTTCGAGTGGTGCAATCAGAACAGCATATGATATGCAGATTGACGGCAAGCGGGGGGCAGGGAGGCCCAAGCAAACATGGAAGAAACTGACAGAGAAAGACTGCCGTGAGTGGAAGCTCACCACAGTTGACCCTCAAGAAAGGAGCACCTGGAGATCAGGTGTGAGATCTGCTATGCGTGCAGCTAGCCAGTTACCTGGAAAGGGGCCCACTGATGTGGATGATGCCCCTGCACCTGCACGTTAATCAAAAATCCGATTATGATATGATATGAAGACTCAATTTCACTCAAAGCAGTCTACTTAGCTACAGAGACTGATTAAACGCAACACTGTCTGATCTCCTTATTATTATTTATTTTATAGTTACGACTGTTGCCTTGACACAGTCTGATGGAATATTAAAAGTTTGCATGTTTAGATATTATATCTCTCAGGTGGGGAATAACAAAGGTGCTGATCAGATTGCGCAGATGAACAGGCTGGTCTGCACCTTTGTTGTTTGCATGCATCAAAATTATGGTTCTCTAACGATGAGGCCCAAATAATTTTAAATTGTTGTTTACACTATATGAGCCGTGACATGAGATTTCAAACAATGTGGTATGTGCAACCAGCAAAGCCTCAGATCAGCCTGCGCATATGCGCAGTCTGATCACAGCCTTTGGTTGTCCCTTGACTATTCTGTGACTGTTAAGCTACGGACTGAACACCATTTGGAGTTTCTAAGCTTAAAAGGAGGCTGCACAGGCCCTTATGCGTCTACACTTGTCAATATGCCACATTGTTGGAAATCTCATGTCGCGGCTCATATGAACTTCTGATCTCCAGTCAATCAAATGGTGCAATGGTGTAATAATAACTTAACATCTCAATATTACTGGAAACTTGTTGAAAGAGACGTTGAGCTGAATCTATAACACTTTTCAGCCCTTTGGTTCCTTCTGAATATTCACTGCTCACTTGTTTATCATTGTACATTAGCTTCTAAAAATAGTTTTATGTTAAAAGAATTTTAACAATTGACAGTTGGCATACTTTGCCCTTGTGCCACAAATATTTCATATTTTCTCAAATGTGAAAATCAAGTGGAGATCAGTTCTTGACTCAAGACCGAGGGACTGTGGGTTCGAACCTCGCCAGCTTCACTTTGTTGTGTCCTTGAGCAAGATACATTTTATCCTAGCTTAGTACTTGTTGAACATAGGAAGACCCGTCCTTACATAACTGAAAGATTGTTGATTGGACGTAAAGAATCAAATCAAACAAACAAACGAATGTGGAGATCAGTTGTGCTATGCATGCAGCTAGGCAGCTACCTGGAGGGGGGGCCCACAGATAAGGATGATGCCCCAGCATGTTAATTAAAAACATGAGCCATGGGATTAGGTGATACTCATTCAGAATTTTGTTCTAATGCATGTTAGTGTGTAGCGTCAACCTGAAATGTAGGGATTCATGTATCATTATAAATGTTTAAATATTTTATAAAAAAGCAATATTGACTGTCAAGTAATTGGATATGATGTGATATCCACCATAGAATATCAGTATCAACCTCCTCTGATGGGTTAGTCAATATTAATAACCTGTTTGATATCACATCATATCCAATGACTCAGCAGTCAATATTGTGCCAGTTAAGATTTTGGTACTTATCACACTAGCAAGCAACGAAGACTCAGATGAGCCTGTGCACTTGCAACCTTCGGAATGCTGATGAAGACTGGCTAAATTTTAGGGCTATAGCCCCACTAGATAGCTTCCTAGATGGCTTTATTCATTGGAGATAGCCACCATAATATGCATGAACATGCTAAATTGTATATTGTTGTCTTGTAGGTCTGGGATGTTCATACTCATGAGTTAAAGAGTCAACTAACAGGTTTAAACCATTGGGTGAGAGCATTAATAGCAACACAAAATCACCTATACAGTGGTTCATATCAAACTATTAAGGTAAGTCTGCAACTTTATTGGTCCTAAGGAAACAGTCTGTCCCTCGTGCATAAACTTTTTCTTTAAACACAAGGGTGAAAGTTTTCAAGATTAATCCTGAATTCAGGATTTTGAGGCTGACCTTCCATAGAAAGTCAGCCTCAAATGCTGAATTAGGGAGATTATATGATTTATATGGTGTCTGTCT
Organism: Loripinus fragilis; assembly: GCA_964019695.1. NCBI lineage: Eukaryota > Metazoa > Mollusca > Bivalvia > Lucinida > Lucinidae > Loripinus > Loripinus fragilis. The sequence continues at coordinate 69,085,114 of OZ026516.1, forward strand.
AAAGCCAATTGACCATTTAAACTTGAAATTTTGAATATTTAGTGGGCATACAGTAAGTTTTAAGATCAGAGTTTCGAAAATTCAGGATTTTGGAAATTGTGAACTTTCACCCATGTAATGAACTTCTCTTCCTGAAACACTGGTCCAAAATTTAAAATAATTTTACAGGAAGGTTCCCCATAATGTCCTCTACCAAAATTGTACAAATCGTTCTGCTCAGCCAAACAAAAGAGTCACTAGAGCTGTAGATAAGAAGTACGTTTGAACATCTCATGAACCACTGATCCAAATTCAAGGTATTTTCATAGAAATGTTCCTCATAATACCCTTTACCAAAATTGCAAACCATCTTGCTGAACAAAACTGCCTCCAGAGCTAAATATATACAAGTCTTAAACAGAGTCTCCACCTTAACCACTGGCCCAAATTTAAAATAGTTTCATAGAACTGTTCCTCAAAATGCCCTCTACCAAGATTGCACAAATCTTTCTGCTCTACTGAACAAAATGGCCACCAGAGCTAAAAATAGAAATATCTTTAAGCAACATCTCCTCTTAAACCACTGGCCCAGATTCAAAATAATTCCATAGAAATACTCTTCATAATGCTCTCTACCAAAATTGCACAAATGGTTCTGCTCCCCAAAACGAATTGGCTGCCAGAGCTTAAAATAGAAATATCTTCACACTCCTTAATGACCTGCCCAAAATCAAAATAATTTTACAGAAACTGCTGCTTAAAATATTGCTTCTTGTAGAGCTAAATATAATTTGAGCCCCAACATGAGACTTCCAACAATGTGGTATGTGCAACCAGCAAAGCCTCCGATCAGCCTGCGCATATAAGCAGTCTGATCAGAGCCTTTGCTAGTCATTGAATATTCTATGAGTGTTAAGCTACTGACTGAAAATTGTTTAGAGTTTCTAAGCTTAAAAGGAGGCTGCACATGCTCGTCGGAGTCTACACACGTCAAAATACCACATTATTGGAAATCAAATATCCCGGCTCATATGCCTTTAAACATCAAATCTCATGAGCAAGGACTCAGGTGAGCAATGTAGGACCCCAAGGTACTCTTGTTTTTAGCTCACCAGAGCCGAAGGCTCATTGTGAGCTTATAGTATTGGACTCGAGTCGGCGTTCGTGCGTGCTTCCGTCCATGCGTGCGTCCGCCCACACTTTCAAACATGAATATCTCTCAACCAGTTGGCCAATTGTAATCAAATTTCATCAGAAGCATCATTGGGATTGGGGATTGATTGCATTAGGTTTTGGGTAAGATTGGATCAGAACTCTGGTTTCCATGGCAACAGATAGCTCCCATAGGGTTATAATGGGGAAAATCTTGTGACCACTCTAGCTCCTTCTTTTTTGGTTTGTTCTTCTTCAGTCTTGCAGGTAACGAGGACAACCATAAAATCTCGAATGGATTTGAAATTCGGCAGGATCCGACCAGGAACTTATGAGTTAGCTGCCCTTGAGTGTCTGGAAAAATCCCCATAGACTTATAATGGGAGAAATGTTGTGACCACTCTAGCACCTTCATTTTTTGATGGATCTTCTTCATTCTTGCAGATAACAAGACCAACTATAAAAGCTCACATGAGTTTGAATTTCGGCAAGATTCCATCACTGACTTAGGAGTTAGCTGCCCTTGAGCGTCAGTAAAATCAATGAATAATGTTGTGACCACTCTAGCCGCTTCGGTTTTGATTGGATCTTTTTCATTCTCGCAGGCAACAAGTAAACCCATAATATCTCGAATGGGTTTGAAATTCAGCAGGATCCAACCAGGGGCTTATGAGTTACCTGCCATTGAGCCTTTGGAAAAAAACCCATAGACATATAATGGGAGAAATGTTGTGACAACTCTAGTGCTTTCAATTTTGAATGGATCTTCCTCATTCTTGCATACAATAAGGACAACTATTAAAGCTTGATGAGTTTGAATTTCGGCAAGATTCCATTACTGACTTCGGAGTGAGCTGCCCTTGAGCATCAGAAAAATGAATGAATAATTTTGTGAACACTCTAGCTCCTTCATTTTTGATTGTATCTTCTTCATTCTTGCAGGCAACAAGTTAACCCATAATATCTCGAGATGGGTTTGAAATTCAGCAGGATCCAACCAGGGACTTATGAGTTACCTGCCCTTGAGCGTTTGGAAAAATCCTTATAGACTTATAATGGGAGAAATGTTGTGACCACTCTAGTGTTTTCAATTTTGAATGGATCTTCTTCATTCTTGCAGACAATAAGAACAACTATTAAAGCCTGGATGAGTTTGAATTCAGTCAAGTTCCCATCACCTATTATGGAGTTAGCTGCCCTTGAGCATCTTAAAAATTAAATTGATAATGTTGTGACCACTCTAGCGCCTTCATTTTTTATTGGATCTTCTTCATTCTTTCAGGTAACAAGGACAACCATAAAAGCTTGGATGAGTTTGATCCAAAGTAGAACCAACTTTAGACTGTGGAGTTAAGTTCCCCTGAGCATCATAAAAAATCTGCATGGACTTACAATGGGAGATCTGTTGTGACCACTCTAGCACTTTTATTTTTGAATGGATCTTCCTCATTTGTAGGTAACAAGGACTTCCATAAAAGTTTGAATGAGTTTGATTTTCCGCCACACCCATCCACCAGCTACAGAGTTAGCTGCCCTTGAGCATCTAAAATATAGCTATATAATGTTGTGACCACTCTAGCACCTTCATTTTTCGTTTGATTTTCTTCATCCCTGTAGGTTACCAGGACATACATAAAAGTATGGATGAGTTTGAATTTCAGTCAGATCCCATAACTGACTAAGGAGTTAGCTGCCCTTGAGTATCTGAGAACGACACTTTCACCAGGTTTCCAATGCAATTTTTATTCAGATCTTTTTAATACTTGCAGATAACTAGAACTGGCATAATATCTTTTGTTTTTGAATTCCTGGTCACTGTTTCAAGTTCAGGTAATCTGCCTTTGAGCATCGTAAATTATGGTGTCTCCAAATATTATGCTGGTTCCATGGTGAGCGATCGTTGCCCATTGGGCTACTTGTTTATATACCTTATGTATGCTATGTTTCAGATCTGGGATCTTCAGTCACTAGAGTGTCAACGTCAGTTAGAGACGTCGGGAGGAAGTGTATATAGTATAGCAATCACCAATCATCACATACTCTGTGGAACATATGAAAATGTTATTCATGTAAGTTAACTATACTGAAGGACTTTAAAACGCACCACCTGCTTAAATGCTAATTTATGTCTAAAATTGGATATTTTCATTATGTAAAAAATAAAATTGACAAGTTCCCTCATTTAGCTTGCATTCAATAAGAAAATCGAAACGCTGTGGCTTATGATTGCCGTGACATTGCAATAATTCTGAGACAACTCAAATTCAAAAAGTCACAGAGTATACATACCTTCCATAATGAACGAAAAAATTTTTTCGAACCAATGTTTGTTCTTGAAAGCAAAAGGAAAGACAAAATCAAATCATGATTTTTAGGCCTCTGGCAGCATTCATTACGTCTACATGACGTCAATGTTTTTTGTCGTAATTGGCCGTTTATATCCTAAGGATCAGGAATAATCATAATATTTTTGTTGCCAACAGATACTCCTCAATCAGTTGCATAAAAGACAAAAGTATCGTGACATGCGCGGACTTCACCCGTCTGTTATTGATGTTTGAAAATTTAAGACTGAAGTTAGCAAAGAAATGCTGCGAGTTGGAGTGTAATAAAAGGATTATTTCTGAAAACTTTTGTTTTTTCCATTTGTTAAGACATCTGGCTGCCACCTAAAAGTGTTTGCTTTCAAATTGAATCAAATTCACATTTGTCAGACAACAATTGTTGAAAAACACTTACGTCCATATTACGTCAGAATGAACAGCATGAGCAAATGGAAATCATGGCAAATCATTGTCCATTTTGCAAGAGGGTAAAAAATGATAAAGAAAACATCCTCAAATTAATCATGTGGAAGAGACAGAGAATGTAAAATGGTGCGTTTTTAAAGTCCCTCAGTATAGAATGTCTACGTCGGTTAGAGACGTCGGGAGGAAGTGTATATAGTATAGCAATCACCAATCATCACAAACTCTGTGGAACATATGAAAATGTTATTCATGTAAGTTCACTAGAGTGTCTTTGATAGTTAGAGATGTCGGGGAGGAAGTGTATATAGTATAGCAATCACCAATCATCACATACTCTGTGGAACATATGAAAATGTTATTCATGTAAGTTCACTAGAGTGTCTTTGATAGTTAGAGATGTCGGGGAGGAAGTGTATATAGTATAGCAATCACTAATCATCACATACTCTGTGGAACATATGAAAATGTTATTCATGTAAGTTCACTAGAGTGTCTTAATAGAGATGTCGGGAGGAAGTGAATATAGTATAGCAATCACCAATTATCACATACTCTGTGGAACATATGAAAATGTTATTCATGTAAGTTCACTAGAGTGTCTATGATAGAGATGTCGGGAGGAAGTGTATATAGTATAGCAATCACCAATCATCAATCATCACATACTCTGTGGAACATATGAAAATGTTATTCATGTAAGTTCACTAGAGTATTTACGTCAGTTAGAGACGTTGGGAGGAAGTGTATATAGTATAGCAATCACCAATTATCACATACTCTGTGGAACATATGAAAATGTTATTCACGTAAGTTCACTAGAGTATTTACGTCAGTTAGAGACGTTGGGAGGAAGTGTATATAGTATAGCAATCACCAATTATCACATACTCTGTGGAACATATGAAAATGTTATTCATGTAAGTTCACTAGAGTGTTTATGTTAGTTAGATACGTCGGGAGGAAGTGTATATAGTATAGCAATCACCAATCATCAATCATCACATATGAAAATGTTATTCATGTAAGTTCACTAGATACATGCTACTTTGTGACATAATTAAAAGATAAATTTTCGTACTTTATGCAGCATATCAAAGTATTGTAAAACCACATTTTACAACCCAAACTCTGTGGAGCGCAGTGACTCAGTTGGTAGAGCATTAGACTGGGGATCGAGACACCCCTGGCAGAGGCACTTTTGTGTCCTTGAGCAAGACACTTTATCAGCTGCTTAATACTGGTTCAACCCAGGAAGACAGGAAATTGTTCCGACATGACTGAAAAATTGTTGACTGGGATGTATTTAAGCATCATAAATAAGACAGGCCAAACTCATTTATTTTGTTACCCATTTACAAAATGAGTTCTGACCATAACTCATTCTAATGCACTTGGTTTTGTAACGTGATGTCTGATTGGAGAACATAAAAAACTTGCGACAGTGTGATATACTGTCAGAAATAGTTTGACGTCAATAATTTTGTTGGATGACATGCAGCTTTATGCGGCCTGCAATGCTCCAATTGAGACAAAACTATGGCAATGCAATTAAAATAGGGATAACCATATTCAAAATTTTAATTTGGGGAGTCATTTCGTCGGATATATGGTCAAATTTACGTCTTACGTCTCTGCTCGTGTGTCACCGTAAAACTAAATTTCCGACCGTATAATCGATGATGTACTTCCACAAATGAAAATTTCAAATACAGTTATCAGCTACTTGTCTGTTGGATAATGCATCATGACTGCAACAGCTTTTCATCAGGGCCTACACTGTTTGCTAAGGTAAAAGAGATCTTCAGACAAAAAAATACAATATTTTAAAAATTAAAAAAAAATTAACCTGACACTCCTAGATATATACAGTGGACCATCCCAGCTTTATTGTATCAAACCAGTTGGAAGAACCCATTAGTATACAAAGGGTTGATAGAACAATGTTTCTCTGTTACTCAGGTCTGGGAGCTGGACTCGCAGCAACAATTAACAACACTACGTGGTCATTCCGGGACAGTGTACGCCCTCGCAGCATGTAACACATCAAGTGGTACCAAAGTCTTCAGTGCCTCATATGACAGATCTCTTAGGGTAGGTACCTGGGTGTTTTGTTACATTGGTCTATGTCTAGAGTCCCAAGAAATTTCACATTAGCAAGCACAGTCGGGAAAGTCTGGCACAATTCGAGAATCAAATCAACCCTCGGGTGTATGTAAGGCACAATTCGAGAATCAAATCAACCCTCGGGTGTATGTAAGGCCTCTTATGCATAGTACTATGTACGAAAAAGCTCCGTTTTGTTAGCCAGAACTGGCGTATGGAATAATAGTACTGTAGCATCTGGGTCTAGTCCTATTAAAATTCATTATTTTGAATACCACTGACGTTTTATCAACAGAATAAATGAAGTTTATGATTTTTCAATAAAATATCTCTATAGCGATATTTTATTGAAAAAACATAAATTTCATTTACAACCATTTATTTTGCTACAATCACACTTGTTATTGTGTTGGCATGGTTTCTGTGACTTCGGTGTCATGTTATGTAGCGTCAGCGTCGCTTTATCAAAAAAGATCCTCGATGTTCAACCGAATTCCACGGAATTGGCCAAGGAAGTTCCGATTGTAGCAAGCAGTGTATTCTCAGATAAAGTGTACTTGAGCAAGACACTTTATATGCTGCTTAGTACTGGCTCAACTCAGACATGACAGAAAATTGTTGACTGGGATGTAAAGCATCAACACAAACAGATGTTTGATTGCTATAAGCAAAGCTGCTTGATAAAAAAGATGTTTGCTATAAGCAGTGATGCTTGTTATCAAATCCTGTCATGTGCTTGTATATCATTTTATTTTATGCTTAGAAGTGAAATCAATGCATATCAAACCAAAAAAAGTGATATCAATCACTAGTTAGGCTTGTCGAGCATTTTGTCTCTTTTTTGCAATGAGTTTAATTAATTCAATAATACAAGAGCATTAATGTTGGATTTTATTTATCATATGACATCATATGACATTAAAATTATTTTAAATTCATATTTTTTGTCATAAAAACATTAGGGTTTTGCCATATGCTTGGTAATAGTTATACCATGGGTTGTCCGCCTGTACGTGGAGATGATCCACGAGCTTTAGCGAGTGGATTATCTTACGTACAGGCGAACAAACATGGTATAACTATTTTATACCACCTACATCAGTGTAGACCTTGCACATCATGAGATATTTTGTGCTAAAGTTGGTAAGGGTGGTATAAACGGTATAAGCCTCATTTCATAATGTTTCTCAAAAATCTATAAACCACTAGTGGTTTATCGATTTTAATGCATGGCATCATATCACTCCCAGAAATAAAGTTGTGATAAATAATGTTACAAAATCTGTAAACCACTAGTGGTTTCTCGAATTTAATGTATGGCATTATATCACTCCAAGACACGAGGTCATATGCTAATAGATTTTAGGGTATTCTGGGATCTTGTACAGCATCAGCATAAAGTTGCCATTTAGGCATTCATACATGGCTACATATTGAGTCTACTGGCTTAATATTCAGTCTGAGCCTTTCAGTCAGGGATTTTCCTCGGCCTGATTTGGGGCCAAATATCGGCCCCTTCCCAATTAAAAAATGAAGAAAAACTCCCCAATGGTGGTAATCATGCCCAATATCTTAGTTCTACATTTTGGTGAAAATTTCATGAAAATCAGAACAAAAATAGCCAAATTAGGAAAGCATGAAAATTTGCATAAAAATGTGAATGAAAACCTGTTTTCATTCACATCTTTAGGCAAATTTTCCATGAGTTATGTGAATGACAATTAAAGCCACAAATGCTTTACACTGCTAATTTCTAAAAGGCAGTCCAGCTCTTTTGTCCTGCATCAAATTTCCCAATTTTTATTATCCAAATACTTTTTTTCCCAAATTCAGCAGGCCCCTGTCCCCGACTTCAGAAAGGTAGGAAAATCCCTTTCAGTATAGGACCAGAGAAGGCTCTAGTGAGATCGTCTTTTTGGTTGGTCATACCATAACAGTGACCTATATTACGGTGACTGGAAACTCCACTTTTCAGCCAGATAGGTATGTCGGGGAAAGTGTCAGTAATTTACACCTGGTGCGCCATTCATCGTATACACAAAATTGCGACGCAGCCTTAAGAAACCGCTGCATTTATATGTACTTTGAAGAGCTTACTTTGTTGTAAATATCGCTCATTGCTATTATGCTATATCTTGTTAACAGCATTCGAAAAATGATATATGAAATATGTCTAAATGATATTTTTCTGCAATATTCAAACTAATCATATGGAGTTATGACCATATGAATATCGGCTGATTTTATGAAAGTTGTGGAATTGGTCAAATATGGCTTCTTTGCCGTCTTTCTTACTTCAACAATACCTTGTTCACTGTGACGAATAAAGCTTCGAACATGGCTATGTCTGTGCCTTTATTAATTTTCACGAACTAAGATGCCCTGTGATTCATAATTACATGTATACTTTTCCAGTGTTGGTAAAAAGTTTTGGTAAACAATAGAGAAATTACACTGTGTATTCCAAAATTGCAATTAAAGCAAATGTTTAGATAAATGATATCGATTTCCCCTCATTTACCTCTGTAATATGACCGACAGAGTTATTTGAGTTGAGTTATGCAGAAATCAAAATTTTTTTTGTGTCAAAAGTATTCAGTGCATGGGTTAAAGTTTTCAGGATTATTCCTGAATTCAGGATTTTGAGGCTAACTTTCTATAGAAAGTCAGCCTCAATATGCTGAATTAGGAAGATTACATTAGTTTCTCTGATTTATATTGGGTCTGTCTAAAGACAATTGACCATGTAAACTTCAAATTCTGAATATTTAGTGGATATATTGCAAGTTTAAGATCAGAGTTTGGAAAGTTCAGGATTTTTGAAACTTTGAACTTTCACCCATGTCCGTGTGTCCTGATAAGAGTATGTGTGCTTGTAAGGTTAATAACTGTAAGCTTGTGCAGCATAAGTTTTCAATATTTCATGGTTCAAAAGGAAAGGTAGGAATATCCCTGAATACTGTTTCATGATATAAAGTTGATCAATGAGACGCACGATGTTCTGGTTTGGGTTAACGTTTCCTGCCTACACTCTCCAGGTAGGTGATAAGCTGTTTCAGAAAGTCATCATGCGCTGGGTACGTCTGAGGGATCAGGTCCGCTGTAGCTGAAAACATAAATAAGCAAGATATTAATTTAAAAAAAAGAGTGTGAGTAAAATTGTAATTAACCCTTAAAGCGCCAAGAAAAAAATGTATCTGAAAATGTCATCTGCTGAAGTCGTCTGTTGCAAATAATTGCCCAACATTACTGACTAATTTAAGTATAGAAGCAAACAGGATGGACCCAGACCAGACTGTTCATATAGGAGCAGTCTGATCTTGGTCTACACTGTTTGTCATAGAGGCTTCTTAAACATTTCAGCAGATGAGAAAAGCAGACTACTTTTGTTGCGATTGGCGCTTTAAGGGCTAATTTCTTATCTGTTAGTTAAAACATATTTTTTGCTCAAAAGAACTACCTCATTGAAACAGATCTTTCTAGTACCTGGGACATAATTTTTTTGTGGAGAAATAAGAAAATGATTGTTTTTATTAACCCTTTGCTCCATAATAACGCCCTTTGGCGCCTTTGAAATATCATGTATTTGTAAATATTATGCTTTTGAAATGCTAGTCAGTATAGGAAACAGTGAAGGCTCTGGTCAGACTGCTTCTGAAAAAAATAATCTAGGTCTTCACTGCTTCACTTGCCCAGAGGTAACTTGAGTTCTATATTCATAGTATGGTATCTATATTTATAGTATGGTAAAAATTTCTGGTAGAAAAATATATATTTACAATTTTTGCTTATGAACTTTTCAAGATCAAATTGAAAAATAGTAAATAATACCAGAAATACATATATTTGGGTCAAAATACTTCTAAATATTGTAGTCAGATAACTGTAGTTCATGTTCATGCAAATGGTTTTATCTAAAGTTTATCCAGCGTGTTACAATATTGCAAACCGTATCAAACCAGGAAGTAACTCAAAAAATACTGATAAGCATGCTGTCGATTGCTCAAAAGCTGTATGTTGGGGCGTAAAGTGATCTATGTGAGATGTATAAATTGTTCATACAACAATGTGGCCAAAGGTATCCATCTCCTTGATAAAAAGCAATTTTTGTTTATACAAGAAAAATTTCATGCAAGTAAGAGCTTTTGACAGATATATCCCCTTAAAACAGTGCATTTCTAGAATTATTGTAAAAATTACCATGACAAAGTTCATGGGTGAACTTACATGGATATGAAGCAAATATAAAATAGCAATATGCAATAAAATATGAAAACAATTACACTTTTGGTTCTCAAGTAGAACGCATTTATAGTGAATGTAAATTTTTAAATATTATGACTCTCATTGATGCTAATGTTAACCTCACCGAAAAAACATTTTAATTTGTCTTCTTGTTGAAATGACTGCTTTAAGAAAACTACAGACACCTGAAAACTACAATAAATATGTTTATTACATACATCAATTTGCTTTCATTTGGTACTTTTTTCATGTTGGTAGCTTCTATCGTTTTGTAGCAAAATTTTTCAAAATTCTGGAAATGCATTGATTTAAAAGATGACGTCACAAAGTGAGGAACAATTATGTCTATTGGCAGAAGTTTAGCAAGGGGAATAAAAATTATTTCTAATGAGGGCCCTAGCCTATATACCGTTATTTCACTTTACATAGTGTATTGAGAGGAAATTGATTTATTGTTTCTCAAGAATATCCAGACTGGGTATAATTGTGTGCTTTTCTCAGGAGTGGACTTCAAAAGTGAAAGGATTGCTACATTGTTAAGTGGAAGGATATTCTGGCTCTCCTGGGAAAATCCTATGGGCTTCTATGCCAGAAAACCTGACTTTGTTGCATGCGAACAACAAAGGTGCAGACTAGCCTGCGCATCCCCGCAGTCTGATCAGCACCTTTGTCAAGTTAGAGAACCACTGTACTCAAACAGCGCAGTCATCATGTGGTGGTTGCGGTTGAGGAGTGCACAAAATAGTGTATCTAGCTGTTATAAAGGGCAATATTTTGGTCAATATTTTACTTCTAAAAATATTCATCACCAATTATTGTCACTTTTACGAGGGGCATTTGTAAAGTTCTTAGCATGGTCTTTTATTTCAGTAACAGATTTTCAAACCTGAGCATGTGTGGTATCATTTTAAAAAGCTATATTTCCTCTATGTTATGGCGCAAATTTTATAAGGATATAATAATGCAGACATGAAAGATATTATTATTGTGAATGCATGTACTGTTTGTATACTGGAAACCGCAAAATTTCAGTGGAAAATATAACATTTTACCTTTTGAAAAGTGTGCAGAACATTAACAATAGTTCATGAAATTAGATAATTTCGACCATTTGGTTGGTCACAATTTGGTACAGTTATTATACAATTGATGACCGAGTGGGATGTTTCTAATAACTAAATACCAGAACAGCAAACAAAGCAATATGCTATTTTTCTGACTAAAACACAATGCACATGTTTAAAAAATATATAATCGACAGTAGTTTAAAAATGCTGCGCGTTGGTATTTTTGTCAAACACACAATTCTCTTTGTACTGAAACCAAAACACATTTTGTAAGCCAGAACAAAGGAATGATAACTTCTAATCTTCCCATGGGACAGAGTAAGTTTTACTATGAGTTGATGTTCTGGTTCATTTCAATTGCAAATGTTGGCAAACAAAAAAGTAAAAATACCTTGAGAGTAGAAATCAATAAATTTTGTGAGGTTAAAGCGATACCATGAGAAGTTCTAATGCAATCAACAAACTGTGAGGGGTTGAGTTATCCCACCCACTTTATGCTTACTTTAGCTAAAATGCAAAATAACAGAACTTTAATGTGACAAAAGTTCAAAAATAGAGGCTGGAGCATTTTGAAAGTTATTCAAACTTTTCCTACTGTACGCATAGTTATGTATATCGGGTGTTCTGGCCCAGTGATCGGGGCGTTGACTGCAACATATTGATTTTATTTAGACACTGGACTACTGGGCCAGAACACCCTATATATAGAACTATGCGTACAATATGAAAAAGCTTGAATAACTTTCAAAATGCTCTGTCCTTAGATTTCAAACTCTGTGCACAATAAAGTACTGGTATTTTGCATTTTATCTAAAGTAAGCATAAATTCCAGAACATAAGCAAAAATTTCTTTCATCTTCTTTTACAGGAAAAAATCACATTTTTGGCATAACTCTGGTGCTGTAACGACTATCACTCAACCCACAAAAAAATTTGTTACGCAGATACACAGCTGGATTTATAAGTGATAATAATTCGCAATGAATATTTTCAGAAGTAAAAAGTTGACTGAAATATTACCTTTTTTAACAGCTGGGTACACTATTTTGTACACTCGTCGACTGCAACCACCACATGATTACTGCCCTGTTCGAGTACAGTGGTTCTCTAGCTTGTTTGTTTTTTGCTCTATGATACACGCAAATTTCTAATATTCTAACTAGTCATTGTAGCTGAGCAGGCTGCTTAGAGCCTTACTTTGATAGAAACCCTTAAGACCTTGGTTTTCTTGCGTTAATGCCCATATCATGATAAACAGCTAGCTACTGAGATCACAGTTGGTTATCATCTATCTATCTCTAGATACTGCCACAGGCCCTCACGGACATAGTTAATCTAAGGCAGGTTAGCGCAGCGTCTGTTAGTATAAGACAGAAAAAGATCAGATTATAGGAAGAAGTTTAAAAGCATGATAGTGAGGATAAAAACAGATGATAGGTTAAAATAGTTAAGAATAGCTAAAATCAGATAAAAACAAGCAAATGGGGATCTATGGGCAGCAGTGTTGCAGCTTGCAGACTGCGGTCTTGAAAGCCTCGAGACTCTGCAAGCATGCAATGGATTGTGGGAAGGATACAGATGTTCAAGACTAATTGGTAACAGGTCAAAGGCCTGTAAATATAAAAAAGGGCAGTGACTGTAAATATAAAAAAGAAGGATGATTACTTCATAGAAAGCTTGATGTCTCAGAAACTGGTGAGATACCCAAACATAAACGATATGAACCGTGACATGATTTCCAACAATGTTGCATTTTGACAAGTGTAGACTTGAAAAAGCCTGTGCAGCCTACTTTTAAGCTTAGAAACTCCAAATAATGTTTGGTCAGTAGCTTAACAGTCAAAGAATATTTAAGCGACTCGCAAAGGCTCTGATCAGCCTGCATGTATGTGCAGGCTGGTCTGAGCCTTTTATGGTCGCACATACCACATTGTTGGAAATCTCATGTTGTGGCTCATATTATGTATTATTTTCCTTATGGTGAGGCTTATTCGGTGATGCCCACAGGGCATCAGATAGATTGTTCTTAAAGAATTTCTAGCGATAAGGCGAGCAATCTCCCTAAACGAGACGTTGGTTTTATTTTGTTGAAATAACGACTGGAGAAACTAGGCACATTCAAGAAATATATATAGACGGGCCGTCAATGCACCATTGCCCCCCGAATTCGTATATTTAAAACGGTATTTCCTTAATGCATGTAATAAATGTACTTCTTATTGAATGAGAATTTATTTCGATCATCAACTGTACTTGTTATTCAGTAACATATATGGGAACTAGACCGTTAAACAAGGGTACCAATCGTCCTATCACGCTATGTACAGTAAAACTATTTATACAGTTGATGTACAATAAAAACGACCATCTTGCAAAGTGGTCTATTTTTTGTCAGATATTTGATGTCTTCTTTCGCTTATACAACCCCTTTCCCCCCTAGACCCAAGACGCCCTTTACATATGTTATATATTTGTATTGCGACATTTAATTGTCCAAAGGGCATCTTGGGTCTTTGGGGGGAAAGCATCTAAAAACAAACTGAAAGACGCCAGTTTCATCTTTTCAATGGCAAACGTCACAATTTTAAGTATATTTCGTACGCATGCGCAGAAGGAATACCGCAAAGTTTTGAAAAGGAAAGGCACTTATATCCTTAATATTTTAGCACTTTTCCTTTTTGAAAACCTGCAAAGGATTTACTAAAACTCTCGTCTAAACGGCACCCAGTCTAAAGACGTAAAATGAGGGGTGGGAGTAGAAGGCGCAAGTTTTAACGGTTTTGTAAATGATGAATCGTTTTGAAACCTATTTTTATGCTTTCTATGTAAATTTTACTACCGGAACAGACCTATTTTAAAAACATTAGGGCAATTTGAAAATTAAGGTTTTATAATCATGTCAACTAGGGAAAATATACGCCTTATCGCTAGAGCTCCTTTGTAGATGGCATGCTCAAGCCAATTAATTTGTAAAACCCCTAATATCTCAGTAGCTTATCGTTTCATATGATAAGTCACATTTAGTGACCCCAACAGGGAATTCCCAGCAAGGTTGGCAATCGACCGGTCAATATGCATATTGACCAGACCAGTGGTCATTACTGGTTTTAACCGGTCATTACTGGTTGATTGGTGGTCAATTGGTCGATTGAAATCCTTGGTTGATGTGAAGATGCTTGGCATTATTTATCCCCCATTTTACTGAACTCTATTAAGACTAAAAGCAGTCTATTAATATAAGATATACACTGAGGTTTAACTGAAAATGGGTTGTTGTTTTTTTTAGTTGATTTTGCTTTAAAAAAAGTATTAATAATTAGTAAGCCGTAAAATAAACAAAAATGAAATGTCAATAGTTTTAGATCTTCAGTCCAAATCATTACCACAACTTTCAGTTCAGACTAACAGTCTTGAACTTATTTTCAAAAAAGGCAAATTCAAGTAATGAAAATAAATAAATAAAATAAAAAAACTAGCCTATGAAAAAAAATATTTAAATCAAGGTCTTATTTAAAAATGAGAGAAATTTAACAAAAAAATCAATACTTCAAATTGATCATCAAAGAGGTCATGGTGTACAAATAAAATATGCTGTATTAGTTAAAATTCAAATGGGTTTGCCTTCTTACCTGAAAAGACAAAGGTGTGAAAATTATAAAGAAAACACTTAATGCTGAACAATATATCAGATATATCAAGGAGTTATTATTTTACTTTAAATGCCCTAGAACAAACAAAACTATTAAAATACTGGGCATGTCTCTCAGACTGAAGAAGGTGTGTCCCGTTTAAAACACCTATCCAATCACTGAGCTTAAAATGTATTGGCTAACTCAGTTGCATCTGAGTGTATATAGAGGTGTGAAAGTGTGGTCATTCAGTTATCTGCTGTTATCAGTTAATGATTAACCAAGTGTCATAATCTAATAAAAGTTGAGCAATAAAACCCTGTATGGGTAATCTATTCTGCCTTTGATGATTCAAGAAAAACTAGTGTTAGGTGCATGGACTGGTAATGCAAAACTCAGTGCTAACTGCTAAGGTCTTGAGATGGAAATCTCACCATGAATAGTGCCCTTGCCAGGACGAAATAGTATTTTTTTTCAATAGATAGAACATAAAACCTGTACAAATATCTCAATCCACCACAAAAACGTCACTTAGAATTTTCAATTGACCACTCAGATTCGTATTGACCAGTATTGACCACTTTTTGGCATATTGACCAGGGCGGTTTTAACCGGTAAAATCCGCTGGTTAAAACCAGGGGTGGTTTCGACCGCCCAACCTTGATTCCCAGGGTGTATACACCACCACTTCCTGGACAAAAAGAGCTAATTATATCTTAGAAACTGTTTGGATCCCCAGATCTAAAACCATATATGAGCCCCGACATGAGATTTCCAACAATGTGCAGCCAGCAAGGCCTCAGATCAGCCTGCGCATATGCACAGTCTGATCAGAGCCTTTGCTGGTTGCTTGAATAGTGTATGACTGTTCAGCTACTGACTAAACATCATTTGGAGTTTCTAAGCTGAAAAGGAGTCTGCACATGCTCATCTGAGTCTACCACATTGTTGGAAATCACATGGTATGGCTCATATATTGTTGTTCCATATGATAAGACATATCAAGTGACACCGAGGGTATGCCCCACCCCCTCCAGATTATGTAATGCTTTAAATAAACAGGGCCTAAATAGGTGCTCTTTGGAGTATTAGGGTTAATCTGTAGATTATAATCATATCTTGTTTTATAGTAAAGTGATCTGTAATTGGTCAGTAATGAACAAATGGAAAACAAATTGTATTTATTAGACAGACATAATATGGGAGCGCAGTGGCTCAGTGGAAGCGTGCTTGAATCGAGACCGAGGGGCAGTGGGTTTGAGCCTCACCGCCGTCACTGCATTGTGGTCTTAGAGCAAGACACATTTATCCTAGCTTAGTACTGGTTCAACCCAGGAAGACCCATCCCTACATAACTGAAAGATTGTTGATGGGACGTAAAGAATCAAATCAAAGAAAGACAGACATAAATCTTTTGCTGCAAAGTTTGAGAAAACAATTAACTAGTGCTGACAGGTTTTGACTGATTTTACTGTTTTACCAACAACAATTTAGTATGTGAGTCTATCCCAAGATAGACTGGTCCCAGTCTCTAATATCATTTTTTTTTCTAGTAAAACTGATACTCTCTTTTTTAAACTTTACTTGGAGAAGTTCTAGGCTTGGACATCAGAAATTTGACTATCAGAGACAATAGCATTTTTATAAGATTTTTACATAGCTAAAATATAATTGTAAATATAATTATATTCATTTGGTGGACTGATGCCAGTCTTATCCCAAGTTAGCGTTACAGTAAGTGGATGGATGCATACCTGGAGGCATGGTTTTTGGAAAGGTGAATTGGTTTAAACATTGATAATTTGTTTGTTTGAAATTTGATTCTTTACATCAACAATCTTTTAGTTAAACAGGGACAGGTCTGGGTTGAGCCAGTGCTAAGCTAGGATAAAAGTTTCTTGCTCAAGGACCACAACGCAGAGACGCGGGTAAGGCTAGAACCCGCGGCCCCTCGGTCTCGAGTCAAGCACCCTACCACTGAGCCACTGCGCTCCCTTAAACATTGATTATATGGTTATACTAAATGGTTGATATTTTGTGATTTGACTCTCAGAAGTACATCAGTTTACCGTAAATGAGCTCTGGTGCAGGGCATTTTAACTTTGACATCTTCATTGATTGTCTGAGTGAGTGTCAAAACTAGGCTGTCTCAGTCTGTCAAGCATCATTAAGTTGTTGCAGCCAAACATCAGTCTTGGCACGAAATGTTGAACTGTTATAAAAGGTACTTTACACCATGTAGCCTTGGGAGCGCAGTGGTTCAGTGGTAGAGTGCTTGACTTCAGACCAAAGGGCCGCGGGTTCAAGCCTCACCGTCGTCACTGTGTTGTGGTCCTTGAGCAAGGCACATTTATCCTAGCTTAGTACTGGTTCAACCCAGGAAGACACGTCCCTGTTTAACTGAAAGATTGTTGATGGGACGTAAAGAATCAAATCAAACTAACAAACACCATGTAACCACTGCCCCATTAAGGACGCATTATTAGCAGACTGTCTGCATAATCTTTTTAAATTCCTTTTAGGAAAGGAGTGTAGATCCAGCTCAGCTGCTTTCATTAGACAGTGATTCCATGTTGATAATGAAAGAACACTACTTGTTTGACTGGAAATCAAAAGTTCATTATTGTAAAACCTGTCTTAAGCGGCCACTCAAAAAGAAGATCAAAAACTGGTTTTCAAGACCGATTATTGCTAAATGCAGGTCAAAAGTATTGCAGAATGCTCCAAAAGAGCATTCTGCAATACTTTTGACCTTTCTTAAGCTACCATTTGTCTTTAAGACTTTTGTTTTGTCAATTTTTGAGTGGCCGCTTAAGACAGGTCTTACTGTATTGTGTAAACATCTTGTGCACTTTTAAGAGCATGTGTCCTTACAAGGTTGAAATTGTTTGTTTTTTTGGCTGGCAGTGTATTTAAAGCATTTTTTTTTCAACCATTGTCTTGGCTGAAGAAGTTTTAGTTCTATTTGTTTAGGGGCTGAAAAATGATTTTGATTTTTATAGAACTGCTTTTAAGAAAGGTTCCATATTTTTCTTCCCTCTGCAGTCTCACATTTGGTCTCAGCCATGTGAGAGAGTTTTAGTCTCGCACACCAGATCGGGATTTCCGTTGTTTTTAGCCATGTGAGATATTTCTATCTCACACCTTCGTACCAGCCCTAGGGAAAGATAAAAAATGAACAGCCGTACGCTGGCCGCATGTCGATCTGTGACATCCTTGTAATGTTAAAATGACATCACCATGTCGCATCTCAGCGAATTCAGGATTTTCTGGTAGCCATTTCATGTCTTTCCAATATAAAATGAGGTATTTCGTGGTGAGCAAGAAAAAGAATCCAATATTCCTGTGAGGGTGGGATAGAAAAATCCTTCCCTCACGATCAACGATTGTCATCACTCGGCAAGCCTTGTGATGCCAATCGGTGATCTTCGGGACGGATTTTTCTATCCCACCCTCACACACATGATAGATTCTTATAGTCCTTCCAGTGATGCTTATATCTGCTTAAAAACAATGTAAAACAAACAAAAAATCATAATTATAATTAATTAAAAACTAAGGTCTAACTTACCAACGTTCTGTAGGGGTCTAATCCTCGGTTGTCTCTGTTGAAAAGCATCAATTGGCCCCAAGATTCGAAAAGCTGCAAAATAAAGAAACTTTTTGGTTATGTAGATTCTGATCAAACAAGTGGAAGTCATAAGCTCATAAAGTGTAAACTACCCATTATTTTAGTCAGTGAGTGCTTATTATTATTTAGAGATTAATACATCAGGCCACCGCGGTCTAACCAGGCATATCAGCCTGGTATCTAAATTTGCCCAAGGCTCGGGCCTTTAGGCCCTCAGGCAAATACGGAGTGCTGGGCTGATATGCCTGGTAACGTGGCAGTGGCCACGTTGTGAACTTTTATTACATGTTTACGTGCAGGTCTTTACGTCATGGTGACGTGAATGACATAATTCATGACGCTGATGCTGCAAGTCAGTAGGGCCGATATTTGTGCATGTGACGGCCAATATGGGTTCACGCTAGGGCTGATATGGGTTCACATGAGCAGGCTGTTATGGGTTTGGAACCAAGAGCAGTAACGGCCTGGGTAACTAAGCATTTTGTTACTTTTTACATGTAATAAAGAGCATATTATGCCTATAAACTGTATGTGCCATCTCTTGGACTGTAACTTGTATTGGTATTATCACATGACAGTTGCCAGTATATTAATGAGCTGAAATCCTGTAAAAGTTTTATGCGTGATGACTTTGAAAAAGTAAGTGAGTATGATCAGTTAATACCACAATCACACACTGCAGACTAACCCACGGCATCACAAGGAAGAGCCACAGAACAATCACAAGATATCAGGAAGACAATTAAAGTAAAGCAATCAGCATTCTCTTCCCCAACAAGATGACTGCAAAACTAGAGGGACACAAAATAGTGAATAACAAAACAAGGACCAAACACAGAACCACCTCAAATAATAGGAGCAACAATAAACAATGAATCAACAAAAACAGATCTTATTATTGCAATGTATCCTCGTAGAGAAACCTCCTAATCAAATTAACACACTATAGAAGTAATTTTGTATAGCCTCAAAGTGAACTGGTAATGTAAAAAAGATAGCATACAGGGTTTGGTGAACCTCTCCAAGTGTTAAGCAAAATCAATGTTGCAAAAAATTGTTTTAGCCCTAATCCTACCTTTTTTTTTGTCCTGAAAATGTTGGCAGCTTATTACATCTGCTGCCTATTTTCGAAGGCACTACAGAACACTTTGACCAAGGTAACAAAATGAACCCAGATCAGACTGCTCCTAAGGGAGCAGTCTGATTTGGGTCGTACAATTTGCACGATTGGCTATCAATTTGAAAGTACACAAGCAGATGAGATTGTGGATTACAATTGTCGCAAATGGCGGGAAAATGTTAAAATAAAAGAGCTATTAGCAACCCACTTAGGGAAAGCGTTAACTTGTGGTAGTGTCACTTTCATGCCTAATTTAATAGAGTGTCATGAAGTGATACAGCGAGGGAATACAATATCTCAGATAGAGTCTTATTAAGATCATCAAACTCACATCCTACAAGTTTTTATAGACACATTTTGTCTCAGGCATATATATTACAGGCAACTGTCACACAATAATACCCATACCATACTCAACCTTATAAGGGCACATGCTCTTTTATGCCCACACAGAGCGCTATATGTGTTGTTTAGACAATTTGTATTTCTGATTCCCAGTCAGTTTCTATATTAAACCGGGCTGCGTAGCCCAGTCTGAGGGTGTCTGGCTTCAGATGCGTGTCTGACTGCAGATCTAGGGGTTGCTAGTTTGATCCCTGCCCAGTCCCATACCTTGGTGGAGATTGTATATGAAATAATTTCTATGGTCATTCACCTCTGAATCATTCAAGAAGGGTTGTTGTCAGTTACAAGCGAAAGTATGTGCAGGAAGTACTGGTTAACTGCTTGTTCAAGCTTGCCCAGGAAAAAAGTGTGGTTAGGTGAACTGACCGTACTGCCATGACCATAGCTGTTGACTTGGAATGTAAAGCAATATGACAAATAAACAAACAAAAATTTCTATATTAATGTTGTTACATGGCATAGCTTGGGTTGAATGTGATAAATTACAGGAACACCAATATAGCAAGGTCTTTTGGAGCCACCATATGAAAAGAACCATATAAGTTGTATAATTCAAATAAATCTAGTGAGGCCTCAGGGAGGGGACTTACAAGGTGGATGCCAAAATTAAAAGTTGTCGAAATATAACCCTTCATTTTCCCATCCAATTGTAGGCCATGACAGCATAATTATAAATTTTAAGCAACATTGTATACTGAACAAAAATAGAAACTTTACACTTTTTAAATAGAAATTTAACCAATTTAACACAAACTCATTACTTTAAAAAGTATGCATATATAAAGGTCACACGTTTGACAGAACAACCATGCAAAAAAGTTTCGAACTTTATCAGGTGTTCATGAATAACATTGAAAAAACATCAAACTGCATATTTAAGTCTGGAAGATTATCATTACGATATTTTGAATATGTAAAGACACTTTTCAGGAGTCTTTCGAGCCAGAACAATGAAAATCAACAAATAATGTCCCTGAAGTATACTTTAGTAATGCTATGTGTATGCCCAAATGGGTGTTAAAAGGCTTTTGGCAGGTTGCCATCATACCAAGTGTAATACCAGGGTTCCCACAAATTAGCTCTGGAAATCATGGAAAACCTGTGCATTAAATAGTCATGTAAATTACATTATTGAGCATGGAAAAATCATGGAATTGTGTTTTTGAATTTCTGTGGGAACCCTGTAATATGTGGGACAAAGATGTTTGGTTGCTCTCATGTTATTTCTCATAGTCTCGTGAGAGACGGTTTGAGAAGACAGGAATATCTGAGCCACGACATCATGAGATTTCCAACAATGTGGGATATTGACAAGTGTAGACTCAGACCAGCCTCTGCAGCCTCCTTTTAAGCTTAGAAACTCCAAATGGTGTTCAGTCAGTAGCTTAACAATCATAGAATACTCAAGCGAGTAGCAAAGGCTCTGATCAGACTGCCCGTATGCACAGGCTGGTCTGAGCCTTTGCTTGTAGCACATACCAAATTGTTGGAAATCTCATGCCACAGCTCATTTCTCATAGTCTCATGAGAGACACTTTGAGCAGACAGGAATATCTATCAATGCACAGGATCGACGTGACGTAAGAAAACAATGCCAAAACAAGATCTTTAATTACACTAACGCATTGACATAAGCTATTCTAGGCGGCAACTGTAGATGCTACACACCTCAACGTTTCATACCAGAGGATAAAAACAAGAATCGGAACAAATGATATTTGATGTGTGATTTTTTATTTTGACCCCTTACTCATTCACAATGCTACACCAGTCAAACACACGATGTTGCAGCTGTATTTCAATTATACAGATCTACATTGATTTCACTGAAAAACACCCATCAATTTGATATGATTTGTTTTTACATACTAGGCAGGCCACAGAATGAAGTCCAGGTCGGACCTGATAAGCTGGAGGTGGTAGCTTCCTTCTGCTACTTGGGTGACATGCTTTCTGCTGGTGGAGGCTGTGAAATAGCGGTCACTACTCGTGTGAAAACAGCCTGGAAGAAGTTCAGGGAGCTACTATCAGTTCTCACATCCTGCCACCTCTCTAAGAAGACACATGGCCATGTATACAGCTCTTGCGTGCAGAGCGCCATGCTCCATGCCAGTGAAACTTGGCCACTGACCAAGACGAACCTGCAGCGCTTGCAGCGCAATGATAGGGCCATGATCAGACAGATCTGCAGTATCAAGCCAGAGGACGTGGCCACAGTAAGGTCAAGTGAATTACTGGCAAAGCTTGAGCTTGAGGACCTCGACCTCATTTTGAGAGAGAGAAGGCTTAGCTGGTTTGGGCATGTGGAGTGTTCTAGTGGTGCAATCAGACCAGCATGTGATATACAGATTGATGGCAGGCGGGGGGCAGGGAGGCGCAAGTTTACATGGAAGAAACTGACGGAGAGAGACTGCAGTGAGTTGAAGCTCACAACAGTTGACCCTCAAGAAAGGAGCACCTGGAGATCAGGTGTGAGATCTACTATGCATGCAGCTAGCTAGTTACCTGGAAAGGGGCCCACTGATGTAGATGATGCCCCTGCACCTGCACGTTAATCAAAAAACCTGATTATGATTATGATGATGATGATAGGATAGGTATTGGTGGAGATACTGATTACAAAAGTGTAAAGATTCTATTTTTGTTCAGTTTAGTTTTCCCATTATCAATACAACTTGATTTTGGTTTTACCTTATGTGATTTAACAGGGGTGTGGTTGGATTTTTTATAACTCAATGCCATCAACTGTCAGAGGTATATTCTTCTAAATCACATCAGTCATTGCCCTTTATCATTGTTTAAATTTCAATGGATAGGTCTTTTTATTGTCATAACACTAGCAGAAAGGGGGTATGAATGCACATAGAGGAGGTTTCTTGTTGTTTCCCCCAATTTAATAGCTTTTTTGTGCATTAAAAATGTCTTGTATACGATTTGTATTCATAAAAATGCGATTTGACCCCATATAGTGAGCATTTTAGGAAAATATATGCCTAAAGAATTGGAGTCTTTGTATAAAGTCTCATTAGGTTAGTGACATAGCCCACAAATTAAGAAAAAAGTATACAAAAATCAATTTGACAACATGTGTTGACTTGTCAAATTGTCTGCTGAAATTTAAGAACATCATTTTGTGCTTAGAATAGTCTACCTCTAGTCATTAAGTTATATTGCTAAATCTGTAACTGTTATTTAATGATTTTAATCTTTCTTAATGGGAAGCCTGCTATGCTTAAAAAAAGATTTGGTTTGTTACTTCATACTGAGCAGTTTTAGAGATAGGTAGGGTAGGCAGGCAGAATTTTTCATTTTTATGCTTCTCAAAAGGGCAGCATATAGTCCTTTTTTGTCCATTCCTCCGCCCCTGTCCTTTTGTCTATCTGGTAAATCTTGTCCGTGCAATTCTTAGCAACTTATGAACAGATTTCAGGAAACTTAAATAGAGGATCTTACATGAGTGCTTATGTTTTATTGAATTTATTAAACGAGTTGGGGAAAAGAGATAAAATTGGATAATTAAAATTCAATAATACAAGAGCAGGAATGTTAGATTCTATTTATCATATGACATTAAAATTACTTTGAAATCTCATTTTTGCCGTAAAAGAGTTATAATTTTGTCATTATGTACGCAACGTTGTGATGGACGTCCTGAAAAAAAGTCAAATAGTAAGTAAAATTGATTGAAATACAATTGTATATAAAAATGCACAGAAAACTTAAAAATGTCAAATTTAGACGATCATGTTGTTTGAATACATATAATTGTTTTTCTAAAATATAGAAAAAACTTATGCCTTTGGAAGGCCTCCAGAGGAAAGTGTGTAATTAAAAATTGTTATTAAAAGAGTAGCTCATGTTGTTTTGAATTATTGTATTTATTGTAGACAAGTTGTTTTTAATTATTGTATTTATTGTTGACAAGTTGTTTTGAATTGTATTTATTGTTGACAAGTTGTTTTAAATTATTGTATTTATTGTAGACGAGTTGTTTTGAATTATTGTATTTATTGTAGACGAGTTGTTTAGAATTATTGTATTTATTGTAGACAAGTTGTTTTGAATTATTGTATTTATTGTAGACAAGTTGTTTTGAATTATTGTATTTATTGTAGACAAGTTGTTTTGAATTATTGTATTTATTGTAGACAAGTTGTTTTGAATTGTATTTATTGTTGACAAGTTGTTTTGAATTATTGTATTTATTGTAGACAAGTTGTTTTGAATTGTTGTATTTATTGTAGACAAGTTGTTTTGAATTGTATTTATTGTAGACAAGTTGTTTTGAATTATTGTATTTATTGTAGACAAGTTGTTTTTAATTATTGTATTTATTGTTGACAAGTTGTTTTGAATTGTATTTATTGTTGACAAGTTGTTTTGAATTATTGTATTTATTGTTGACAAGTTGTTTTGAATTGTATTTATTGTTGACAAGTTGTTTTAAATTATTGTATTTATTGTAGACGAGTTGTTTTGAATTATTGTATTTATTGTAGACGAGTTGTTTAGAATTATTGTATTTATTGTAGACAAGTTGTTTTGAATTATTGTATTTATTGTAGACAAGTTGTTTTGAATTATTGTATTTATTGTAGGCAAGTTGTTTTGAATTATTGTATTTATTGTAGACAAGTTGTTTTGAATTGTTGTATTTATTGTAGACAAGTTGTTTTGAATTATTGTATTTATTGTAGACAAGTTGTTTTGAATTATTGTATTTATTGTAGACGTTTTGAATTATTGTATTTATTGTAGACAAGTTGTTTTGAATTATTGTATTTAGTGTAGATATACGCAGAAACCAAACTAAGGGAACCCTTGTCAGGGCTGGAAAATTCGAGGAGCGAATGTAAATTTGGTCAGGTGACAGTAACATGTGTTTATTTGCACCTGCGCCATACTACAAGCAAAATAAAGGATTCTTCAACAGCTTTCTGTTTAAACCGCTTGGTGGGCTATGCCCACCTTGCGGTTTAAACGAGAAAGCCTCGGAAAATTATCCTATATTTACTACATGTAGGACAAGTAGAAATTTTGAAGAATTTTCCACCACTGCTTGTATTTCATTTTTATATTTTACCTTCAACACATAAAAGATATCCCAGCAGGGACATGACGTCGAAACAACTTCATATCCATGTTGCATTGACGTTGTTATGACATTGTTTTAAGGTTATGTGCCTGCTGAGATAGAGTCCAAGTCAATATCGGGTGTGATACCTGTCCGGCATACTGAAGATGATATGGCATATGATCTGCTTGAGGAATCTGCTGTCATTCCTCCTGAAGTGCAACACCAAATTCCTCAAGAAACTGTGTGACAAGGGTTCCCTTATTTTTTGTCCTTTTGAATTATTGTATTTATTGTAAGAAAAGTTGTTTTTAATTATGATAAGCTGTTTTGAATTATTGTAGTTAGTGTAGATTAGTTTGATGTTTAGAATAATTAGCTTACCTGAGCCATTGGCTCATGGTGAGCTATTGTGATAAGTCTTGATAGTTTGTTTTGAAATATTGTTGTAATTTTATAAGTGTTGATAAGTTGTTTTGAATTATTGTATGAAGTGTTGAAAAGTTGTTTTGAATTATTGTATTAATTAAGTGTTGATATGTTGTTTTGAATTATTGCATTTAGTGTAGATAAGTTTGATGTTTTGAATTATTGTATTAATTAAGTGTTGATAAGTTGTTTTGAATTATTGCATTTAGTGTAGATAAGTTTGATGTTTTGAATTATTGTATTCATTAAGTGTTGATAAGTTGTTTTGAATTATTGCATTTAGTGTAGATAAGTTTGATGTTTTGAATTATTGTACTTAGTGTTGATAAGTTATTTTGTATTATTGTATTTAATGTGAAATATAAACTTCCTGTATGATTCTGAAAGTTTGAAAAAGTGCCAATAAGCTGTAAATGAGTTATTTTGTTATATATGACGAAAAAATTCATTTAGAATTCTAAATTAAATTTGACATGAGAGTATTTTTACCAAAAACCTTGAGTGAGATTTTGGCATACCTTAATGAGAAAATTTTAACATACCTTGATTAGAACATATGGGCATGTGGATACCTTCATGAGTGTATTTTGGCATACCTTGATGAGAGTATTTGACAAACCTAATGATAAGAGTATTTTGGCTTACCTTATTAAAAGTATTTTAATTTAATAAAGTAGAGTATTTTGGCGTACCTTGATAAGAGTATTTTGACAAACTTTAAATAAAGGGAGAGTATTTTGACATACCTTGAGCAAGAGTGACTGCACAAAGCAAGAGGCATACTGCTACTCCTTGTTTCATAGTTCCAGCACTATATAGTATTAGATATATCGCCACTGAATTGCTTTCAGATATAATTGTGCCGGCTTTAGCCGCTGTATCCTGTACTTATAGGAACTTGCTAATGGAGAAGTCTGATTGCGCTAATAACTGCCCATGCTTGAGCATACGGTTAGAAAAATAAGAGGGCCTAAACTGTTTTAATTCCCCGTACTGTGTTCAAGATGACATTTTCTCTTTGCATGCTGGGAAATTATTCATGAGTTTTTCTCGTCTGCTGATTTTTTTTCAAAATTACCTTTTTTGAAAAATTCTTTCAGGAATACCATCTGAGTGTCAAACAGTATGGATCCAGATCAGGCCTGACATTTCGTCAGGCCTGATCTGGGTCCATACTGTTTGCAAAGATTAACAGCAGACGGCAAAAGTGATGATGAGCAGGTGAATAGTTAAAATGTGCCATTAGCAAGAGTTCTGGAGCTCCTCTTCCACTTGAATGGCATTGCTTTCCGATTGGATATAATTTCCCTAAATGATGAATAGAGCTCTCAAGAAAGGGACAAACATAAGGGATTAGCATATAAGGAGAATAGAATACTCAGTCACTCATAGTATTGTTTCATTATCAAAGTGCTGGCATTAAAAATAAATTATGTTACAATATGATATTTAGCTCTTTAACATGGTGGATAATTTTTTTATGCTTTTGTTGTTGTTTGCTGACATTTTTATCAAAATTAACTTTTTCTAAAAATTATATCAGTATAACAATATCAGAGTGTTGAATGGTTTGGATCCAGATCAGGGCGAACATAATGTTGGTCCTGATCTAGATCTAAGCTGTTTGCAAAGGTTATCAGCAGACCACAAAAGTTGCCCCTAGCATGGATTAAGAATAAAAAATAATATTGACAATATGATAATTTTAATAAAAAGTCTAACATATTTATCAGTCACCCCTAATATTAACTTAATTGTTTCAACACAACCTAATAAACGTTTCCTATCTCACAGCATGTTACCTTTGTCAGGTCATGATGACGTTGCACTTTTTGAATAACGTCGCTAATGACGCTGAATTAAAACAAAAATGAAAAATTACATCATAATCGCTAGTTTGAAGAGTGTTCAACAATGGATAAACTGATAAATAAAATACCAGGTTTGCGTCTTTTGATATCAAGTTTACCAGGCTCGGCTTTGAGAATGCATGTTGTTTCGCTCGGCAAGCCTCACAATGTCAACAAGCGTTCTCAAAACCTTGCCTGGTAAACTTGATATCAAAAGACACTAACCTAGTATTCTCTATATATGGTACCTATAGTGTATGTGAGCAGCAAAGGTACATATTCACAGTCTCAGCCTGATCCTTCACTGCTCAGACACACTTAGGGACATGGATCAGACCAAATGTTATGCCTCTAGCCTGACTTGATAGTTGAGCATGCATGTATAGAATATAGACTTATGCAATATTGTCAGGCTCAATTGTATGAATAGACTATACACTTATACAATAGTAACAGGCTCAGTTGTATGAATAGACTATACACTTATACAATAGTAACAGGCTCAGTTGTATGAATAGACTTTACACTTATACAATATTATCAGGCTCAATTGTAAGAATAAACTATACACTAATGGAATATTACTAGGCTTAATTGTATGAATAGACTACACTTATGCAAAAGTAACATGCTCAGTTGTATGAATAGACTGTACACTTGTGCAATATTATCAGGCTCAATTGTAAGAATAAACTATACACTTATGGAATATTACTAGACTCATTGTATGAATATACTATACACTGATGCAATAGTAATAGGCTCAATTGTATGAATAGACCATACACTTATGCAAATATTATCAGGCTCAATTGTATGCATAAAACTATACACTTATGTAATATTACTAGGCTCAATTGTATGAATAGACTTTACACTTATGTAATATTACTAGGCTCAATTGTATGAATAGACTATACACTTATGTAATATAACTAGGCTCGATTGTATGAATAAACCATACACTTATGTAATATTATCAGGCTCAATTGTATAAATAGACTATACACATATGTAATGTCACTAGGCTCAATTGTGGGAATAGACTATACACTTATGTAATATTACTAGACTCAATTGTATATATTGACAATACACCTAGCTTAATTGTATGAATTGACTATACAACTATGCAATATTACCAGGCTCATTTGTTTTGTTTGTTTGAGTTGATGCATAACGGTGTACCCCAGTCAGCTCAACTGTGTCAAAGACCCATGGGTTAGGTAACAGTTTAAGAAAACATCCTGCGTCAATCCGTCATTCAACAGTGAACATATTCAAGCATTATTTCTTAAAGCACTGGGCAATTAAACTCAAAGAGCTACATGCATTAAGAGGCTATTTTGGCCCCCCTATGAGGCGGAAAAATGAAATTCGCTTTTCACCAATGTCTTCTCATTAGTTTATAAGAACAATGGCCTTAGTGTATAATAGGGTTGCCATGGTCAGGGAAAAAAGTCTGGATAATGAAAAAAAATCCAGGTCAGGGAGTTTCACTTTCAGTCAGGGAAATTCAGAAAAAATGAAAAAAAGTCAGGGAAAAGTCAGGGAATTTTAAACTTTTCAAGAAAGTTGATAGTTAACATATTTCTGAAAATTATATTTTCTATAAATTACAAGCAGTTTTACTGTTTATATTCAGAAACATCCCTTTTCTAATATTTTTGGTTTGAGATTTTCCTTTAAAGATTAGATAAGCAAGCATAGATAGTTGTACCATGGATGAGAATGGCTAGTCTATTCTATACTAACTAATGAATAACAATAACTAAATAATGCATTTTGGTGCACTTTATATACATAGGGCCAGTTAAGCAAAAATAATTTGCGTAAAATTGTGATTATTTTCTTATCCATCAGTTTAAACATGATATGGGTGCTCAAAAGAACCGTCTCATCGAGACGGTTCTTTTGAGTACCCATATCATGTTTTGGTTGAGAAATAAGAAAAATAATTTTCAGTTACGCACTCTTATCTGGGGGCCTGATATAGAATCATCACCATGAACAGAGAATGAAATATTTGATATGATCAGATGTATTTGAACATAAATGAATACCAGTGTAATACCACCCCGTGCAAGATACTTGCCACCCAGCAAAAAATCTCAACTCCTGTGCATGAGGTGAATTAGCTGTGGATTACCTACAATTGCAATATATCTCTACGAGGTGGGTGGCAATCCAACACCCAGTGATCAATTTTGATATGCTGCCGTTCACAGGATTTAAACATTTTCAAGGCTATACAAATTCTGGTAAATAAATCACAGTATTAATGCTTTGAAAAACATTTAGAAACTGATTCTCGTGAATAAATATCGATCACTCATAAGCTCGTGCTCAAGTGCGCATTTGACTAGCACTTGTATCAAGGTCTAGTTTGACTGAAAACTTTAGTTCATTCAACACTACTGCATAAACTCCCATTAAAATCCCATTTATGGCCCCCATTAAAATTTCCCATTAAAAATGGTCCTATTAATGGTCAATTTTAATGGTAAAATGCACTTTCAAAACTGAAAATCTGTCAAAATACCATTAACTCAAACCATTAATTGAAAAAAATAATGAGCATCATTTAAGCATTATTTTTAGTGTGTGAAAATTAATGGCCATTAAAACCTCCCATTAAAATTGTTGCTGGTTAATTTTAATGCCCATTAATATGGTCTATTTTTCATGGCCATGAAAATTTTGGTCATTATTAGAACCATTATTAATGGCTTTTTATTTTTAATGGCCATTATAACAGAAAATGTAACTACAAATTTATGGGCATTAATTACCCATTAGTATATTGGATAGAAAATAATGGGCATCATTCTTTTAAATCAACAGCATATTAATGGGCATTAAATGCATAATTTAATGGCCATTAGATAAGCATGACAAATATCTAATAAAAATATGTTAATGGTCATTAATTTTCTCTTATGCCCACTGCAATGTTTTCAAGATTCTATTTCTTGTGCTGCTTCCTGTTTCTCATTTAGAAGCAGGAAAGACAAGCAAGAATCTTGCTGGACTTTGGTTTAAGTCCCCTGTCATCTTAAGAGATAAACAGGCCAATTAACAAGTTAATGTTACCTTTTTATTTCTGAATCCTTCTATATATTGATGAAAGTATAATTACCATTGGTGAATGCAACACATATACATTTTGATAAATTTAGGGCACAACCTTGCTGTATGTTAATAATAGAGATCAGAAATTCTGATAAATTAATAAATATAATATTTCAGAAAAAATATAAGTCTTAAATCATTTTTGTATATCATATTAATCTTTTGTGAAAAAATAAGATTTTTCAAGGGGAGCTACTCTAATTTGCAACTCTTGTTTAAGTGATTTTAATGGCCATTAAATGTGTTTATTAGAATTATTGCATGTTTTGATCATTTTTCTCAGTCAGAAAGTAACACAAAATTTTTTATTAAGATAATTGTAAAAATAAAGTATGGTATTTTCACGATTTTAGAGACATCTTTAAACATTAAATTGTGTACTTCTCATTATAATTGTCAAATTCTATCCCATTGTTACAAATAGCATTTACCTGTTGGTATGTTTTTTTTTTTTTTTGAAAACTTAATTCATCTGGATATTCGGTTTTGTGACATAAAAACATAGTTTGAAACGTTCTGAAATTTGTTAAAGGGGATGAAAATGATACAGCATATATCCAATAAGTAAAGTCTAAGTCATGATCAAATGGCTTTACACATTAGGCACACCAACAGTCTTAATGAAGCCTCATCAAGAGCATTTAGAATAAAGTCTTTTTTTCTTTCTGATTCTATTGAGAAATGTTGCATTCTTTTACATGGAAATGAATTTTGAGTGTAAATGTTATTGGCCAAGTTGAATCCTTCTTAGGACACAGTCACATATAAAGAAAACCATATTAATTCAAAACTAATGGCCATTAATAAATAGTTTGGATAAATAATTGGCATGAAATTAGATTAGATCCATTAGATGCAACTTTAATGGCCATTAAATCCTGCTCAAAACTCATTTAGGCTAAATTAATTGCTTTGGATTTTGTATTTTCTTCAAAAATACACTAACTCTTTTTATTACTTCTCTTCTTTGTTCAGACTTATAGGCATGGTGGTCGAAGCCTGCTAACCAAGTAGTGCTTAAATTTATGAGACGCCTGACTGAAAATTTCAATCGCCATACTACTCGCACCTCGCGGGTTCCCGCTTCCATGGTGATTGTGCTTGTACTCAGAAGCAGTAATACACATGTTGTTGATGGACAAGCAGGGTTTGGTAGCATACATAACTTAGAATTATAGAACTGTTTGGAATGTTAAATTATGCACAAAATTTCTACAAATGCAAGATCCATAGAATACATGTTTGTGCTACAAGTTTAAAATTGATTACCAATTGATTACCAGTGTACCTCATTAAAACTCCCCTCACTGTATCACGGATTTCATTATTTCAATAAAGCATGGTCATGGCTCCCAAATGCATATTTTCCTATATCCTATGTATTCTTGCAGTTGCTAAATCCTGTTTCCAGGCTCTAGCTATGCTTGGTAGGAGAGTAGATTGGTTTGTGTCTGAAAAGGTAACAAAGGCCCACAATCTCCTTGATAAGCTTTAAAATTTCCTGGATAAATGCTGGAGAAATTTCTCCAGCATTTCTCCAGGATATGTTATGATTTTCGATGAAATTAATAGAGTTTGCCTTTAAAACTCATTTTCCTACAGCATTTCTCGAGGTAATTTTCTTTGTCTTCCTGAAATTTCAGTTTAATCACACAGGCAATTTCTTAATGAAACAAGAAATGTGGCGATTTTAATTTACAAGCACTGAATGGTGGAGCTCTTCATTACACAAACATACCTATGGATGCAATGTGCAGCAAGTTTTGAAGGCTGTAAAATGATAATGTTAAAAACTAACCTTTACATGAGTGTACAAATAATGGACAATATCAAATACTCTGATGATCTTTTTATTGATGGCCATTGTTAAAAAATTAATGGGTTAAGATGTTCAGTCCCAAAAATTAATGGCCATGAAAATATTGATCTCCCAACTTCAGTAATTTAAAATTCATGAACACATCTTTCATGGCCATTATTAGACATGTAATGGGGTTTTCATGGCAATTAGTTTTTGTAATGGCCATTAATACTGCAAATTCATGGGCATTAAATCACCATAAAACAGAAAATAATGGCCCATTAAATTTTAATGGTCGTCATTTCATACCAAGGGTAAAAATTAATGGTATTTTAATGATCATACTTGCTCTTGAATTAAATTAATGGCCATTACCACTTAAATAATGGCACATTGTTTCGTATAAATATTGGTTCCCGATATTTCACTGCTTTCTAATGCTAATGAATTGCATATTTATATATTTAATGGCCATTAAAATATCAAACATGCAAATTTACTACGTTTTAATGCCATCAATAGACACGAAAGGTTTTAATGGTCATTACTTTTTGTAATGGCCATTACAGAGTGCAAATTCATGGTCATTAAAACATCACAAAATGAAAATTAATGGACCATTATTTCTTTTAATGGTCATTAATAATACAGAAGGTGTAAATTGATCAAAAATTAATGATTTTACTTGCTCTTTAATGGCCGTTACCGCTGAATTAATGGCCATTATAATGAATATTAATGACCGAACACACAAAACCATTAATTTTAAGAAACGAAAAGTAATGGATGATTTTAACAGGAATTTGATTATTAATGGCATTTTTATGGACTTTTAAATGAATTTAATGGGTTTTATGTGCAGTAGTGCAATACTGTATGTATTTCATAGACAAACATTCCAACGATCCGAATAGTCATTATTGGTTTTCAAAAAGGGTCTGGAAAATGGTGGGAAGTCAGGGAAAAGTCAGGGAATTTCGAAATGGATATTGAGTGGCAACCCTGTATAAGTCTGATATTAGTTTGACTTTTACCGTTGCTATGGTAACAAAAATGGCCACCAAAATAGGCTGAAAATAGGAAATTGACCATTTTGGAGCAAATTTGAGACGTTTGACATAGCAATTAACATAGAGCACAAGCAAATACAAAACAGATATATTAACAGGTGATGAGAATTATTATGGCACATAAACATATTAAAAATTCGGTCTCTAAAAGCCTTTAATTTGGTCAAAAATGGCAATTTCTCTATTTTATACCTATTTTGTTGGCCATTTTTGTTACCATGGTACGGTAAAATTTGAATAAATTCTGCAATTTTACACTTCAGTCATATTTCTAACAAACCAATCAAAAGAAATTTGTGAAAAGCAATTTTCAGTCTTTGGCTCCAAAGGGGGCCAAATTAGCCCCTTAATGCACATACCCCTTTCAAATGGAGACTCCTTAGGAAGGGTTAATGAAATTTTATTCAAATTGTCCTGCTCACATGACAAAGTTGGCCACCATTTCCACATATGGTTAAAACCCTTTAAAAATCTTGACCTTTACATACTTTAGGGCAAGGTCAAATTTGGTTAGTGGGAATAATCCTTAACAAATGATTGAAGCCAATTTCTTAGTCTTTATACTATTACTAGATAAATTTAAACTATACATGTATAAAGACAATGGCAATAGATAAATGCCAAAGGTCAAGGTTGACCTTTGAACTTTCAGCCAAGGTCCTTATCATAAATGCCAGGCCTAGTTTTACATACTATCAACATGTTTGACCTGATCTTGAGTCAAACTGTTTAACTATCAGATGGTATCCATGAAAGAATATTTTGAAAAACATAAATTAAAAGACGACAAAAAAGTTTGAAAAAATACCTAGCATGTAAACATGCTGGGTATTTTTTCCAACTTTTTAGCTCACCTGAGCCAAAGGCGCATGGGTGAGCTAATACTATACCAGTCACGGCGTCTGTCGTCCGTCCATCCACAATTTCAAGCATCTTCTCCTCTGAAACCACTGGGCCAATTAAATTCAAATTTCATATGGAGACTCCTTAGGATGCGGGAACGAAAGTTTGATCAAATGGTCCTGGTCACATAACCAAGATGGCTGCCACACCCATGTATGGTAAAACCCCTTTAAAAATCTTCTTCTCCAGAACCAGAAGGCCGCTGACCTTGGGACTTGGTATGTAGCCTACTAAGTTTGGTCAAATGATGATCCTAGGTTGACCTTGACCTACTTTACGTCAAGGTCAAATTTGCTTCCTCATGTATTTAAATGGGAAAATTTCTGAAAAGTTGCTTTTTTGAGAACTGTGGAAGCCTTAGTCATTATTCTCACTTGATATGTTTAACCTTATGAGACAATGGCTATAAATAAGTTCAAAAGGTCAAGGTTGACCTTTGACCTTTCAGCTTAGGTCACTCATATTGGTGTCCCATCAATATATTCACAAACCATTTGCCCAATTGACCTCAAATTTCATGTGAAGACTCCTTATGATAGGGTTGGCAAAATTGATGCATAATATTTTGGGCACATGACCAAGATGGCCACCACGCCCATATATGGTAAAAACCCTTTAAAAATCTTCTCCAGAACCAGAAGGCCGATGACCTTGGGACTTGGTGTGTAGCATTTGGGATGTGGGGCCTACCAAGTTTGTTCAAATGATGCTCCTAAGTTGACCTTGACCTACTTTACGTCAAGGTCAAATTTTCTTCCTATGCAATGGGAAATTTTTTAAAAAGTTGATTTTTTGAATACTGTTGAAGCCAAAGTCATTATTCGCACTTTATATGTTAAACCTAATGAGACAATGGCTATAGATAAGTTTCAAAGGTCAAGGCTGACCTTTGACCTTTCAGCAGGTCACTCATATTGGAGTCCCATCGATATATTAAAACATAGTTTTCTCACAAACCATTGGCCCAATTGAACTCAAATTTCATATGAAGACTCCTTATGGTAAGTTGGCTCAAATTTATGCAAAATAATTTGGTCACATGACCAAGATGGCCACCACGCCCATATATGGTAAAAACCCTTTCAAAATCTTCTTCTCCAGAACCAGAAGGTTGATGACCTTGGGACTTGGTGTGTAGCATTGGGGATGTGGGGCCTACCAAGTTTATTCAAATTATGATCCTAAGTTGACCTTGACCTACCTAACGTCAAGGTCAAATTTTCCTAATGCATTTAAATGGGAAATTTTTTGAAAAGTTGATTTTTTGAATACTGTTGAAGCCAAAGTCATTATTCTCATTTGATATGTTAAACCTAATGAGACAATGGCTATAAATAAGTTTCAAAGGTCAAGGCCACCACACCCATATATGGTAAATACCCTTTAAATATCTTATTCTCTGGAACAAAAGGCGGATGGCCTTGGGACTTGCGGTATGTAGCATTGGGGATGTGGCCTCTACCAGGTTTGCAAAAATGATGAATCTAGCTTGACCTCCAACTACTTTATGGCAAGGTCAAATTTGATTCCTAATGCATTTATATGGGAAAAATCTTGAAATGTTCATTTTTCTATATCTGTGTAAGCCGAAATCATATTACTTTCGAGGAATGTTTTACCTTATGAGACAATGGTTTTAAATACATGTATTACCAAATGTTAAGCTGACCTGTGACCTTTTATCTAATGCCACTCATTTGAACTGCCACATACCTATCTAAACATTGGTTTCTCAGAAATCACCGGGCTGTTTGATGGAGTATTCATTAGAATCGCGCGCTCGTGATTTGATCTTCTTTACAACTGACCTCCAAACAGTGAATTATTACTCAACAATTCACTGCTGGAGCTGATCTATTTCTTAAACAAAATATGATTTATCAATATAAGAGGTCGTTGACCATGACCTATTTTAACATTATTGAATAGATCAGGTGAGCGCCTCAGGACCTCTAGTTTACTTTAAGAGTTAAGGTAACAGAGGCATGAACAACTGGACACAGGAGATAATTTCTTGTAAATTTGTTGATAAATGGCTTCTGGTAGAGACATTTCTACAGCAACCATTGTTAATGGCCATATAAATTATACTGTTGTTAAGTGAAAATGATTTTTAACTCTTTCCCTGCTGGTGGAGACTTTTGTCATCTGTTGATAATCTTTGCAAATGGTTTGGACCCAGATGAGGCAAGACAAAACATTCAGCCTAATCTGGCTATATACCATTTGATTCACTGATGGGAGTCTGGAAAGATTTTTTTTAAAAAGTGAATTTTTAAATGAAGTGTAGGTGGCCAAATAAAAGCAGGCAAAGAGTTTATTCCCAAAAGTCACAGGCAGCCATGCTATAATTGTAGAACTATAAAGCACCGTGTTCTGAAAATGTTGAAAATTTGAAGCATTTGTTTGATAAAAGGATAATTTTGATTAAAAACTGGAATGATGTATGTGACAACTGTTTCCATGTTTGACTCTGAAACAGTATTGTTCTCAACCCTTTGCTAACTAAAGATACTATTTTGGTCCCGAGAGTACAAGATCCCTATTCTTGGTTGATCGGCTGCATTTTGTGATAATAATCGGGAACTTGAGGGCAATCACCTGCAATACCCTTTACATTCCGGGTAAAAACTAGTGTGATCCCCTCAAAAACAGTAGCAAATCAAAACCTGTTGGCCCCAGGTCATCTTGGTTGTCCAAGGGTCCCCTTATCTTAGCCACCCACTGGAGCTTCAGTATAGCCTCTGCAGCTCCCTTCTACCCTCTGGAGCTTTCTTATAGCCTCTGCAGCTCTCTGCGTATCATGCGCAAGATGTCACAAAGAATTAATAGTTACTGTAAAATGGAATATTTTCGTGGCACCAAATTTTCACGGTTTTGTCTCAAAAACATGAGAAAAAAATATTTAGGGCAATAAATCTCTTATCTTTCTGCTTGACAATTTAAGTTGTCCAAGCCTGAAACACAAATGAATATACATGTACATTTATTTTTCAGGTAAATAAACAAAATTTTATGGACATTTAACATGGGAGATATTTCACAGATTTTAATTTTCATGGTACATGACTTACCCCGAAAATTAAATGATGAGGAAATTTTCTGTTTTACTGTATTAAATACGACAGCAAAACATAGTTCTATATTTACTCAAAATTAGTACGAATTATGATAAATTTTCAAATTAATACCAGTACCAGAGAATTATTAACCAAATATAATAAAAACTGCACATTTTTCTCAGAAAGGGTGCTGAAATAAGACACAACAGAAAAGGCATTTAAAAATTAAAGTTTATTTCTTTTTGCCATACTTTCTCTTGGACTCCTCTTCAGCATATTTCCTTATGTCATAACATTTTACTGTTTTAATTATTGGCAGAATAATTTTTTAGAACTAAAACCAAGTACTGATTATTGGTCTTTGGCCTTCCCTGGCTGGTCAAAGTTTAATGACCGGCTTCGATTTGACTTGTTAATATAGTTGGTCCTTAAAACCGCTGATCCCTGGCCAATCTAGGCTAATTTGGTCAATCAAAGAAGGTTTAAAGATCCTTTTAATTGCCAGATGACCGCTTACTTTCGAATACCGATGTCAAATTATACGCTTACACTTGCCCACTCTCATGCGAAGAGCGACGGCAGGACAGCTTAAATTAGCCTTAGAGTGGCAGAAAGTGTCCTCTCGGCTAAACAATGTGCTAAGATTGCTCATTTGTGCACGAGAAGCAGGTCTCTACTGGTCCTTTGATGTATACCTGCAAGTACTTGCCCTCCCTAAACATGTGGATCATGTGAGAATTGTCCTCTGCTATGGTCCATTTGTCAGGACTCAATCGGATCAAAAAAAGGGGGGAGGGCTATAGGAGGCAATTCAGGATGACAATAGGGCGGATAAAAAAACTTGATTGATCGGGAACAATCTGGTCCAGATAGGGCCGATTGGAAAAATCAATCCTTGGTGCAATGGTGATATAAAGTGTCATCTGCTGATAGCCTTTGCAAACAGTTTGAACCCAGGTCAGGCCTAACAAAATGTTCTGGATCCAAACTGTTTGACATTCTGATGGATCATGGTATTCCTGAAAGAATATTTCAAAAGAGTTGATTTTGAAAAAATCAGCAAATGACAAAAAAGTGCAAAATTACAAAGTAGGCAAAGTGTTAAAAGCTATTGTTACGCTCCCTGAGGGAGAGCTTATAGTTGCTGATCTGTCCTTAAATTGTCCATCCATTTGTTACACTTTTAACCCTTAAAGCGCCAAGAAAAAAATGCATCTGATAATGTCGTCTGCTGAAGTCGTCTGCTGCAAATAATTGCCTAACATTACTGACAAATTAAGTATAGAAGCAAACAGCGTGGACCCAGAACAGACTGCTCCTATAGGAGCAGTCTGATCTGGGTCCACACTGTTTGCCATAGAGGCTTCTTTAACATTTCAGCAGATGAGAAAAGTAGACAACTTTTGTTGCGATTGGCGCATTAAGGGTTAATTCTTTGCATGCTCACCAGGGCAATTTCACCTGCTTTTTGTCAAAATTAAAGTGTAATAAAAAAAATCATTTTAGAAACTGATATTTTGAAAAAGTTAATTTTGAAAAAAATCCGCAAATGATAAAAAATCATGAAAATATGAGCCGTGACATGAGATTTCCAACAATGTGGTATGTGCGATCAGCAAAGCCTCAGATCAGCCTGCGCATACGCGCAGTCTGATCAGAGCCTTTGCTTGTCGCTTGAATATTCTATGAGTGTTAAGCTACTGACTGAACACCATTTGGAGTTTCTAAGCTAAAAAGGAGGCTGCACAGGCTCATCTGAGTCTACACTTGTCAAAATGCCACATTGTTGGAAATCACATTAAGTGTTTCCGGCGTCACTTGTGTCCTTGAGCAAGAACATTAATCCTAGCTTAGTACTGGTTCAACCCAGGAAGACCCGTCCCTATATAACTGAAAGATTGTTGATGGGACGTAAAGAATCAAATCAAATCAAACGTTATGTGTTTCTTTTTTCAGGCCTGGAGCATGGACAATATGATATGCTCTCAGACATTGGTGAGACATCAGGGAAGCGTGGCCTGTCTAGCTGTCTCTAGAGGAAGAATATTTTCAGGAGCTGTTGACAGCACCGTCAAGGTACTTTAACTCTCATTACCTTTTCTGCACCGAGGAAATATGCCGCGACATAAGATTTCCAACTATGTGGTATGTGCGACCAGCAAAGCCTCAGATCAGCCTGCGCATATGCGCAGTCTGATCAATGTCTTTGCTAGTCACTTGACTATTCTATGAGGGTTAAGCTACTATCTGAACATCATTTGGAGTTTCTAAGCTTAAAACGGGGCTGCACAATCTTGTCTGAGTCTACACTTGTCAAAATGCCACATTGTTGGAAATCACGTCACGGCTCATATACTGAACAAAAAAAGAAACATACTCAGTACAACTTATAATTTTTAGAAATATCACAAGTGATGGAACAATTTCGTTTGCATCATTTCAAAGGCATGTCAGTAACTGCTGCATTGTATAACTTTCGCAACAGGGGTAAAAACTGTGTCCAGCATAATTGGCCATAAACCATTGTTAATACTTCATATAAAATTTGCATCTTTTTTTTGCTCACTTGCTGGATGGGAATCTGCTCAGTGGACATGATGTTACTCAGACACTTATTTTTAAAAACTCTCTGCTATTTAATCATGTGAAGTTATTGGAGGCTTGGTAGCCTCTATTTTGTGACTTCCCTTTGATTATCTTTGTAAATTCTCTGCTTTTTAATCATACAACGTTATTGCAGGCTTGTTAGCCCCTTTTTTGTGACTCCTCTTTGATTATCTTTGTAAATTTTCTCTGCTATTTGATCACATCTTGGAAGTGCAGTTAAATCTTAACCAATTGAGCCCACATGTTCTGAATGGCTAAGTCGGGGGTAGAAAATTCTTAAAATTTCTACTCATTCTACATGCCCATATGTGTTTGTAAATTCAATAATTTTTGGTTAGAAACAGTTAAAATTTCTACCCGCCCTGCAGCATGATGTACTCGTCATAGCAAGTGAACAAGTGGATTTTTAGCCCTGTAAGTGCAAAAGAAATATGCTTAGAAGGTAAAGACAGAAAGAGGAAGAGAAAGAAAGAAGAATTAAATTTTAAGGGGCAATTAAATTGGAATGAAAGCTTTTTTTAAGCCTGTGTGCACAGTTGTCACTTTTTTTAGCTCACCTGAGCTGAAGGCTCAAGATGAGGTATTGTGATTGGTCTTTGTCCGTCGTCCGTTCGTAAGCTTTTTCTTTAAACAACATCTCCTGAACTACAGGTCCAAATTTCTTATAACTTCACATGAATGTTCCCCATGATGCCCTCTTACAATATTTGCATAAATGGTTCCGCTCCACCTAACAGGAGGGTCCCCAGAGCTCCAAATAAGAAATCTTTTAATTAAAAGACATCTCCTCCTGAACCACTGACCCAAATTCAAAATAATTTCACAGAATTGTTCCTCATAAAACCCTCTACCAAAATTGCACAAATGGTTACACTCCGCTGAAATAAAGGGGTGCCAGAGCTCCAGATAAGAAATACCTTTAAACAGCATTTCCTCCTGAACCACTGGTCCAAATTCAAAATAATTTCACAGGATTGTTCCTCATGATGCCTTCTTCCAATATTGCACAAATGGTTCCAGACACTGAACAGAGGGGCTGCCAGAGCTCTAGATAAGAAATGTTTTTAAGGGACATCTCCTCCTGAACCACTGGTCCAAATTTCATATATCTTCACATGAATGTCCCCCATGATGCCCTCTTTCAAAATTGCATAAATGTTTCAGCCTCACTGAACAGGAGGGCTGCCAAAGCTCCAGATAAGAAATCTTTTAAACAACATCTGCTCCTGAACCACTGACCCAAATTCAAAATAATTTCACAGAATTGTTCCTCATAATACCCTCTACCAAAATTGCACTAACAGTTACACTTCGCTGAACAAAAGGGCTGCCAGATATCCAGATAAGAATACCTTCAAATGGCATTTCCTACTGAACCACTGGTTCAAATTCAAAAAAAATTCACAGAATTGTTCCTCATGATGCCTTCTACTAAAATTGCACAAATGGTTTGGGTCTGCTTAACAAAGGGGCTGTCAGAGCTCTAGATAAGAAATGTCTTTAAATGGCATCTCCTTTTGAACCACTGGTCCAATTTCGATATAACTTCACATGAATATTTCCCATGATGCCCTCTTTCAAAATTGCATAAATGGTTCTGTTGCACCAAACAGGAGGACTGCCAGAGCTCCATATAAGAAATCTTTCAAACAACATCTTCCCCTGAACCACTGACCAAAATTCAAAATAATTTCACATAATTGTTCCTCATGATGCACTCTACCAAAATTTCCACAAAAGGTTCCACTCCGCTAATCAGTCATTTTCAGCTGAGCGACCCAGGGCCCTTCTTGTTTTAATCGAACAGACTAAACTGTACCAAATGAAAACATGTTTATTCCACTTTTGTTTCCATGCAAAACTTTAATTCAAGTGAGTTAAGTGACTATTAAGGGCTGATCCGGTTCTACACATTTTTCAAAGAAAGGTATAAAATTTTGAAAAGGTTCAGCACCCCATTTGCTTATTAGATTGAATACAGTAAATAGTAATTGTTGTGCTATCCTAGACATTTATGTGTAAATTAGGTAATAATCATTTCTGTCTGAGTTTAAGTACTTATGTGCTCTTTTCTTTTTATTGTATCAATCCTTCAATAAGTGTCCATTGCACTCCCAATATATCAGTTTATTCGTAGCCATTCTGCCTTGAAAAGAATCATTTAGGATAACAACATTTTTTTTCTTTTAAGAATTTTTTTTTCGAAACATGCATTCATTTCTTATGAACAAATTTCTTTCCATATAGGTTATAGATCATATTTTACAATTAATAAAAGGAGTTAAGTGGGAACGAGCCAACCAGTGAACCACTCAATTTCTTTATAATTGTAGTATATGATCTATGACATACTTATAGTTTTCTCCTCCCCTTCCATTGAAAATAGTTGCATTGACCACTTCACAGATTTACTTCATGATTTTACTTAATAGATATTACACATATTGACAAAGTATGTGATTAAGTTGGCCAAAAATTTAAATTTCTGGGCAAATAAGCACAGGAAGGGGCGGAGTAAACTATAAATTTTTTTTAGTTTCATGGAAGTATGAAAGCCATGGATTCTTTGTACTAAACCTGTGGCATTCATACTTTTATAAGCATCAGAAAAACATACTTCATTTCATAAACCCCCCATAAAAAGGGAACATGTAAAAGAATTATTTGACAGTGTAGATCTAGATGAATTGCCACAAAATGTTGCATTTTATCAGGCCTGGCCCAAAGTTTATAAAACTTTTTTTTGCACTCAACTCAGCTGAGCATGAAATTTATCCTGCTCATAAATAATAACATTTATGAAAATCCATTCCAGTTGTAAGCATGTATTATCAAGCAGAATTTAAGCCAGCTGATCTGGATCTACAGTGTTTTCAAATAAGGATAAGTCAGGGCTTAGCAGGACAAGTGTTAAATTAGGGTTCCATTACTCTTCCAAGAATAGTTCCAATATGACAACAGTTGTCTTTCTCCATATTTCAGGTATGGCAAGGGTGAATGAGAAGACACACTTCATTTTGTCAGCTATAACTCAGATATTGGAGTCATTTTGTCAGCTATAACTCAGATATTGGAGTCATTTTGTCAGCTATAACTCAGATATTGGAGTCATTTTGTCAGCTATAACTGGGATATTGGAGTCATTTT
Organism: Loripinus fragilis; assembly: GCA_964019695.1. NCBI lineage: Eukaryota > Metazoa > Mollusca > Bivalvia > Lucinida > Lucinidae > Loripinus > Loripinus fragilis. The sequence goes on from OZ026516.1 coordinate 69,128,270, forward strand.
GTCAGCTATAACTCAGATATTGGAGCACACAGATGGCAACCCTACTAAAATATTGGCTAAATACAACATCAAAATCTGAAACCTTGCCTGGAGGTTATAAAAACTTGAGTACAGTCTCAAACTCAAAATAAAGCACAACGATTGGCTGCTTGCGGACACGTGTCCGCAAGCAGCCAATCATTGTGCTTAATTTTGAGTTTGAGAATGAACTAAAGTTATATAACCTCTGGGCCTTAGATCTATGCAATTTTCTAGTTATGGCCCATCTTCACAAGCCTTATGGAAGGGTTATTTGGTATTCTATATTTCTCCGAACCCTTCGCCTTACAATCTCAAATTCTATTATTAGTGTAGATCAATCAACCAATCAAAATACCATGAATGAATTGTAACTGATATATTATAGCATCTTATGCACCCGTTTTTAAGTCTCAACAAGTCCATATAAGCTAAGATTTTGATCGTAATATTATATTTTCTTATCTTTCAGTTTAAACATAAGTTTTGGGTGCTGAACAAAACACCATCTCAATGAGACAGTTATTTTGAGCACCCAAAACATTTGTTTTGATGGCTAAATACAAAACTGAATGTCAATAAGCGCTCTTATCTGGAAGACTGTTCTCGCAAAGTTTTAGGATTAATTGACAAGTTGGGCTGACAAATGTGAATGGGAAATGATTTTTAACCAGCTCACAAGAAAGTTCAAGGTTTCAGAGCTGCTGGATGAAAGGTAAAATTTTGTAAAAAGTATTATCGACGGTTGATGGAAGCCTCGTTTTGGTCGATTTGCACAGTTACAGGGAATGTGATTGGTCAAACTACTTGTTACTATTTTCGTCTTATGACATACTGAATTGGAAAAAATCATAGCTGTGAAGCCAAGGCTTAAGACGGTGAATCACAACCATTGGTAGGACAAATGGTTATGTCCCAAACTGTGAAAATATATAGGGGCATATTATTGCTTTTCTGTCTGTCTGTCTGTCTGTCGGTCAGGGGACAGATTGATGGCTGTAGCTGTCTCCAGGCAAGTGGTAAAACAGATATTAGCTTGAGGTCGCATCTGGGAGTGAAAGAACTCCATGCAATAAAATCGATAAACCACTAGTGGTTTACAGATTTTCGGGAAACATTATGACATCCATAACAACGTTGCGTACGTAATGACTAAATTATAACGTTTTTACGGCAGAAATGAGATTGCAATGTAATTTTAATGTCATATGATAAATAGAATCTAACATTCGTGCTCCTGTATTATTGAATTAATTAAAAGCTTTGGGAAAAAGCAATAAAATGCTTGGCAAGCCTCGCATTTTATCTCTTTTCCCGAACTTGTTTAGTAAATTCAATAAAACATGAGCACTCATGTAAGATCCTCTATATTCATCAGTTAAAACTTTTGTTTTGGGTGCTCAAAAGAATGATCTCAGCAAGACAATTCTAAAAAGAATAGTCTCATTAAGACAATTCTTTTGAGTACCCACAACACATGTGGTTGAGAAATAAGAAAAATAATTTTAATTACACATTATCTAAGGGCCTTGTAACCCATCTAAGAAACAAACTGAAAACATTTACTGAAAATCAAATTAGAAGTCAGAGCTATGTAAGAGATCTGTGGAAGGGTGTTGATTTGTTTTGTTTTGTTTGTGGTTTTAAGTGGCAGTCAACAGCTATGGTCATGTTGAGACAGTTAGTTAACCTAACCACATTTTTCCTGGGCAAGCTTGACTAAGGGGTAACCAATACTCAGTGCACATACGTTTGCTTGTAACTGTCAACAGTCCTTCTTGAATCTGCAGAAGGAGGAGAATAACGGTAGAAAACATTTCATGATCAATCTCCACAAAAATATAGGGACGGGGTGGGATCAAACTCGAGACCACTGAATCAGCAACAGGGCCCGGCGGAAGGATGTTGAAAGAATTCATTCCATTTTGTACATATAGATGTTATTATTTTGACTGTTATACAGAATACACCATGTATATCTCTTTTTTTTGCTAAGGGCTTTTTGTCATCTACTGATAACCTTTGCAAACAGTTTTGACCCAGAGCAGGACTGACAAAACATCGGCCCTGACCTAGATCCAAACCCTTTGACACTTTGATAGTGTTTCTGAAAGAATTTTTTTAAAAATTTAATTTTGAAAAAAATCAGCAGAGGACAACTTGCCCAGCATGCAAAGAAATAGCCAGGTCCTGAGATTATAAAACTTCAGTTCATTCTTAAACTCAAAATAAAGTGCATTGATTGGCTGCTTGCGGACACATAAGCTGCCTGTTATCGAGCTTTTTTTGAGTTTGAGACTGTACTCAAGTTTTATAAACTTGGGGCCAGTTACTGTAAATAATAACTACTAGTCAGATGCAGCAACAATCCAATGTTGATGTCATCTTCAGATACTATTAAAATCATGCCAAAATAGACAAAACACATCTGTCACACAGCCATTTTATCTGCTGCATTTTGTATAGTTTTAACTCTTTGCTACTGGATAATTTTTCATGTTTATTTGCTGTCTGCTGATTTTTTCAACATCAACTTTTTCGAAAAATTCTTTCAGGAATACCATCCGTGTGTCAAACAGTTTCGATCCAGATCAGGCCCGACATTCTGTCGGCTCTGATCTGGGTCCAAACTGTTTGTAAAGGTTATCAGCAGATGGCACTAGCGGATTAAGAGTTTAGAAATTTTAAAGCATTACAACTAGGGAGCGCAGTGGCTCAGTGGTAGAGTGCTTGACTCGAGACCGAGGGGCCGTGGGTTCGAGCCGCGTTGTGTTCTTGAGCAAGAACATTAATCCTAGCTTAGTATTGTTTCAACCCAGGAAGACCCCTCCTTATATAACTGAAAGATTGTTGATGAGACGTAAAGAATCAAATCAAACAAACAAAAGCATAACAACTGTCAGTTTTGATTGTTGATTTCGGCAAGTAACTCTTATTTTAGTCTTTAAAATAAAGAAGTTGGTCTGTTTCTAACTTAAAAGTGAGATCAACATCAGTTTATATCTGATTGTATAACAATAGAACTGACAGTTTAGATGTGCAGTCGCCTTTTACACTTAGAAACTCCAAATAATGTTCAGTCAGTAGCTTAACACTCGTAGAATATTCAAGCGACAAGCAAAGGCTCTGATCAGACTGCGCATATGCGCAGGCTGATCTGAGGCTTTGCTGGTCGCACATACCATATTGTTGGAAATCTCATGTCGTAGCTTAATTCATTTCTTAAGCCATGCCAAAGAAATTTTTAGATTCTCATCCCCATTTTCCGCTATGAAATATATGCAAATGAAAAAAAATGGGGTGGAAGGTTTTTCAGAAAAACCTTCCACCCCATTTTTTTTATTTGCTTGTAAAAGAAAAAAGGTTTGAAAAAATCTGACAAATTTTGTGTATTTTTACTTGCCAGCATATTTGAAACAAAAAACCCTGGCTTTTATTTAGACACTAAATTTTTATCATTTTGACAATTTAAATTCTAGGTATTAAATGTTTCTTCCAGGACTGTTCTGTTCATTAAAGCAGTCGGAAAAATGAAAAAAAATGATAATAAGAAATAAACCTCCCACCCACCCCAATTTTTCACAAAACTTGGATGAGAATCTAAAAATTTATTTAGTGTGGCCTTAATATCATTATACACTTCAAACACATAAGGTGTGTGTGTCTGTGTGTCTGCTCATAAAGTTGAATATTTTCTTATTTCTGCACAAATGCATTTTATAATTGGGGTATGTCAAAAGCACGGGTATAATACAGTAACCTTATATGAGATGTGCGAGAAATCATTGTATAAAATCATAGATCAAGAAAAAGAAATTTAATAAGCGTGAAATTGTAATTATTTTCTTACCCATCAATTTAAGCATGTGTTTTGGGTGCTCAAAAGAACCGTCTCATTGAGACGGTTCTTTTGAGTACCCATAACATAAGTTTTGGATGAGAAATAAAGAAAATAGTTTTACAATACACACTCTTATCTGGAGGCCTGATAAAATGTGTCTTTAGCTTGTTTTGGACAATTTTCTGAAGAAGTGATGTCAGGAGCACAAGCAGATGAGAGATATATACGATATGCTGACTATCTTGTGGACTATTATGTGAAAACAGAGTCAAGATATCCTCACATTTCTAGGCTGAAGCTTAACTCAAAAAAGGACAAGTCATTTAGTGGAATCTTTTTAGAAGTTGAGAAGTACAGACCAACCTATAGCTGGTTGAAAAGATCGGACAATAAGAGAATTTCTCATAGCCCAGTACAGAAAATACATGTCTGGGAAAAGCAACACACTTGCTTATATACAGGGAATAAGCAAGGGGCGCCTAGGGCGAAATAGTTGCCCTAGGGACCGAAATTTCGTCCCAAATGAGACCCAGGGAGAAGTGGGAGTCTCCCTAGCAAAATATTTTTAGGGAGACTCATTTTCATTTTTTCACCACACAAGCACAAGTTCTGGTGACACTATACTACCACTGCATCATATTTCTCCTTCCATTAAATGTCAATAGTATATGTAATGGCTAATTTGCTTCTAAACTGACAGAAAATGCCGAAATTTTGCGCTATAACTTCTGCCTATCTGACTGTCACTTCTCCCTAATTTTCCTGGAGGGATACGTCACTTCTCCTAGGTACTGTCAGGGCCCAGCTTGAACCCTGTATATACAGTCTCTAGGATATTGGTTTATTGCAAGAATGACAATTCAATATAACAAGTTCATTGTTCTTGCTAGCAAAACCCCATATAATCAATCAATCATTAAGGTAAAGATGTATGCTTAAAAAGCAGTGCATTTGAAATATTAATTTTTTCGCGGTTTTGTAATCTGCGCTTTGGACATATTGACTGACACTCTCATAAAATGCCATTTGTAATAATTTAGTAACTATCTTTTTTTGCCACACTTTGAGTGTGTTTTGCACTTTCTAATGTTATAAGATTAATGGTTAAAAACGATTTTTTTTATGCAGCTTAAGTTTTGTTTTGGTTCTAATTTGTCTCAAAACTATGCTTGACTGTTTACAAATGGTATATGTATGTAATTCAGATATTGACCTGATATAAAAACAAAAAAAAGAAGTGGAAAACATTTACCTAAACAAACAGTGATGGCCCTGATGAATTGCAGCATAATGCTGCATTTCATCTGTGTCTTCACTGTTTGCCAAAGTACCCGTTTAGGGGTTTTCCTTATACAAAGGGTTGATGATTGTCTGAAACCTTTGTCTATGCAATAGGGGATTGGTGCAATACTTTTCTTTTGTTTTCTCATTTTTTAGCTCACTGAAGAGCACAACATGCTTTTGATGAGTTTTTGTGATTGATTGATGTCTGTTGTCATAGGAGGCCATCTAGTGTTAATTGTTCATAGGGCCAGTTAAGCAAAAATTTTCAGCGTAAAATTGTGATTATTTTCTTATCCATCAGTTTAAACATGTGTTTTCGGTTCTCAAAAGAACCGTCACATTTAGACGGTTCTTTTGAGTACCCACAACATATGTTTTGGTTGAGAAATAAGAAAATTATTTTTTGGGTACACACTCTTAACTAAAGGCCTGCATATATGCAAAAGTTTCGTTTAAACGCCCTTGCTGACAGAGGAACTTGAGGTCTAAATTTTGTCAGTCTTCAACGACATCCGTACATTGTTTACGCTATCAGCAAAGACTCTGATGAGACTGCATGGATGCATAGGCTTATCTGAGCCTTTGCTACTTGCCTTATGCCAAAATTTCATTTGCTGCCCATATTTTGATCTGTTTAAAAGAGTTAATGAAATTCAAATAGAGCATTTTCATCTATAATTGAACTGAACATATTTTACAATTAGTTACTACATATGATATGTATGAATTTGATTGTTACTTGTAATTGTTTTATTTTACTTTGTTGAGGAATGGTTGACAGCAAAGAAGATATACATAAATTTTAGAAATTTGATGTTAGTATTGTATGAAAATATCAATTAATTAAAGTAACTTCTTTAGATGTTTATTAAGTTGGTAGTAGTGTTGTACATCTGACCCATACATCACTATTGATTATTGGAACACCTTATTTGATTAATTTTAGTTAGTACAATAAAAATCATGGTTTATCATTGACTTCATGTCTGGTAGTAATATTATATAACGCCATGTATTAAAATGGATAAACACCTAATGGTTAACAGATTTAGTAAAGATATGTAATCATGCTTAAGGTGTGATTATAAAGTACAGTAAAACCTGTCCTAAGCGGCCACTCAAAATGAACACCCAAAATTTGTTTTCAAGACTGATTATTGCTCTATGCAGGTCGAAAGTATTGTAGAATGCTCCAAGTGCAGCATTCTGCAATACTTTCTACCTTCATTAAGATTCCATTTGTCTTTAAAACATTTGTTTTGTGTATTTTTGAGTGGCCGCTTAAGACAGGCTATACTGTAATTTAAGTGTCATAAATAGGTTAAAGCCAAGATGGCCACATGTGGACACTCTTACCATGTCATTTATCACCATGTTTCTTTCTGATCTCATTTATTTTCATCAAACTCTCACCCATGTTCAAATATTGGTTTTGACAGATGTTGGTACCGGGCCACGTAGATGCGAGTCTGACTGCAGATCCAGGGGTCGCCAGTTCGATCCCAGCCCGGTCTCATACTTTCATGGAGATTGATCATGAAATAATTTCTACGTTCATTCTCCTCCCTTCCGCTGAATCATTCAAGAAGGCTTGTTGTCGGTTACAAGTGAAAATATGTGCACGAAGTACTGGTTAACTGCTTGTTCAAGCTTGCCCAGGAAAAAGTGTGGTTAGGTGAACTGGCTGTCCAGCCATGACCATAGCTGTTGTCTTGGGACGTAAAGCAACAAAACAAACAAAAAACAGATGTTGGCTGCCAAAATGACCACAACCTGTGGGTTTGAAACTTTGTTATTGTGGACACTCTAAGTCATTTATCACCCAGTTTCTTTCAAATTTCATATTTTCATTTCTTTTATATATCTCTCACCCAAGTTCCAATATGGGCTTTGTCTGATGAATGCTAACCAAGATGGCCCCCAAAAATGGCAGCAGCTAGCCTGTCTGTTTCCACTCGTGAACACCCTGACTAAGTTCTTAGCCACCTGATTGCTTTTAAATTCCATTTATGTATTTTTTAATCATATTTTTGGACAAGTTCAAATGCCGGTCTTGTCCACTGTACAATTAAGCTACTAAAATGGCCAAGAAAATGGCCATCCCCTGTCTGTTTGTACTTGTGGTCACAATATCAATCTTCATTATGCATTTTTGTAACTTTTCAGTTTAGAGCAATTACGCAGGGCCCTATGTTGGAGTCTGACTGTTCTAGTTTGAAGCCAGCTGATCGTTGTCTACACTGTTTTCGACAATTGGTATAACTTTTTGAAAAACTTTGTTAATGTTTCACTTAATATGTTGGATGTGTTAAATACAAATGCACATTTGCTACTGCAATAGTGTACTCTAGTTTTGTTTTCGTTTTTTTTTTTAAAAACATGTGAAGTTGTGATATTTTTTGTAAATATGGTTTTTATCATCCTTTTTAGCTCTCCTAAACACAACATGCTAAGTGTAAATTTTTGTGACCGCTGGATGTCCATCAGCATCTGTCATCTGTCCAACTATCAACAATTGCTTCAAATCACCTCTTTTCACAAGATTTCACAGGATTGATCCTTGGAAGTCCTCTTTCAAAGTTATCAAAAAAAAAATACAGTAAAACCTGTGTAAAACGGCCACTCAAAAATAGACAAAACAAAGATCTTAATGACAAATGGTAGCTTAATGAAGGTCAAAAGTATTGTAGAATGCTCCCCATGGAGCATTCTGCAATACATTTGCCCTGCATTAAGTGATAAGTTTTATTGTATTTCCATGCAGATTATTGGTTTACATGGCAATGAAAAGGAAATCCTTAAAAATATTCTTGTCATGAATCACTGGCTCATTTTTAAAATAATATAGCACTAGTTGTCCTACAATGACCCTTTACAAAATTATTCAAATTTTTCTGATCATTTTGTAAATGAAATCAGATTATTTGGTGATTTGAGAAGCTGAGCCACACACAGATTTTAGGTATTTACTCATTAACCCTTTGAGGACCCTATGACAATTCATATGTAAGGGATATTTTCTATATTAAAAATCATTTTTTTTTAAATCATGATGAAACGAATTGTCATATGTATGGGTATTTTCTATACAAAAACGTTTTTCATGCATTTGAATATTTTTTTCTTTAATTAAACGAAATTCATAAAGTCCAAGGTATGATACAAACATCTGTGGTAACCATGGGTGAAAGCTTTCAGGATTAATCCTAAATTCAGGATTTTGAGGCTGACTTTCCACAGAAAGTCAGCCTCAAAATCCTTAATTAGGCAGATTCTTATGGCTTCTTTGATTTAATTTCAGTTTATCTAAAGACAATTGACCATTTAAACATGAAATTGTTGATATTTATAGGCATACTGCAAGTTTTAAGATTTGATTTTAAAACTTCAGAATTTTGAAAATTTTGAGCTTTAACCCATGGGTAACAATTTAGGCTTTATCATTCATTATAGGAGTTACAGGAGGACTTACTATGCATGTCCTTGTAATTCTAAATTTCTTTATTTTAAAGATACATGTAAATTCCATATTTCTAAGTCTTGAGTTATATTTTAGTTTTTTTTCTTTGTAATGATGTATTTGCCAAATCGCCATGTGTTTCATCACATACAATGCATTTAAGAAATAAAACAGCATCATACAGTCTGGTCATTCGTTTATTTCCTACCCTGTTTCTCGAAGCTAATATGCATATTGCTTCGAGCCTGTTTTAACTGTATTTTAAAAAAAAAATTAAAGTCATTCTGAGTGATAAGATTTTATGACATTAGCCATCTTTTTAGGTCACACCTCACACAATATATTTCGATTTTTATTCAGAAAAGCTTGTCTTCACCCTATTTCTTGAACAATTGATGGTTCTGGCCAAATTAAATGTATTATACTGGGACATGATAAGAAGTTTATTAGAATTTGGCAAACTTACATAATATTCAAGTTTCATATCCTAAAAGACTTAAGCAATCACTTTATCTGCTTAAAACATTGGATTAATTTTGACCAAACTTGCCATTTTAAAACAATATTGAATGGAAAAGAAATTGCAAAAATGGAAAAGAAATTGTGAGATTGTTTTGAACTTTACTTCACCAATTCTCCGATTGTATGTATATGAGTAGTTATGGATTCAAGAGGAAAAAGTCATATCTGTTAGCTTGGTATAGAAACAAGTATTGCCTCCCTTACCCAAATGTACAAAGACACATGCAAAAATGGATAAAATACGAGTCACAGTGGTGTTCCATAAGTTAATGAGCGTAATACCTCTGTAGCCAGCAACACATAATAGAGGATCTTGCATGAGTGTTCCCCTTGTTGCATATATCAAGGTATATATATTTAGCAATTTTGTTGTATGAACAAATTTTGCATCTCACACAGATCACTTTACGCTCTGGCATACAGCTTTTGAGCAATCGGCAGCATGCTTATTAGTTGATACCGTTTGCAATATTGTGACACGCTGGGTAAACTTTAGGAAAAAACAGTAACATGAGAATGAACTACAATTATCCAACTACAATATAATGAAGTATTTTTGTCCAAATGTCCAAATTTCTTGTAGAAAAATATATATTTACAATTTTTGCTCGTGAACTTTTCATGTTAAGAATGAAATATTGTACATTATACCAGAAATACATATATTTGGGTCAATATACCTCTATATTGTAGTCAGATAATTGTACTTCATGTTCATGCAAATGGTTTTCTCTAAAGTAATGGGGCTGTAGTGAAGGGAACCATGAAGGGGAAAACTTTCAGACAATCATCAGGATGCGATACTCTGTTTCCTGCGTTAAAGTGCATGACTATCAATGCCAAGACCCATAAAAAAGTTCTCATGCTTTATGACCATGGTCTTAGCGACCCCTATGCTAGAGTACTAATAATCTGCTCTTTTATGAGACGCAGCTGTAGGAAGATGAAGGAGTGGTTTGTCAATCTGTTTTAAGAAACATACTTTTCACAACAGGAGCTATGGACAACATAGATCGTAACCCAACGACTACATCAGCAACCACTTCCTTTCATGAGACAAGCATATTACCAGGTTACAGCATGCAGTCTCTACAAACCGTTTAAATGGGTAAATTCTTAGATAATAAAAAGTGGTATCCAAAAAGTGGTATTCCAGACAGATTAAAGTCTAATCTTTAGTAGGTGATTATCATAGTGGTTGTTAGACGCATCTCTGAAGCCTGTACTGGCGCTAGATTTAATGGGCCTGTGTGTCTGCAATCAGATGTTTGCTCCATGCACTGGTCGATAGCTTGCTTGGTTGATTAATTTTGTTTTCTTTTTTCTATTTCCCTGACTAAATTTTCTGTAACTCCTGGTGCAACTTTAATGTCCTCCCTGCTAGCTATACCTGGTTTACCAAGACAGAGTGCAAATGCTTTTTTTGACAATTTCAAGTGGATGCAAATCATTTGAAGAGGTAGTTTTCCATGATAGAGAACTGTACTCCATGACTTGTCTGACAAGAATATATATAAATTCTGGATGAGTTTTCCACTTTATAATTGAGAAATTTCCTTGATTCCTTTTAAAACGCTCTAACACTGTTGACCCTTTGAGAAGTATTTGAAGTCCAGTGTTTCATCGAGGTACACTCCTAATATTTTTGGATTCTGACTATATACTACTCAAAGTAAGTAAGGGTGCAAAGATCAGGAATCGATACAATCAAGTACCACTCCTGACCCAGGATACCAATGGGAAAGTGACAAACTCACAGTTGGACACCACAAACGAGAGCCAAGAGGTCAGCCCTTTCCCAGCAGGTGACCACACGGCACATGTAACAGACGCTCACAAAGGCATAGCAAACACAAGACAGAAAAACCCCATAAAAGATCCACAAAAGGAGTACCGCCTTGGAAAGGTCAGTAAAATACTTTACTGGAGGGCTTAAACCGGTTTAATGGCGCCAACCTCACCCTTAATTCAGATGTGGATCAAGACACATAGATACAGTATCCTGGGTCAGGTGTGGTACTTGATTGTATCGATTCCTGATCTTTGCGCCCTTACTTACTTTGCATGAAAGACCCCGGCTTATCAATACATCATCTCCCAGAACATATAAATCAAGATATAACAAGGAGATGAAGCAAAGATAAGGACTCAACAGTAAATAAAACTGAATACCGGAGCAAAAAATCCAACAGGTTAACCCTGGTTGGCCTGACAAACAGCCAAAGTATCAGGCCCCTACCATAGCATCAATAGATAAGTCTTTAAGTCGGAACCGTCATAGAGTCTGAAGTCCGACCTACCGGCGTGCAACTAAAAAAGGAAAGTAAAGTTGCCAACCGTGATTGGGTTGACCACCAAGCATGCAGTCTGTTGCAATACATTCATGTTATAGCCAATCTTTTTATAATGAGAAATTATTTTAATAAACTGCGCTGAAAAATTATTAGAGCCAACAATCTTCTTCAATTTATACACCAAGTCACCATAGAATTCAGGTTCTGAAAGTCCTTGACGCAAGAGAGAATTAAGTCCAACTTGGAATTTAGATATCAAATCATAGTATAGTCTATAAAATTTAGAAAAGGTTTTGCAAAGTTTATGATACCGATAGCCTTGTTTAAGAAGTTTCTGAGTTAACAATTTGTTGTGAGTGTTGAAGTCAGTAACATAGCTAGATGCTCTAGATAGCAAAACGAATGAGTTGAGAGATATACAGTCCATAGGATGTAGAGCGAGGAACATCACCATCTAAAAATGGGAAATTGAAAATTTCAAAATCAAAGTCGTCATGTTCATCATAAATTTTGGTAGAAACAATATCATTAGAAATTGACAATGCAAGTCTAAAATGCGGCTTCGGTATCAGAGGTATTTGCTTTATTAAGTTGGAGCTCTGAAGGGTATATTTGACCTACCATATTGTCAAAATAAACATTATTAATGTTTAAAATATCGTCCAAATATCTAGAAGTAGTGTCAAACACATCAATAACATCAGCCTGCTTATCATCAGAAAGAGACGTCATAAAGTCCCTCTCATAACAAAACAGGAATAATTCCGCAACCAAGGGAGCACAATTAGTGGCCATAGGGATCCCAACCACTTGTCTATATAGCTTGGTGCCAAATCGAATAAAGATGTTGTCCAACAAAAAGGTCAGCGCATCACATACATTTTGACGTGACCATGCATGATATTTTTTAGGTTTTTTCGAAGTAAAAAATGCATTTCTGTCATTACATGCAAGGTAAGGAGAGCCTTCTGTCTGGAAGGTTCTTTCAATAAGATCAATAAGTTTATCTTTAATTGAATTATGAGGTAAAGTAGTATAAAGAGTAGAAAAATCATAAGTAGACAAACTGGTCGCATTGAAATCTCTAGCTCTAAGTTTATCTAAAATTTCACCCGAATTTTTAATAGACCAAAATAGGTTTTTACAAGATCTCTCATATACCTTTTCACAGTACTTTATAACATGTTTTCAAAAGCTGTAAGACAATTCAGAAAGTTCTGTTGTGGTACAAGAGCTAGAATTAGCAATAAATCTTGCTATATAGGGTTTTATGGAGTTTAGGTAACCAGTATAACGTAGGAACTTTGTCTTGATTTTCTTTAGCTTTGACACCGAAATTTAGGGCTGTATGACAACCATGCCCATCGACAATCACCCTCTCACTCAAGAAGGCTACAGTTTATAGGCATTAGTGTCAACAAGCTCACACTCAAGAGTATTAATATAATACAATCGTTGAACAACTACAACATTGTTGGCAGCTTTATCTGCTGGAACCAAAACATAGTTCATACGGAAATCTTGGATACCTCGTTTAAGATGCCAAAAAGAAGATTTAGGTTTAGGGGGTAAAAGATGTGTATTAAGAGAGTAAAATGAAATATGAGTATCAATAATTTTTTAAATGTCAATCTTCCATTCCTTCAAGGCATCAGGTTCAACATTTTCCTGTTTGCACCAACGATTACCAAAGTCATTTAAAGAAGAAGCGATTTCTCTACGACATTTAGGGAAATCAATATTAGAGTGAAATCTATATTTAGGACCTTTAGAAATAGTATTGGGACATCTAGCGTCAGGAATGACATTTAGATTACATGTAATCACATGCTCTGCAGAGGGATATAAATAATTAGAATTTTGACAATCTCAGGAGTCAGGAGTATTGGAATCTATATCTATATCAGTTACAATTTTATTAAAGTTGAAAATGGTAGACCTAATTGATTTGTTATATTTATAACAAATGATAGGAGTTTCAGAATTATTGAAGTAATTTGGAATAGATGAAATTACTAAATTATCCTTAAAGATACTATGTAAATCAATTAACTCCATGCCTTTGTTAATGAATGGTATTTTGATAAAATGTCGTTTATGGTTGATCTCAGAATTGATATAAGGACTAAGGAAATGTTGAACATAACACCTTTAGTCCGTTAGAAAACCAGAATGACCTGGAACTTGATTTGAAAGTTTTTTCTTTATTGATTCTTGTTGTTGAGGCATTGTACTTGATGAATCCAACTGATGCCACTCTGGCATCGTTGAGCGTTTTGAAATATTCAAGATGGCGTCCAAGATGGCCGTCAGTTGGGCTCCTGAGACCTATATGACCAACATACTCGATCAAAAACATTTTAATTTGACTTTTAATGGATGTTTCAGAGGCTAAATGTTACAATCAATTAAAATGGAACATTCTTTTGATTCAGAAGGTTGAAATATTAAAGATGGCGTCCAAATGGCCGTCAGTTAGGCTTCTAAGACCTATATGACCGACATACTCGATAAAACACTTTAAATTTGACTTTTTATGGATGTTTAGAGGCTAAATGATACAAACGATCAAATTAGAACATGGTTTAATTCAGAAGGTTGAAATTTTAAGATGGCGTCCAAGATGGCCGCCAGTTAGTAGGTTCCTAAGACCTAACTCACCAAAAATTCGATATAAAGCATTTTAATTTTGACTTTTTATTGATGTTAAGAGGCCTGATAATACAAATGATTAAAATGAAGCTCTCACAGGTTTGATTCACAAGGTTATAATAGTGAAGACGGTGTCCAAGATGGCCGCCATTTAAAGGGAAATTCAACCTGAAATCAAATTCACAGTTAGTAACTATTTCTGATAGTTTTCGGTTGTATTTGGAGAATTTGACTGGCATGTTACTGTTGTTTTTCAGCGTTAATAAATATTTAAGATGACATTCAAGATGGCAGCAATAACAGGGTAGGGAATCACATGGTTTTTACACTGTGCGGAAAAAATAACAGACTCGTATTTTACGTAATGGTAATGTTTTTGTCTTTGTTCTGGGAATCGTATCCATCAATCAATGCATCATGCACTTTCCACACCACTTTTGGCAGGATCTGAAAATACTATGATATCATATTATTCTCATAAAATCCTACTTTGGGAAAACATTCCTTCAAAAAATGAAATGATAAATGCCAGGGTATACTGAACTGACGATATCACTGAAAACTTTGTGACAGAGTGTTTGATCAAAGTACAAACCTTTTTCGAACCAATGTGTTGAAAAGGTCAGCTGGATGGATGGATAAAATTTACAAAAAAAAAACTTATGGAGTGTAGTGTATCAACACAAAAACAACCCCTGAGTAAGGTATCTGCATGCTGCATATGTTCGTTCTATCTTGGCTGCTGGTTGGTACAGGCCTGCTTGCTCGCTGCAATTGTAACAACCATTACTACTTTTCTGGTCTGTTGCAAGTGCAACAGACAGCACAGATGGTTGGATATTGCTATAACAAATATGTATGCTGTTCTAGTGCAAGTGTATCAGACATGCATCCTTGTAGGCACAAGTTTACGGAATGATATGACTGCTGGTTAGATGCAACTGTTAAAGACAGGAAATGGTCGGGTGCAATTGTTACAGACATGGTGCAAATGTAATATACATGGATGCTGATAAGATGAAACTGTAACAAACATGAATGCTGATAGTATGCGCCTTATACAGACATGGATGCTAGTAAGGTACAACTGTAAAATACATGCGTGATGGTCTGGTGCAATTGTGCTTATCACCCCGTTATTTGGGTACGAGCATAGGGACATATCTGCAGGTCTGAGGCAAGTGTTCAGCCACACAACTACAGATGTGATTGTTAGTTAGTTGCAACTGATTCAAACATATCTGCTGGTAGATGCAACTCTAGCAGACATGCATGCTGGTCGAATTTAATTGTAACTGACGTGCCATATGGTTGGGTGCAACTGCAACAAACATGCCTGTTGGTTCAAAGCAACGTTTAAAACATGGGTACTGCAACATGCCTGCTAGTCTGGTGAAGCTGTTACAGACATAACTGCTTGGTTTCAGACATGTATGCTGGTCCAGTGCCACATAATCAAACATGCGTAATGGTAAATATGTCTGCTGACCCTGTGGCAATGATGCCTGGGCTGCTGGTCGGGAGAAAGTAGAACAGACATGCGCACTGGCCGGATGTAACTTAAACAGACATGCCCCCTGATCCAGTGCAACAGTACCCAGCATTCCTGTCAGTTAGTTGTAATTGTAACAGACATTATTGCTGATGCGATGTAACTAACACGCATGACTGTTGGGCCAGAGTCTCGTTAAACTGCATGTGTGCTGGTTCAGTACCACATTATTAAACATGTGGGATGTCGGATATAATGAGCTGGTGGCATTACGTGGCCGCTGATTAGTGAAACGTCAACAGATACGCCTGTGGACTTAGACCAATTCAATTAAACATGCCTCCTGGTCCATTGGAAATCAAAGAGAAAAGCTACTTGACCTATGCCCCTTCATCAGACATGCTAACTAACAAGGTGAAACTTTGTCAGCCAAGACATTGTCAATACAACATACATGCCTTGTAGAGAGTTGTTATGTCGCTGCAGCTGCAACATATATGCCTGCTGGCCTAGTTTTACAGTCACCAACACCACTGCTGTTCAAACATGCCTATTGGCTGAATGCTTCTGCAAGATGGGTGCTTGCTGGACTGTGGCCACTCAATCAGCAAGCCTGCTGACCTTTTGTCACTCAATATTGCATGTCTGCTGCTGTTGTGCTTCTCTATCTGCTTTACCTGCTGGTATGGTGTCTCACTATCAGTAGTGCCTGATGGTATGGTGTCTCGGTATCAGCCGTGCCTGCTGGCGTGGTGCTTCATTATAGGATATGCCTTTTTTGGTACATCACTATCAGCCATGCCTGTTGGTTTGGTGCCTCACTATAGGCCATGCCGTCTGGTGTGGTGCCTCACTGTAGGCCATGTCTTTGGGTGTGGTGCCTCACTATAGGCCATGACTGTTGGCGTGGTACCTCACTATAGGCCATGCCTGCCGGCCCATTTTGCACTTCAACAGACATTTACTGTAGACTAGTTGAGTGCAGAAGGAAGAGGGATGGCTACAAGTCTGGTTCTACTCTTACAGATGTGCCTCTACATTAGACATGTCTGCTGATCCGGTGCCACTCTCAAATTGCCTGCTTGTACAGTACAACTCTATTAGACATGCATGCTGGGTTCATTTATTCAGATACACGTGTTTGTAAAGTGCTTCTCCATCAGGCAAAAAATCTTGTAAGTTACAAATCTACCAGATATGCCTACAGGTAAGGTCCGGCTCACACAGGTTTGTAAAACCTCTCAGCTACCAGACTGGACGCCATCTTGAATATATCGAATTCTGAGTGCTGCATCAGCTGCATCGCTGGGATGTTACAAGGATGATGCATGTAACTCCAGAATCAGTAAAATCAGCATTTTGCATGCAGATCCCTGGAGTTTGTAGGTCTCAGGGAAAATGTTCTTATATTTTTGTAATAAACTGCCATTTTGGCGGCCATTTTGTCTGCATTCTTATTTTATTTTTATATTTTTGTTACAAGCTAAGTGTCTTCAACTAGATTCCAACTTCATAGCTAACAATTTAAGGGGGAAAATGGGTTTGAGACACTTTTCCAGATCACACATTTTTTTCACTTATAATTGGCCTCCATCTTGGACGCCATCTTGGATATATCAAAATGCTCAATGATGCCAGAGTGACATCACTCGGATTTTTCAAAGAAAATATATGCACTACCAGAATCAACAAAGAAAAAACGTTTAAAATCAAGTTCCAGGTCCTACTAAAATTCACACAGATTCTGCTGGACTACTTGTAAGAAGTGCTGCTTTATATAATTTGTTTGCTCTATCGTAAAGTGTATTAGTCTCTAACTCTAAATTACGTAAAACTGAGATAGGCAAGGAACTTAAAAATGAAAATAAGCCATGCCGACCACGATTATTTAAAGCTATAGAAAGATTCTTTAGAGAAGTATTTAAGCGTTTTTCAGTACAAATTTTTTGCTTAATGTTGCCATTTTCACGTTTACCATGAGATCTACTTTTACGTTTTTTTACATTCCAAAACAGAAAAAAAATCATTCAAAATCTGGCATTTTAGTAATGTTACCTTCATGGTATATATCATCATTAAAGCCTAAAGGAAAATGTGATTTCAAAAATTCAATCCATTTTAGTTCAGTTTCATGTCTCTTTATATTTTTTAATCTAGCTGACGAATTTTGATCATATATATATTTTTTCCACCGACTGAATAACAATTTTACTATGTGATGACAATTACTTTTGAAATGGCGAAAAAGAAATGTGTCAATTTTTTAGGCTTTTTCATTTTACGAAAGTGCTCACGAAACCTAGTCTTAAGGGATTGGCCAGTTTGTCCAACATATTGCATTCCACAATTAATCTCAGTTCAAGTTATAACATAAATCAGATCAGATGAAGTTTAGTCCATAGCATTATTATTGATTATGGAAAATTACCAACCATTAACAGATGATGTAATGGTCGTTTTAGTACATAAATGTGTATAACAGCCACACCTCTTGACATTGCACTTAGAAACATTAGGATACATTCCGCGTCGTTTGAATGCATTAAATGGTTTAGTATACTTTCTGATAATAGGTTACCCAAGAGGAGATAACCTAATGGGATGAAGCATGTCCCGAAAATTGTTAGCAGAACTAGGAATACGAACAGAGGATGCAGAATGTAAACTAATGGAAGCTATATATAAGTTTGTTAATTTAGTTCTTATCATAAAAGTTGTGTAGGTAAGTACCATCCCAAGACAAGCAATCGACACACCGGTTATTTATATGACAAGCCAGTATTAATATACGTCCTTAAAAGCAAAGGAAGGTATAACAAATGCAAACGATAATCCAAATGGCTAATACAAGTCCACAGGGAAAGCAGAAGTTATACAACGGGGTATGAACATCGGTCATCTAGTGAACTTAAAGCGGTACAAGACATAGAGGATATCAAGGGACAGGAATAATGGAAGGAGATTGTACACACAATCCTGAGGATTGGAATAATAAGAGCATTAAATGAAAGTGCGGGGAGACCTAGTTAAGGGTCAATAAATTAAATGACAGTAACATTATGCGAAAACACCAATGGCACCATAATAGCATGCTATAATATATAATACGTTTATATGACCTGCGCACAGAAACACATGTAACTAGTTACAAGAATGTATTTCATTCATTTCCAAATGTTTTACCGCCATATTTCCTTAACGCGGTAGATATTTAATATCTTTGGTTAAGTTAACACCCCATCTCAGAAATTACGTTGTAATGTCATTTGGCCCTTAACTTGTTTTGACTAGTATATATACCAAAATGTTTGGGTGTTTATATTTATAACCAGATGGTGTTCAATACTTGTGTTTCTTGAGAACAATGTCACTTCTATTTTGGGAAGACTGGTTAACATTCGTAACCTTCTGCACCAGCTTATCAGCTTACCAGAATCTTTGCACAGGCTCTCTTCTAACTTGTGTAGCTGCACTCCAATGTGTCAGAAGGTGTCATCATTTGCAAACTTGCAATGGGTCTCTGTGATTTCTGTAATAAATCTAATTAAATATTCTGAACAGGAGTGGTGATATGGCACTACCTTGTGGCAAACCTATCTATGTGCAGAAATTATCTCCTATCACTTCTCCAACATGACATCTCACTGTTCTTTTTTTATCCAAACCCATAGTCTTCTACTAACACCAATTTGTGATCACTTAAACATCAGTCCTGGCCCCGAGGTTATATTTTTTCATGCTCAACTCAACTGAGCATGGAATTTCAAACGTAAATAACAACAAGAATGCTGAAATAGCAATTTTTCTTGCTTTAAACCCCTCAGATATTCTGTTTATCCTGCTAACAAATGTTAAGATGCCAACACTTGTTGGCAAATTTAACATTTATGAGCAGGATAAATTCGTGCTCATCTGAGTTGAGCATGAACAATTTTTATAACCTATGGGTCAGGTCGCAATACACTGTCAAATGCCTTTGATAAAAGTAAGTAAGGGTGCAAAGATCAGGAATCGATACAATCAAGTACCACACCCGACCCATGATACCAATGGGAAAGTGACAAACTCACAGTTAGACACCACAAACGAGAGTCAAGAGGTAATCCATTAAGCAATCTAAAGAGTATTTCTTTGCACCAACACGCATATATAACAGCCTGAGACGTGTAGCTGTGCTACATATATGGTACAGGGCTCTGACCAGAAGTGCACCAATGTTGGGGAGTTTGTGTTGTATCTTGGATACATCACGGCTGGGGAGTATGGGCATTAACCAAAACAAAAGTTTGCAAAGCGGAAAATTTTAAATAAGAAAATTATTGTGTATGTTATTTTCCCGATTCGATATCATTGATATGGACTTCATAAGTGAATGGTATGGCTTAACGGAATCTTTCGGGGTCAGATAGAAGCATTAGAATAGGTCGGAAAATGGTAAGTGCATAGACTTTAGATATGTTGAGAACCGATCGTTGGACAGCACATGCATTCGGAAAGAGAAAGCATAGCAGCAACGACTAGGATTGAAACTTGAACTTTCGCAATGATGGCTCTTCTTACTTTAATAACAAGTTCATTTTCAAAAGTAAACTATGAATTAAGGTAACTGGTGGACCATCTGTCTCCTGCCTTAAAGGCTTATTTTTTCAATTGGGGTGGGTAGGTGTGCACCTGGAATTTTCGTACCGCTGAAATAGAGTAGACAAGAGGTGTATAACTGTTCATGTATAAAAAAGTGACATGCCACAATCATATATCATAGACTAAGCCTTTGCAGCGTGAGAAAGAGGCCGTCATGTTTTACTTGCGAAAATTCATCTATTAAGACAATCTTGAGGCCAAATTGATATGTTTAAAGACGACACATGTTCATATGGTGGGGCTGGGGCTGAAACATGCATGCCTTGTTGATTAACGGGGAGTCTCTAAAGCAAAGTCCTATAGCTTTAATATTGAAGACAGACACCAGTACTTGAGAGAAAGGAGGTCTTCAGGTCATCTGTTCGTTTTGGACCTACATATTGACAATATTGAGGGACTATGTTGCGTTACCACATGTAGTACAGGGCCAGCGTCAGCGGGCTACATTTCTGAGTATTTTCTAAAATTGCTGAATCTGAGTATTGGAATAAGGATTCTATATAGGTTCTGCGTACTCCAAAACTTTAAGGGTGTACTTGTCAAAGCTTTCTATGCAATTTCGTTAGAATCATTAACAGATTTAGCCATAAACAAGGCCTGGTTGGTGAGGTTATGAGATGCATGCGACAGAACGGGGTCAGAAACGTCTAGTGAATCTATACTGAGGCAGCCTGGCCAACGATTATCAGGTTAATCGGAACCAATGTCTGTTAATATATTTAGTGAGAGGGTTTAATTTAAACATATTTTATTGCCAAATTTTATACAGCAATGGGGTTGGGTCACAAGTTCTCACAACCTTAGTTACGACCCTTCCCCTACAAATTAAACATACATAAAAGCTAATAAACATGGCTAAACATGTACAAATACATATGAATACATATACAACTACATATGAATACTAAACAAATTGTAAATTATTTAAGTTAGAGCAAAATAAACGAAGAAATACATGGTGAATAAATAAATAAATAAATAAGATAAATAAATAAATAAATAAATAAAAAAAATGAAAAAAAAAATAAATAAATAGCAGTTCTTTGATAGGTAATTGAATATAAGATGAAAAAATAATAATAATAATAATGAAAAAAAAAAATATATATAACTGCTATTATGAACCCCTTCAGTTTGAAATGTTAAATAGTCAGGTCATCTGGTACAGGTTTCTAAGTATGTTTCGAAAAAGAGTCATAGAAGGTTATTAAAAGCGTTTTGAGGTATGTATATACCTATGCACAGCCCTGAACAAGACCACATTAACTTCAGTATTCCAGTTTTCATTGCCATTTAGGATCACATTGATATTTAGAGGATGAAAGCCTCTAACTGTATCATTAAAAACCTGTCTTTCAACAGTATATTTTCTGCACTGAAAGAAGTAGTGGTAGGCATCCTCTACCACGTCACACAATTCACAAAAAGGATTATTACGAATATGGTTTCTAAACAGATCACCGTTAAGACCACTGCATTTATTTCGCAGCCTTGCATGTAGGACAGACATATATCTATTTCCAACAGTAAAGTAGGGAGGAACATGTGCTATGCTAAGTTTTGAGAATATATGCTTTTTAAAGGTTGGCAATGTTGATATATCTTTTAAGTTATCATCAAGAGAATTCCATAGCCTAATGGCTGATGGAATACACGATTTCTGTGAAATACTAGCTCGATTAAGAGGTACAGATATGTTTTATTTTGTTTCTCAATGGGTAATCCGAAATTTCATTAACTAATGGAGGAATCAAATCGTGTATGTAAGAAGGCACCATACCACTATTTACATTGTACATAAATGATAGTTTATGTTGCTGCCTTCTTTGTGATAGAGTTGCCCAGCCACACTCTTTGTACAGGTTTTCTAATGATACTGACCTAGTCAACCCAGTAACAATTCGGGCTGCCTCTTTTTGAATTTTTTTGAAGTGTTTGTGAGTCTTGTTCAGAGCAGCCATCCCATACAACTGATGCATATTCAACAACTGGTAACATATAAGACATATACATCTGGTTGAGGGCATTTCTACTAATAGAATATTTCAATTTACGCATTATTCCCAAAATTTTAGTTGCTGAATTGACAATATTTTCAATATGAGTGTGCCACTGGCCATTACTACTTAATGTTACACCCAGATGTTTATGGCTATCTACAAAGCTAATTGCAATATTATCAAAAATAAGATGTGGTAATATATATAGTTTTTAAGAGTAAATAAGACAGCTTCTGTTTTTAGCGGATTAAAGGTAACTAACCACTGTTTAGCCCAGTTTGACAACAGTTGTAAATCACGGTTAATAATACCAGCTATGTCAGCAATATTTGCTGCAGCATAAAATAGTGAGCTATCATCTGCAAACAACCTTGTCAAACTAAGAAGTTGTTTAGCTATATCATTAATATATACTAAAAACAAAAGAGGCCCTAGAACAGACCCTTGAGGCACACCAGCAAAGATAGATTTTAAGCCAGAGTAACATGATTTAAAGCAAACTTTCTGTTTTCTTTGGCTTAAATAACTATTTAACCACTCTAAGAGTTTACCATCGATGCCATTTTGTCTTAGCTTAAACAGAAGACCCTTGTGCCAAACTCTATCAAATGCTTTTGACACATCACAGAAGACAATACAAGAAAACATGCTATTGTCAAAAGCTTGACATATATTATGAAAGATGTCGATTAACTGAAACACTGTTGAATGATGAGGTAGGAAACCAGATTGATACTTATATAAAAGATTATTATCTATTAAAAAATTATACATGTTCTTAAAAACAATCCTTTCTTGTAGCTTTCCAATACAGCTCAAGAGTGCAACTGGTCTATAATTAGAGGGTTCCGATTTGTCTCCCTTCTTAAAAATAGGAATAACGTTTGCAAGTTTCCATATATCAGGAAATATTCCCTCATGAAAGGATCTATTCATTAAAATGCAGAGGGGTTTTGAAACAGTTTTTTACACACTCTTGAGCATTTTATGGCTTATGCCATCATCACCACTTAGTGAGAGGGTAGCATCAAAATCCAGAGTTTGTGAATTTTGTATGAAATTAAAACTTTCTATCCAACAACCCTTTAACTCGAAATGGATTCGTCCATGGGAATTTCCATTAAGCATAAATAGAAGTTTTAACCATGTTATAAAGATATGAGGCAGTTCTCTTTTCCCTTTTTAGCAAAGTCGCTCTTTGAATTATCATGCGCAGCTATTTAGTATAACTAGATGCCCTCTGTCTACTTGTGCAGTTACTTAGGTGGAAATACAGACGCACTTAACCAATACTTTTGATAATGAGCTTACAACACGACTTCTAAAAGTGTTTTATGATAGTTCTGTTTTGCGAAAACAGTTACAGGAAATATAGAAAATATGAAACCTGAGATTATCCTTAAGTACATGTAGGTATTTTAAGCTTATCGAGAAAGAACAGCAGACCGTGTGAACGCAGCAAACACATTGTGACATAGCATCAAAACAGCGTCGAAAGGACGTCAATGCAACGTCATTACGTCGCATTGACGTTCATTCGACGTTGTTTTTTAACGGATATATTAACGCAGCAACCTTGTTATAGCCCTAACTCAACTGTGTCGTGAGAATCCACCCGTAATGAATTATGAATGTAGTATAATTAAAAGGTTTACAATCGAGCGACGATTGAATGAAGTGTGTCGGTTCATAGGACGTTGTTTTAACGTTTTGTGTAACACAGCATCCTTATATTATAGCTCTAATTCAACTGTGCTGTGAGAATCCACCCGTAATGAATTATGCATGTAATATAATTAAAAGGTTTAAAATCGAGCGACGACGCATACAGCAGATTGTATGATGTGTGTCGTACAAGGGTTTTATTGCTCAATATGGATCAATATTGCCGCTGAAATCTCGAGATGCGGAAAACATTACTTGAGTCTTATATGTCAATGCGGTCACATGACAATACCTTTTCACTATTTTTCAATAATATGTGTAATAAATTTCAAGGATACAAGAGCATAGGTAATGTTATTCAGTTTATTTGTACAGCAATTTAGTAGCATTTAGATGCGACTGCTTTTGCAAACGAAATGCGACTGCTTTTATTGAAGTTAATTAAGTATGCGTGTTTCAATATGTTGACATGTTAGTACATATTGAATGACTGTAGTGAGACAGAGCGGTGGGACTGAGCGGTTCAACATAGTCATCTCAAATAAAATGCATTTGCATAATTGAGCAGTGGCATGTGCTTTCCAACAATGTGGCACTTTTACAAGTGTAGACTCAGACGAGCCTGTGCAGCCTCCTTTTAAGCTTAGGAACTCCAAATGATGTTCGGTCAGTAGCTTAACAGTCATAGAATGTTCAAGCGACTAGCAAAGGCGCTGATCAGACTGCGCGTATGCGCAGGCTGGTCTGAGCCTTTACTGGTCGCACATACCATATTGTTGGAAATCTCATGTTGCGGCTCATATATATTGTGTTTGGCTATTTTTGCTCATGGTAAGGCTGTTCTAAGAGACATTGCGTTTCTTTATAGAATGTCGTCTGTCCAGAGTGTTATTTTAACCAT
This sequence comes from Loripinus fragilis, assembly GCA_964019695.1. NCBI lineage: Eukaryota > Metazoa > Mollusca > Bivalvia > Lucinida > Lucinidae > Loripinus > Loripinus fragilis. The sequence goes on from OZ026516.1 coordinate 69,153,040, forward strand.
TGTCCTGCAAAATAAATTAGTATGGCACATTTACGTCTGTTTTCCAGCCAATGCAGTCTTGTGATTTTAATAAATACAATGGATTATGGGACTGCATGAAAAACAGTGCTGATCCGGATGCATACCGTTTTCTTTAGAAGATGTATCCATGTTCAGCACGACAAGGAATAACGAGCCACCACATCGATTTTCTTCATTATAGTTGCCTTAGATTACGGCTGGCAAACAATTTAATGCGGAACCATGGTTTATATTGAAATATGTATTACAGACGCATTAAAAGGTTTACCTCCCAGCCAAAATGGCCCTACTCCCCTCCAATTTCATCTGTAGGGAATTTTGCACCCATACTTTAAAGACTCAGCGGCATTGCATGTTTAAGATATGTATTCACTTTGTAAGTGGCATCATCTAAAATGGTCCTGGCATCTAAACTGGTCCTGGCATCTATTATGGTCCTGACTAGCCTCTATATTGGTCCCGATTGGCATCTATTATGGTGCGCTAATCAGACTCTAAAATGGTCCTGAGCGCTAAATGTAAATATATGCAAACCTAATCCTTTTTCAACTTAAACGGCTTCCACCGCAAAAATAATCATATAGCCAGGACACAAGCCATTTGTGTGTGTGCGTGCGTGCGCGCGCGCACGCTCGTGTGTGTGTTTTGCAGGATTTGGTTAGCCCCGCGCCCTATCTAATGCACATGCCGTTTTATTTTAAATAGCGAACGCAAAAATGAAATTCCATTTGAGACAACTCCGTGCATTCATGCCCCGTGTGCACGGGCTTTAATCCGCATTGAATTAAATATGAGATAATGCAGCCCGCCAATTTGGGCCTGTGGATACCGGGGATATAGCGGGGCTTAAGTTCCGGGATTAAACCTACGATATGTTCCCGCAGTGCCGCGTGTGTGCCGGAGTTTTAATTTCCTGTTTAAATAGGGCTTGTCTAAAAGGTCCTCCTTACAGCGCACCTAAACATCTATACCTGCCAATATAAACCAACAGGGAAGGAACGTGGTGGTCGATTCGCATGTTCTCGGGCAGGGGCGGGTCAAGAAACTATCGTATCATTTGGGAAGGGCGAGGCCCAAGCCTGACTGATGCTTTAGTCGTCTTTTACTTGCTTTTTACAGAGTACGTGTTCCAATCGACCATTCCAAGTGAACTTCGTGGAAAATTTCCAAGGAGGGAGGGTGGGGGAGTCCAAGATTTTAGACGCTGCGGGGTGGGATGGGACGTGGAGGTCGTCTTACTTATTCCTTAAGAAACCTATAACACTTGTACTTTTCCGGGGGGGGGGGGGTCCGGATCTCCTGACCCCCCCCCCCCCCCCCCCACCTCTCTATGGATTCAGAAATCAAGAGAATCGGTAGAAACGATAGATACTCCAAAATATACGGTTGTTCAACAGCTGCAAGTTGATATCACTAATAGTGTTATGTTCTGCTCTGGACAAAATTCAAGTATAACAAAGGACGATAACTTCTAATTTATGCAAAAGAGAATTTTGGATCTTTGTAGACTGTATCTCTCCTCATTGAGATCTATCTACCATTGAAGTTTCAAGTTGATACCTAAATGTTGAGTACAGCCTCCAGATAAGAGTGCGTATTGGAAAATTATATTACATGTAGTTGTTGTGTTATGCTTCCGACACAAAGTGTGAAAAATAGCAAAGGGCAATAACTCCTAAATTGTGCGAAGGAGAGGTACGGTTCTTGTACACTGTACTTCTCCTCATCGATATATATCTACCAGTGAAGTTTCTAGTCGATACCTCTTATATTTCTGTGTTATGCTCTGCACAATATATTTATAAATTCTCTGAAACCACTGAGCCAACTGAAGCGTTACATGTGACACCACCATGGCAGAGGGGAAAAGATGGAAAGCTTATTCAAAATGATTTAGGTCATTTGTTGATAGTCATTATTGTTAACCAGGGGACGGGGGCATTTAGCAGGGATTTTACCACAAATTTGGCCCTGCAGTGCAGGGCTTTTAGCAGGGCTCTGAAAATTGAAAAGTAAAAAAGCTCCGCTATTCCCTGAGGGGATGGGGATACCAATGACTGGCACATAACCGAACCATTAAATGTACAACCTCTGTAAACGGAAGCAAATGAAAAAAATGAGTATAAGAACATTTAAAGTACGAATCATGTTCTTTTACTGGGTCATATTGCAACAAATATAGCGCTTACGAATGTTAACCACCAATGCTTCATCATAAATAAAATATATAGAGTAGAGTAGTACTGATATCTAGTATGAGGGATTTAGTACTGGCCTATAACAGTAGAGACTATGGCTATGGAAACTAGCAGAGACTGGGAATACGGATACACGTACTGATCACTAGTAGCAGAGACTGAATCTATGGATAAAAGGACTGACCTCTAGTAGTAGTGACTGGGACTGAGAATACCAATACTGACCTCTAGTGGCAAAAACAGGGACTCTATATACTAGGTTTGACCTCTAGTGGCATAACCTGGGACTATGGACACTTATAATGATCGCCTGTAGCAGAGATTGCAACAAGGAATTGATACTCTGTAGAAGTGACTACAACCATGGTTAATAGTACAGTCCATTTGTAGCAGAGAGGCGGACTCTGGATACTAGTACTAGCATTTAGTCGAATGGAAGGGACTCTAGATTCTAGGAATGATAGCTAGCGACAATGACAGGGACTCTAGACACTTTTACTGACAACTTGTGGCAATGACAGGGACTCTGAAACTTTTTACTGAACTCTAATGACAATGTGTGCGACTCTGGGCAATTTAATTGACCTCTAGTCGCATTGACTGGGATTCTGGATACTTGAACTGATCTCCAGTGGCAATTACTGGGACTCTGGATACTAGTACTGAACTCTAGTGGCAATGAAAGGGACTCTGAATATTTAACTGACCTCTAGTGGCAACGACTGAGACACTGGATGCTAGTACTGCCCTCTAGTGGCAATGACAGGGACTCATGATACTAGTACTGACCTCTTGTAGCAGAAAATAGGGATAAAGATACTAGTACCCACCCCAAGGGTGGCAATGAAGGGGACTCTGGATAATAGTACTGGCATCTAGTGACAACGATAGGGACTTTGGATACTCTTACTGACCTCTATTGGCAATGACAAGGCCTCTTGATGCTTATACTAAACTCTTGTGGCAATGACTGGGACTCTGGATACTTTTACTGACCTCTAGAGGCAATGACTTGGTGCTGGATACTTTTACAAACATCGAATGACAATGACTGGGACTCTGGATACGTATAATGACATTTTGTGCCAAAAGACAGGAGTCTGGATACTTTTACTGACCTCTAGTGGATATTGACAGGGACTCTGGATACTCTATTGACCTTAAAAGGAAATGACTGGGACTCTGGATACTACTACTGGCCTCTAGTGGCGAAGAAAGAACTTTGGATACTAGTTGTGATCTCACTGGCAACGACAGGGACTCTGGATACAACTACTGATCTCTAGTGGCAATGACCGGGACTCTGGATAGTTTAACTGACCTCTTTCAACAATGAGAGGGACTGACAACTATTGGCAATTACAGGGGTTCTTAATACTTTAAATGACATCAATTTGCATTGGTTGGGACTCTAGATACAAGAACTGACCTTTAGTGACAATGACTCGGACTCTTGATACTTGTACTGACATCTACTGGCAATGGCATAGACTCTGGATACCTGTTCTGATCTCTAATTGCAATGACAGGGACTGTATATACTTTGACTGACCTCTAGTGGCAATGACTGGGACTTTGATACTGGTACTGATCGCTAGTATCAATGACTTGGATTCTATATAATTTTACTGACCTCTTTTGCCAAAGGCTGCGACTCTGGATACTTTACTGACCTCTAGAGGCTATAACTGGGTACCTGGGTATTTTTACTGACATCTAGTAACAATGACAGGGACTCTTAATACTTTTACTGACATCCTATGACAATGTAGTCGACTTTGGATACTTTTGCTGAGCACTATTGGAAATGATAAGGACTCTAGATACTAGGACTGATTCTAGTGTCTGCATACTGGTCTGAACCTCTATTGGCAATTACAGAGACTCCAGCTACTTGAACTGACCTCTAGTGGCAAAGACAGGGACTCTAGATACCAGATACTAATACGTACATCTAAAGGCAAAAGAAGAAACTCTGGATACATATACTGACAACTATAGGCAATGACTGGGACTATTGATACTTTTATTGACCTCTAGTGCCAATGACTGGGACTTTGCCTAGGACTCAACATACTAAGACTGACCTTTAGTGGCAAGGATAGGGACCCTGGATATTGTAACTGACCTCTAGTGGCAATGACTGGGAGCTTGGATATTGACCCAGACCTCTAGTGGCAATGACTGGGACTTTGAGTACTGACTTCAAGTGGCAATTGCTGGAACTCTGGATACTTTTATTGATCTCTAGTATCAAAAACAGGGACTTTGTATTCTATTATTTACCTCTAGTTGCAATGCCTACTTTAACTGGCCTCTAGTGGGAATGACTGGGACCCATTTTTTTCTAGTAGCAATCTTAAGTACTCTGGATACTTTAACTGACCTCTATTGTCAATGACTGGGAGTTTGAATGCAAGTACTGACCTCAAGTGGCAATTGCTGGGACTCTTGATACTTTTATCGATCTTTAGTGGCAAGAACAGGGATTTTGTATACTTTTATTTACCTCTAGTTGTAATGTCTAGGACTAAGGATACTTTAACTGACCTCCTGGTGCAATGACTTGGACCCTGGATACTGACCCTGGCCTCTATTGGCAAATACAGGGACTCTCGATACATTTAATGACATCTAATGACAATGACTGGGACTACAGGATACTTTAACTAGCCTCCTTTAGGAATAACTTGGACTATGGATACCAAAATTGACATATAATGGTTATGAAGGACTCTGGATATTTTTACTGACCTCTAGTATCAAGAACCAGATTCTGGATACAAGCACTGACCTCTAGTGGCAATGACAGGGATTCTGGATACTAGTACTGAACTCTAGTGGCAATGACATGGATTCTCGTTACATTTAATGATATTTAGTGACAATGACAGAGGCTCTGGATACAAATACTGACCTCTAGTGGCTATGTCTAGGACTCTGGATGCTAGTACTGGCCTTTAGTTGAAGGGGCTGGGACTCTGGATACTTTTGTTGACCTCTAGTGTCAATGACTGGGACTTTGCCTAGGACACAGCATTCTAAGACTGACCTTTAGTGGCAAGGATTAGGACTCTGGATACTTTTACTGACCTCTTGTGGCACTGACTGGGAACCTGGATACTGAAATAACTGGGACTATGAATTACCAGAATATACATTTAGTGGTTTCGAAGGACTCTCGATATTTTAACTTACCTCTAGTATCAAGAACCTGATTCTGGATACAAGTACTGACCTCTGGTGGCAATGACAGGGATTCTGGATACCAGTATTGTTTGTTTGTTTGATTTGATTTTTTACGTCCCATCAACAATCTTTCAGTTATAAAGGGACGGGTCTTCCTGGGTTGAACCAGTACTAAGCTAGGATTAATGTTCTTGCTCAAGGACACAACGCAGTGACGCCGTTGAGGATACTAGTATTGAACTCTAGTGGCAATGACATGGACCCTCGTTACTGTTAATGATATCTAGTGGCAATGACAGAGGCTCTGGATACAAGTACTGATATCTAGTGGCTATGTCTAGGACTGTGGATGCTATTACTGGCCTTAGGTGGCAAGGGCAGGGACTCTGAATACTTTAAATGACTTCTGTTGGCAATTACTTGGACTCTAGATACTGGTTATGATGTCCTGATGCAATGATAAGGACTCTGGATACTAGTACTGATCTCAAGTGGAAATGACAAGGACTCTGGACAACTTACTGACTTCCAGTTGCAATGACAGGGACTCTGAATAGTAATTCTAATCTCTGTGGCAGTGATAGGTACTTTGAATACTAGTTCTGCCATCTAGTGGCAATGACTGAGACTCTGGATGCTTTTATTGACAACTAGCGGTACTTACAGGGACTCTGGATACTTTCACTGACCTCTAATGACAACTATTGGGACTCTGAATACATTACTGATCTCCAGTTTCATTTACAGGGATTCTGGATACTTAAACTGACTTCCTTTTGCAATAACTGGGACTTTGGATACTAGAATTGACATCTATTGGTAATGAAAGGGACTCTGGATAATTTTACTTACATCTAGTATCAAGAACCAGACTCTGTATACAAGTACTGGCCTCTAGTGGCTATGACAGGGACTCAGGATACTAGTACTGAACTCTAGGGGCAATGACAGGGCCTTTCAATAATTTTACTGATTTTAAGTGACAATAACAGGGACTCTGGATACAAGTACTGACCTCTAGTGTCAATATCTAGGACTCTGGATGCTAGTTCTGACTTTTATTGGCAAGGACAGGGACTCTGGGTACCTTAAATGTCCTCTATTGTCAGTTACTGGGACCCTAGGTACCAGTACTGATTTCTACTGCAATGACAGGGACTCTGGATAGTATACTGACCTCTAGTGGCAGGGAAAGGGACACTGGATGGTAATACTGACCTCTAGTGGCACTGACGGGGACTTTGAATACTAGTTCTGACATCTAGTGACAACGACTGGGACTGGGATACTTTTACTGACCTCTTTTGTCAATGACTGGGTCTCTGGACACTGTTTTACAAACTCTAGTGGCAATGACTGGGACTCTGGGTAGCAATACTTACCTCTAGTGGCAGTAACAGGGACTTTGAATACTAGTTCTGACATCTGACCTCTTTTGTGGCAATAACAGGGTTTCTTGCTACTTGTACTGACCTTTATTGGCAATGATAGGAACTCTGGATACTTTTATAGCCAACAAATGCCAATGACTGGGGGTCTGGATATTTTTTGTTGACCTATAGTGGCAATAAAAGGAACTCAAGATACTAGTACTGTTTTCTAGTGGCAATGGGAAGGACTTTTTATACTTTAACTGACCTCTAGTGGCAATGACTGGGACTTAAGATACGAGTACTGGCTTCCAGTGGTAATTCCGTTGACTCTAGATACTTAAATTGATCTCAAGTAGCAAGGACAGGGCCTCTAGATACTTTGACTGATATTAAGTGGCAATTACGGGGACGCTGGATACTTTTACTGAACTCTAGTTGGAATGTCTAGGACTCTAGATACTAGGACTGACCTCTAGATGCAGAAAAGGGATCCTCGATACTTTTACTGGCCTCTAGTGGCAATGAATGGGACCCTTGATACTGACCCTGGTCTTAAGTGGAAATAACAGAGCTCTGGACACTTTTACTTACCTATAGTTGCATTGCCAGGGACTCTGGGCATTTAACTGACCTCCTGTAGCAATGACTGGGACTCTAAAATTAGTACTGGGACTCTGGATTCTTTTACTGACATTTAGTGTGAATGAAAGTGACTCTAGATACAAGTACTGACTTCAAGTTGCAATATCCAGGACTCTGGATGATAATACTGACCTGTAGTGGCAATGACTGGGAGTCTAAATACTAGCACTGATCTCTAGTGGCTGTGACAGGGACTCTGGATACTATCTCTGATCTCTAGTGGCAATGTCTAGGACTTTGGATGCTAGTTCTTATCTCTAGTGGCAATGACAGGGACGCTGGATACCATTACAGACCTCTAGTAGCCATGGCTGGGTCTATTGATATTAGTACTGACCTCTTGTAGCAGAGACATTGACTAGGATACATAGCAGAGACTGGGGCTATGGATTCAAATACTGACCTCTAGTAGCAACTACTAGGACACTGGATAAAATCACTGGCCTCTAGTAGTTGAGTCTGGGACTATGGATGCCTATTTTGTCCTCTAGCAGCAGAGATTGAAACTATGGATGCTAGAAATGACATCTATTAGGATTGACTTGGATAATGATTATTAGTACTGACCTCTAGTAGCAGAAATTAAGACTATGGATACGAGTACTGACCTCTAGTAGCAGAGACCATGACTATGGTTACTAGTGCTGACCTGTAGTAGCAGTGACTGTAACTAAGGTACTAGTACTGACTTCCAGTGGTAATGACTCTAATATTGACCTCCTATGGGAGAGACAGGGCCTCTGAATATAGTAGTACTGGCTTCTAGTAGCAGAAATTGGGACTTTGGATAATTTACCTGACCTCTAATAGTAGTGACAGGGACCGTAGATACCAATACTGGCCGGTAGTTGCAGAGTTATGGACTCTGGATACTAGTACCAACCTCTAGTTGCAGCGACAGGGTTTCTGTATAGCATTAATGACCTCTAGAAACAGATTCGTGGCCTATAGTTACTATTATTGACCTCTGGTGACAGAGGCTGGGAATCTGGATAACAGTACTGACCTCTAGTGGCAAAGATAGTGACTCTGGATAGCAGTAACGATCTTTAGTGGCAATGAGTGAGACTGTGGATAGTAATACTGACCTCTGGTTGCAGAAACAGGGACTCTGGGATGTAGTTCCGACCTCTACCGGCAGATAATATAGTACTGATATTTTGCTTAAACAGCAGAAACTCTTGATAGCAGTACTGCCTCTAGCAGCAATGAGTGTGACTCTGGCAAGTAGAACCGGCTTCTTTGTTTGTTTGTTTGTTTGCTTTACGTCCCAAGTCAACAGCTATGGTCATTGCGGGACGGTCAGTTCACCTAACCACACTATTTCCTGGGCAGGCTTGAACAAGCGGTTAACCAGTAATTCGTGCACATACTTTCGCTTGTAACTGACAACAACCCTTCTTGAATAAATCAGCGGAAGGGAGGAGAATGACCGTAGAAATTATTTCATGATCAATCTCCACGAAAGTATGGGACCGGACCGGGATCGAACTCGCGACCCCTGGATCTGCAGTCAATCACGCATCTCTAGCCAGACACGTTACCGAAGAACCGGCTTCTGGTGGCAGAGACATTACTTCTGTATAGTAATACTAACCCTAAGCCTCTTGGTAGAAAAACTAACTTCTAGTGGCTCTAGTTGATTTCAGCTACCTTGAGCCTAAGGTTCATAAGTGAGATAACATTACTATGAAACCCTTGATTTTAATTATAGATCCTCTATCAAAAGGGGTTGCATATTTGATTTGGGATGTCTGTCATTCTGTCCATCCTTCCGTTGGTCATTCTATCGTATTTTCGTTCAGTTTAATATCTTGAGAACATATTGATAGAAGTTTTTATCAAATTGTGTATTACATTTATATAGACAATATCCAGATTGGGTTTGCTTCACATTATTTTTCAAAAAATTGTAACAGAGTTATGTCCCTTGACTGCTGTCAAAATTTCACCTAGAATTCATTTTCCGCTCAGATTGATAGAATTTGACCAAATTTTGTATGTCCATTGATATTAACAAGATGTAGGTTGGGATTGTTATTTGTCATTTTTTTGTAAATTTATAACGCAGATATGGCCATTTATTGACTTCACCTTTCTGTTTTCGCTCAATATCTTAAGAACAAATACATTGAGAACAAATTGGAACTAGAATGCACAGTCGATGGGGTGCCATCGCAAATCCCCACGCTGAAATTTTTGATCCACCCAGCACCCCCAAGTCCCACCCCTGGGTCATGACCCCAGCAACAGAGTCAAAATTCTGTTCAATATGTTTATAATATTTTATTTGTAAGAAAGCACACAAAAATTGGTATAAATATCTTAGAATTGACATGGTAGTCTAAATTTAATGATATTTGACCTTTTGACCTCACCTCCAATGTCACCAATTTGACCCTCGGGTGAAAACATTACTTTCATTCTGTTCTGCTCGTCATACCCGTCGATTTGATATGCCACATGACCATAATATAAATTTTTTGACCCCCCCCCCCCTGGGCACCCCAACGCTCCAAAGTCCCACCCCTGTGGCATGACCCAGCCGACATGATGCAAATCCCGTCTGATATGTTTTGTATCTTTTATTTGTGAGAACACAAACAAAGTTTGGTATAAAAATCTTTGAAATTGGCTTTGTAATTGAAATTAAATGATATTTGACCTTTGGCCCCTCCCCAGGGCCCCAGGGGGCGGGGCCAAAAACAGTTTGATGTTGCACGCCCATTCATGTGAGTAACTCACGCACCAAATTTGGTTGAATTTCGTCTAACGGTTTAGGAGGAGATAGCATAACGGACAGACGGACGGACGGACGGACGGAGGCGATTACAATATCCCCTTCGTTTTTTAAAAAAGCGTGGAGATAATTACACCAAATGTTTATATATACATTTACATTGACAACATCTATATTGGGGTTGTTACCTGCCAGTTTTTTTTCTTAATTGAAGTCTAAATTTCGTTTCTGCTCAATATTTACAGGATACATGCACAGAAATTGGCGAAATTTTGCATATACTGTGATTGTTGCCTGTCAATTTTCTCCAATTTGTAACTTATGGCCCTTGAGTGATGCCGATCAGAAATCCGTTTCCACTCGATATCGTGAGAACAAATGGATGGAATTTCACCCAGTTTTATATATGTATTTATATTGGCAAGATCTTGGATGGAATTGTACCGGTCGGTTTAATTAAATTTGTAACAGAGTTATGGACCTTGATTGATATTTTTACAACATGAAATGCATTATAGCGCGGCTATACTCAGGTTTTCTGAATTCAATATCGCAGAGGCGTGTTGGCCAATCTTGTTCACATTTTATGTGTATCGTCAAAATGGTAGCGGACAGCTGAACACTATTTGGGGACAGCTTTGAGCAAAAATGGATTTCTATAGAAAATGGTAGCTCCAAGCTAACCCATTCATTATTTATCGCACCTTTTAAAAACAACATTCATTCGCCATGAGTTGGCATACGCCCATTCTGATCAGGGTCTTCTCTTTTTTGTATGAGGAAACTTTGTGTTTTAGCATCTCTCTGAGCATTAAACACACAGCGAAGACCCAGCGCACACAACAGATGCCCAAGGCATGCTGATCTGAGTATTCGCTTTGTGCACATGGTTTTCTGATTCTTTTCTACAGATGCGGTTCAGTTTATTTGAATATTTTGAGTTAAACAATACCCCATTTGGTCAGCTCGTATATCGTTCAGTTATTCGATTGTCCCATTTTCCAAAGGACCATATTTCTGGGAAAATATGTATAAAATTGGGAAAATTTTAATATGGTTGGTTGGATATTTTCCGGACCAGAAATTTTATCGAGGGAAAGGTCTTTTATATGAGGAGAATAGGTTATTTCTCGGACCCTGTATTGATAATTTAGGATCGGTTGTCATTATAGGGGGTGGCGGGATTCTATATTATACTACCGGAAAATTCACACAAAACCTGAACTGCACCAACGCCAAAGCAACAGTAAAAAAAAAGAATCGAAAACTTCACAATCTTGTTCCTTGAAATCAACAACGAAACAACAAAATATGGAATTTAAAATGGAGAGTATAGTGACCTATGCGACATATGAACTGATAAACGTTTTCTGCTGATCAGATCACACAGCGAGGAAGCGCAATAACTGTGCATTCAAACGGACACACTGTCGTGATCCGACTGTGCGGATGCCCAATCTTTTTGTTCTGATGTTTATTGTCAGTTTGTTGGTTTTATCATGCTGTGGTCAATTAGTAAATAAAAGTGAAACAAAAATCTCTTGCACACATACCTACTTGAACATTTCTGCGCAGTTTTAGATGCCAGGACCATTTTAGACGCAGGACCACTTTAGATGATGCACAGGAATATAACGGGGATCATTTTAGAGTCTGCTTAGCGTGCCATAATAGATGCCAGCCTGGACCATTTTAGAGGCAATTTGGGACCAAAATAGATGCCAGGACCATTTTAGATGCAGGACCACTTTAGATGATGCACATACGTGTACTGGTTGTTATAATCCAATATTACGTATTAAATGGCCAATATGTTTTTTTTTTTCATTTTTTAAGGCTATATATCTTTCAAAAGCTCTTACTTGCATGAAATTTTCCCTGTATAAACAAAAATGCTTTTTTTATCAATGAGACGGATACCTTTGGCCACATTGTTGTATAAACAATTAATACATCTCACATAGATCACTTAACGCCCCAGCATACAGCTTTTGAACAACCCGCAGCATGCTTATCAGTCTTTTTAGAGTCACTTCCTGGTTTGATACCGTTTGCAATATTGTGACACACTGGGTGAACTTAGAAAATACAGTTGTATATCTATAGCTATGGTTTCCTCTTTAATTGCACGACGGTGGGTTAGGCCTCATACTCAATGATGGCCCTGTCGTAAAGCTTTAATACATTAGTTGGTACCTGATGCTTATCTTTGGCTGGGTCCATCGTGGCTCAACTTGAGGATTTCTTGAGTCCTGACTATCGGTAAGTCATGAGCCCTTTTCTTTTTTTCATCATAGTGTGTCAATTTGATTAGATCGTATCTCCGTGGTGATGCATAGCATTAGTAAGGAAAGCCTCCATGCGAGCTAAACAATTTTTGTGTATTAACTAGGGCGAAGATTTGGCGCCAGTAAAATGCCTTTAAGCCCCCCCCCCCCCCCCCCCCGGTAGCTGAGGCTGCTGACTGATCACAGGCGGTAATTGTGTTGTTGTTGTTGTTGTTGTTGTTGATTAATTGTTTTATGTACCCACAGTGTTTGTGAGGGTTCTGTGTTGGTTTTTGTTTTGGTATGCATTACTTTATGTCATTTTTACTTTTGCAATCATCTTGACGAGGAAGAGAGAGAGAGCTATTTGCTTTGCTTTTATTGTCTTTTGGGTGTCTTTTTACTCTATTTGTCCTGCAGCTCTCCCTCACGGCGCCGTTGGTTGGTCTGCAGTTTGTGATTGTGGTGTTTCCTGATCAAACTCACTTTTTCGTTTCAATACAGGGTGTCTCAATAAAACGTGGACCTTTTTTCAAACTGCCTTAATTCCTGTATAAAATGTTGATACCTTTTGATTCTTTGTGTAGCAGTAGAGAAAGCGATATTGCATTTTGCAACTTAAGTTACATTTATTATATTGATCTCACAATGAGTGAGAATGCTGTGGTTGTGTTGTAATCTGGTTATGTTTACAGAAACAAATATGACATAAAATTTAAAGCATCCAGCCAATCGCAATAGTTTGCCCTTTTGCATAATAGTAGTATACCGTATTCTTAATTAATGGTGATAGTTTTTTTTAAAAACCTATAAACGTAAACTATTCAGTATTGAAATCCAAACAGGCAATTTATCTATCTAGTCATTGCATTTAACAAGTGTTTCTAATGCTACACCGGAAATGTGTACATTGGTCAACACTGAAAAATTTAGGGGATAACCAATAAAATACCACATTGTTGGAAATCTCATGTTGTGGCTCATATGCATATTATTGATTTTATACTCTTTAACTATAACAAACTTCCAATATTTCTTTCCTTGAATTGGGTAACGTATATAACAGGCTGTAACGGCTCAAGTCAACAGCTACAGGTAGCAAACAAACGTTTACTCTTCGCGTTCAAACAGATTTTTTTGTGTGAATGCTCTTCAAAATATATGAACGATATTGTGCTTCTTTAGTGTATTTGTTTTTTATGCATTGCCTTGTTTTCAGCTATTGATATTCCTGTTGAAAACAGGGCTAACAATAAAACTGGCATAAGATGAATATCACACAGTTTTGCCTTGATCAGTTTATTCCCAACAATGAAATCGATATTTGTAAATGGCTACCTAGTTGTCAAAGCTGTTTTGTTCAATAACACGTATTCTATTAGCCCAAACCTCCAAGTGGAATACTGTTTTATTAGCCAACTGTTTTATTAGCCATAGAACGTGTTACATGTACATGCAGCTGGCATGTAAGTGCAGTGGCATGCAAAATATGTAATTTTTACCTATTTGTTAACAGTAGTTGAATGCATTAAATGATGTTTCTTCTGATAATGTTTCATCGTTACTTTCTAAAACATTGTATGCTATGGGATAAGATCGGTAGGGTTTGCGCGTGCCCGCGGATATGGAAACCCCGGGGGGGGAGGGGGACACACTTTAAACATATCTTATAGTACGGGCTTTACAGCTTGGGATATTCAGATGTGTATATTTTTCAAAAATATCAAAAGTATAATACTTTGTTTGCTGGACCTTTGACCTACTTTTGAAACTGAAAATCTGTCAATGACTAGTAGTATTGACCACTTTTGGAAAACATTTAGACATCGATGCGCGGCACCCCATCCGCAGGGGTGGGGGGGGGGGGGGGGGGAGAAATACTCTTAATTTATCAGTTTTTCTTGATACACTACAGGCTTGGACCAAGCAGGGGGTACTCTCAATTTTTCTTGATACGTAGGCTTGGACCCAGCATCTACTGTTTACCCCCAAAAAATATCAGGATTACCAGGTATACCCCCCAAAAATATTTTAAATTTAGCACCCCCTAAAGATATTCCCATTCTGTACCCTAAATTGTATAGAAATTACCCCCAAAACAGTCTAGTTTTGTGACGAACCCCCCAAAATATCCACAATTTCTTCATATCCCCAAAATATTCATTATTCTGAAAAGCACCCAAAACATTGAAATTCAAAATTTTGAACTCCTAAAAATGGGACCAAGCTAATACCCCGGCATCCAATTTAGGTTACCTTGGCCCCCCTCCCCCAGGACAATTTTTCATGGGTGCCAAATTGTTCATTGGGGCCCCCTAAATGCGAAACGAAGTTGTCCTCAAACAATTTTGGTATGGGCTATGTGAAATGCATGGTTTCCATGGCAACCCATAGCGGATTTGAGAATGGGGGTATGCCTACAAAAGTACTCATATCTCAGCTGTTACTTATCCTCTAGACTACTAAACTTAATACCAAATTAAAGCTTATACATATGCGTTTTTATAAAAAAACATTAAAAATGTGACTCCCGACTGGTGGTATAGTAAAAGATCAATAATATCTCAGCTGTCTTTAGCCATAGATTACTAAATTAAAGCTACGACATAGGCCTTTCATTCCATGGTCAAATATGCAAGTTATCATATTTGCATTTGAGTATTCATGAATATTAATAAACCACCACCGTAGACGGGTTTTCTCGTGTCGATGCCCATATATAAACAAGCTACAAGTGAATTTTAACTTCTCTAACTAATAGGCTATAGTCTCTGTAGTTGAACAGGCTGGCTTGAATCTCACTTTGTTGGAATTTTCTCACGTCGAGGCCCATATTAGATTGGAATGACGCCTCTTATTGAAAAAAATCAATTGATATTCTCTGAGAAATGATAATGTTGAATGTACCGATATATTGTCCTATCACTGCTACATGTCGAGGGCGTCTTTCCAGCAACAACATTGTACATCGTATAATAATCTCAGACAATCTAATTCGCAGACATCACGAGATGAAAGATAATAGTCTAAATGAAAGAGCGACTCCTCTTCACGAAGTCGGCAGCGTGTATTTCTAGGACTTTCTCCAGTAAATCTGACTAGGCTTGGAAATTATTTTAAAGTGTATGTTCATGTTTTTTTAACATTTTACTTTAATCACAAATAAATATTTCGTTATGTACTGATTTTATTTGGACAGATCATTTATCCATCGGCTTATAGTTAATTACAGAAGCTTTTATAGCCGTTTATCTAATCTTCTGGGAGCAGCCATCTTACAGCTAATGACATTTAATAGACACACTTTAATCTGAGTTAACCTCAATATGCTGGTCAGCCAAATGTTTCTGTCAATTTCTTTATTTCAACATTGGATAATGGTTATTCTGTTTAAATTACAATCAACAGCCAAATCAATGGAAATTAAAATGTAACAGCTGTCGAAAGAAAACTATTTTGTTTTTCAATAAGTTTCATTTGATTTTATTCTGTCTTTTTGTAACCAAAATGAAGAAAATTGTTATGCAAAATATATAGTCTGCTCTAGTATACTCATCAATGCACACACTGCTATTAGCATTACTCTGAAACATTGTTATTTTTTGCCTTTAGACTGATTTATAATTCTGCTTTGGTAGTGTGTAAGCAGGTGGAAGTGCTTCCAGTTTTCTTGTGTAGAGATAATTGACCTGAGAATGACCAGACTCCCATGGACAAGCAAAAGTGATTAATTACAGGCTAATAGAAGGGCATTCACAAACATTTAATAAGGGATTATTTCTGCCATATTAAAAACTCTATTATAAATGCATTTGAAAAAAGTGCGAATATTCCCTTTAATGCTTTTTTGCGTCTGTTGATTTTGTTCTCAAAGTCACTTTTTTGCAGATTTTTTCAGTAGTATCTATGTATCAGAGTGTCAAACAGTTTGGGTCCGACCTAGATTCAAGCTGCTTGCAAAGAGCATCAGCAGTCGACGCTGACAGGTAAAGAGCCTAACGCATGACATTTGAGCCGGGCATAACCAAAGAAAGGTCCTCACAAAGAGATAAATCCGGTGAACATTCATGAAAGAAACTAGACGGTTTGAAAGACAGGTATCGTTGTCGATCCGATGGTGGCGTCCCGGTTATCGATGTACATGACACGACATTTGAAAGTCCGATATAAATGTCGTTCCAATGGTGACACGATATTTGCATGTCTATAATCGATGTTGGTCCGATAGTGACACTACATTTGAATGCATGGTATCGATGTCGGCTCGATGGTTGTCCGACATTGAATGCTTGCATAGCAACTCGGAACTTAGTATTCTGTATATTGAGTCCAATCTACTAGTATGGGTGATGAGCGAGGGATGTTGTGGTGTTTAACTGGTAGACACTGTTTGGAATTAGGACTGGTCTACCTTAGACATAGGTAAAGCTGAAAATGAGGCGTGGAATTCACTTGGTAGAGTCTGGCAAAACCAAACACGTCGTGTGGAATTCACTTGGTAGAGTCTGGCAAAACCAAACACGTCGTCTGATCCGCAGAATCGTTCTAGTCAAGTTAAATGTTTACATCTTGCCAGTCATGGCATCTAGATAATAGTGCGTAATCAAATTTTTATTTTCTTATTTCTCAACCAAAACATATGTTGTGGGTACTCAAAAGAACCGTCTCATTGAGCCGGTTCTTTGAGCCCCCACAACAGATGATTGAACTGTAGCATAAGAAGAAAATCAATTTAACGCTCAACATTTCTGCTTATCTGTTCCTGTGCGGCCAGTTGAACTGCAGAACTGATCATATGCCAGTTCTATGTCAATTTTCTGCTTCAGACACAATTTTTAAATAGCTGTGTCTGGACTATAGATAATGTTTGTGTTTAAAGGAGGTGATGCCTGTCGACTGCGCAATATTTCTTAAAGTGTACTTTTAGAGAACGCTTTAAAATCGCATCTGTGAGGCGACTGCAAAGATCACTCATAAGAAATGTTTAAAAAAGCATAAAGTTGTAAAAAATGTAAATTTCTGTTTTCTATGTTATTTGCAGCGTGCTTATTCAGCATGTGCAGGAAGTGTTCTAAGTAGTAGCGAGCAGTAGACATTTAAGGCATTAAAACGGATTCTACGAGGTCTCTGGTGAGTAAGTAAAGTATACTTATCGTGTGTGATTTTAAGGTTTTTCACAACCAATTGTTTATTTTGAATTTTAAAAATATTAAAAATCTAAACATTTCTGTGAACCGAATTCAAGTAAAAGCTACTTTCTTTCTCAGCTTTCTTAGCACCCCCGCCCCCGCGCCGACTGTCAGACTTGCTTGATTCCATTGCAACGCTAAAGTCGACCCTCACCGTGAACTTCTGGCCGGAGTGGGTCCGAACTTACTCGCAGGTGATAAGACGTCAAACAGCATTATCCAAGCTGCGCAAAATGTATGCTCATGCATTTGTCAGCTTTAATCATATATGCCAATATAGGGAATAAATCAATATCTGAACCAAATCAACTAAAAATTGAGCCAGTGCATGAGATTACCAACATTGTGGTATGTGCGACCAGCAAAGCCTCAGATCAGCCTGCGCATACGCGCAGTCTGATCAGAGCCTTTGCTAGTCGCTTGAGTATTCTATGATTTTTAAGCTACTGACTGAACACCATTTGAAGTTTCTAAGCTTAAAAGGAGGCTCCAGAGGCTCGTCTGAGTCTACACTTGTCAAAATGTCAAATTGTTGGAAATCTCTTACCACGGCTCAAATTTATTGTAATGTGCACGGCCCATGGTGAAGGTAGATTAATCAGTATCCAGTGCCAGAAGGAATGTGTGGAAAGCAATTTGGACGGACAGATGGACTCACACAGTTACTATAATACTATAATAGTGCATACCTGCGGGTCGTGCAACATTCCGATACCACGTCTTTTAAATATTGTTGTTATTGATAATTTTGATTTGCATATTTTTCAATTAACATAAATTTTGTGATTTTCGGCAGTTTTCTACGTTTTAAATTCTCCTAGTAGCCTCGTAACCGTTTTGTATACCAGTAGAATACCAAATTAAATCAGTATAAATATTCCGTGTGGTCCAAGAATAATGAGTACATGACGACGATCGGCAGTACTGTTGCTCAGCAAAGTCTCGTTCACCCAAAAAGGTTGTTACGCATGCCAGTGGTTAGCAATGCCGATATGCATACATATGCAAACTTGATCAAAATATTCTCTGTGGTTCAAATGTTTTGAGCATTTTCACTAACTGGTAACGGGCGGACGGACGGACAGACGGACTCACGCAGTGATTATAGTGCACACCAAAGGGTCGTGCAATTATAGTGCACACCTGCGGGTCATCATAGAGCAATTCGGTATGCGTTAGAGTATATGCCTTACTTATACTAATACAGACACACACAAAAATTCAGGAAGTCATCTATATGCAAAAATACAAACGACTGTGAGGAGCACGTAGCCAGTGGTAGATCGCTTGACTCAGGATCGATGGATTGCGGGTTCGAGCCTCACCGGAGGCGCTGCGTTGTGTCCTTAAGTAAGACACTTTATCCATTTGGCCGAGGAAGACTCGATCCGACATGACTGAAAAACTGTTGACTGCAACATAAAGAATCGAACCAAACAAAAACAAACTACTGTAACAGTGTTATTATCCTAATATAAGACCACAAGGTCCAAATTGCATAGGTTCCTTCTTATTCTTATGATATTTCAGTCAAGTAATATTACACTTTCTGCATACAGAATAGTACTAATTGATTGCATCGACTACATGTAGATATATTTTCCTGTGATGCACTCAACTATCTAAAGGGCCCTTGTAAAATGGATTACTTAGACTGTTAATGGAAACATGATTGCATGCATAGATCCACATAAGCAAATTCTTTAAGCATACAATTCCAATTATTTTCTTATCTATGAGTTTACACATGTGTTATGTGTGCTCAAAAGAATCGTCTCAATGAGACGGTTCTTTTGCGTACCCACAACATATGTCATGGTTAAGAAATGAGAAAACAATTTTCAGTCTTTAACTCTTATCCTGATGTTTGATTATTTAATTCGCATCTAGGCTCTTTCTGATATTGGCTGTTCTTGTGAAACGATTATCCTTGAAATAGAATGCTAATCTGTACAGTCGACAGTTCTAGAATCAAAACTATAGAACTAATCAATAGTTTTATATAACACTTTCCTTGCTAGCGGCGGAGGGTCGGTCCTGATTTGAACCTAAACTGTTTGACACTCTGATATTGTTCCTGAAAGAAGTTTTTGAAGACGAAAAAAAATCAGCTATCGACATCAAAAGCATGAAAAATACCCAGCATGTAGGAGGTGGGTCTGTAAATACTGTATTACTTAAAACGACCTTTCATGGTTCCGACTTAAAGACTTATCAATTGATGAGATGGTAGGGGCCTGATGCTTTGGCTGTTGTCAGGTCCACCGGGGTTTACCTGTTGGATTTCTTTTGCTCCGGTATTCAGTTTTGTTTGCTTTTGAGTCCTTATCTTTGTTTTATCTCCATTTTATACCTTGATTTATATGTTCCTGATGATGCAATGATAAGTTAGGGGTATTTCATGCAAACCAAACATCGATGTGTCTTGATCCACATCTGAACTAAGGGTGAGGTTGGTGCAACGTTAAACTGGTTTAAGCCCTCCAGTAAAATATTCTTAAGGACCGTTCCAAGGCGGTGCTTCTATTGTGGATCATTTATGTTATTTCTGTCTTGTTTTGTTATGCTTTCATGCATGTCTGTTTGTTGACGCCTTGTTGTCATCTGCTGGGAAAGGAATGACCTCTTGGCCTTCGTTTGTGATGTCTAATTGTGAAGTTGTCACTTTCCCACTGGTATCCTGGGTCAGGTGCTGTGCTTGATTGTATCGATTTCTGATCTTTGCCCTCTTTCTTAATTTCATTATTTCATATAAATAAGGTTTACATGGGTTCTAACTGATATGAAATCTTTTTATTTAATAGAAAATATGTCTTCACTATATTTCAAACTAATACAGATACCACAAAAGTGTTTACAGTTAATGGCCCAGTTCCGAATCACTTTTACTTCAATGCGTATTCCAAATAGTTGCTCTGAGTAAATAAGATTTCGGTTTTACTATTACAAAGCACTATCATTCCCCTAAATAATGAATCTCAATTTGTATTATTCGGACTCTGCTATGTGTCATACCACGGCTTTGAAGTAGGCCGCCAATTAGTCCAGTTGCGGGTCATTTGTCCAGTTTCGAATCACTTTAAAAATTTTAAGAAATTACCTTCAGTAGTACAGTTGCATTAAGGTTTTGGCATTGTTGGCTTAATCATTATTTCACGCATTATTTTACCGTATTCATTGTAGTAAACGTGCACGGACACAGAAAGTAACCAAAACGGGCAACCATCGGCCCGCCATCGAAACGTCATATAAGTGGCGCCTCGCTAGCGGTCCGATGATGACCCGACATCGGTAGCTTTGTACTTTTCCAACCAGTGATCCTAAGATAATCTACAGCTTTGTGCTTTTCCATGCAGGAGGGGTTGGTCCGGCCCCCCAGTACTCACTCCTGTGGATCCGTGCATGAATAAATTTCCTAAGACTATGAACATTTTTACCACATGTTAGTAATACTTCCGATTATACACCCTGGCTAATGATCGAAAGGTTAACAGGTAAACTTGGTCTATGAGACAGTGTAGAGTTGAACTAGAGAGGCTTGTATAGGGGGGTACCAAATAGCCAATATCTCTTGAAGTAAACAGGCAAGTATCCCTTATAAACTGACAAATATCCCCATAATTAATTTTCCAAAATATTCAATATCCCTGAAAGTAATCCAAATATTGAACACAGTATCCCATATCCCTGGAAGTAAAATGGAAAGTATCCTATATCCCTGGAAGTAATATGGCAAATATCCTGTATCCCTAAAACTCCTATACAAGCCTCACTAGATCAGATAGCCGCTAGAGGCGCGTTCTAATCAGGATCTGCACTGTCTGTCATTTGACTCATCGCTTTGTGATAGAAACACTAACGTTCACTTTTTTCAGAGTATATTTTTTTCTATTTTTGTGACTGTTTTATTTAACGTCTGTGCTCATTTCCATTGTTATTTAGCACACGCATATACCAACACGCGTTGTGAGAGTGAAATGCATTTGACCACTGCACCACCGACACACGTGATACTGTAGCCGATAGCAGGGTCATTGTAGATGTTTGAATGGTTATAACGTCTTGACCCCCCCTACCACCACCACCGCCACCAACACACACACACACACACACACACACACACACACACACACACACACACACACACACACACACACACACACACACACACACACACACACACACACACACACACACACACACACACACACACACTTACACAGTACGGGGTAAAGGCCAGGTTTTTAACATTTAGAAAGGCGGTCGACGAAATCTGCGCCGGTAAAAAGAAAAACTGGCGAGCTTCAACATGTTTAACGGTACCAAACTCACTCTTAATTCTGATTTGGCTCTGGTCTCTACCCAAGAAAAAACTCTGTTATACATAGTTGGGCAAAAAGCAAGGGAATCATCCGACACAAGTATGTCCACTTGTGATGGAGTGGGGCATATACCAGGGCACTGGAAAATCAACAAGACGTTAGCCCTACTTTTACTCACAGGAGGATGAAGTGCATGTGCGGACCCAGAAGGTGGGGGGGGGGGGGGAACAGGGGGTCCGGACCTCCCCTCGAAAATCACAAAAATATAGGAATTTTTAGCAATACTGGTCCCGATCCCCTTAAAATCGTAAAGCTACCAAGCCAGCTTTCAATTTTGGGCCAAAATCGGCACGCTAGCGAGCGCTTAAATGGCGCTTCGCCGGCGGACCGAAGAGGGCCCACTTATAGTGGTATTTAGATAATTCCTCCCCCATCAAACTGAAAAAAACGTTGTCAGCGTTGGACCCTCTCTGACAAAACTTTCTGGATCCGTGCATGTAGTGGTTATGGATAAATGAAACATGATTAGGATAATGGACTTCTACCAGCCAAGCTTAATCGGGAACGGGACTGATTTAGAGTCCCAACTAAAGACTTGAATGGCCCGGTATCGATCTCGGGATCCCTGGTCTGCTAGGGTACACCACAGATGCTGAGAGAGAGAGAGAGAGAAAGAGAGAAAGAGAGAGAGAGGGGGGGAGAACGAGAGACATGCAGACAGACAGGCATATAGACTTAGATAGACAGACAGACTGATAGAAGAAAGACAGATAGACAGACAGAGAAATTCAACAACACAAAGGCATAATCCTCATGCATACGCGGATCCAGGGAAGCCAGTGAAGACTGGGGCACAGAGCCCCCCCCCCCCTGCCAGCCCCTGTAAAGTCCCGTAGCTAAACCCCTAAAATTCAGACTATTTTCACATTAATGCTCGCTAGAGCTACCAAGGCCATCAAATGGAGTTTCGCTGGCGGGCCGATGACGGCCCGCTTTTGTGGTATTTGGATCCTCCACCCTCATCAACTAAACGACATGAAATATTAAAAAAACGTTGTCAGAGTCAAAAATTTCTGTATCCGCGTCTGCTAAGAGAGAGAGAGAGAGAGAGAGAGAGAGAGAGAGAGAGAGAGAGAGAGAGAGAGAGAGAGAGAGAGAGAGAGAAAACTTTTTCACATAATTTTGACTTCTATGTTGTACAAACAGCTGAGCGCGTGTACGTTATTGTTATGTGACGTGAAATAAAACTCTGAGTCAGCTGATTCGAAACTGGACAAATAAGTGACAATGATTACACGGCGATCACAGAAACAAAAACAGAATAAAAGGTCCGTTTTTCCTTTGATGTGTTTTAATAATTGTTGGAAAACATGCTGAAACCGAAAGTTTGATAAAAATGCATTTCAAACGAAAGCATTTTTCGGAAATATGCAGTGAACAGATACTGACACGTTGAAAATATACCTTCATAAAATGGGTCATGGGGGGAATTGTAATTATTTTCACCAAACAGATAACTTATAGATATTTGCTTTCACTCACATACAGAGGGAAAATTATGCAACAAAACAAAACCAAAACATGTATTTTAAATTTTACCGCTGATGTGTAGTTTGCAATGAAACTATGACGTGATTCGGAACTGGGAAAGATTCGAAACCGGGCCATTAACTGTACCTTGATTAAACTAAATTCATAATAATACAAACCCACCAAGCTGATTATCATACCAACATGTTGTTTCTGTTATGCGCGGATCCATGAATTTTCGTCAGTGGGGGGGGGGGGGGGGGGGGGGGTCCAGGTCAATCTGACAAAAAAGCTCTGACAACGTTTTTTTAGACCTGAGCTTATTTTACTGAAGTCAAATGGTTAATTTCGAAGAAACCTATCATAGTTCAAGGTTCCAGAGGGGGTCCAACATTTCCAAGGGGGGTCCAACTTTTTCCAGGGGGTGGGGGAATGGGGTCCAATTGCTTATTCCCTATAGAAACCCATATAACTTGTGATTTTCCAAGGGTTTCCGGACCCCCTGTCCCCCCTCTGGATCCGCACTTGTCTGTTGACAGAAACCTCTGACTGTAAATTTTATTCACACTGTGTTTCTGGTGATAGAAACCATTTACCTGATCATCTTGTCAAAACTAGGGTCCTCATGACAGAAAAACTCTGGCTGTACACTTTGGCAGCGCTAAACTGTTGGTAGACATCCTCTGTGTGTTTGTCTTGTTATCACTTTAGTTTTGATAATGAAATTCTCTGCCTGTTTATCTCGTTAATACTTAAGTTTTGATAATGAAATCCTCTGCATGTTGATCTTGTCAATACTTAAGTTTGATAACAAAACCCTCTGCCTGTTTATCTTGTCAATACCAAGTTTTGATAACGAAACCCTCTGTCTGTTTATCCTGTCAATACTAAGTCTTGATAATTTTACTCCTTTGCATATTTATCCTGTCAATACTAAGTTTTGATAAAAAAGTCCTCTGCCTGTTTATCTTGCCAATACTAAGTTTAAATAATGAAATCACCATTCTGGATTTCTTGCGAACACTAGGACCTGATAAATTCTGATGATGGTACACTCTGCTGATTAATCTTGTCAACACTAGGTTCTGATGACAGTAACCCTCTGTCTGTGTATCTTGTCAACCTCGGTTCCATGATGGTAATCCTCTTCCAGTTTATTTTGCAAAATTACGTTCTGATGATGGTATTCCTCTGCCTGTTGATCTTGTCAACACTAGGTTCTGATGATGGTAAACCTCTGTCTGTTTATCTTATCAATAATAAGTTCTGATGATGGTATTCCTCTGCCTGTTTATCTTGTCAACACTAGGCTCTGATGATGGTAAACCTCTGCCTGTTTATCTTGTCAACACTAGGTTCTGATGATGGTAAACCTCTGTCTGTTTATCTTATCAATACTAAGTTCTGATGATGGTATTCCTCTGCCTGTTTATCTTGTCAACACAAGGCTCTGATGATGGTAAACCTCTGTCTGTTTATCTTGTCAACACTAGGTTCTGATGATGGTAAACCTCTGCCTGTTTATCTTGTCAACACTAGGTTCTGATGATGGTAAACCTCTGTCTGTTAATCTTATCAACACTAGGTTCTGATGATGGTAAACCTCTGTCTGTTTATCTTGTCAACACTAGGCTCTTATGATGGTAAACCTCTGTCTGTTTATCTTGTCAACACTAGGTTCTGATGATGGTAAACCTCTGTCTGTTTATCTTGTCAAAACTAGGCTCTGATGATGGTAAACCTCTGTCTGTTTATCTTATCAACACTAGGTTCTGATGATGGTAAACCTCTGTCTGTTTATCTTGTCAACACTAGGTTCTGATGATGGTAAACCTCTGTCTGTTTATCTTGTCAACACTAGGTTCTGATGATGGTAAACCTCTGTCTGTTTATCTTGTCAACACTAGGTTCTGATGATGGTAAACCTCTGTCTGTTTATCTTATCAACACTAGGCTCTGATGATGGTAAACCTCTGTCTGTTTATCTTGTCAAAACTAGGCTCTGATGATGGTAAACCTCTGTCTGTTTATCTTATCAACACTAGGTTCTGATGATGGTAAACCTCTGTCTGTTTATCTTGTCAACACTAGGCTCTTATGATGGTAAACCTCTGTCTGTTTATCTTATCAACACTAGGTTCTGATGATGGTAAACCTCTGTCTGTTTATCTTGTCAACACTAGGCTCTTATGATGGTAAACCTCTGTCTGTTTATCTTGTCAACACTAGGCTCTTATGATGGTAAACCTCTGTCTGTTTATCTTATCAACACTAGGTTCTGATGATGGTAAACCTCTGTCTGTTTATCTTGTCAACACTAGGTTCTGATGATGGTAAACCTCTGTCTGTTTATCTTATAAACAACGGGTTCTGATGATGGTAAACCTCTGCCTGCTTACCTTGTAAACACTGGGCTCTGTTAATGGTAACCTTCTGCTTGTTTATGTTGTCAACACTAGGCTCTGATGATGGAAACAAACTCCATTTTTAGCTCACCTGAGCCGAAGGCTCATGGGTGAGCTAATAGTATACCAGTCACTCCGTCGTCCGTCGGTCCATCGTCCGTCTGTCAACATTTTCAAACATCTTCTCCTCGGACGCGGGAACGAAAGTTTGTTCAAATGGTCCTGGTCACATGACCAAGATGGCCGCCATGCCCATATATGGTAGAAAACCTTTAAAAGTCTTCTTCTCCAGAACCAGGAGGCCAATTACCTTGGGACTTGGTATGTAACATTGGGGGTGTTGGGCCTACCAAGTTTGTTCAAATAATGATCCTAGGTTGACCTTGACCTACTTAACGTCAAAGTCAAATTTGCTTCCTAATGCATTTAAATGGGAATTTTTTTGAAAAGTTAATTTTTTGAATACTGTTGAAGCCAAAGTCATTATTCTTACTTGATATGTTAAAACTAATGAGACAATGGCTATAAATAAGTTTCAAAAGTCAAGGTTGACCTTTGACCTTTCAGCCAAGGTCGCTCATATTGGAGTCCCATCAACATATTTAAACATAGTTTTCTCAGAACCACTAGGCCAATGGAAATCAAATTTCATATGATCACTCCTTATGATTGGTTAGCCAAAATTTGTACAAATTGTTATTGTCACATGACTTAGATGGCCACCAAGCCCATATATGGTAAAAACTATTTAAATATCTTCTTCTCTGGAACCAAAAGGCCAATGGCCTTGGGACTCACTATGTAGCATTGAGGATGTGGTCCTTACCAGGTTTGCACAAATGATGAATCTAGGTTGACCTTGACCTACTTTATGGCAAGGTCAAATTTGATTCCTAATGCATTTATAATGGGGAAAATCTTAAAATGTTCATTTTTCTATAACTGTTTTAGCCGAAATCATAATACCTCAGTCCTGTGAGAAATATTTTACCTAATGAGACAATGGTTTTATATAAGTGCCAAATGTCAAGCTGAGCTGTGACCTTTAATCCAAGGCCACTCATTTGGACCACTACATACCTATCTAAACACCTTGTCTCAGAAATCACTGGGCTGTTAGATTGTTTAGGTTACTTGACCAAAATGGCTGCTACCCCCATATATGGTAAAACAAAATATGTTACATTATAAGCTGTAGTTGACCTTGACCTGTTTAACAATTATTAAGGAGATCAGGTGAGCGCCTCAGGACCTTCAGGTCCTCTAGTTTAACATGCCAACACTAGGTTCTGATGATGGTAATCCTCTTCCTGTTTATCTAGTCATCACTTGGTTCTGATGCTTGTTTATGTTGTGGGCACTAGGTTCTGATGATGGTTACAATCTGCCTTTTTATCTTGTCAACACTAGATTCTGATGATGGAAATCATTCATCTGTTTATCTTGCAAAAACTAGGTTCTGATGATGGTAGCCATTTGCCTATTTATCTTGCCAACACTAGTTTTGGTCGGTAGAGTTTTTCTGCATATCTATCTTGTCTGGTAACCCTCTGCCTGTTTATCTTGCCAACACTTGGATCTGATGATGGTAACCTTCTGCCTGTTTAAGTTGTCAACACTAGATACTGATGCTGGTAACAGTCTGTCTGTTTATCTTGCGAACACAAGGTACTGATGATGGTAATCCTCTTCCTGTTTTACTTGTCAACCTCAGTTCTGATGATGGTAATCTTCTATCTGTTTATCTTGGCAACACTAGGTTCTGATGATCGAAATCACCTGCTTGTTTATCTTGTCAACACTAGGTTCTGATGATGGTAATTTTTTGGCTGTTAATCTTGTCAAAACTCATCCTGATAATCGAAGTCACCTGTCTGTTTATTTTGGCAACACTAAGTTCTGATGATGGCCTGTTTATCTTGTCCACACTTGGTTCTGATGATGGAAATCATCTGCCCATTTATCTTGTCTACACTAGGTTCTGATGATGGAAATCATCTGTCTGTTTATCTTGTCAACAACACTAGGTTCTGATGATGGAAATACTTAGCCCATTTATCTTGTCTACAATAGGTTCTGATGATGGTAATCTTCTTCCTGTTTATCTTGTCAGCACTAGGTTCTAATGACGGAAATCATTAGCCCATTTATCTTGTCTACAATAGGTTCTGATGATGGTAATCGTCTGCCTGTTTATTTTGTCTACACTAGTTTCTGATGATGGTGATCTTCTGTCTGTTTATCTTGTCCACACTAGGTTATGATGATGGAAATTATCTGCCTGTTTATCTTGCCCACACTAGGTTCTGATGATGGAAATCATCTGCCTGTTTATCTTGTCTGCACTAGGTTCCGATGATGTAAATTCTTCTTCCTGTTTATCTTGTCCACACTAGGTTCAAATGATGGTAATCATCTGCCTGGTTATCTTGTCAGCACTAGGTTCCGATGATGTAATTTCTTCTTCCTGTTTATCTTGTCCGCACTAGGTTTTGATGATGGAAATCTTCTTCCTGTTTATCTTGTCTACACTAGGTTCTAATGACGTTAATCACTTGCCCATTTATCTTGTCAACGCTAGGTTCTGATGATGGAAATCATCTGCTACACTAAGTTCTGATGATGGTAATCGTCTGCCTGTTTATCTTGTCCACACTAAGTTCTGATGATGGTAATCATCTGCCTGGTTATCTTGTCAACGCTGGATGATGGAAATCATCTGCCCATTTATCTAGTTTACACTAGGTTCGGATGATTGAAATCATCTGCATGTTTATCTTGTCAACGCTAGGATGTGATGATGGATATCGTCTGCCCATTTATCTTGTGAACACTAGGTTCTGATGATGGAAATTATCTGCCCATTTATCTTGTCAACACTAAGTTCTGATGATGGGAATTATTTGCCCATTTATCTTGTCTACAGTAGGTTCTGAATGGAAATCATCTGCCCATTTATTTTGTCTACACTAAGTTCTGATGATGGAAATCATCTGCCCATTTATTTTGTTTACACTAAGTTCTGATGATGGAAATCAAATGTCCTTTTATCTTGTGAACACTAGGTTCTGATGATGGAAATTATCTGCCCATTTATCTTGTCAACACTAGGTTCTGATGATGGAAATTATCTGCCCATTTATCTTGCCTACACTAGGTTCTGATGATGGTAATCTTCCTGTTTATCTTGTCAATACTAGGTTCTGATGATGGTAATCTTCCTGTTTATCTTGTCTACACTAGGTTCTGATGATGGTAATCTTCCTGTTCATCTTGTCAACACTAGGTTCCGAGGATGGTTATCTTCTGCCTGTTTATCTTGTCCACACTAGGTTCTGATGATTGTAATCTTCTGCCTGTTTATCTTGTCAGTACCAGGTTCTGGTGATGGAGCCTCTGCCTGTTTATCTGGTCAACATTATCTTTCTGATGATGGTAACCCTCTTCTTGTCCATTTTGTCCAACCCAAGTCACATGGAAATTAGCATATCTTAGTTTGAGACAGTCACTAGTGGTAAGCCGCGCATCCTGTGAATCAGCGCGTCTGAGCATGCTTGCAAGGCAATTTGATATCGTGACACTTGTAAATGAGCAAGTGCATGCCAAAATGTGTCCCAAGCGAAGGTTCAGACAACCCTGTGTATCAACATAGTCAAATCCGAGTCTGTGCTGTGAAATTAATGGGTGCATTAGGCCTCATGGGTTATTTATTAGAACAGCCAAGATTCTGATCAATCTAGTTGGATGCACTGTTTAATAAGAGTCGTCACTGGGCACACATGTCAGGTTGCTGGCTTTGTCTAGACTGGCAATAGTCCACTAAAATGTATATAATTACATTTATAACTATATCTAGGGAAAAATCATCTGATAAGAATTCTACCCTCTCTGAACCCAAGCCAAGAACTTCTCTCAGTAAAGTTTATAAATTGCTATCTTAGAGTTACTACAACAAAATTGACATTAGAGACTGGGACCAGTCTAGGCTTTGTCATGCCCTGGCTTTTAACCCTTAAAACGAAAATGTCTCCGGCATTTTACGTCTGCTGGGTACTTCAGACTATGCAAACAATATGAACCTTGATCAGACTGCTCCTTATAGGGAGCAGTCTGACCTGGATCCATATTGTTTGCAATATATGCTAACTTAGAACAAAAGCAGATGAGAGAGCAAAAGACAAGAGTTGTCACTGGCGTGCTAAGGGTTAATGCCACTCTAAGACTGGTTTGACTGAACTTCAAAGACCCATTGTGATATAATCAGAAAATGCCATAGACACCAGACAGTAATTTCCTTGTACAAGTAAGTATCAGAAAAAAACAACTGTAGTCCGCTTCACAAGAAAATATTTCTGAGTAAATGCAGAAATAGATGCTCACATTCTCGGCTCACATGAGCATGTAGCGTCTTAAAAGTGCTGATTTGGGGCCTTCTCAGCATTCCCGTCAAGTATACATTTTACCAGGGGTTTTATTCAATCTATTTTGTTTGTCTTCTATTCGATTGATCCGTATTCGTAAAATGTACCCCAATTTTACCAGATTGCTAAATGTTATGCTAGTAAAAAAACACGCAGAAGTTGAATGCCATGTTGTGTCTAAACACTCTAGGGACAAGATGTCCCTGTACTTTAAAACTATCACTGCAGTAAACACTCTGTCAGATTTGTTTTCAAAATAAACTTTAGTGAGATAAAATCGGTAAGGCCAGATTTTTTCATTAGTTGATTTACGGGAATTTTTTTCAGATTAAGGGTCGGGGGACGATAAAATAAAAAATAAATAAAAAAGCTCTGAAAATGACCAGTTAATCAACTAATAAAAAAAAATCTGGCCTAAGCTTGCCGTATCTCCATGCATGTAAAACTTGAGGCAAGTGATCAACTAAAAATGTAGAACCAGATACTTTATTTAACAGAGATGACCCAGATGCAATGCTACATTTGGCGACATTCGATCAGGATATACATTGTTTGCTAAAACATTCTTCAGTGAAAGAATTGTAATTTGATTTGAAAATTATAACATGTGGTCCCTCCATATACAATGGTCCATCCCATGTAGATGGAAGATTCAATCGGAACATGAGGGATCAATAGACTTACCTCTTTTGATGTATTTGTCTGTTAGTCACATAATTTGCTGTTTTATACAGTTCAATAACACACTCAGGAACTTATTAACATTAGGTTATTTCTGGAACAGTCTAGTCTGGGTTTCCTTCTCAACAAAAACAAAGCAATGAGAAATATATTATGATTGCTCAGACAAATAAACTACTTTTAATAAGTTCTTGAGTGTGATGTTGAACTGCATAAAGCCAACTTATGATCTAAGTTCAGATGCTGAAACCAAATAGCTTCCCAGTTATATTAACAATTAATATCAGTGTGTTGATAACACAATTATGGGGGAAATTTATGAACTCCAATGTGAGTTCCTCAAAAGCTCTTGTCCCTAGAGTGTTAACTGTTTAGAATCGTTTCCTTTTTTTGAGCGGGTTACTGAAGGCTTGGCCATTCTCACTTACATATAGAGGATCTTACATGAATGCTCATGTTTTATTGAATTGGTTCAACGAGTTGAGGAAAGAGATAAAATGCGAGGCTTGCCGAGCATCTGATAGTCCCGACTAGTGGTTTATCGATTATTTATTGCATGGCGTCATTTCACTCCCAGGCGCGACGTCATTATGATAAATAAGGTTTTTACATGTAGTATTGTTTTAGATAATTGTATACACAGTCTAGAGACAAGCACTTTTGAGGAACTCGGATCCGAGTTCATCAATTTCGCCTGTAATTGTGTTATCAACACTCTGAGATTGATTGTTTATTTAACTGGGTTCAGCATCTGAATTTAGAAATTACTCTGTCATAAGTTAGCTCCATGCATACAGCAAACATAATATATTTATCATTGCCTTGTTTTTGTTGAATCCATTTTATCTATCAAAACCCAAACTAGACTGTTCCAGAAACTAACTTAATTTCAATAAGTTCTTACTGTATAAAAACAGAAAAGTATGTGACAAACAGCCACATACATCAAAAGAGGTAAGCTTATTGACCCTTCATGTTTCAATTGAATCTTCCATCTACATGGGATATTACAGCAAAAAACTTTAGCAGACGATATTTTCAGATGTGTTTTGCTGGCCCTTCAATGGGTAACAGTGCAGACGCTGATCAAATATCGCCAGATGTATCTTCACTGTTAAATGAAGTTAGCTAATCACTGGCCTCAAGTTTTACATGTGTGGAGATACGACAAGCTTACAATTTTATCTAGGCTGTTTATTTTGAAAGCAAATCCAAGATATACATATTGATAGTATTATGACATTTTCAAGACAAATAAATCTTTTTAACAAAATCTAATTGCTGTTTTTAAAATCATGTTTTGTTTTACATTTGTATCAGACCATAATACAGATTATATTATGTTGTATTCTGTTCAGTTAAAGAACATGTACAGTTATCTGAATAGCTCTTTGAAACTGTCAGATGTTGTACGTGGTCTCTCCTGTCAACAATCGTATTGCAACTTATTATCATAAAACAAACTCATCATCACCATTCCTTTTATTTTATCTTATAAATTTTTAACTTTTTCCATCCTCATCATGTTTAGTTAATACCGTCTGACGCTAATGACCCACAAGGGTTGATGCGTCGTTAAGCACCAAACAAACAAACAAACAAATCTGACAGAGTATTGATATATGTAATTATACTAAGCAGTGATTGTTTTAAAGTACAGGGGCATCTTGTCCTTAGACTGTACACTCATATTCCCTGTGTACATATAAATAATTAAATATACAGACTTCACAGCTTTTTGAAGTTTTGCAAACCATTTTCGAAGTGATCATACTGTATGTTTATTTAGTATGAAAACGTAATTTCGTATTTGGTCTGGTGAACTGCGATTTCAGAGACAGGGTATTTATTGATAAAGCAAGTATTTGCTTTTATGAAATATTGTTTGTGCTATAACCAAGGAACGCTTTTAGATGAGCAAAGCAGAAGGACCAAGTGTTGTTTACGTTTCACTCTAGCTTACTTTTAATCTTGTCATGCTGATCCTGGCCAGATTTATCTCATTATGAAAAACACTGTAGATGCAGATTAGCTGGCTTGTGACGTAGCCATTTGACTAGAATCACAATGTTTTCCACACCGACTGTATATATACATGCTTGCCACTGGAAAGTAACAGGATAAAAAATGGAAAGCAGTGTTGCACATAGAAATATTCAGCATGACAAGTTTTAAGTAAAAATTGGTAACAGAATGTGATACATAGGCGGATCCAGAGGGGACCCCACCCCCTTGAAAATCACAAAAAATATAGGGTTTCTTAGCAATACTGGTCCGGATTCCCTGAAAAATCACAAAGCTACCAAGCTAGCATTCAATGTTGGGCCATCATCGGCACACCAGCGAAACGCCATTTCAATGGCGTTTCGCTGATGTGGCGATGATGGCCCGCTTATACTGCATGGTATTTAGATCCTCTCTCTCCTCATCAACAAAAAAAGTTGTCAAAGTTGCCCCCCCCCCCCCCCCTATGACAAAGCTTTCTGGACCCGCGCATGTTGACCACCATGTTTTATCATATTTGGTCCCTGAAGATCTGCACTTTTCAGGACAGAGCAAAGCGCAAGGTTCTATTTTAAGCCACATCTGTGAACACGCAAGACGGAAGAAATAATGTCTCATTTTTCTGTCTATAAGATATGCTTTATTTCCTGTGCGTTCATTAACCATTCACGAAACACTTTACTAATAAAAAAATAAAATAAAATGCAGCCACCTTTTTACATTCAGATTTTTGTGACCACTTTTTCAAGAAAAGAAAAATGAGCAGAGTCTTATAATTTTATCAAAGATTTATGAGCTCTATATTGTTTTGATTGCATGATTTTTCGTTGGTGCTTCTTGGTTTTCCCCCATTATTAAGCTAGGTATAGTGCGTCCAGCTAATAGAGACTGGGCGTGTCAGAAAGAGCGCTGTCATACACTGTCAAATAAGACTAGTCTACAGTAAATCGGGTGTAATAGCCTATGTACGCTTTACTCGTGCAACCAACTGAAGCGCAGTCGACAAGGGTGACCAACTTCATACGTTAGCATGCCTGGTAAACGTTCATCTTTAGTATGCTGCTGGGGACCTGCTGCATTTCATTTTCCGGGATGGATATGTTGTGAAAGTTTTGGGGGAAGGTAGATTTGCACTTTCTTCAAATTCTGTCTGTATGGCAATACTGGTTTGATTTTTAAGCCTGATACAATAATAAATCACCAATTAGAATTAAGCGGGACAAGGGTTTAGTATCTGGATCATGAGAAAAGGGCATACAAACATGAGATTTGGTCTAAAATTTGGTTATAATCGCTTATTCTGGCGTGTTCAGAGGGACAAGATGTCTAAAAGTTGTTCGGAGTCTTATTCAACTTGCATATTTTGTTTATGCGAGAAGCAAAAGCCCTGGCGAGGTCATGCGTACATGCAGGCTCGTCGGAGCCTTCGCCACACACCGATAAACATCATCTCGTGTGCTGACCAATTTATAGTATTAATTTTCCATTGCGGACCATTATTTTAATTTTTCTTATTCAGTATTATAATTTAAATAGTTAAAATTTTGAAACATTGTCAGAGTGCATATATCTAGGCTAGTCAGTCTCCTTGTTATCCAAATTTTTATCCTTTTCTCACAAAACTACAACAGGTATATACAGGTGTAAAGCAGTAAAGCGTTTCACAGGTGGATAAATACACCCTGTCTTACCGATTTTGATATGGAAATGTCCATAGGTGTGTCTTTGCTAAGAACCGCCCAGTCTCTCTTAACTGGTCGGACTATAGTTGCCATTGATTGTATTCTCCCCGTGCATCGATTTTGTGTCGATATGTTTTTCGTATAATATTGGGCTCTGACGGAAAGCAGAATACCGCTAGGGGGCGTGAGAATAGTTGCACTTTCCATTAGTTCTTATAAATAGACTTAATGAAACGGAGTCTGCTCTTTTCTAATATCGTACATGTAGGTTCTCTCTATTTCTGAGGGATCCGTTTTACCAGATTATTGAAAGAATAGCAAAGCTGTGTGCAAAATACCATCCAGATTGGCATCAGTCCACTAAATGCATATAACTATATTTACAATTATATTTATCTGTGAAAAAATCATCTTATAAAAATTCTATCCTCTCTGATAGTCAAATTTAGTGCTCTCTGATGTCCAAGCCAAGAACTACTCCAAGTAAAGTTTATATATTGCTATCTAAAGCCTCGTTCATATGCACAATATACAACCCGATGCAAATATACACCCGGGGTGTACATTTGCACCTAGGTGTATTTTGGTCATGTAAACGGTGTTTCGTGAAAATGATACCGGGTGCTAATTTGCACCCGGGTGCGAATTTGCTCCACCTTTGTAGGTGGTGCAAATACGGTGGAGCAAATTAGCACCCGGGTGCACATTTGCCCCTAGGTGCAAATTGCGCACATGAACGCAACTTGTTATCACATATGTACAATTTGATTTTAGATTTGGATAAATTACCCATAGTTTCTATATGAACATGTACATGTGTATGAAAATAAACTATATAAATAGTCCCTTTATCAAACTTAAGGTCATCGCTTCTTTCTGTAGTCACTACTTCATCGGCTATGCCGGGTTGCCACGCAGAACAACTGGAATTTCTGGTCCATGGGCTTCGATTTGCACGATTCTATTTCCGAACAATATCTCTTCCTAACCCCAGCAATTGAAATCAGAACCCTGGCGCCAAGCACGAGTCCAGGCTATCCGATGTACACATCACATCGGTGAAAGGTTCACCCTGCATTATAACGGAGTACCACCCTTTACGATTCATGTAATCAAACGTGATATTCAGACAGAGCAATAATTGAAATATGTCTACCCTCTATCTTACCCCCACAATTTGGGAATCCAACCCTCTTGTACAAATGTAGCCAATGATAACAACGGTTAAGTCATTTCCCTTCGGAAACTTAACAGAGATTTAGAAGAGTTCGCCGGTCAGTTCGTCAACAATTGCAGACCAAACCCGTTTTACACATTCACAAGACGTTTATTTTGCTATTATGAAGAGGTTCTCAATTGTCCTAAGTCAAACTGTCACCAGCAGTTCAATTGAAACAACCTAACGCACACGCGCATTCCGTTGCAGCTAAGCGCGTAGTTTGTCGCAGAGCCCGTTGTATTCGGAAGTCATGGGTCATCAGTAATGAATTAGTCTCAAGCACTACGTTCGTCCACCACTCTTGGCCAGATAGTCATATATTTACTTAGTTAGTACTGCTGCAACAGCTTCTATAAGTGCCATTATGCACCAGTCATTTGTATCCACTGCTCCCCCACCTACGGGGATGAGCGGGGATAATGATTTTCACTTTCCAGAGCCCTGGTATAAGCCCCGCCCTGTGGGGACAAGCTGATGGTTACTGCCATGCTCTTTGCCCAACCTACACAACAGAAAATCCCAGCAGGGTAAGTGTCCCAATGTTATAACCCCCACACTTTCCCGGCACTGCGGGGACAATCAAAAAGTAATTGTCCAGCACCTTACCCCGGCTATTCCACGGCTATCCCCGTAGGTCGGGGTCGTGGATACAAAAGACTGGTGTATTATCCTCTTTAAATATTGTATAAATTATTAAAGCAAATAAAACCAAATTTCGCACATGCCGGTATCTTGAACTTAACACATCGAATTTCTCGATAAAGTAAAATTGAAACATTTGTGATTTGTTTAAAGAGCAAATCCAATAACATATGAACACAATTTATTGACATATGAACGCTACATAAGGGTGTGCAAATTTACTCCCGGGTGCAATTGTTCACCTGGGAGTAAATTTGCACCAGGGTGCAAATTATGCATATAAACGAGGCTTAAGAGAGAGAATCAGTTTTACTACAAAAATGACATTAGAGACTAGGGCCAGTCTAAATACCATCTCCATGTTCAGAAAATAATTTGAGCCAGTGCAGGAGATTTCCAACAATGTGGTATGTGCGACCAACAAAGCCTCAGATCAGCATGCGCATATGCGCAGTCTGATCAGAGCCTTTGCTAGTCGCTTGAGTTTTCTATGATTGTTAAGCTACTGACTGAACACCATCTAAAAGGAGGCTGCAGAGGCTCGTCCGAGTTTACACATGTCAAAATGCCACATTGTTTGAAATCTCATGCACTGGCTCATTTAACTTTGAGAAATAATTTAAATTACCATACTTTACACATAACTACCCGAGCTATTGCTTTAAAGGAAACAATGTGCCCTTTGATCTCTCACTCTTTTCAAGGTTATTTCTATTTTTTTTTTTTACTATAAAATTTCACTTACATGCGAACAAAAGGATTGTCGGGTATGGTTCACTACATGGTTCACTACATTCAAATTGTAAACATTGAATGCTAAGGTCAGAGGCAAATGTCTAGTAGCGAGAAAATATAATAATGTTGCTTACGAACAACATAGGTGCAGACCAGCCTGCGCAATCGCGCAGACTGGTCAGCACCTTTGTTATTCGCTCTCTGGAAAGTTCATGTTGTGTATATACGAGCAAGACTTGTACTTCAATACTCAAGCTAGTCTCTGTAGCTGAGCAGGCTTGTTTGAGCCTTTCACACTCACGCACCTCTAAGAACAGCTTTCTCGTGGCGAGGCACTCAACAGCAATAATATACTTCTTTACATTTATATAAGCGTTTTTCATAGTATTTTTTCAAGTTGGCATGTGTGAAAGTTTTCAGGATTATTCCTGAATTTTCAGGATTTTTAGGCTGACTTTCCACAGAAAGTCAGCCTAAAATGCTGAATTAAGCAGATTATAATAGATTATATGATCTACTTTCGGTATGTATTAAGACAACTTACCATTTAACTTGAACTTGTTTTCATTTTGTAGGCATACTGTTTGTTTTAAGTTTTGAATTTCAAAAGTTCAGGATTTGGGAAATATTGAAGTTTCGAATTTTAAAAGTTCAGGATTTGAGAAATTTTGAAGTTTCACCCATGAGTTGGCAAGAATTGTTGCAGCAGTTAGGCAAGTCGAAATTTTCTCTTGTTTTAAGAATGCTAAAATCAAGTTTTGTGTAGTTTCGCTGTGTGCTCCATGTGGTTAGGGCCTTATAGTATTTAGTCTGTCCGCCCGACTATCTGTCAGCCTATCCACCGTCCGCTGTCCGTAAGCGCGCCCTTCCACTTTTGTGGGCGCAATGATTCAGATAAATCTTAACCGATTTTTGTAAAAATATTTCACTTATGCATTCATTTACGTAGTTTTAACTATTTCTCGGACATTTCATTTGTCCAGGTTCCAAGATGGCTGCCAAATGGCTGCTGTAATACTACAGCTTCCTTTGTGTGCACAATTGACAGTCATAATCCAATTTATTTATTTATCAATATCTAGCAACGTTTAGAATATGGGTTCTGTTCGAGGTACTATCAGCATCATGAGCGTCAAAATCACACTTTTCTGGGCTGTTAACGTTATTATGCACCTGACGTCACCACACGATTGAAATATCTGAAGATAAATATTGGCCCTGGTACATCTATCCGCTTGCAGGTTAAGAAGTTATATCAACGCACACTGAAATAACGCAATTTGCCTTTTAATTAGAAAATGAAAAAGCGTATTGTGTGTGTGGGGATGAGGGGGGTCAAAAAGCAAAGGTTTCAGTGATATATTGTGTATTTTCCGCGATTGTTCGTTTTAAGATTTACCTACTTTTTGCAATATATCTTTAGAACAAATGAAAAGGGGTTAGATGTGTCAAACATGCAAGCTTATAAGAGGTGAATTTCGTTTTCCAAATGTTCATGAAAGTGCGAATGCCATGCGAAGGATCAACATGTATGTGCATAGTACTTGTTAAAATCACTAAGGTGTGGGGGATCCACACTCCTCAGCGAGATGATTGCTAGAAAAGACAACAAGAACGATGCCACAAAACGGATCCATTACAAAACAGATGTATCATACTTTTGTCAATTTTCAAGATGTATTGCCCTTGCTTCTTAAAAAAATCTTTTTTCCTCAATATCTTCATTATATGTGAAATTTTGCTAAAAGATTAATGCAATGATGTATTTATGATCAAGCGAGATGATTGCTAGAAAAGACAACAAGAACGATGCCACAAAACGGATCCATTACAAAACAGATGTATCATACTTTTGTCAATTTTCAAGATGTATTGCCCTTGCTTCTTAAAAAAATCTTTTTTCCTCAATATCTTCATTATATGTGAAATTTTGCTAAAAGATTAATGCAATGATGTATTTATGATCAAGGTATTATTTTTCAGATTTTTTAACTGAGTTATGGCCCTTGCTTTGTTGTAAAAAGAGCTTCCCCTGTATCATTTTGAAATAGTAAAGTAAGAGAAGAAAAAGTGGGGGTTCAATATACCGTTGCCGAGACGTTCTTTGGATAGTACGTGCAATTCACATGGCACAAAATTGTTAGAGCTTTGTAAATCTACGTCTCTACGTATAGCCAACGGTAGACTGGATAGTGATCACTTAGTCGGCACCTATACACTGAAGGACTTTAAAAACGCAAAAATCGAAATTCACAAAATTAACAACTTTTTAATGTATCAATGTTATTGAGATTTGGCAAAAATAAACATCAATATGTCAAGAAAACATGATTTAAATTTCATATCAAAATGATAAACAATTTTAGAGCATCAGTCTATCAAAAGACAATACCCTTAGATTCTAAAACTGCAATTTGAAATTTGTCTTGAAATTGGGCATGATTTAAAGTTATTGTATTAAAATATTTTTATAAAAAATCTGAAACAAATTACCCTTGGAGCCCTGCTATTCGTCTGGCAGTGTTGGTAGCCAGCCGGAACGGATATCGGCGATGTAAATATCGTCGATATAATCAACGTTAGTTGCTGTCTTAATGTCGGTCGCCATTCTTAGTTGGCTATGCCTGTGTCGACCTTTAACTGTCCTAGTAGCCTGGTATAACAATCTCTGAGGAGCTGTATAGCTGACGGATGGCAACTATAATATCTGGCGACGCCAGAAACACGCTACCCAGCTTTTAACATTCCAATTGCGCCAAGTCGTTCATGTTCAGACAAACGTGGTACGAATAATAAAGCTATAAAACTAAAGCTACTGTGTTTTTATACATGTATACCTACATGCTATATGTGAAATGATAAAATATTTTGCTTCATTAATTCGTGGGGACGCCACGTGCAAAAAATACTAAATCACGGATGCGTATCTGTTGGTGGCCATTCTCTGTAAAAACACCGGTTTTAGGTATAGATAGAGGCAGAGTGTCGTTTCCAGCCGATTTAACTTGTTAAAGAAGACTAAAAATGTTCTGGGTTAAAAAAATAATATTTTTCATTTTCTGCGTTTTTAAAGTCCTTCAGTGTACATATGCTTGTCATGCTGGGAGTAGTGTAATAGATTATTTGATTCTCAGTCATCATGATTTCAGTCATATTGCAAATTTTAACATTGGCTCTTTTTGTGAGTGGTCCGACCATGCACCGCTATCTTTTAGCATACGATGTAATATGGTGACGGTCAAGGACGATGATTCACAGTATACTCACACCAGCATAAAATGGAACGATTCACTTCGAGACGATTTTCGTCGGGGAATTATAGGTAGATTGACCGACTTTAACTCTGTTGTTAATAATATTGATGCTTATGATAAGAGTTCTGTTAATTTATGTGTTGAAAAGTTTACACAAATTATTAACGATGTTGCTAAACCATTATTTTGCAAGTCAAAGACTTATAACAAGGTTTCTTCTTCAAGCTGCTATAATAAAAGGTTGTGTAATAAATCAGAGTGGTTCGATGAAGAATGCAAAACTGCAAAACAGTTATATCACTCCTCTCTGCAACTTTTCAATGCCTTTAAATCGGATGAAAATCGGCAAAATATGTGCACTCTTAAAACAAAATATAAAAAATTAATAAAGAAAAAAAAGCAAACCTTTCAATACCGCAAGGTACGAGAAATTGAAAAATTGAGGCATGCTAAGCCAAAAGATTTTAGGAAACTTTTTAAAAGAAAAAAACAAACTGATTCGAAAATTACTCTTGATGCTTTTTTCGATTATTTTTCAAATATGCAGCAAAATCTTTCGAGTGTGGTAAATGAGGAGAGTGAAAATTTCTGTTCAAATTATGATTTCAATACGGATGAATGCAACTTTAACGAACTCGACCGACCAATAACGTCGGAAGAGATTGGGAAGGTTGTTCAAAAGTTGAAAAAAAATAAAGCATTCGCTGGGGACCAGTTATTGAATGAATACTTCATCGAATCACTCGACATTTTATCTGGGCATCTTGTTGACCTATTTAATGCAATATTAAATTCAGGTAATTTCCCAAGTCAATGGTCTGAGGGGTATATTGTACCGTTATTCAAAAAGCATGATCCCAGTGATGTAAATAATTATCGAGGAATCACCCTAGTCAGCTGCTTTTCCAAAATATTTACTGGGGTATTAAACCAACGCCTGACTGACTGGGCTGAAAATAATGATATTAGTTCGGATTCACAATTTGGATTTCGTAGAGGGCGCTCAACCACAGATGCAGTCTTTGTTTTACACTCCGTTATTCAGAAAGTTTTATCTGAAAAGGGTAGATTATATTGTGCCTTTGTTGATCTTAAAAAAGCCTTTGATAGCGTGTACTTAAATGGTTTATGGTATAAGTTATACAAAATAGGAATAAATGGCAAAATGCTGAAAATTATCAAAGATATGTATAACCAGGTGAAAGCCTGTGTTAGGGGATGTAACTCTTACTCAGATTTTTTTGAACTAGCAATTGGTCTAAAACAAGGGGAAGTAATCTCACCGTTACTTTTTTCATTATTTATCGAGGACTTGGAATTGTTTTTACAAAATGACCCCAATTGTGGTCTAACGTTGGATGATGTTACTTTTATTCTCATGCTTTTTGCAGACGATATGGTGATTGTAGCCAATAATGTGCAAGATCTTCAGAAAAGTTTGGAACTTTTACATATATACTGTACGAATTGGGGGTTACAGGTTAATACTGAGAAAACAAAAATAGTGGTGTTTAGAAAAAGGGGCAGGCTTAAAGATGATGAATCATTGACGTATAATGGCGTTTCCTTAGAGGTGGTAAATGACTTTAACTATTTAGGCGCTGTTTTTAACTATACTGGTAGTTTTGCATTAAATCAAGAGATGCTAATTGGAAAAGGGCTAAAAGCGTTAAACTTTCTGTTGTTTAATACAAAAACCTATGCACTCACACCAAAAGTCATGTGCCAATTGTTTGACTCGTTTGTAGGTTCTATTCTGAGTTATTCGTGTGAAGTCTGGGGTTTTGGAAAATGTAAATCTATTGAAAGGGTGCAACAAATAGGGCTAGAAATGTGAAGTCACCATTGGATAATTACGGGTTTTCGTATGTTTGGAACAATCCACATGCAGTTAACTTGAGTAGTTTTCATTTAGTCTTTAAAGAAAGGGTAATAGACATTTTCAAACAATCTTGGATTAACGATTTATCTCGGAGCAGTCCACTGTTTTTATACAAAGTATTTAAATCTGGTTTAGAGTATGAGCCTTATTTAGACCTATTACCCTATAAACTTAGAATTGGAATTTCACAATTAAGACTGTCCGCACATCATCTCAGAATTGTCACAGGGCGTTACTCGCACAACAGAATTGACAGATCAATGCGCCTATGTACTCTTTGTGATAGGTCAGATATTGAAGACGAGTACCATTTTGTTATCATTTGTCAAGCATATAGTCATTTACGTCAACAATACATTAACCCATATTACTACAGGCACCCAAGTGTCTATAAGTTCATTTTATTAATGAAAAGCACCAAACTTGGCACATTAAAAAAATTAGGTAAATACGTCCTTGAATCATTTACTCAGAAAAAAATCTCTTTTGAACATATAACTGAATAGACATGTAAGCTTAAACGTTTTTGTTTGTTTCGCTTTAGATTTTCGGTACTTTAATGGTGACTATGGTTCTTGTGGAGAGCCGTCTTCTGTAGCAATTGAGCTGAAGTTGACGGCACTTGAACCATAGACACTATTAAAGCAACTACATTTATTTTCTGCTCATATACACATACATAATAAAATGACGAGAGTCCCTTGTAGGACATTCCTAAGGGAACTACTGCTTTGGGATCTTCGTCGTTTACAGGCCATCATTGAAAAGTGATAATGTATAAACATTACTTTGCATTTGTCCTGTTTTATGCATGATATTTATTCCCAGACCTTCTTGTATTTCGTTTCGACAAGATGGCTCCTGGGTCTTTTTTACGAAGCCTGTCTGTATAAAAACTGATGATGATGGTCCTCTTGTTTCCATGAATAAGAGCAATTCGCTGCAGCTTCATTGTACAACATACATGCGAAGCAATTGAAATTACTTGCTGCTTTGGTTAATCAGTGTTTTGGCCCTCAGGGCGCCAGCTTAACTGAAATTAAGGGTGCTTTGTGCTTGAGTCGTCTGCCGCATGTGTGTTTTTACTATAAGTATTGTTGATGTAACTGTAATAGATGCAAACAGTGTAGGCCTGTACTACTAGGCTGCTCCTATAGGAGCAGTCTAATATGGGTCCATCCTGTTTTGGAAAACAACATTTTTTTTTTTTTTTTTTTTTTTTTTTTTTTTGAGACTGATGGTTTAGGGGTAACGTCAACGTCTAATAGCCCGTTAACAATACAAAGGGGGCATTTTATGAAAAAAATCTGGTAATTCTTTATACTTATTGAACGAAGTCGTGAGAGGGCCTATTTGCGTTATATGGGACATCAAACGTGTGGTCCAACATATGCACTAGCACTGATTCGCCCGCAATTTTTTGTCGATTTGGAGAGTATATTAGCTAATCCTTGTAATTTTATGATTATCTACTGTCCTGTCGGCCAGGAGTGACGGTGACCTCGTGCTTTGTTTACAAA
This sequence comes from Loripinus fragilis, assembly GCA_964019695.1. NCBI lineage: Eukaryota > Metazoa > Mollusca > Bivalvia > Lucinida > Lucinidae > Loripinus > Loripinus fragilis. The sequence goes on from OZ026516.1 coordinate 69,196,956, forward strand.
GTTATTAGGGGCTTAGAATTGATGGGTCACTTGTGTATTAAGCCTATCCTCAGGTTAGGATTTATACACAGGTGATCTATCGATTCGCATAAGCTCAAGTTGTGTGCATAAGTTGGTGTTTGACTTAACAATTGTAAACAAAGCGCGACGTCACTGTCGCTCTTGGTTGGCACGACAGTAAAGGATGTTTTGTAGTGGTGGGTTCACAGGATTCGTAAGATAGGCTTTCTCTCGACGTGACTCATATGGTGAAGTCCAGTATATAACTGTTCATATAGTCATGTGATAGTGCTTGATTGGTTCAAAGTGCATTCTCAACATCGTTGAACAATTGTTCTTAAATATTTTGAGTTCAAGAAATGCGTCCACTTTTTCTATAATGCCTTCAATGTTTACTGTCGTGAGTTGGCTCCCGGTACCGTTAGTTTAACAGGTGACAGGGCCCAGGGCGACGACAGTAAACATTGCGCTTACATTACTGTTATACTTTGTACACAATCACAGTGAGGTGACGAATCAGGCTTACATTTAAAAATCATATATTTGTCCAATCGAGTTCATGCAGCAGCAGAATGTCTAACTCTGATCGTGTGTAAAGTAATAAGATACACTTTAAAACGATACAATTCAAATTTTCATTTTTTGTATCTTTTTGCAATGTTATTAGTTCATAACATATAACATATAATGTCATTTTTTCGTCCTATATAATTGTCAGCTTTACATAATAGTTTTTGCTTTTTGATATGCCAATCTGTAGGGTCCAGCTGAGCTACCATACAGAACTGAGTCAGCACCATATCTGCACAAAAGGGACGCCACAGGCACTTTTTGTGTTGGTGGGAGCAGACTGGGTGATGGAATTGGGCTCAGCCTCCAATTATTGAAATGGATGATGGAACTGATTTGAGTTGAAATTATCAAAAAGTCTAACATTTGATTAAGTCATAACATACACCTAAACCCATGAATGCCACAGTTTTATTGGCATATATGGATTAAGCCAAGATCGTTAGATAAGCACTACAACTTGATTTAAGCATTCTAAAAGTATTTGTAACCTTGATATGTAAATTATTATGCTTGTATTTGATTGACTAGAAACTGTATAGTTTACGTCAAATAAATAATCTAATCTAATAAGGGTTGAACCAATGAGCTTCAGTTTGCAAGGCGAGCACCTTATTATTGGAACAAATTTTCATTTTATCAAAAGCTAATAAACCCTCAAAATGATATCCCCTATTTAGTCAAAAGCATGAAAAGCGATTTTACCACGTGACTGGTCTTACACAGGTCGCAACATGGTCCTACGTCCTCGTGTGACCGAGGCTTTAGGAGCGCACAATAATTTGTATTTATCACCGGAATAACACGTGTACATTCTAACCTTGGAAATTGATATACAAAGTGCGTGTCAGTATGACGTCAATATTTGAAACTGGTGTTTTCTTTCATTTTATATGATTTGAAACTTCACTCTAAAGTCTGTCCCAATACTGTCGTGCCAGCCAAGAGTGACAATGATGTAATATTTTGTTTACAATTATTAAGTAAAACCTTAACTTGTACAATCCACTTGAGCTAGCTCGAATCGATATATCACTTGTGTATTAATCCTATCCTGTGGATAGGATTAATACACAAGTGATCTATCGATTATAAATCCCTGATAACTTGTAAACAAAACATGACGCCACTGTCACTCTTGGCTGGTAGGACAGTACCTACATATATAACTCATCTTCTTCTGATGCAGGTATGTATTTGGACCTAATATTATACATTTATTGACTTTAATGAGGTAGACATGATGATTTTTCTACCCGAAAACGTGAATATCAGTTTTAAGGGTAGATAAATCCTCATGTCTACCGAAATCGAAGTCGATAACAAAACATATGACTTTTCAACTAAGAATGAAAATTTTCTACTTTCACTTTTGTTGTTGAAGTCATGTTCAACCGTCAACCTAAGGACGTTCTCACAAGTTTTATCATCTGCTATTAAAATAATTTAATGTAGTATTTTGCATTTTGAAATGTATATTAATTCTCTGAATGTTGAATGTCAAATTTAATCATTAAACTTTTTTTAACATTTTGTTTACTCAAACAAAGATAAATGAACAAACAAAACAAAACAAAACAAGAACTTTTATTAAAGTTCGTGAAAGTTTTTAGTTTACCTGTTTGGGTGTGAAACAGCAAATCATGTCAATTTCATGCAGCACATGCTAGCTTTATACCCATCATGTTATTTTAGCTCTCCAGAGGGTGATATTAGAAAAGTGTCAAAAATTGTCAAAAATATTAACTTCTGGAAACTAGTTTGAGCTGCTTATTTTATTTTATTTATTTATGCAATATTTCAAGAGGGTGACATATTTAGCTCGACGGCCAGTCTACCATATGGCCCTCTGAACATATAACTGATATATAGAACATGGGAACATGTACATAGAAGCATGCAATATTAACTTGTAGGGCAGTTAAGACCAGTATTCAGGTAGACATATAGATTTATAATGACAAATTGAGCCAATCAGGAAACAGGATTCCCTCCTGTCATATAACAAATGGTCGCATTGTATACAAAACTTTAATATTGTTCAGAACTATATTACTGTCTACATTTAAAGTAGAAACAACAAATCCGGAATCCATTATGTGTCTGTCAATTAATTACATTGAACATGAAATAGACATTAGTCTGTTGAAATGTGTGCATTGATTTCTCGCTTCCTCCCTTTTTACACTTAAACCTTGGTATTCTGATGGATTTTCCCTAACATATTGATACAATAAGTTATGGGTTGTTTATTTTGCACTTTTAGGGGTCAAAATTAGAATTTTCTAAATTATGGTCTATTTCTGTCCCTGAAGGTTTAATCTTGGCTAACAGTGCAGACCATGATAAAATGCAGCATTATGCTGCATTTTATCTAGGTCTTCGCTGTTTGTAAAAGTACCCATTCAGGAGTTTCCAGTGCACAAGGGATTAAACTTTCATTTGCGCTTTTGCAGAGGGTGGGTGCAGTGTTATTAACTCAGTAAGCTTATCCTCACTACCAAATCTAGTGTTGTATAAATCCTATGATGGAATGATATTGATTCATTGATATTTCTTTTTTTCAATAGGCCCTGATGTAAAGGAAGACTAAACAAGAATGTCGTACGTAAATTGTAAGTAGTATACATTCTCTCTCTCTCTCTCTCTCTCTCTCTCTCTCTCTCTCTCTCCGTTTATAGCATGGTAGGCTACTAGACCTTGTCATTCTAAAAAGTGCCGTTTTATTTCAAACATACAAATTAAGTTTGGCTTCTGAATATACTTAAGTCCAACAGTCATCATTTTCTTGATTGAGATTCAGAATATCCATTTTTTTTTGGAAACGGAAAAGACTACCAAAGATGATGGCAAATAATACAAACACAAGGAATGTGCAATATTCGACAAAACATGACACGATTTAATGACGCCTGCTTTGATAGTCTCTTCCTTTCACTATAAAGGATTTATATGAAATGACAACGCCTGTATTTCGTAAGACAAACTCAATTGTACTTCCTTTTATCTCCAGTACGACGACCACCACTTACGCTATTTCCATCCGCTAGTGAGCGCCACTTCAGTCATGTGGACCACTTGGATCACCTTGAGAGTATTGTGGAGGTAGACCATTACTCTGTACAGGTTAGACGGGAACTCTTCACTCAGCTGGACATTGATGATAAATACCTAGACGATGCTGAGCCACGGTCATTGAGTAGAAGGATAAGGTCTCGTCTGAGATGTTCTAGAACCAAGTTGTATGAGACTCTCGTCTATATATTTCCCATCATCGAAATCCTGAAAACCTACGAATGGAAGAAGTTTACTCTTGGTATAGTAGCTTTAGTATCTTACGAGGGTCATTTTTTATGTTCGTAGAATCGGGCTGTATCTCTACAAATATAGAATTTACGGTACCATAACTTTATATATTTTGAAAGGTCTAGCTTTTGTCTATCAACTGGTATAAATTTTACATCATTAGCGCTTAGTCCGGTCAAGCTATATAGCTTTGAATAGGGCAAGAAAATGAAACTGGTCGAAATCCATGGCTTTTTAACCACGCAGCAAGCAGGAAATTAGACGCTGTTAAGTTCCATCCGCTATGGTGATATAAGCATTTTTCAAGCTGATTTTTCTTTTGCACCATCAAAATTAATTATTCAAATACTAATTGCAGACGAGTGCAACAAAACTTTAAGCATGCTGTTTGCTGTTCTATTACAATTTTAAAACACCCATCAATATACCAAAATAATCACAGTCAAGTGCTACTTATTATGTCTGTTAAAATTACGATTATGAACAAATTTTAAAATTTCTTCTGGTTTATCATAGCACATGATATACTCAATCATTCGTCAGCAGTTATATTGATTTATCGAATATAGCGTGTAACTGGCAACTTCCGGTACTGGCATACCCCCATGTTATAAAAAGTGGGTGGGGTAAATCAACCCCGCGTAGAAAACACAATAACAATAGGATCTGCATACTTTTCTTATTGAATTAATTTCAACACCTGCTTAGAGGCACAAAAACAGTTTTAATGTATTTTCTAAGTATAGTAACGCTCCATGGCGTCATTTATGTACAAAATAAGGTATTTTAGCACCCCCTAGGCTATTTATTTTGCAGTTCATTTCTAATAAAACAAAAGCATTAACTTTGTTTTAGGATGAAAGTTGCCACAATACTTCCATCTACCATATAAACAAGAAAAAATATAATTCTACTTTACAGCTAACATATTAAGCCAGATTCAAAAGCCCGTATCCAACTTCCACTTGTGTCAACTTTTTACAATAAAAGTTTATATGCCTAATGTTCACTTTGCTGAGGTCCAAAACAAATCTTCCATATCCAATGATTGCTGCGTATTTGCTATAAGGTTTATATGATAGTGTAGCACGTGATGTCTTTGATCTGCAGCCAAATTTTCAGAAGCTGTGTACGGCTATGGACCCATTTTCATGCAATTGTTACTGACGTTCTGTCAGAGACTAAGTCCATACATGTCATATTTTTACCATATTTCCAGTGTGCGATATATAGGTATGTCTTTGCCTCTTAGATGACATAAAAGTAATGCATTTTGAAATAATTTTAGTTTGTATATATAGATAAAAGCTCAATCTTTCCAAATATATGCATGATGTATGCATTTAATTTCGCCGTTTTCATTAAATCTACCTCTCTACGAACATAAAAAACGTCCCTGGTAATCTTTAAGGGGTCTATAATAATTTTGAAATGACATGGTACAAATCAACTTTTTAAAATGTACTTTAAAGTTCATTTTAGATGGCATTCAAGTTATCACATAACGTCACGTCTGGGAGTGATTTGACGCTTGAACTCTTTTATAATATGGCATCACGTCTGGGGGTAGGGGGAATGACACCATGCATTAAAATCGATAAACCACTAGTGGCTTAAAGATTTTCGAGAAATGTTATGAAACGTCAAGCATATGGCAAAACCATAACGTTTCGCCTCCCAAAGGATTTCAAAATAATGTTAATGTCATATGATAAAAAGAATCTAACATTCATGCTACAGTTTTTGTATATTTATTAAACTTGTTGCGAAAAAGAGATAAAATGCTTGGCAAGCCTCGCATTTTATCTCATTTCCTCAACTCGTTTAATAAATATAATGAAACCTGAGCACTCATATAAGATACTCTATATAAACTACTAGTGGTTTACTAGCAACGTGATGAAATGAGGTTCATAACATTGTTGAATACACAAGGCATCTTTAAGTTTTTACCCCAAATTTCAATTTCAATGTAATTTAATGCCATATTATAAATAGAATATATTAATCGTTCTCCTGTAGTGGTATTATTGAAATTAATAAATTCATCTCGGAAAGCGATAAAATGCTCTCCAAGCCTCACATTTTATCTCTTTTCCCCAACTATTAATAAATTCAATAAAGCATCAGTCCTCATGCAATATCCTCTATTTATAATAGTAGGTTTTCAGAATATGAACATCTATGTATGTACAGATGACATAGAAAGGTGGCTAAATTTGTGATATACCAACTTTGTTAATATATAGAAAAATAATTTAACAACCTATTGGTTTATAGCCAGTCTGGAAAAGGGGGGCAGTCCCGGCAGCAGTGCAGTACAACTGTGTCATTGTTGATATAGCAATATATCCAATTCGTCAGTTAACACTCATTTAATTTATACATGTATCCTTTTTTATTGAAAGGACCTAATGATTGTGTTTGCATACAGTATCTGTTTTGTTTGTTTGTTTGAATAAATGCTTTACATCAGTCAACGTTGGGAGGTTTATCTCGGTTTAACCAGTACTAGGGTAAATTCAGGTAACATGGGGCATCAGGTTAATTCAGACAGCGACCTTGTTTGTTTCATATTTTAATTATTGGAATAAAAATAAATTAACTAAGCAAACAGTGAAAATCCTAATGAGATGGCTGAAAAGGAGCCGTCTCATATGGACGTCCTGTGTTTGCAAATGTATGTCCGAATTTACATGATGTCTGAAGTTACTAGTCCGAGTTTTCTCTGAATTTTAGTGGCTTTTCTTTATTTTGATATTTGCCACTACTAGTGGCAAATATCAAAATATGGAAAAGCCACTTAAACACCAGAGAAGGCTCGGATTACGAAGTTACCTGACTTTACTCTAAGCAATCAGGATGAGGTGCTTTGTTTGTAGACTCAACACTACACCGTAGTGTGGATTTAAATACAGTCCTTGTTACTTTAAGTCCGTTCTAGCATTGCAATCATCTTGATGGGGAAGAGAGAGCTGGTTGCTTTGCTTGATTTGTCTTCCTGGTGTCTCGTGATGGTTGAGCGGCTCTTCCTCGGGGTGCCAAGGGGTTGTCTGTAGTTTGTGATTGTGGTATTTCCTGATCATACTCACTTACTATTCTTGAGTCTGGCACTCTACCACCACAATAATCCTTTTAGAAGCATATTCATTGAAATATAGTATACAATGCAATATTAACCTTGTTTTTTACAAACTGATCCTCCCATACATAATGATACAATAGGGTTGAGGATAGTCTATAATATATATTTTAAACGGCCATTCAACCCTTGTCTGAGCAAACAATGCAAACCCTAATGAACTGTTGCATGTTAAGGGATTTCATGTGGGTCTTCACTGTTTGTCAAAGTATTCCTTTATTGGTTTTACAGTATTAAAAGATCTTATGAACAAAAGAGTGCAACCTTTCTTAAGAGGCAAATCACTTTTCTGAAAGGCAGGGACGCTAGCTTCTGCTATGGGAGTTTTAAGCCTATTTTTGTATCTTTCAGGTGACTTAGTGAGTGGTGTCTCCTCAGCATGCCTTCATTTCCCACAAGGTCTGGCCTATGGTATATTGTGTGCTCTGACACCAGCACAAGGCCTGTACACATCCTTCTTTCCTGTCATCTTTTACATGATATTTGGAGCTGGGCCACATATGTCAATAGGAACCAATGCAGTCATTGCACTAATAGCGGCGGAAATGGTTGGCATAGAAACTGAAGGTGCTATCATAACAACAAATGTTACCTCTGCTGGTATAAATGGCACTATTGTCAGAACACCTAATACATTCACAGAAGCAGAATTTATGGCATACAAGGTTTCTATTGTCGCTTGTTCTACATTTATTGTTGGTATAATTCTGACATTGATGGGGATCTTAAGACTTGGATTTCTTACAACTTATCAGTCGACTTCTTTCATCGGTGGATTTACAACAGCGGCTGCATTCCACATATTTACAAGCCAGATTACCAAAGCTCTGGGAGTAAGCATTCCTATTGTTAGTGGCAAAGGGAAGATTATCTTTATCTATAAAGAGATCATTCAAGTGTTAGGACAGACAAACGTTGCCTCTTTGATTACAACTCTCATTGCCATGTTAGTGATCATTTTTGTGAAGGATTGTATAAATGATAGGTACAAGGATAAGTTGAAGATTCCGATTCCAATTGATCTGATCGTTGTAGTCCTTGGTGCAATTATCCCTAAATTCAGCAATGTTCATAAACACTTTAACATTACTATTGTTGGTGAGTTTGAGAGTGGTATGCCAGCACCAGAGCTGCCAAGCTTCAGTCATTTCGGTTCTATATTACCACTGTCTCTGGAGATGGCCTTACTTGTTTACTTTTTAAACATAGCCATGGCGCATTTATGTGAGGATAAACATGAGTATGAAGTGGATGACAACCAGGAAGCTATCGCATATGGTCTGACTAACATATGTAGTTCATTCTTTCAATGTTTCCCTGCGTCGACTGCTCCACCAAGGACAATGATTCTCAGTAACATGGGCGCTAAAACAACACTAAATGGTATCTCTACTTGCCTAGTGATATTGTTGGTGATTTTAGTCTTAGGACAGTTCTTTACAGTACTGCCTGTTCCAGTGTTAGCAGCCATGATAATAGTAGCTGTAAAACCACTACTCCTTCAAGTGAAAGACTTACCAAACATGTTTCGAGTCAATGTCTATGACTTTGTTATATGGGTGGTTGCCTGTTTGTCTGGAATTTTCTTGGATCTGCCATTCGGCCTGTATCTTGGCTTTGCCTCTGCATTTTTCATTGTCGTCTTTCAGAACCAAATGTCTGGTACAACAGTCATTGAAAAAGCCAAGTTTGATCATCTATATCTACCCCGGTCCTCATATAAAGATCTTATCCAGTTGAGGTCATTGAGAATTTTCAGAATGGAATCGTCACTATATTTTGCGACAGCGGAAAAATTCAAGAGGGACCTGTACAAAAAGACGGTTAATCCTCTACTGCTACCAGGAGAACACAACCAACAACAACCAGTAGTCTCATTCTACATTGCGGATCATGATCATGAGAAAAGTCATGATGACCTGAAGAGTCATGAGGAGGAGAATGAAGCGAAGATTCATCTGCAATTAAACTCTCAGAAACTCGTAGATAAACCTAAGGAGGAACATATTAAAGTTATCATCATTGACTTTAGATTCTCTACTTATATTGACATGCAAGGTATAAACACCTTGTCAGTTATATTTGAGGAGTATCGGCGAGTGAATATAACAGTGTTTGTGGCTAACTTCTCTGAGAGGGTATGGCAGACATTGTGTAGGTCGTCCTTTTTTGAAGTCGTTTCTAAGGAGAGGTTTTTCTTTGAACTTGAGGATGCTCTGGAAGCAGCCAAGACGTTGATCAATTAGTCACCTGGGCCTGAGGTTATAAAACTTTTCCATACTCAACTGACATGAGAATATAATTTGTTATGGCCATAAATCTTAAAATGCCAACAATTGTTGGCATTTTAAAATTTATGACCAGAACAAACGACATTGTTTGCTGTTCTAAGCAAGAGACTTGTCTCGTTTGTTCATATTTAACTTACAAGAGAATATAATTTGTTCTAGTCAATAATTTTAAAATGCCAACAATTGTTGGCATTTTAAAATTCAGGACGAGAACAAATGACATTGTTTGCTGTTCTAAGCAAGAAACTTGTCTCATGTGATGTAATATTTTTGATATTTATGAAGATAACCCATTTTATTGTTTATGTGAGTGCAGTGTGAAACAAGTTTTATGACCTCTGGGCTAGAAATTGGTTCGTTAAAATTGTTACAGTGTTATCTGTTTGCATTGTTGACGCTTTAAATGGTATATTTTTTAAATATTGATATTATATATAAGTGCTTGATATTTTTGAAATGCATTTACTCGTGAAAAGTGCTTTAGCAATAGTGTTGTTTGCTTCATATGAAACTGATATTAATAGCATATGCAAACAGTGTGTCTTGTCAGAACATTTCTGTTTGCACAAATGGGCCTCATTGTGAGAAACTGATTTTGTTGCAATTGCCAAGTCTGATCAAAACCTATGTTATTTGCTATCTACAAAGTATATTAGCTGCACCAGTTACTTGCAAAATTTCAAAATTCTAGCTTGACTCTGTAGATGAGTAGGCTGGTTCATATCTTACTGGTTGTAAAATTGGAAGCCTAGTTTTGTCGCTATGGGGCCCAATTAAGGCATTTAAGTATTGTATGCTTAGTCTAAAACATATTGCCACAAAAGAACTTTAACACTTATAGGCCTGGTTTTCTTTGTAATGAACCTGGGACCCCTGGAATGTGCGACCCCTGATTTACGAGGCAAGTGGTTTATCCACTACATCACGGCAGCCTCTTAGGCTTTAAAGAAGCCCTTGATATTTAAATAGAAACATTTTCATAGGTACATTTATGCTGATTTATGTTAGTAAACGTGTGTTGTCAAATAACTTCATACGACGTGTGACCTTATCCACTAAAACAGCGATGTTAACTGATAAAAAACATTCATTGTGGGTTCTTTGAAAATGGATCTGTGAGATGGTTCTTTAAATAACCCACAATCTTTCTTTTGATAGAAAATAATGATAATATTCAAAGTTTGTAAATAAGTTTGTTTCCAACAATGTGGCATTTTGACATGTGTAGACTTAGACAAGCCTGTGCATCCTTTTGAGGTTAGAAACTCCAAATGATGAGCTTAACACTCATAGAATAGTCAAGCTACAAGCAAAGGCTCTGATCAGATTGCGCATATGCGCAGGCTGATCTGAGGCTTTGCTGGTCGCACGTACCACATTGTTAGAAATCTCATGCCACGGCTCATATTTACTTTTTCATGGGAAACCTGTCTTCAGGGTTAGTGGCCAGGTAGGAAAGGCCAAATTATGTTTCTCAGCTATGTACAAATACTATCAAGAATATTGAAATTTTGTAGATAGTAATATTAGCTATTATACTATCTTTTATCACATGACGTCGCTCATTGGATTGATATGTTGCATGCAATAAAATCGATAAACCACTATTGGTTTACAGATTTAGTAGCATTATATTACATAACTGCTATAACAACGTACTGTCTTTAAGGCAAAATGCTTGCGTTTGTATGCAAATAACGTAATTTTAAAGTAGTTTTAGTGTCATGTGGTAAATCGAATCTAACATTCGTGCTCCTGCATAATTGAATTTATTTAACTTGTTGTTAAAAGGCGATAAAATGGTCGGCAAGCCTCACATTCTATCGCTTTTCCGCCAAGTCTTTTAATATATTCAATAAAACATGAACATTCTATGCTGCAGATGTTCCCATGACAAAGCCCATTTACAGTCTAATTCCTATGAAATGTTCTCACACCACTGAAAAAAAGACAGTTGTTGGTTCGATGTACATGGTTAGTAAGAGGGATCTATATGTAGTTTTATTTTTATATACACACGTTGATTTTATGATACATGTTGCTTTAATGTTCAACTAATATGTTATATTCTTTTTTCTAAAAACAGTAACTGCATGTTGTAAGCTCAGAAACAAAAGTGACAACTTGTAGCCTTTTTTATAGAGACTAAGTCTGCAATTATGAACATTTTCTGATTTTATTCTCTTTTAAAATCATTTGTAAAATTAGGATTAAGTTATGCTTTCACAATAAATCTGTGCTCTACAGCTGAAAACCCCTTGGACAGGTGAATTATCTGATAAAACAGGTGATTTTGCTCTTGTTGGTTTTTATTTGCGTCCCTCCAGAGATTCTAGACATTTAATTTTTTTAACATAAATGGTGCTGTTTTGATAGTTATAATGTGTTAATGATTACGAAGCTGGTTAATGTATACCTGAATTTTAGCTATATTACTGTCTTTTTCAAAATAAGAAACAGTATTTCTAAAAATTGAAGGTCAAAAGTTACAGACTATGCAGCTTTAGAGCCACCTTATTAAAATACCCCTATAATACGAGGGTGATCCAAGAAGTAATGCGAACACATGTATAACTTTTAATGAATGCAGACCAAGCTTTGAAATTCTACTAGTTAGTATGTATATGTGAACTGGGCATCTGTAATATCAAGAAGTTCCAATGATGGGTTACGATTTAAGGAGAGTTTGATTTGCCTAACCAAATTCAGCATGGCCGCGAAATTTATTGAAAATTTCATTTTTGTTCGGGCTTTAGGGGAAAAATTTGATGTCCAAAATTTGAAAGCATCGCTTATATACCTGTTTATATACCTAAACATTGGCATTATTTGGTTTGTAATACCTTAAGTTTGAAAATCCATAAAACAACAAAGCACTAAGGTCGTCACGTGCTATTCTATGTTGCCTAGCAACGCCAAATGACAATTTAACAATATTCATCTGGTTTGAAAAAGCCTATATTTTGGATGCGTATCTGGCGCAGAAAAAGGGAGAACATCGGTTGAAATGACTATACAAGTATTTGTCGAAGTCTTTAGATTTAGAAGATAAATTATTTATAGAATTTACTCCCTTGTGCTTCCAAACAGGGGTATTTCAGAGACTTGGGTTGTTTTGAGCAGTCAAAAGTGTCAAATATATGAAGGGGTAAAGCTAGTAAAGTCGCATTTACTTATGCGGCGCTTAGCTCATCCTGCTGTGAACACTATATCTACTAAATGGGTCATTATACTTTCAAATTCAAACATTATTGACATAATTTTGCTGTACAAATGACACAGGATTTCATCTTTAAAATCCTTGTTTAAGCGCGGCATGGTCGTTTACCTTATATTCTCTTGTTGCTACGCAACAGGAGTTGCCATGTGATATATTGAAAAAAGTAATCGGATTTAAAAGAATTGATAATATATCATAATAAACAGGTTATCCTTTTTTAATAATAGCAAATTTGAATGAAATTACAGATGTGTTCGCATTACTTCTTGGATCACCCTCGTACACAGTTGCACATAAGCTTGCACATACGCGCAGTCTTTCCAGCTTCTTAAATGTTCGCTGCTTGGGTATGATAACTCTATTTTTTTCAAGATCCTGGCTATTCGTTTCAGCTAAGTAGTACATATAGGTTTATGTGAACATAAAATTACCTTGTTCCCAGCCCAGGCCTTGAGGCTATAAAACTCTTTTCATACTCAACTCAGCTGAGCACGAAATTTATCTCGCTCAAAATAGTTAAAATGCCAACAATTGTTGGCATTTTAACATTTATTAGCATGATAAATACAACATCTGAGAAACTTAAAACAAGAAACTTCTTCATTTGTCGGTTTTTTTGTTTTTATGAGCGTTTATCATGAAAAAGGTTTATAACCTCGGGGCCCAGAAGACATGTTTTTTATGCACTGAAGCTCATATGAATTGGCTATCCTATAAAGCCTGTATTAGCATTGTCAAAACAAAAACAAAAATGTGTTCAGTGTGGTTTGCAATATGATACGATTAAATTTAGTCAACTCAGCTACAGAAACTATCTAGAATATTGAAATGTTGCAAACAGTAGGTGTAGCTTTTATTGAGTAGGTAAAGCTTATATTGTTTCCAGTGCCAGAATAACAAACACAATGACCAGACTGGTTGGATGCGCAGGCTGGTTCCGGCCTTTGTTATTGACATGTAGCAAAGTCAGTTTTTTTTGTGAAGAGGCCCATGTGAGTGCAGATAAAAAAGTTCTTGTCTTTACCTTGAAAAAAAATATTGCTTTCATAATTCTTTTAATATACAACAGTTACTATAATACATATTTTTGTTTGTTTTTCCCCTTAAAATTGTATCATCTGCCCATGTAAGCTAGTAGGGCATTCTAATCTGCCATCTGTTATAGTTATATGCTTAAAATATAGCAATACCAACTGTTATCAGTTGCATTGTTGCACAATGACCTGATAAACGTTGCCTATCTCGCGGCATGTATCTTTATCAAGTCAATATGACATTGCACTTTTTGAATGACGTCGTAGATGACTTTGTTCAAATCAACACGAAACTAGATAATTACGTCATTATCGTGATCAACTTGGTAAACTGATAAATAGAATACCAGCTTCGCGTCTTTGATATCAAGTTTACCAGGTTTGGCTTGGAGGAATGTTGAATCGCTCTACAAGCCTAGCAATTCAACAAGCATTCTCAAAGCCTTGCCTGGAAAACTTGATATCAAAAGGTGTTCTAGGTGAAACAGAGTATGTTTTGAGCATACATGTTTGTCGTACTATTCATACCTAGTGCAGCTATTGGATAAATTATGCTGTGGTAGATTACATAAAAAGCAAACAAACGAAATAAAAACGCATTACCTGACAACATTTACCCGAGATATAGAGAATACTAGGTGAGTGGCTTTTGATAACAAGTTTATCAGGCAAGGCTTTGATAATGCTTGTTGACATCGCGAGGCTTGTTGAGCGATTTAACATGCGTTCTCAAAGCCTAGCCTGGTAAACGTGAAATCAAAAGACGCGAACCTGGTATTCTAGTTATCAGTTTACCCATTGATTTACTCTTCAAATTAGCGATTATGACGCAATTTTTCGATTTTTGTATTGATTCAGCGTCATTAGCGACGTATTTCAAAAAGTGCAACTCCACCATGACCTGATAAAGGCACATGCCGTGAGATAGACAACGTTTATCAGGCAACCTGCAACAATGCAGTTAATATGAGAGGTAACTGATAACTATGAATATTCAATGACCTTTCACCAAATCTTTGGAATCATTGTGAAACGTATGCTTTAGATGACAGACTTACAAGTACTTATCCGAATATAAGAATTATCTAATCCTTCGGTAGCCTAAAAGATAACAGTTTGTCGTTGGAATTCAGAAGCTGTGGGTTCGAATATCTGACTAGGAATCTTTTTCATTTATGTGCTGCTCGTTCGTTTTTTTCTTAATTCAAATTTGTGCATAAATCAATATTTAAGATATGAATATGGCATACATTAATGCATCAAATACACATGTAGCGCCCTGGAAATGACTACCCGTGAGAAACCCTAGGGAAAATGAATACATTAACGACTAGATACAAATGTAAAGATGTTATTATTTTTTTTTATAAAAGTTATTCACGAGATGACGTAAAATATGAACAATCTTTTAAAAAATGCATACATTTGATAAAAATAAAAAACTATCTCCCAAGATTCGACCCAAGAATGTGCGACCTCGAGCCAAAATGAACTAACGCTAGGCCATCAGGCCATTTGCATTAATGAATAGACAGCAACTACATATTCTCGGTAAAAGCATGAGCTAGGTCAGAGTACTTTACGAAAACGCACGAAGATCACAAACATTTCGGTGGTAATTTATTACTGTAGTATTGCACCTCAAATGGAACACAGTTTTTCGTTTTTAAAATTTTACACCCTGAAAATTTGCATGTGCATAGATATAGCAAAACCCTAACTAGATTTAAACTTTGGCAGAGAATGATATCAATCTTACTGCTCTGATATCTTGTAAAAATAAAGAACTTAGTTAAAGTTGGAATGAAAATGCCCATTTAGTATCCACATTTGTACTGTCAGTGCAATACGCCTGGGATAGATATCGTAGTATTTTCTCAGCTATAAATGATCCAGTAGAGATTCCAGCAGACGATTATTTTGTATCATCAAATGGTGTGGCTTGCGATGCAACCCAACCTGCTTATATAGTTCTACGGATAAAGGGTTATTTACAGGTTTCATGCCTACCAAGTACCATCATTTTGCCTGCTTCCGTCTGTCTACCTATAGTGCGACCAGCTAACAGAGACTGGGCGTGTCAGCCAGAGCGCTGTCATACACTGTCAAATAAGACTAGTCTACAGTAACTCGGGTGTAATAGCATATGTACGCTTTACTCGTGCAACCAACTGAAGCGCAGACGACAAGGGTGACCAACTATATACGTTAGCATGCCTGGTAAACGGTTATCTCTAGTATGCTGCTGAATCCTGCTGTATTTCATTTTCCGGGATGGATATGTTGTGAAAGTTTTGGGGGAGGGTAGGTTTACACTTTCTTCAAATTATGTCTGTTTGGCAAAACTGGTGTGATTTTTAAGCCTGATAAAATAATAATGAATCACCAATTAGAATTCAGCGGGACAAGGGTTAAGTATCTGGATCATGAGAAAAGGGCATACAAACTTGCGATTTGGTCTTATCGCACAACCGAAAAAGCCTCTAATAATCGCTCATTCTGGCGTGTCCAGAGAGACTAGATGTCTAAAAGTTGTTTGCAGTCTTCTTCAACTTGCATACTTTGTTTATGCGAGAAGCGAAAGCCCTGCCGAGGTCATGCGAACATGTACATGCAGGCTCGTCGGAGCATTCGCCACAAGCCGATGTAATAAGAACCATCATCTCGTGTGCTGACCACTTTATAGTATTTTTTTCATTGCGGACCATTACTTAATTTTTTAATTCAGTATTATAAATTGGATAGTTAAAATTTCGAAATATTGTCTGAGCGCATACATGTATATCTAGACTAGTCAGTCTCCTTGTTATCCAAATTAATTTCAGATGCCTTTTTCTCAGAATGAGCTCAAAACTACTACAGCTGTAAAGCGTTTCACAGGAGAATAAATACACTCTGTCTTACCGATTTTTATATGGTAATGTCCATGGGTGTGTCTTTGCTAAGAACCGCCCAGTCTCTCTTAACTGGACGGACTATATCTGTATGTTTTGTTCATGTGTCTGTATGTGCGAGCGTACAAAGTAAGTAAGGGTGCAAAGATCAGGAATCGATACATTCAAGTACCACACGTGACCCAGGATACCAATGGGAAAGTGACAAACTCACAGTTAGACACCATAAACGAGAGCCAAGAGGTCAGCCCTTTCCCAGCGGGTGACCACAAAGCACATATAAACAGACGTGCACAAAGACATTGCAAACACAAGACAGAACAAAAACATAGAAGATCCACAAAAGAAGTACTGCCTTGGAACGGTCAGTAAAATATTTTACTGGAGGGCTTAAACCGGTTTCACGGCCCGCCAACGGCAAATGAGCGCTTCCAACGAAGAGGGCAATTTGGGCAGTAGACATCTATAGATGTAACCTTTCGTTTTGGTCACCGTCTTTGTGGCATTGTTAGATAACTGAAATAGTGTTGACTATGCTGATAAACAGCAACGCAAGCCATTATGCAGCTACATTTAAAACCCACTGATGCATTATTGTAAATTGTCTTATATTTAGTATATACATGACTTTATGTTCAACTGATAGTCATTGATCCATATCGCTCAAGGTACAAGAAGGAAATGCTATTTGGCATAAAACATTAAGAATGTTAAAATTCCATCCTATCACAGCATTTATGAAAACGTATACAAACTTCAAAAAATATTTTTGGTTAGGGTTTTTTGGTCAAAACACATTTTTCCAATTGAATTTAAAATTCCCATTTTAGAGTTAACGTTATTGCCAAAAACAGTGTTCCATTTGAAGGGCTATACAACAGTAGTCTCAGGTCAATGATGTCAAGCAATACAGATAAATGTTTTTGTCGTAACAGCAATCAGACCGATGAGATGAGTTACCCCAACCCCTCTCAAATATCTGTAGTAACTCAAATCCACTACAAATATATCCAAACCCCTAATATCTGACAATATACTGTTTTTTTAAATATCTAGAACATGGAATTACATGAGATTTCCAACAATGTGGTATGTGCGACTAACAAAGGCTCAGACCAGCCTGCGCATACGCGCAGTCTGATCAGAGCCTTTGCTATTCGCTAGAATATTATATGACTGTTTAGCTACTGACTGAACACCATTGGGGGTTTCTAACCGTAATAGGAGGCTGTACAGGTCAGTCTGAGTTTACATTTGTCAAAATGCCACATTGTTGGAAATCATATGTCACGGCTTTAATATGAGCCAAATTTTACTTAATAACACATTTGACACTATTGCTTCTTAACCATAATATGGTGAATAACACAGTCTAACCACTTAACATCATTGTAGCTTGGAATGTGTATATATTGTATTGCAATATGTACTCATTGTTTACTTTTCTAGCAGCTCTGGTGCTCATACCAACTTTCGATGTGATGATTAAGAGAATTGTACAATGCATCTTTTGAAACTATATGGTTTTGATGCTGAAATGTTGCATTATGCACTGGATTTTTTTAAACTTAATTAAATGATTAATCGTAATGTTTATTCTTAAAAAATTCACCTTTAAGTAAGTTAATTAACTACTCCTTTCACTATCCGTATATATGGTACTGTACCTACAAGATAATTCTAGTTATCAGCAAAATAAATAAAGTGTTTCCTAACCCTGTGTAGAAGGAATCTGATTTAATTAATTACAAAAAGTCTATTTTTTCTTCCCTTAATCTAACTTGGACGCACGGAAATAGGTAGTGCCTATTAAATACATATTATATTATAGTTTTGTACTTTAAGTTTCAGACTTAGTCCACTCTTATTATCGCGCTGAACTTTTTTTTTATTGTAAATGTAATGCCAGCGTTGTTTAATCATATTATAGAATCTATAAAACTGGGAAATACATTAAATATAAAATTAAAAAAAATAAAACTATGTTTATAAAATTTCTTATCGCAAAAGGGATTTTAAATTATATAACCATCACATGCAATTTAGATTTTGTGGTATGTGCAGTTAAGATACACATATAAAAAGATATATCATAACGATATACTCCATGTTTTAGTTATAAAAAAAAATGGGGAATTTATAGAGGACCTTGTCAGAATCTTTCATTCCCATTTCTTGATATTATTTTTTAAAACAAATTTTATTACCGTAAACTTACAAATCAGTTCCAACATATGTTTGTGTTGCTCATTGCTCTTTGGTACAAGTCCCACTTCTGACACCATGTTTCGTTTCTTGGGGTACTGTCTTAGAATGTACTAGTAAAGCTCAATAAAGAACTCAACACAGCGTGTTGTATACATACATCTACTTTAATGAGTACCTAAGCAAGAACTGGCAACAACAAGAGAAGCGCGTTACTGAAGCATACAGTATGTAAATACATAAGGTCATAGGTAAAGCAATAGCACTGATGCTATACAAAACGTTACAGACGGTCCATTTGAGTACCCTCAACTTATGTTTTGTTTGAGAATTAACAGATTACGCTCTCTTATCTGGACCAGTTGTTAAGTGCATGATAAGAAGAAAATGACATTTATAATGCCAAGTGATTAAGCAGATCAGCCAGTACATGTACATAAGCCTTATCAAATGTATGGTGCTGAATGAAAAGAAAAAGAGAAATGATTAAAAGAAATGGCCAGTGTGGGGGTCGAACCCACGACATTCGCGTTATTAGCACGACGCTCTAACCGACTGAGCTAACCGGCCAGTTGGAAAATTGTTTGGTCAGAGTTAGCAAAATCCCTGCTGGGATGGACAAGTTTTTCCGAACTAAGCGACTTAAGTGGTTTACAGTAAGGACTTATATGCATTTAGGAACTGTTGTCTCAAGTTTAAAATCACACAATATTGTGCTAGCTCAGCTTGATCAACTTTAAAATGCTTTCCGCTCTAAACGTTTTATGGTTATCATGATTATGACTAGTAAATATATATTTTAATGACTGTTGTTAATTTCTGTCTCAAACCCCACCATTTTTACTTAAAAGAGGCGAACTGTGCCTAAACTAGTGAAAGGGACGTTTCTTAAGTCACTTACCGCCGAGAAACTTGTATCTGAGCATAGTTGACATGTTACGCACGTCCGACAGTTAGTTGTGCACCAAACCATTTGGTAGGCGTGTAACGATGTCTGCTACATCGCTTTATTAACTTTATGCTTGCATGTATCTTCTATCTGCTGATAACTTTTGCAACAGTTTGGACTCAGATCAGGCCCGACGTTATGTCGGGCCTGATCTGGATCCAAACTATTTGACGCTCTGATTTTTTAAAAGTTTATTTTGAAGAAAAGCGACTACAAAAAAGTAACAAAAAAACCAAACAAAAAAAACAGACAAAACACGAAAGATTTCCCAGCATGCAAGGAGTTAACCCTTAATGCGCCAATCGCAACAAAAGTCGTCTGCTTTTCTCATCTGCTGAAATGTTTAAGAAGCCTCTATGGCAAACAGCGTGGACCCAGATCAGACTGCTCCTATAGGAGCAGTCTGTTCTGGGTCCATGCTGTTTGCTTCTTTACTTAATTTGTCAGTAATGTAAGGCAATTATTTGCAGCAGACAACTTCAGCAGACGACATTTTCAGATGCATTTTTTTCTTGGCGCTTTAAGGGTTAACTAATCTATAGTCTGTACACATAATATCAACATAACATATTATAGTGCTTCATACAGTACTTCATTTCCGAGTATACTTGAGTGAAATGAAAAAAAGCCACGACGTACAAAAAGAACAATCAGTGAGGTCACAGACCTTTAAATTTAAAAAAGGGGGTAGTGATTGGCTTAAAAGGTGGGTTGAAGCTAGGGGCTACATGTTAGGGTAAAGTGTTCCGTGTGTTGTCAATAATGAACAGATGGAAAAGAAATCATACTTATAAGACGGAAATATATTTTCAGTACTTTGTTTTACAATATTTGACAAGTGTTGTTGATTATTTTACAGGCTTGACTTAAGAAAAAAGGACCTTGCTTATTAATGAACATTTCCTTACATGTGTGGTTCTCACCGTCAGTGTCGAAAAGGGTAAACATGGAGGTTATCAGGGTATTTCAAGTTTATTTTTTACGAAACCGGGCCTTGGTTGTAGCCTTGGGATTTAAGAGTTGTGTAAACCACAGTCTACTAAAACGATAATGGAATTCTGTGGAATAAATTATATAATTACGGCGTTAGGTCCTACAGACAGGCATAGGAGACTAGTTGTCCTAGATGTGAAACTACATAAAACATTGCATAGCAATTTTTGGGGCTTTCCCTGGGTAGTAACCAGGGGTCGGGAGGGTTTGTGGTTTGTGTCTGTATTATATGACGGGCGCATCAAAGGCTAAACCGAAAGTATTTCTGGAGAAGCCGAGAATCGAACCTGCGATCCCTGGTTTACAAGGTATAGCACTTATCCACTACACCTTTTTGTGGCTTTCCTGGGTATAAACCAGTTCCGCCGGGTTGGTTTAAGATTTGTGTTGGTTTTATGTCGGGAGCACCCAAAGGCTCACCGAAAGTGGTTTTATGGAGAAGCCGGGAATCGAACCTGCGTTAATGGGATTTTGAATATAAATTAGTAGCGAACGTTGGACATTTATATATTTTAAGTGAGCGCCGCGATGTTAATGCAGCCTTGTTCTTCTCGTATTGAACAAGGGAGGTGAATCATACATTGACAGATGATAGCATGTTGGTATGATAATCTGCCTTCCTCTATGACTGAATTGTCAATATACTGAACACGCAAACTATTATGCATATGGGTGAATCATTATCACCCATATAATTCGGTTTTGAGGGGTTACTCTATTTTGCAATACACATATACACACAAAACAACAACAATAACACGCAGAGGCATTGAAACTAAAAAACGATTTGCTTCATCAAAACAAGAGTACAAATGATAGCGTCCCTTGCCTTAATTCTAGATACAGCGAAGAATTTCTAGCGATAAGGCGAGCAATCTCCCTAAACGAGACGTTAATTTTATTTTGTTGAAATAACGACTGGAGAAACTAGGCACAATCAACAAATATATATAGAAGAGCCGTCGATGCACCATTGCCCCCGAATTTGTATATTTAAAACGGGGTTTCCTTCATGCATGTAATAACTCTACTTCTTATTGAATGAGAATTTATTTCGAGCATCAACTGTGCTTGTTATTCAGTAACATATATGGGAACTAGACCGTTAAACAAGGAACCACGGTATGTACAGTAAAACTATTTATACAGTTGATGTACAATAAAAAACGACCATCTTGCAAAGTCGTCTATTTTTGTCAGATATTTGATGTCTTCTTTCGCTTATACAACCCCTTTGCCCCCCTAGACCCAAGACGCCCTTTACATATGTTATATATTTGTATAGCGACATTTAATTGTCCAAAGGGCATCTTGGGTCTAGGGGGGAAAGCATCTAAAAACAAACTGAAAGACGCCAGTTTCATCTTTTCAAAGACAATCGTCACAATTTTAAGTATATTACGTACGCATGCGCAGAAGGAATACCGCAAATTTTTGGGAATGAAGGGCACTTATATCCTTAATATTTTAGAGCTTTTACTTTCTGAAAACCTGCAAAGGATTTACTAAAACATTCGTCTAAACGGCACCCAGTCTTAGGGCGTAAAATGAGGGGTGGGAGTAGAAGGCGCAAGTTTTCACGGCTTTGTAAATGATGAATCGCTTTGAAACCTATTTTGATGCTTTCTATGCATATTTTACTACCGAAACAGTCCAATTTTAAAAACATTAGGGCAATTTGAAAATTTAGGTTTTGTACGCCTTATCGCTAGAGCTCCTTTGCGCGTTCAATTACGCGTTCAAATACGCGTTCAATCACTGCAGTAGTCGACCCACGGGCAGATTATGTGTTTGTTCAGAAATATCCTTAAATATCTAAAGAACCTATTTTCATGATACGTTTCTGTGATAATTCTTGGGAGCATGCACGCATGGCATGCCGCTCTTCAAATAGGGGTACATGTACATGCCTTAGCTTTCTGATCATGGAACTGTCTTATATTCCTGCACAGTAGGCATTTTTTTATAGTTTTTCATTGACCCAGAAAATGTTTTGACAGATGTCCTCCATATTGTTGGGTAAATGTTAATCTATTTTCTGATTGGTAGAATTTACTTCAACCAATCAGAACAGTGCAGGTCCGCAGTCAATGTTAATGGAAGACATTTGTCAAAACATTTTCTGAGTCAAATGAAAACAATAAAGAATGCCTTTTGTGAAGACAGTTGAATGATGCAAATACCATGATCAGAAAGCTTAGGCTTTGCAGTTTCAGCGGACAGTGATAAGATTTTAAGAACCGTTTGCTGCTTCATGTAAATTCGATACTGCTTTTCTGTGGACGGGGTTATCCGAATCGGCTGTTTGAGCTTTCGTGACTAATTGTGACCAAAGTAAGTGTCCCTAGTGAGTCAAATAAAGATGATACTGTAGATTAATCATATTTGTACCACCACACAGTGCGAATGCTTTAGAACTCATGATTGTCTTCATGCTGTTTTTTTTTTCGAGCAAAGGTATTTTGAAAGCGAAAGTTCCCTTGTAACAATATACATACCTAGGTCCATAAAACTTTAAAACAATACGATACAGGCCCCTGTGTACGATCATCCTGAACTACCACGTCGATCTTCAAGCTGATATCTATTACCTAAAACTTACCCGTTATGATTCGAATCTTCCTCTACGACCATGCTTTGTGTGTTCGAGCAGTGAATTGGTGCCTCAGCTAATCGCTAAGATTTGTGCTCTATAAAACATGACAGAATATGTTAAAATAATAAGCCTATGTTGACCATGACCTAGTCAAACATTATAAAGGAAATCGTGTGACTCAATATAAGACTCAGGTGAGCGCTTCAGGACCTTCAGATCCATTAGTATAAAATGCATTCACATTTATCTAATAAACGAAAAAAAAAAAAAAAATAGTGGGGATATACTAGAAATTGAGCCTCCCTTGTCACGGTGTGCGAGCAGTAAATGTTCTCATGAGATGTTTGTTTCTTGTCGCATATGCGATCATTAAGGCTCAGACGAGCCTGCGCAAATGTGCAGTCTTGCACGTTTGCGCAGGCTCGTCTGGGCCTTTTTTAACGTATATGCGACAAGAAAAAAAAATCTCATGAGCTTTAACCGCGAGTTCCTGTGCCATAAATGCCTATTTAATATGTATTGTTTAAGGAGATCTTTAATATTTGCTTCAATTAAAATATAATGAGAGCAATTAAAATGAAAGCATTGTTGAGACCACCCTTTATTTTATAATATGAATGACTTTAATGGTGTTGTTATTTTGAAATACAGGCAACAGTTTGAAACTAAATTTTGATGTATCGAAAAAAAAGTACATTGGCTTATATTTTCCATGTTCTACTCTGGTCTTGGCTTAGACACGCACGCTACTTTTGACAATGTAGGGCGGATGGACATTACGTTCTCTAACTAGTCATGTAAATCGGGCAACCTATTCCTTGAACGTATTTTCAACTTTCAAAATGGGTGGTATAGACTCATACTATAGAGAATGCAAAAGTAGTCGGTCTAGCTACGAGTAGTTTGTTGCTGTAGCGTCGAACAAATCCCTGTCCTTTTTACCCTAATTGGTACATGCATATACATAAGGTGTATGGCAACCGGTCTTTTTTTACAATTCTTTAAGTTATATGTATATATAAACAATTGTCAATCGTAAGAATTTGAAGCGTATTTTGTCGCCGCGATGATATATATGAAAACGAAGGCTCAGAAAAACATGTGAAAAAGCTTGGTCTCATCAGAACCTTCGTTGCTCAATATTAACTAATATATTTCACAAGAAGCGAGGCGTGGTATAGAGAAAAAGAAGGTTAGCATAACACTGAAAGTCAGTATGATCATATGACCAAGTTGGCCGCTGCACCAACATATGGTAAAAACTCTTAAAAACCTTCTACTGAATCAAATGCGCAATTACTTTATGCCTGGTATGTAGCATCTGGATGTAGCTCCTACCAAGTTCATATAATGATTTCAGATTGACGACATTGATCTACATTACTGAAAGGTCTTTGATTTCTAAAACATCTTATAAAGGTGATTTTTGCAAACTGCTGAAGCCAAATGTTAGACTATTTATTTTGTTACAAAGATCAAGACTGACTTTTGACCTTTCTCTCAGGGATGCTCATATTGAACTGTCATTACATCAACTTATGTTGGCATATTGCCAAAAAGAGCAGAGACACAAAACAGGGTCAAAATGCCATTTTCATATATGGTAAAGGCTCTTCATAAGCCTGTTTGTCTCCGGGACCAAAAGCCAGTGGTATCTGGTTTTAGTATGTATTATTTGGAGTGTGGGCCCTGTAAAGGTAGTTGAAATGATTTTATTTTGACCTTGACCTAGTTTACGACAAGGTCATATATACTAGTAACCTAATAACACACTGACAATAAAAACTACCAAAGAGCACGGCTGACCTTGACCTTTCAGCAAAGATGGTTCATATTGGAATGCCAATAACACGTTCAAACATATTTTCCTCAGAAACAAATGTGTACAGTAAAACCTGTGTAAAACGACCACTCAAAATAGACAAAAGAAGGGTCTTACTGACAACTGGTAGCTTAATGAAGGTCGAAAGTATTGCAGAATGCTCCCTTTCGAGCATTCTGCAATACTTTTGACATGCATTAAGCGATACTCGGTCTTAAAAACCAGTTTTGGTCCTTTTGAGAGTGGCCGTTTTACACAGGTTTTACTGTAAATTGAAATCAAAATGCATATGGAGCACCCATATAAGACTATGCTCTCAACTGAGCACGCGCATACCACAAAGTTGTTTTATATGGAGGTATTCTTGCTAAAAGATGCTAACTAATTCATGGTTTAAATCTTTTTTGCTGTCAACAATGCCACAGAAGTGCACCTTACCCATCCATTAGGAAAACAATATATGAATTTTAATGAGTTCATATTTCATATAGTAATACATGATCATGTGCCGCGTCGAGAGAAAATATGTCTTCGAGGTTTGCGATGGATATGGTTTAGTGCGTTGGCTCAGCTACAGAGACTAGCTAGATTAAAGAAATTATGCAAGTGGTAAGACCAACAATTAAAACCTTCCAGAGAACGAACAGTAAAGGCACTGATCAGACTACGAGGATGGAACAAAGTCACGTTTACGCGTGACGAAACACATATGATACTGTGACGTATATAGTGTGTCGCATGATTAATACTATGAAGGAAAATACATTTGCATTCTTCATAAGTGAAATATGATTCTTAACATGACAAAAGGACACTTACAGGTACTAGTACAAAGTCATGTGTGTGCAGATTATCACGGTAGCTAAAATACACTTTTTTTTATTAACCTTATGATTACGACACCAAGTTACATGTACCTACACTTCTGGGCCCGGAATTACAATGCCCCCTTAAAGTTAAGGAAGACTTAAGTTAAGTATTGGTTTTTCAGGATGCGAAAAATAACGTTTCTAACTGTTTAAAATCAAAAAAAGTTTCGTTTTTGTGTAGATTACAATGATATCTTTGACCACAAGTACTGCATCGATCGATGCAATTTATTTAGAGTCTAATATAGCATGTTAAATTATCAATACTTAACTTAAGTCTTCCTTAACTTAAAGGAGGCATTATAATTCCGGGCCCAGTTCATCACCATAATTGAGCCGCGACATAAGATTTCATAGGGCCATATTGACTTGTGGACGTTTTACTGTAAAAAGTCTTACGACTGGTCGACATGAGATTTCCAACAATGTGGTATGTGCGACCAGCAAAGGCTCAGATCAGCCTGCGCATACGCGCAGTCTGATCAGAGCCTTTGCTAGCCGCATGAATATTCTATGAGTGTTAAACTACTGGCCAAACATCATTTGGAGTTTTTAAGCTTGCAAGGAGGCTGCACAGGCTCGTCTGAGTATATGCTCGTCAAAATGCAACATTGTTGTAAATCACATGTCGTGGCTCAGTTATATTCATGGCAAACACACGACTGAAAATTAGATGTATAAATAAATGAATAAAAATACAAACTCAGTATGTTTCTAGAAAAGTATTTTTGTATCAATTCCTTTCCAATAGAATATACTTGTGACAGGAAACGAAACGGCCATCTAAATCAGCCATAGTGGGTATACATTCTATGAGATTCCTGGGCATCCACTGAGGAGTTGTCACAGTTGGTCAGAAATTTCGAATGGTTTCAGTAGCATTTAAAGAAATGAATTCAAATTTTGGAATGTTCATGGAATCATGAATACTTCGGGTCTCTTGCAAGAGACCCGATGTGTTCATGATTCCATGAACAGACAAAAAATTGAATTCATCGCTTACAATTACATTTTATCATAAATATCTAAAATATAAAAAATATTTATCATTTATGAAATAAAACAGTTTTGTATATAATATTCAATCGTATTAACGGTTTTGTTAAAGTGTAAAACGGAAAAGCGGAACAGCCAGCGTGGTCACGGACAACCAATGGAGCAAACAAGAAGCTTGTTTTGCACGTGCGACTCGGGTGTGGCTCGCTGTCAATCGCAACACCAGTGTTACTTCTGGCGAATGAGCTCGATGTTCGAAGCGTATCGCACGGACATGTGAGGTTGGCAGCTGTCAATCATATTTGTCATTCATGGGCTACGAACGGAGCTTCATGAAAGGATCGCTTCGAAAATGTAATATTTTATGATGTAAAATGGTGTCCTGAACGCATAATATCATTTAAGTCTACATCGATTGCCATTGTCCTGTCCTGTTTGTCGAGACGCTGGGCATGAATGGGTTTAACAGAAATACAATTTGAACGTTTTATTAAATGTATTTGAGAGTTTGATTAAATTTTGATCAAATAAACACTACACTGAGACCAATTTCATTGTTTTAAACGCTCCTGACATTTGAGAGAAAACGAAATGAATATCCGTCTACCCATCAGACAATAAACGATACCACTGAAATGCTGTTTTTTATATTCTGAAGAAACATATGAAATATAAGCATACACACATTTGTTGTTCGTGCGCAGGATCTCAGTTGATTGACAGTACTTAGTGAATTGTTTTGCCTCAATATGTTAGTTGCAGCAAAATTTATATGCATCTATAGCTTAAAGCATCGAGAGGACTCAGATCAGCCAATGCATCAGCTTAGTCTGATCAATCTTCGCTGTTCGCTCAATGGGTAACCTTTCTTCATGCGGACATGAAGAAAGCTTGGTCCCTTAGCTACCTCCTGGACGCACAGTAAATACTCTGATCAGACTGTGTGGGTGCCAAGGTTGATCTTAGTCTTCGCTGGGTACATACTCATGTTGTAAGTATTGTTATCAGGTCGTGTCGCTACTCAAATGAAGTAAAGCTGCTGCTTTTGTCCAATACCAAGCATCGTTTTTGCAAATGTTTGATTAGGGCACATGCTAACTATCAATTTTGAATGTCAACCGATGGGTATAAGTTCTGACCAAATCTGAGCTCTAGATTATGTTGTTAATATGTGAGAGTATACATGTACTATTGTCAGATGATAAGTGGAATGTGACGTCATAGCTTGTTATGATAATTGTGCATTGTCCAAAGTTGTAAACGGGTATCACAGGTTCGCTAATAGTGTACATATTGCTCTTTTAATCATTCAGATGGGTTGTTATCCGCTTGGCGCAGCGGTAATAAGTTGGATATCTGTACTGACTTCCAGCTTATCCTCCAGCTGCAGTATATGTTGCACATGTACAGTAAATATTCTAAAATCACGAACGCTTATTTTGTTTCTGATCTCCAATAAATTGTTGATTATTAGGTTTGGAATTCACAAATTACTTATCATGAAAACAAACAGAGAAGACCCAGGTCAGTGATCTGGGTCTGCTCTGTTTGTCTATGTTTTATGGCATGCTGCTAGTGGGTGAAATTTTCGAACATCTACTGTAAGCTTATCTTCGGTATTCAGTATAATTTACATGTACCTGCAGTTTTTAAGAATATATAGGTATATATTAACTTCTTTTCGTATTAGTTCAGTGATGTATCAATGACACACATTATTTTACTATGATTAAAAAGATGTAATTGTCAGTTTTTGCACATATAACAAATTAGGATGAACTTTTCATTGTGTAGTATCAAGTCCCTCCTTATTTCTTCCTCATACTGGGAAACTTGGGAAAGTTAAAACAGTCAATTATAGTAAACTCAGGTTCTATGTGCCACGATTGTTTTGCTTTATTTGAGCTAAATATATCACTTCAACATCAATTGTAAATTGCAAATAAATATTGTATATTTGAAGGGGGTCACCAAATAAGAGTTGGCGCCGATAAAGAGACTTTTTGATAAACATGTTATCAAATATTGTGAAAAGGTATATGAGAGATCTGGTAAAAACCTATTTTGGTCGATTAAAAATTCAGGTGAAATTTTAGATAAACTTAAAGCTAGAGATTTCAATGCGACCAGTTTGTCTACTTATGATTTTTCTACTCTTTACACTACTTTACCTCATAATTTAATTAAAGATAAACTTATTGATCTTATTGAAAGTACCTTCCAGAGAGAAGGCTCTCCTTACCTTGCATGTAGTGACAGAAATGCATTTTTTACTTCAGAAAAACCTAAAAAATTTCATGCATGGTCGTGTCAAAATGCATGCGATGCGCTGACCTTTTTGTTGGACAACATTTTTATTCGATTTGGCACCAAGCTCTATAGACAAGTTGTTGGGATTCCTATGGGCACTAATTGTGCTCCCCTGGTTGCAGATTTATTCCTGTTTTGTTATGAAAGGGACTTTATGATGTCTCTTTCTGATGATAAGCAGGCGGATGTTATTGATGCGTTTAACACTACTTCCAGATATTTGGACGATATTTTAAATATTAATAATGTTTATTTTGACAATATGGTTAGTAAAATATACCCTTCAGAGCTCCAACTTAATAAAGCCAATGCCTCTGATACCGAAGCCGCATTTTTAGACTTGCATTTGTCAATTTCTAATGATATTGTTTCTACCAAAATTTATGACAAACGTGACGACTTTGATTTTGAAATTGTCAATTTCCCATTTTTAGATGGTGATGTTCCTCGTTCTACATCCTATGGAGTCTATATCTCTCAACTCATTCGTTTTGCTAGAGCATCTAGCTATGTTGCTGACTTCAACACTCGCAATAAATTGTTAACTCAGAAACTTCTTAAACAAGGCTATCGGTATCATAAACTTCGCAAAACATTTTCAAAATTTTATAGACGATACTATGATTTGATTTCTAAATTCCAAGTTGGACTCTTGCGCCAAGGACTTTCGGAACCTGATTTCTATGGTGACTTGGTGTATAAGTTGAAGAAGATTGTTGGCTCTAATAATTTTTCAGCGCAGTTCATTAAAATAATTTCCCATTATAAAAAGATTGGCTATAACATTAATGTATTGCAACAGACTGCATGCTTGGTGGTCAACCCAATCACGGTTGGCAACTTTGCTTTCCTCTTTAATTGCACGCCGGTGGGTCGGACTTCAGACTCTATGATGGTTCCGACTTAAAGACTTATCTATTGATGAGATGGTAGGGGCCTGATGCTTTGGCTGTTTGTCGGGCCCACCGGGGTTTACCTGTTGGATTTCTTTTGCTCCGGTATTCAGTTTAATTTACTGTTGAGTCCTTATCCTTGCTTTATCTCCTTGTTATATCTTGATTTATATGTTTTAGGAGATGATGCATTGATAAGTTAGGGGTCTTTCATGCAAACCAAATATCTATGTGTCTTGATCCACATCTGAATTAAGGGTGAGGTTGGCGCCGTTAAACCGGTTTAAGCCCTCCAGTAAAATATTTTACTGACCGTTCCAAGGCGGTACTTCTTTTGTGGATCTTTTATGTTTTTGTTCTGTCTTGTGTTTGCTATGTTTTGTGCGCGTCTGTTTATATGTGCTTTGTGGTCACCTGCTGGGAAAGTGCTGACCTCTTGGCTCTCGTTTGTGGTGTCTTCTGTGAGTTTGTCACTTTCCCATTGGTATCCTGGGTCAGGTGTGGTACTTGATTGTATCGATTCCTGATCTTTGCACCATTACTTACTTTTGTCAGGTCCACCGGGGTTTAACAGTTGGATTTCTTTTGCTCCATTATTCAGTTTTATGTACTGTTGAGTTCTTATCTTTGCTTTATCCTTTTAATATCTTGATGTTCTAGGAGATAATTCATAGAAAAGTTAGAAATCTTCCATGCAAACCAAACATCTATGTGTCTTGACCCACATCAGAACTAAGACTGAGGTTGGTACCGTGAAACTAGTTTAAGCCTTCCAGTAAATGTACATTTTTTTATATTTTTTACTGACAGTTCCAAGGCGGTGCTTCTTTTGTGGATCATTTTAGTGTTTGTCATGCTTTCTTGTCAGTTCATTGCAGCCTCGTGGTCACGTGCTTGGACACACTGGCCTCTTGGCTCTTTTGATGTTATGTTTTATTGTGTTTTTGTCACTTTCCCATGTGGTGTCCTGGGTCAGGTGTGGTAATTGATTGTATCGATTCCTGATCTTTGCCTCCTTGCTTACTTTGTTACTGTGACTTACATGTTTTCCTCTATCGAAACATATGTATTCTGGCACTCTATAAATCCTATTGATTTCATATTGACACTAACTCTTAATTTATTTATTCCTTTCTTGTTAACACACTTATAAATTCTGTGAGAAGCGATCTATTTAAGTTTTGTAACTTTAAGCGTATAAGGTCAGTGGAATTATGATGTCAATATTTACGAAACCGATATATACTCCTCATAATAATTGAAGGACCATGACTTTCGAACGAGGATATAATTAGCTCAAACATTTAAAAAAAAAGTCTACTGTGTTTTTTTACCCATGAATCAATATGGATGATTTCCATGCCTGACTATTCCATAACTGTGTCTCAAATGCACATACCCCTGAAAGTACACTTTCGAAAGGCAGGGGTGGGTGGGGTAAAGAAATTCTTCTATGGTCATTCGAGCAGACTAAAAATGACATCACATTGAACCTTGTTCTAATTAGTTCAGTTTACATGCAAAATATTTCTTCACAGTGTCATTGTATTGGGAAGCAAACATTTTTACGTCGAACAATGAAGTTTTGGTATTGTTTTGTTTTCTGAAAACAGTGCTTGTACTGGGCCATCAAAATCAGATTTCCAATAGTCAGTCTATGCTTTAGCGTGTTAGAAAGATGTCTCGCACAATTGTACAAAAATTGTCGCAGACAAACGCCAAAAATAAGCTCGCAAAAATACTAACATAAAATAACATAACATATTCTTTATTTCTCTCAGGTTTCCAATAGAATGCCAATAGCTCTACGCATGGCTGATTTTAAGGCGCATTTAGGCTTAATTGCGACGAGCACCATTTCTTATGTGTTTGCCTATTTATATTTGGCCTCGATGCGATAAAACCTGTCTTTGGAGTAGCAACTACATCAAGTTCAAAGCAGCCTGTTCAGCTACAGAAACTAGTATGATAATTGAAGTTTTGCTTGTAGCAAGTCTAGATATGATAGTTTTGAATACGCGAATATCAAAGGCGGTGATCAGGCTGCGCGAATGCGCATGCTGGTCTGCGCCTTTGTCGTTCGCAAACCACCGAAGATATGTTTTCTTGCGTCGAGGCCCATTTTGCCTCGACGCAATAAGCCCTTTCTTTGGGATTGCCACCACATCAAGTTCAAAGTAGCCTGTTTAGCTACAGAAACTAGCTAGAATAGTGAAATTTTGCGTGCTGCAAGTTTAGTTATTCTAATTTATAAAGAGCACATAAAAATAAACGCGCAGTTCATTTGAAGCTGGCATGCAACACAATCAGTTTTCTCTTGACACGGCCGATTATCGCAGCTGTAACAACAGTCGTTGTGTTGTAATGCATACAAACGTGAGAAATAACATACATGTCACAGTAACCTTTAGACTCAGAATCGATGTTGCAAAGTCACCAATCTTATTCGATCTTTAAACACATGGAAGCAACGCTGATGTAATGCCTTAGAGTAAAACGTGCATTATTTTCATGGGGCCACGATGTAAGTCTAAACTGCATGGCTTCATACAACCAATACTTGATTTTTTATAATTTGTCTTGTGACAAGTATATTACATCTTCAATATCAAGAATTTTCACTGATCCGTTCTGTTTTGAGACGAAGTCTTATAATTTCATTGTTGACCTTAAAAGCTGACTTGATGTCTGTATGGAAGAAAGTACATGCCATGAAATAGTTATTTATCTATCGCAAACATTTAGTAGTATGTTATGTTTTTGTTGTGTTTTTTGCACTTTTTCATTAGTTCAAAATATGATTTTCACGTTGACGCTGAAAGAATGATAGTTAAAACGCGAGAAATGTAAAGAAATATCTGCGTCGATGGTTTGAAAAATAAGGTATGACACGATACCTCTTCCGTAGGAAATAATTGCCGATATTTGTAGTCTACGGTCAACTAAACTAATATACTGTCAGTGATTAGAATGACTCCCAGGCCATGTTTGAGTGGGGAAAAGCTTCAGAAGAAAGCCAGCTTCATCATGTATAATGGGAGGTGCTGTAATGAATGATTAAACTATATAGTAAAATTAATTGTGGTCTCGCGCCTGTTCTTAGATAGGGCAAGTTCGGCTCGTTTTGGAACCACAGGAGTTTAGACAAACCCTATGTGTTACAGCAGTCGTGTTGGCTATCTTAACAGCATTTTCTTAGGTGTGCAGAGGCCTCAATTTTCCTAGAATTACCAGTTACCGGGACAGAAGCAACATTTTCTGAAAGCTTATTCATTTGGCAGTTCAGACATACCCAATAACAAGGATGCTCACATGAATTGGTAGATTTACAGCCCACTAAAAGGGGAACTATTTGCGCGAAAGAACATCCTTATTCTATTCAACCAATCAAGGGACATAATTGTGGTCTGATTCCTATCAGACCCTAATTTTATTCTTTATTGAGAAAATAAATCTATATACCAACAACTATACATTCACTGAACTTGTGAAAGCAATATGAGAACAACAGAATGAGAATTCAAGATGTGACAGCCAATCGAACATACATAAAATATTTCGGAAAAAACAGCCTTCAGAGGGGGCATTTTTTCCAGGCCGAGACTTCAGTATTTTTGCAATATCTTTCTTATTTCTTGAAATTTTAGAATGAATTAAAAAATGCCAGAATCTTTGAAGTTCCTCCTCTCTACATAGTCCAAAAGTGATGGAACAATATCTGCCCAGTAGGTGTATGGCAATTTTAAACTTAAATTTCAGTAATCTTTATTAAATTTAATAAATTTAAGCTTTAAATTCAAATTTAAAGAGGAAATTGACAATCAAAACTGCTGAATTTTAGTTTTGATTATTTACATAACAATGCCAAATACAATAGGAGGCCCTCCATCATATGTGTGTGTGATGCTGAAGAATGTGAAGCAGTCAAACACAGCATGTGTCTGTGAGCCGTCAACAAATTGTCGACAGGAATACAAAACACCACCTGGACGACATATGCATATGCAGCTCTTTTTCATAAAAAGTGACAGGGTCACTTATTCGATGATGTCTGTTATTGCTTAGAATTCCCCCAATTCTGACACCATGCAAAAATGAGTATAAATGTGACAGGAAAGTCCTTGTTCATCCTTTTCATAATCAGCAGTGTCAGACACAATTCAAGGTGGGGCATTTTGTCCTTCCAGGGCATATCCACTCAATATGCAGACTCCAATGATGCTTGTGTAGACTCCAAGGAGGTATATAATTCACCTAGAACTTAGAAATTCAGTAAAAAAAAATCTTACCAAAGGTTTTGGAATCGACGGTTTCTTGTTATATGACGGTGACTGCTCAATATAGAAGAACCACTGTGTAGTCTGGCATGGTGTTGTCACTTATAACCGGTGGACTTGTTTAATTGTCTTCCCATAGGCTCCATAACCTAATCATAGATAAATAAGAATAATTAATTACTCCTTGAAACACTGTCTGACAAGTGGTACAGAGTTTCTTTTTTAGTTTCAATCAGTTTATCAGAGACCACAAGAGCAACAGCAGTTTGATCAGAGTCCAAACTATTTATGGACAAAAACACCATTTGAGATCACACTGGTTATGCTGTATTTACCCTAAATATTCCACCTGGTAGGCATGAGCAAGTAGTTTCAACCAAGATCAAACAATTTGGATAGGAGCAGTCTGATCAGGGCTTATATAACTTGCCTATATCACAACTCATCCGATTGTGAAATGGGGGGGGGGGGGGGGGGGGTCAAAAGATTTCAAGATAAGCTTGCAGAGAAGCTATGGTGTGCCAATATTTAGAGTAAATACGGTAATTACCATATTTAAGTCTAGTGCCAAGAAAACATGTTAGCATGGTCAGGAAATGCCACAATCACAAACTACAGGTCAACCAGCCATCACATCCCGAGGAAGAGACCCTCTAACACAGACACCCACACAATAGCAAGAACACAATAAAAGCCGACCGCAGCTCTATTCAGCAAGACAAATTTTAAAAAAATAAGGAAGGACACTATAAACTACCTTGTAAATTAGTTACACCCCCCCACTCGGCACATACAAACACACAAAATTGAAGCAACAGTAGATATTGATTCAACATTTGACAAGGGCTATAAAGTTCGGACTTGTTCACTGTCCCGATAGGCATTTTTGAGCTGTCCGAGGCCACAAAGTAGCTGGCCAGTGTTGAGGTGGGACCTGCCTGTCTCAGAGTGAGCTTCTTATTTTAAACAAACAACTCCATTTAGGCTTGAATCTACAGTCTAGATGGATTAGGAATACACTTTTGCACCTTATTTCGACATGTACCAATTGTCGACACCTTACAAAAGCCTAGAAATCTCAGTTTTAACCAAATATTAACAAAAATATGGCTCATTTTTTCTTCAAAAGCTTGTACTTGAGCTTATTTCATATCTCTAGGCAAGATATCATGTCAATAGGGACCTAAGCATCTCAAAAACCCAAAAATAGAAATTTGCTCCAACTGCCAGATCGCTCAGAACAGGCGCGAGACCACAATTAATTTTACTATATAGTTTAATCATTCATTACAGCACCTCCCATTATACATGATGAAGCTGGCTTTCTTCTGAAGCTTTTCCCCACTCAAACATGGCCTGGGAGTCATTCTAATCACTGACTAGATAGGGCAAGTTCGGCTCGTTTTGGAACCACAGGAGTTTAGACAAACCCTATGTGTTACAGCAGTCGTGTTGGCTATCTTAACAGCATTTTACTTAGGTGTGCAGAGGCCTCAATTTTCCTAGAATTACCAGTTACTGGGACAGAAGCAACATTTTCTGAAAGCTTATTCATTGGGCAGTTCAGACATACCCAATAACAAGGATGCTCACATGAATTGGTAGATTTACAGCCCACTAAAAGGGGAACTATTTGCGCGAAAGAACATCTTTATTCTATTCAACCAATCAAGGGACATAATTGTGGCCTGATTCCTACTGACGTTATACATTATACGACATTCCTACTTTCATTTTCATTTGAACAATTAGATCACGTGACTTCCGGTTTTTCTACTTCAGTTGCATTTATAATCTTGTCACCTTGATAAAGGTCATTGTATGACCGAAGGTCGATCCATTATACATTTCGATAATATCGGCTGTTGTTGGTTGTGTTTTCTGTTTTATTTATCCCTTAAACTAATACTAGGTTACGGTCAACTAAATTCTACTACTGTTTTAATTTTTTTTGCAACAGGCATGTATGACACCAGCAATTTAAATATGCAGCATTTGGGCGCAGGGCATATTTGTTTTCGTTCTGACTCGAGTTTTCGCTAGATTCAAGCAATCCTGTACCCTAGAAGCACTACAGATATTTTGGAATAGCATAGGTTCCTTAAGCCAAACACTTTACTGAGCTCAGCTGACCGAAGACATAACAAAGTATAACATCCTCCATTTTTTCTTCTCAATTTCTTTTAAAATTCTCACGTTACTCATTCTGTCACTTCGTCGTATATCTTTTTTAAAAGATAGTTCTTGTTACATATACGTGAGGTTTATTTGCATATTATATTGACCCCACTCAGCAAGCATTAATCACCTTTAAATTTAAATGTGTTCTTTTAAAATCACCTCATAAAATGTCCAGAATTATATTGATTTTACGAACAAACTGTCGACTATCTAACCTTAAAGCTGCATACTCTGTAACTATGAACATTTTTCGAAAAAAATATTTTCTTTTTAAATCATTTGTAAAAGTAGAATAAAGTTATGTTGTCACAATAAATCTAATTTCTACAGCTGAAAACTGCATGGAAAAGTGAATTATCTTATAAAAACAGGTGTATTTTCTCTTGTTTGTAATTATTTGCGTCCCTCCAATAATTCTAGACAGTTAATTTTTAACATAAATGCTGTTGTTTTGGCACTAATAATTTGTTAATTATTACGAAAAAGGTAAAATGTATACCTGAATTTTAGTATTTTTAATGTGTTCTTGAAAAATAGAAACATTATTTTTAAAATGAAAATATCAAAAGTTACAGATAATGCAGCTTTAAAAATACCACTTTTTCAAATGAAATGAAAAAAACAAAACAAAAGCAATGTCCACTGATCCCCTCCTCCGATACAATATAATACAATAAAAAGGATAGCTTTTAAGAAAGCTAGAAACGGCTCGCTTAGTTAATAAAATTGGGAAACCAGTACTCCTATATGGAAGTGAAATATGGGGATTCGGTAACTTGGATATACTAGAAAGAGTACAGCTGAGATTTTACAAATATATTTTTAACTTAAAAACATCAACACCTTCTGTTATGATTTATGGTGAGCTGGGCATTTTACCATTAAGGATTGACATACAGAGTAGAATGATATCATTCTGGGCTAAGTTAAACGAAGATGTTGAGGAAAATGAGCGCAAATTGTCACCAACTATATACAAATTAATATTTAACCTCCAAAACACTAATAATTTTAAATCACAATGGATAGATTGTCTTCAAAAAAACTTATTTGCTCACTTGGTTTTGGAGGTATCTGGTACTCACAAAGTTTCACAAATAAAACCTGATTAGTTAAAGCCTGCACCCAGAAACTGAAGGACATCTTTACACAAGAATGGTTTGCATTAATAGAAGCTTCCTCATCAAGCAATATATACAAAATTATAAAAACAAAATTTGAACAAAGCTCATACATAGCTAAGCTATCCCCATATTACTGTAAAGTATTACTGTCTTTTCGAACGAGAAACCATCGCTTACCTGTCGAAGTAGGCAGGTGGAGAGGGGTTTCATTACATGAGCTACTCTGTCCATATTGTAACAATGACATAGGTGATGAATTTCACTTTATATTAGTATGTAAACACTTTCACGAACACAGAACCAAGCACATCAAACCATTTTATTACAGGCATCCAAATATATTAAAATTTGAACAACTGATGAACACAACATATTCAAAAGAACTCAAACGATTATGTGTATTTATAAACCTAATCATGAAAACAGTCAATGTGAAATAACACACACACACACACACACACACACACACACACACACACACACACACACACACACACACACACACACACACACACACACACACACACACACACACACACACACACACACACACACACACACACACACACACACACACACACACACACACACACACACACACACACACACACACACACACACACACACACACACACACACACACACACACACACACACACACACACACACACACACACACACACACACACACACACACACACACACACACACACACACACACACACACACACACACACACACACACACACACACACACACACACACACACACACACACACACACACACACACACACACACACACACACACACACACACACACACACACACACACACACACACACACACACACACACACACACACACACACACACACACACACACACACACACACACACACACACACACACACACACACACACACACACACACACACACACACACACACACACACACACACACACACACACACACACACACACACACACACACACACACACACACACACACACACACACACACACACACACACACACACACACACACACACACACACACACACACACACACACACACACACACACACACACACACACACACACACACACACACACACACACACACACACACACACACACACACACACACACACACACACACACACACACACACACACACACACACACACACACACACACACACACACACACACACACACACACACACACACACACACACACACACACACACACACACACACACACACACACACACACACACACACACACACACACACACACACACACACACACACACACACACACACACACACACACACACACTAACCTGCTTTCAGTAATGTCGCTTTATTTTAGTATATGTCTTCTGTATCATATTCATTGATGTTCTTACTCGATCATGCTTTATGAGAGCTTTACATGTATGTCTGCAAAGATGAAAGTTATTCAGTATATTTTTCTTACCTGTCCTCTCATAATTATCTTTCATTTCGTTTCGGCAAGAGCTAGAAAGAACAGGTAAACAATACATCAAAAATAGACCATAATATCCTACCCAGGGTTCACGAGGCGTCCAGGCGATATCATCTCAACGGCAAGACATCGTTTGACTATGCCTTGGCGTGGTGACATCGCCTCGACGTCTTCTGGCGTCACATAGACGCCTAGTGAGGATAGGCCAGGAACTTTAACTTTTAAGGTCAAGATAATTCCTTGAGAAATTATTTTAGCACCAAAGCATAGGGTTGTGTAGTGTAAATAACCATAAAAAAGTCCTCAAAAAATATCGGTGCCAAATTCGAGAAAATAAAGATTTAAGATTTTATCATTAGTGGGTGGGGTACCTGAAAACTGGAAATAATGATTTTTGACAAAATATGCTTATAAATTTCACATTCTTTTTAAGAAAATGCTGAATAAATCAGATTTGGATGGATTTCTGATTATGAGTGTGTAAATTGAGTGGTCAGCAGAGAACATATTCGTTTCCATAGCAACCCATAATCCTAAATAATGGGGGTGTGCCAACAAAAATATGCATATCTCAGCATCAATTCATTCTTAAATACTAAATTTGGTACCAAATTATTTCTTAGTTATCTAACGTTTTCCTGACTGTTTGATATGCAAATTATCTGATTTGTATATACATGATTATTAATGAGAACATGAGAACTTAGAGAAAATTGCAGAAAATTAAGGGGGTATACCTACAAAATATCCTGTCTCTCAGCTGCTAATTAAACTACAGGTCACAAATTGGTACAAATTTAATGCTGAGACATTGTCCCTTTACACAGTGGTTTAATATGCAATTTTACTTATTTTCATATCCATCAATGCCAATGAAAACATAAGAAATAAGAGAAAATTCTAAGAAAAAACATGGGGTATACCTACAAAATTGATTATATTTCAGCTACCAATTTCCCTAGATTACCAAACATGGTACCAAACTAATACCAATATACAACCCTTTTATCCAGCGGTTCAACATGCAAATAATTAGCCTAAAATATCTATGACTATTGATAAAAACGTAAGGTATTATTGAAAAATCGCAGATAAATTAAGGGGGTATCACTACAGAATTACTCATATCACAACTGCTATTTGCCATGAGTTACCGAACTTGGTTCTGAATTGATGCTAAGACACATTCCTTTTATCCATTGGTTCAACGTGAGAGTAATCTAAATTCGATCTTCATGATTATTAAAGTATACATAAGAAATCACAGAAAAATCGTAGGAAAATTAAGGGGGTATACCTACAAAATTACTAATATCTCAGCTGCTAATTGCCAAAGAGCAGCAAATATGGTATTAACATAATGCTAAGACATAGAGCCTTTATCATATGTTCTTTATTGGAAATATTTGAATTGCAAAATCACCATTATTAATAAAAAAAAAAGTATTTGAAATGAGAAAAAAAAAAAAATGAAAATTTTATAGCGGTGTACCCACAAAATAACCACTACCTCAGGTGCTGTAATTATTAGATTACTAAAAATTGCCCAAATATTTCCGTTCTGCTAGCCAAGATGGCGGTCAGAGCTCTAGATAAGAAATATTTTAAACGACAAATGAACTACATTGTACTGGTCCAAATTGGGAATTATTTCATACAATTTAAAATGACATTCCTTGTAAGGCCTTCTCCTAAAGCTACCCAACCAGTTCTGCTCTTCTGAACATTATAATCACCACAGCTTAATATAGAACTCTTTATACAACATCTGATCCATTTATCCAGATTCAGAATTATTACAAAAAATGCTTCAGATTGATCTATGTTCCTTATATTGCTCAAAATCTCTCAACTATGCTTAACAAAGTGCCCCCAGGGCTACGATTCAGGTAAGAGTTCCAGAGACACCCATGATTGCCCTCTTATTCAATATTATATGGGAATTTCCCCCTTTTGGCCATATTTTCCCCATTCATCCCATATATATTTTTTTAGAAAACAAATCAGACCTACCTACCTTATTTTAATTTTCCATTTAATAGTAAACTCACATTTTTTGGCC
Source organism: Loripinus fragilis (assembly GCA_964019695.1). Classification (NCBI taxonomy): domain Eukaryota; kingdom Metazoa; phylum Mollusca; class Bivalvia; order Lucinida; family Lucinidae; genus Loripinus; species Loripinus fragilis. Next base: position 69,238,181 of record OZ026516.1, read on the forward strand.
TAAGTAATTTTGTATGTTTACTCTCCTATTTATTTCTGCGATTTTTCTATCATTTCCAATGTTTCATGAATTCATATGCACATAAAATTAGATCATATGCATATTGAACCACATGGTATAAGGACTATGTCTAAGCATCAATTAAGAGCTGAGCTTTGTAAATTAGGGCATCTAGCAGCTGCGATATGAGTAATTTTGAAAGCATATCCACTTTTTTCCCCTGAGATTTGTCTATTATTTCCAACATTTCATTGATACCCGTGAATATTACACAGTTATTTCATGCCTGTTTGTAGTATAGTCCAAACTATTACCCGGAGGTACCGTGGACAACCTGAGGCACTATTGCACGAGGCCGAAGGCCGAGTGCAATAGTGCATCAGGTCGTCCACGGTACCGAAGGGTAATAGTTTGACTATACTACAAACAGGCATTATATAACTGTTTTATTACCCAACCCTTTTTATGAAATACTTAGCAGCGTTTCTTGAATGGAGCTGCTGTAGACGATGCGGTTTTGTTGCAAAACAGAAAATTTCACCAAATCTGCTCAATTTAGGTCTCAAAGTGTTCCGCTCGTTCTAACTAAGAAAACGAGTACCCACACTTTATGTTTTTGACCATAAGCAACAAAGTTATTGGAGTTTAATTGCCGAAGCATGGCTCATTTTCACCTTTGTTGCACAACGTCTCCTGTCATAAACGAACCGTACGCGCATCGTCGTGGCGCATGTCGATAAGCGCCTGTGTGGTTTTGACAGCGAAGCGGGAAGCCAGGCCATGGTATAGTGCCAGTCAATAGTCAAAAATATTGACTGGACAATAGTTCAGTGACCCATGACATAGCAAAAAATAGACAATTACTCCGTATACAGACGGTTGGGTAATAAATAAATTTAGTCATTTGAATGTTGAACAAGTGGGTAAAAGAATTTTGAGATATGAATTTACGACACCTTTTTTCCCCTTGTTTTTCTTTTTGACAAATTTTCTCTCTTCTACAATTTTCATTAATATTGATGGATATGACAATTAGGTAATTAACATATTTAACCAGAGTAGAAGAGCTTTGTCTCAGCATTGATTTGGTACCAGTTTTGTATACTAGAGCAATAAACAGCTGAGTTGTATACCCCATTTTTCCTGAGTTTTCTCTCTAATTTCATAAATATTCATGAATACTCAAATGAGATAATTTGCATACCAGACAGTCCTGAAAAAAATCTATGACTAAGAATTAGTTTGATACCAAGTTAAGTATTCTTGGGTGAGTTGCTGTTGAGATATGAGTTTTTCTGTAGGTATATTCCATTCTTTAGAATTATTTTATAGGTTGTCAGAGAAACCATTCAATTTCACATAACCCAAATGGGTTAAATTTTGAGGACAATACTTTTGCATTTTGGTGGTCCAGATGAACATTATGGCATCCAGTAGAAATTTTATAGGTGTGTAAGGTAGGTCTACTATCACAGGTTCTAAATTTCTAGTCGTTGGCATCCAGTAGTAATCGTCATAGGGGTGTAAGGTAGGTCTACTATCACAGGGTCCAAATTTCTAGTCGTTGCTTCCTGTTTTTCTCTCCAATGATTTTCCTATCATTTTTCAGGTTTTCATAAATATTCATGAATATGCAAATGAGGTAATTTACATCTAGAACCACCAGATGAAAGAACTTGTCAAATTGTATCACTTATGATATAGCAACATACAATGTACATCAGTGATGTTTTCCGGCAGAAATCAGTTAATCTACAGGTATTTTTTTTTCGAATTTTCCCATATTTTAAAGTTCTCATCAATATTCATGAATATTCAAATTAGAAAATTTGCATATCTGACTATGTAATAAAAGATCTATGCCTAGGCTTTGATTTGGTACCAAGGTTAGCAGTCTAGACTGAAAAGCAGCCGAGTTATGTTTGTTTTTGTAGGTACACCCCCATTCAGAAGAATAGCATTATGGGTTGCCATGGAAACCATGCATTTAGACATAGCTAGAATAAGAAAAAATCTGGGGACAAATTTTTAGGGCATGACTGGGTTTCCAATGAACAATCCAACACCCATTGAATCTTGTCCTGGGGTAGCAAGGATCCTATGGTACCAGTAACATGATATTGATTGCCTGTTTTCAGCAATTTTTCTTCATTTTTCGTATTTTTTTAACCCCCCAAAAATACCATTTCCCCTCGGATATTATTTGAGGACTTTTTTTCTATAAAACAGGACACCTTCCTGATACTTAAACTGTTGATAACATTTCTCAAGGAATTAGTTTTGGGTCAAGGGTCATTTTCGGCTAATTTTACTGGCCTAGGACTGGGTGAGGTACTATTGTATTAACTTTCCTAGTACCAAAATATATTACATGCATAAAAATAACTTTGATTATGTCATACAATCGTGTGCGATTGCCACAAACTGTGCTTTCATTGATTGAACAATGTATTAACAAACTCAGCAGTACATGTTTATCTGCATGTTTAATATACATATACTGATAATTTTATCAATGATTACTGCGAAAGAAATGAATAAGTGTGCCAGAGATATGCACTTTTACACATATAAGCCTAATGACATTTTGGACATAAGGCAAACAGTGTAGACCCATATCAGACGCCGCCAAATGAGGCATCTAAACAGGATCTTTATTGCTTGCTCGCAGACTGCTCTATTCAATTTAATGAAATATAAATATGGAAAGTACCATCCAACAACCATTAAAACAAAAAATGGAATGCTCTAATTCTGAATAAAAGTAGAAAATCCCAACAGCTATAAAGGGGTTAATATAAACACCACCAAGTTGCTTTATAAAGAACAGTTAGTCTCCCATCAATAGATTGTTTGGACTCTTTAGAAATAGATCTAGAATTATTCTTTTCCATAGATCAGTATATGTATTTATATGATATACGTTCATGTGATCCTTACATCATGAAATATGTCACTTTGTTATATATAGATCACCTTGATTTTCTTGCTGTATACATTGTGTACCAGAGAAATAAATTATTTTGACTTGACTTGACTTGACTTGAGTAAGAAATAGTATTCTATTGAGTGGAGGTATGCAGCTTCCACAGAAATTTGCTGTGATTGACCTTACTATCAAGTCAAGTACACAATTTTACGATTTTTTTTCAAGAATCACTGTTCATTTTACAAGTTTAACAGTGCATTTCCGGATATTTTGTAAAAATTACAATGACAAAGTTAATGGGTACAATTTTACAAAACTTACACGGATGAAACGCAAATAGAAAATAGCAATAAACAATACAATATTAAGATAATTACGCTATTTTGATTCTCATGTAGAATGCGTTTAAGGACACCGGGATCAATTTCACTGTGAGAAACCTGCCCAAGAGAATTCACTTATACTGCTAAATCTTATCAAGTAAAGCCTTCCTGATCAATTAAAGAGACTAATTCTGCAACTTTGAACATTTTTCGAAATTTTTTATTTTCTTTTTAAATCATTTGTAAAAATAGAATTAAGTTATGTTTTCTGTTCACTATAGCTGAAAACTGCACGGAAAAGTGAATTATCTTATAAAAACAGGTGTGCTTTTCTCTTGTTTGGTAATTATTTGCGTCCCTCCAATAATTATAGACAGCTTATTTTAACCTACATACCGCTGTTTTGTTACTGATAAGTTGTTAAGATTTACGAAATTGGTAAAATGTATACCCGAATTTTCGTTTTTTTACTGTGTTCTTGAAAAATAATAACATTAGTTCTAAAATTCAAAGATCAAAAGTTACAGACTATGCAGCTTTAAGGGGAAAAAATGGTACCCGACCGTGATTGGGAAAAAGTTAGGGTCGTTTCAAAAGTACCCTTAGAAGTGCTTATTTTTGCATTGAGGTTAATGGAAAAGACTAAAATTTTGACATAAATGAGGATATTAAAGATATATATGCCCAATAAAAAAAATAATGAATTTTAGATATAAGATGTACCTCAACATAATCTGTTAAAATTTGAAATTAAAATCAAAGGTCACCGCAGTATATGAAAAGGGGGTCTTCCTAAAAGTAGTATTTTTTACATTAAAATTATAGCCTTGGATGGATTTTGAGTAATTTTGAATACAAAGAGTTAGATTTATTTAAGCAATAACTTTAATTATGCCTATACTGTGTTGAAGAATTAGTAAGAAGCCAACAATAAAAAAATAAAAGAAGGGTCGTTACAAAAAAGATTTTTTATTATGAAAATGTCAATTTTGATTAATTTTTACATAAATGTCGTAATTTAAGGTATATATGCCCAATAGAAATAAATGACTTTCATAAAATTGATGAAACTTAACATAACCTGAAAAATTATGAAATAAAAACCAAAGGTCACCACAGTACATGAAAAAGGATCGTCCCATAAGTAATATTTTGGCATAAAATCAGTACCTCTAATTGACTCCCTGTAATTCTGAAATGAACAAGTCAGTTTTCATTAGGCAATAACCCTGGTTATGCCTATGCAGTGTTGGTAAATATGTTAGAGGCCAAATTTCTACCAAACTCTAAAAGAAGGGTCGTCAAAAAAGGTTTTTAATTATGAAAAAAAAATCAATTTTGATCAATTTAGACATAAAAGAGGAAATTTAAGATATATCTGCCCAAGAAAAATAAATGAATTTTAGATATAAGATGGACCTAAACATAATCTGTTAAAATTTGACATAAAACCAAAGGTCACCACAATATATGAAAAGGGGTCGTCCTAACAGTAGTATTTTGACATCAAAATCAGTACCTTGCATGGAGTTTATGTAATTTTGAATACAAAGAGTTAGATTTTCTTAAGCATTAGCTTTAATTATGCCTATTCTGTGTTGAAGAAAAAATCTAAAAATAAAAGAAGGGTCGTTACAAAAAGTGTATTTGAATATTAAATTTTCAATTTTGATTAATTTTGACACGAGTGCCTGAATTTAAGGTATATCTGCCCAATAGAAATAAATTACTTTCATATATTTGTTGAACCTTGAAATAATCTTGAAAATATAAAAATCAAAGGTTTACACAGTATATGAAAAAGGGTCATTTTTGCATGAAATCAGTACCTCTGATTGATTCCGTGTAATTCTGAATGGAACAAGTTTTATTTGTTCAGGGAATAACCCTAATTATGCCTATGCAGTGTTGGTCAATTAATTGGAGGCCAAATTCTACCAATATCTAAAAGAAGAGTCGTCAAAAAAGGTTTTTCATTATGTAGTATTTTTACATTGAAATTAGTACCTTGGATGGATTTTGTGTAATTTTGAATAGAAATAGTTAGATTTACTAAAGCAATAACTTTAATTATGCCTATACTGTGTTGAAGAACTAGTAAGAGGCACCCCCCCAAAAGTCACCACAGTATATGAAAAAGGGGTCGTCCCAAAAGTAGTAATTTTACATTTAAATAAGTATCTCAGACGGATTTTATGTAATTCTGAATTGAATAGAACAAGTTAGATTAACTTAAGCAATACCTTTAATTATGCCTATACTGTGTTGGTGAGTTAGTAAGAGGCCAAACATCTAAAACATTAAAAGAAGGGTAGTCACAAAAAGGATTTTTTGATGATGAAAATGTCAATTATGATAAGTTTCGTGCATTACTGCATTGTCAAGCAAATAAAGGACATTTTCTCATACTCAATCATCTGCTGATTTTTTTTGAAAATGGAGTTTTGTTAAGAATCCACGTAAGATTCACAAATTTGTGCTTAATTCAAAATCGTATGAAAAGGGTCGTTCCATAAGTATCTATTTCTGATAACATTTAGAATGATAGATAACAAGTAAAATTTGAGACGAAAGATGAAATGGAAGAAAACCTGCAAATGAGAAATCAATTATTTTTTGTATATTGTTTCAAGATGGCCATGCTCTTGTTAAATACACAAAAAAGTTCATCACAGTATTAAAACGTGGGGCTTGGTTCAAAAGTGGCAATTAAGTATAAACTCTTTGTTTTTATGGACGCCGGGTTCGGTTTATTGTGAAAAACCTACCCAAAAGAATTCATTCACACTGCTACATCTTATCGAGTAGAGCCTTACTGAATAATTAAGGGGGAAAACGGTACCTCACCGTGATTGGGAATATTTAAGGGAAGTGTTGTTATCAGTAACTCTGCTTTAAAGCTATGTTCTGTTTGATTGTATTGATCTGAAAAATAACTACAACAATAACAGGTAGAACTGTTTAAGATTCAACACTGGCCAAATTTTGACCCCATTTTGTTTCAGTATGAAATACAGTAAGTGTATGTTTACACCAAAAAGGGTGGCAGCTCAATTGCGTAAATCAATTTGCTTTCATTTGGTACTTTTTTCCTGATTGTAGCTTCTATAGTTTTGCGACAGTAATTTTTTTTGCAAATAATCTGGAAATACGATGTTTTAAACGGCGACGTCACAAGGTGGCGAATAATTATGCCCCGTGACTGTACTTGTAGAATGTCAGTGTTTCTAGAAAAAATCGTACAATTTTGAAACGGAAAAAGTTAATAAAAATGAACATAACAATACACCAAATGTAATTTGTTTATTAGACTGGCGCCGTCCTTATTGTTATTGTTTTACCCTTACCTGTCTCTTAGCTGCCTCTTTTATCCAAGCTCAACTGTTAACACTGGCTCAACAATAAGATATTTTCAGCTAGGGAACTTAAGCCTGTAAAATATTTAAAGCCGTTCAAGATTTGTGTCCCTTCATAAGAAGAAATACAATTTTAAAGATAGGGTCTGGGGCCAGACTACTTGTTTATTTGCGAGTGTGCAATATTTTAACACCCGATTCAAAATAGGTATTCGCGTATACAGTCCATTTTGTTGTTTAAGGGGTCATGGGCCTGGGCACAGTGTGGTATCCTTTACAATTAAGTTTATCCTAACTGCTTAGTGCTCGTTCAACCTAGGAAAACGTCACAGCATGACTAAAAATGTGGATTAGGGCGTAAAACACCAATTTTCTTCAAATTAAATGTTGGTATATAATTTGAATAAAGTTTTATACGGCCACTTATCCATCATATTCATATCAAAATACAATCAATTTTATACGGACGGTTTCAGATTTTCAAGCGGACCAGTTTTATTTAAGACGTTCTGGTACATGGGTCCAAAAGGTCATATTTGCACATGCAATTATAGTTTATTATTAATATTACAAAGATTTGGAATGAAATATGGAATAATGGCTTCATACCATAGAGCATGGTTCAGAAAGGGACACAACCTCGGCTGAGGGAGCGCAGTGGCTCGGTGGTAGAGTGCTTGATTCGAGACCGAGGGGTCGCGGGTTCGAGCCTCAGCAGCGTCACTGCGTTGTGTCCTTGAGCAAGAATATCAATCCTAGCTAAGTACTGATTCAATCCAGGAAGACCCGTCCCTTTATAACTGAAATATTGTTGTTGGGGCGTAAAAAACATATTCAAACAAAAACAAGCTCGGCTGTAGCTGTACTGCTGTCAGCTGATTTCAATAAGCACTAAACGTGTCCTGTTTTCAAAGAGAATTTGCATAAAGTTAATTGGCTATTAACATTACTACAAGTTTCTGTTTGACATGCGTATCAATCTTTTAAGTGACAAACATAAAAAGGCAAGTGTGATATATTTATTGATGACAAAAAGGCAAAACATTTGAAATGGTGTTGAATTGTATGTTAACCCTTACTCTCTTGCACATAAGCTTTGCTAACGTCGTTTCTTTGTAGGCAAAATGTAACAAACGTTGACATTGAAAGCACTGGACATGTGAGCGTAGTTAATCCTTAAAGCCCTAATCACAACTGCAGCAGACGACAAATTTTGCGACATCTTTCCCAATTTAGGAAAAAAAATAAGGTATGATGTTTCATGAGAATCGTCTGCTAGCATGGAATATCATTCCTTATTTATTATTTTTGAAAAAAGTGGCAAATTTGAAATTGTCGTCTGCTGCAAATTATAGGTGGCTCTTTAAGGGTTAAACTGTGGTGATATTTGAAACAGATTTGTGTCCAAACGTCAATGCTGTCTCCAAGCCTCCATTTTGACACGTTTTTTAGCTACATGCGATCACTTTGTCTGAGCAGTGACGCATTTTACATTAAATCAGGGTTGGGGAACATGTTACTTGTGATGTCAGCACTAAATAAGTAGCCATATTGGAACACCAGTTTCATCTTTCCAATGACAAATGTCACAATTTTAGGTGTATTACGTAGGCATGCGCAAAAGGAATACGGTAAGGTGATGGAAATGAATAGCACTTATATCCTTAACATTTTAGCACTGTTATTATTTTAAAACTAGCAATACATTTACTCAAAGTCTGGACTAAACGGCACCCAGTTTAAAGACGTAAATGAGGGGAGGGAGAAGAAAGTGCACGTTTTCACGGTATTGTATATGGTGAATCACTTTGACACGTATTTTGTTGCACACTATTACGCATTTTTGCTGCCGAACTACACCAATATTAAAAATATTAGTGCAATTTGAAAATTTGATATTTGTAATCATGTCAACGCCTTATCGCTAGAACTCCCTTGTCCTCTTCTTCTTCTCTGTAACACAAACGTTGCAAAAGTAAGCAACCACTCCCTGATTAACACACACATTATATCAAAGTTCATTAAATACAACATTTACAGGGGGGGGGGGGGGGGGGGGGGGAGGGTCATCCGTTTTCTTGTAGAAAAGCGATTCTAATTGGTACGTTAGTTCCATTTGACATCAGGTTTGACCACAGTATAACATTGGATACATCATTGGCTTTTGTTGGCTTAATGCATACATGGTATAGCATCGGCGTAGCACCCATTATGCAGGTTACGCACGTGCGTAGTAAAATAGTAACACTCAAGGGGGCTCACCTAGTGTGGTATAAGTGATTTTCCATACTAAAAGAAACTGCTCATAAAGGAAAGAATTCGATCCCTCTGGGAGCAAATTCTTTCCTTTAAGAAAAGTTCCCGTTTTGAATATGGACGCAACTGAAGAGAATCATTGCTTGATCCAGTAGTCTCCATTTGAGATGCTAACTTTTTAAGCGTTCTGGCTACGCTATTTTATAGTGTCTTCAGCGGGGTCTTTGATTAGAAGCTTTTAGGATCCATACAATTAACATAAATTAAGTTCAGTGTGGCCGTATTTTAAAATCAGTGTTCAAAGGTTCTCTACATGTGGTTAAAACTGTAGTGCAATGAAATTTCATTTTCTAAACCTGGGAAGCACTCTTTTTAAAAGGAAACATTTTATTTTTATTATGAATGAGATGGACTGGTGGCCGTGAAGTAAATCTTACAATAACATTGTTCATGTATATTGTGTACATGTATCTCGGATTGCTCATGTAAGAGCCATGGCGTGGTAAAACCAACAATACGAGTATGCACAATCGAGAACTCAGATCAGCCGTAAGTTTGAGACCCCCCTACTATGAACAGAATCTTTGTGCTTGAGCCTTAGTGGGTAACAATGGTTTCAAGCTTACTTCATACGGACAGTGAATGTTCTGATCAGACTTATCTGATACCTTGGCCGGTCTGAGCCTTCTCATGAGGCACATCCATATTGCTGCTTTTCTCTTGACACGGCATGGGCGGATCCAGCAAACTTTCGTTAGCCGGGGGGGGGGGGGGATGAGGGCTGACAATGTGTTTTAGTCATCAACATTTCGCAGAAGGCCATACGAAGGTCATACGAACCTCCCTCGAGAAGCATTTGGACTTAAGGGGCCCAATTGTTTCTTGTGTGGGGTTCCATACCAGTATTTCGAAGGAATTTGAGCCGCGCCATGTGATTTCCAACAATGTATCATTTTGACAAGTGTAGACTCATATGAGCCTGTGTAGCCTCCTGTTAAGCTTGGAAACTCCAAATGATGTTCAGTCAGCAGCTTTACTGTCATATAAAATTCAAGCGACTAGCAAAGGCTCTGATCAGACTGCGCGTATGCGCAGGCTGATCTGAGCATTTGCTGGTCGCACATACAACATTGTTGGAAATCTCATGTCGCGGCTCATTTTACAGTTATTTGTGATTTTCGAGGGGGATCCGGACCACATCGCCCTCTGGATCCACCCCGGACCACATGTCCCGCCCTCTTGATCCGCCCTTGAGTGCTGGCACATGTTTTGCGCAAAAAGAGAAATTAAAAGCAGGAAGAGCGCGGTACCATGAAGACGTTTTACGGTTTAAATCGATTTGGAGTGATTGTGGTTTTAGCATCTATTATATCTTTGATGATATATACATGTACCATCATCCTGTGTACGTCATGTAGATGGACTGAATTATATGAGCATCAAATGGAATCAGATCATAACGTGCTTCAAGTTCAGGGTAGCAGAAAGGTTGCATTACGTGAACATGAACTGGCGGAGATGAATTGCAGTGTGCTCCCGGATATACTACTTATTGGTATGGAAAAATGCGGTACGACAACATTAAGAACTTTTCTAGGAGTCCATCCAAAGATATTTGTTCCAAAACCTTTACAGCCAGTCAGATTTTTTGATCGGATTAACGAAAATCTCACATTATTAGAGTACTTCCAACTCACACAGGGACAGGACAATCCTGAGCAGTGCACGCCGAACGGTATGTTGCGTATTGAAAAAGGCAACAAGAGTTGTCCAGCGAAACGTACGTATGATTACATTCCCAATGCAAAACTGCTTGCTATTGTGAAGGAGCCTAGTGAGAGAACAGTATCTCAATATTTGATGTTTCTTTACACGAAGAGGATTCCGAGGACTGTGTCCTTCGAAGAGGCTATAAACGGCCGTTACCGTAACATGCTAATACGTTGGTCACTGTATGCCAATCGCATGCAAAGTTACGCTGATTTCTATGGAGCGGAGAATATTCATATCATAGATGGCGATAGTTTTGCAGCGAATCCCGTCAGTGAATTGAAAAAAGTTGAAACTTTTGTAGGAATAGAGAGCCTTATTAGTCAGGAAGACTTCTCGTATAACGAGGAAAAGCATTTTTATTGTGCGAGAGCTGAATCTATCGGTTGCATGCGCAAAGTATTTGGAGTACCACATCCAGTGATGCGAAACGAGACGAGACGAAAACTAAAGGCCTTTCTGAGACCCCATAATGAAAGGTTTTACAAGATGGTTGGGCGCAGATTTCCGTGGGATGATTAGATCTTTCTCCCATCTCCTCCAATTGCCTAAATGATAATAAATTACATATATAGAGCAAGCCCAGATGTGCTTCTTATCATTTCCTTGATAGCGTAATGTTTGTCGTCAGCTGATAACCTTTTCAAGCAGTTTGGACCCAGATCAGGACCAAACAGTTTGACACTCTGATAATATTCTCCATTCACTTTAAAAGTAAATTTTGAAAAGTCAGCGGACGACAAGAAAGCATAAGAATATCCAGCATGCAAAGAGCTCAATCTTAACCCTTAGAGCGCCACCTATAATTTGCAGCAGTCGACAATTGCAAATTTTGCCACTTTTTCAAAAATAACAAATAAAGCATGATATTTCATGAGAATCGTCTGCTGGCAGACGATTCTCATGTTATATCATACCTTATTTTTGTCGAAAATTGGGAAAAATCTCGCAAAATATGCCGTCTGCTGCAGTCCTGATTGGCGCTTTAAGGGTTTACTCGCTTTGAGCAATCTCCATTTTAGCTCATCTGAGGCATTTGGCTCATGATGAGCTATTGTGATCGTTGGATGTCCGTCGTCGTCGCAGGGACATCTCTTTAACTACTAGCTGGATTTGAAACAAACTTGGCAGGAATAATCATTATATGTCCCTCTTTAACAATTTTTCGAATGATTCTGATCCGTTGCATATCTAGGTCTAACAGGCTTAAATAGATTTTCGAAATGAAAAAATAAAAATCTTCTTGTCTGAATCCGCAATGCCTAGAACCTTGATATTTGGAAGGTAGCATCATCTAGTCGACCTCTACCCTTGTGCAAAAAATATGCCTGCCCGGGGGGGGGGGGGGCACATGTTTCACATAGGCTGATATTGGGAAAACATTAAAACACCTCTTAAACCACAGGACATTGAGCTTTGGTATGTGTTATGTAGCAACACCTAGTGGACCTCAACCTAGTTTGTTCAAATTATTCCAAAATTGGAACCGCCCTGGGTCACCTACATGGAAAGGGAATAATGATATCTGTCCCCGCATGGTGTTATAAATAGACAGCCCCCAAAAAACAACATGTCTATTAATAGCGCTTAACAAGATAATAGGTCATGAACAGATCTTATAATGGAGATAGAGATCGCATATAATTTCCTACAATTAAAATTCCCCTAAACCCCCAATCGTCCACTTAGACTCAGATCAGCCTGCGCAGTTGTACATGTATCAGCGTACTTGATATTACCCTTACGAAGATGACAAACACAAGCACTAGTTTCTTTAACTAAGTGAGGCGATCTTATATCATACAAGGCTAGCCTGCAACATGTCCAAATGCCCATATATGTAATAGAAAGAAAACAAATATATGGGCATTAACGTATAAATATGTTATAATCATTGTCATGAGACGGTCAGCACTGAACACATGTGTTGTCGGTACTCAAGATAACCATCTCATCGAGATGGCTGTTGTGGGTACCCTAAACATTTGCATGGGAGTGGAAATTTTGAATACAAATTCCTATCGATCTTTCGAGGCATGCGTTGTTGGTGCTCAAAAGAACCGTCTCATTGAGATGGCTGTTTTGAGTACCCCCAACTATTACTTGGGTGTGGAAACTTTGAATACAAATTCCCATCTCTTTTTTGGGGCATGAGTTGTTGGTGCTCAAAAGAACCGTCTCATCGAGATGGCTGTTTTGGGTACCCTCAACTTTTGCATGGACGTGGAAATTTCGAATACAAATTCCTATCGATCTTTCGTGACATGCTTTGTTGGTGCTCAAAAGAACCTGTTTGGGTGTGGAAATTTTGAAAACAAATTCCTATCTATCTTTCGAGGCATGTGTTGTTGGTGCTCAAAACAATCGTCTCATCGAGACGGCTGTTTTGAGTACCCTCAACCATTGCTTTGGTGTGGAAATTTTGAGTACAGAATCCTATCTCTCTTCTGAGGCATGTGTTATCGGTGCTCAAGAGAACCATCTCATAGAGATGGCTCTTTGGGGTACCCTCAACTTTTGCATGGATGTGGAAATTTTGAATACAAATTCCTATCGATCTTTCGAGGCATGCGTTGTTGGTGCTCAAAGGAACCATCTAATTGAGATGGCTGTTTTGAGTACCCCCAACTTTTGCTTGGGTGTGGAAATTTTAAATACAAATTCCTATCTATTTTTCGAGGCATGCGTTGTTGGTGCTCTAGAGAACCGTCTCATTGAGATGGTTGTCTTGAGTACCCCAAACATTTACTTGGGTGTAGAAATTTTGTATACTAATTCCTATCGATCTTTCGAGGCATGTGTTGTTGGTGCTCAAAAGAACCGTCTCATCGAGATGGCTGTTTTGGGTACCCTCAACTTTTGCATGGGTGTAGAAATTTTGAATACAAATTCCTATCGATCTTTCGAGGCATGTGTTGTTGGTGCTCAAAAGAACCGTCTCATTGAGATGGCTGTTTTGAGTACCCCCAACTTTTGCATGGGTGTAGAAATTTTGAATACAAATTCCTATCGATCTTTCGAGGCATGTGTTGTTGGTGCTCAAAAGAACCGTCTCATCGAGATGGCTGTTTTGAGTACCCTCAACTTTTGCATGGGTGTAGTAATTTTGAATACAAATTTGTATCGATCTTTCGAGGCATGTGTTGTTGGTGCTCAAAAGAACCGTCTCATTGAGATGGCTGTTTTGAGTACTCTCAACTTTTGCATGGATGTGGAAATTTTGAATCCAAATTCCTATCGATCTTTCGAGGCATGCGTTGTTGGTGCTCAAAGGAACCATCTAATTGAGATGGCTGTTTTGAGTACCCCCAACTTTTGCTTGGGTGTGGAAATTTTGAATACAGATTCCTATCTCTCCTTCGAGGCATGTGTTGTTGGTGCTCAAGAGAACCAACTCTTCGAGATGGCTGTTTTGAGTACCCTCAACTTTTGCATGGGCGCGGAATTTTTGAATACAAATTCCTATCTATTTTTCGAGGCATGCGTTGTTGGTGCTCTAGAGAACCGTCTCATTGAGATGGTTGTCTTGAGTATCCCAAACTTTTACTTTGGTGTGGAAATTTTGAATACAAATTCCTATCTATCTCTCGAGGCATGTAATGTTGGTGCTCAAAACAATCGTCTCATCGAGACGGCTGTTTTGAGAACCCTCAACCATTACTTGGGTGTTGAAATTTAAAATACAAATTTTTATCTCTCTTTTGAGGCATGTGTTGTAGATGCTCAAGATAACCATTTTATCGAGATTGCTGTTTTGGGTACCCACAACTTTTGCATGGATGAAGAGATTTTGAATACAAATTCCTATCGATCTTTCGAGGCATGTGTTGTTGGTGCTTAAAAGAACCGTCTCATTGAGATGGCTGTTTTGAGTACCCTCAACTTTTGCATGGGTGTGGAAATTTTGAATACAAGTTCCTATCGATCTTTCGAGGCATGCGTTGTTGGTGCTCAAATGAACCGTCTCATTCAGATGGCTGTTTTGAGTCCCCCAAACTTTTGCTTGGGTGTAGAAATTTTGAATACAGATTTTTATCTCTCCTTCGAGGCATTTGTTGTAAGTGCTCTAGAGAACCATCTCATCGAGATGGCTGTCTTGAGTACCCCAAAACCATTGCTTTGGTGTGGAAATTTTGAAAACAAATTCCTATCTATCTCTCGAGGCATGTGTTGTTGGTGCTCAAAACAATCGTCTCATCGAGACGGCTGTTTTGAGAATCCTCAACCATTGCTTGAGTGTGGAAACTTAAAATACAAATTCCTAATCCTTTTTTGAGGCTATGTTGTCGGTGCTCAAGACAATCATCTCATCGAGATGGCTGTTTGGGCTACCCTCAACTTTTGCATGGGCGTGGAATTTTTGAATAAAAATTCCTATCTATTTTTCGAGGCATGCATTGTTGGTGCTCTAGAGAACCGACTCATTGAGATGGTTGTCTTGATTACCCCAAACTTTTGCTTGGGTGTAGAAATTTTGAATACAAATTCCTATCTATCTTTCGAGGCATGTGTTGTTGGTGCTAAAATCAATCGTCTCATCGAGACGGCTGTTTTGAGAACCCTCGACCATTGCTTGGGTGTGGAAACTTAAAATACAAATTCCTAATCCTTTTTTGAGGCATGTGTTGTCGGTGCTCAAGATAACCATCTCATCGAGCTGGTTGTTTTGGGTACCCTAAACATTTGCATGGGAGTGGAAATTTTGAATACAAATTCCTATCGATCTTTCGAGGCATGCGTTGTTGGTGCTCAAAAAACCGTCTCATTCAGATGGCTGTTTTGAGTACCCCCAACTTTTGATTGGATGTTGAAACTTTGAATACAAATTCCCATCTCTCTTTTGGGGCATGTGTTGTTGGTGCTCAAACCAATCGTCTCATCGAGACGGCTGTTTTGAGTACCCTCAACCATTGCTTTGGTTATTTGGATACAGATTCCTATCTCTCTTCAGAGACATGTGATGTCGGTGCTTAATAGAGCCGTCTCATCGAGATAGCTTTTGGGTACCCTCAACGTTTGCATTGGCGTGGAAATTTTGAATACAAATTCCTATCGATCTTTCGAGGCATGTGTTTGTGATGCTAAAAACAATCGTCATATCGAGACAGCTGTTTTGAGTACCCTCATTCATTACTTGGTCGTGGAAATTTAAAATACAATTTTTTATCTCTCTTATGAGGCATGTGTTGTAGGTGCTCAAGAGAACCATCTTATCGAGATGGCTGTTTTGGGTACCCTGAACTTTTGCATTGGTGTAAAAATTTTGAATGCAAATTCCTATCGATCTTTCGAGGCATGTGTTGTTGGTGCTCAAATGAACCGTCTCATCGAGATGGCTGTTTTGGGTACCCTCAACTTTTGCATGGGTGTAGAAATTTTGAATACAAATTCCTATCGATCTTTCGAGGCATGTGTTGTTGGTGCTCAGAAGAACCGTCTCATTGAGATGGCTGTTTTGAGTACCCCCAACTTTTGCATGGGTGTAGAAATTTTGAATACAGATTCCTATCTCTCCTTCGAGGCATGCGTTGTTGGTGCTCAAAAGAACCGTCTCATTGAGATGGCTGTTTTGAGTACCCCCAACTTTTGCATGGGTGTAGAAATTTTGAATACAGATTCCTATCTCTCCTTCGAGGCATGTGTTGTTGGTGCTCAAAAGAACCGTCTGATTGAGATGGCTGTTTTGAGTACCCTCAACTTTTGCATGGGTGTAGAAATTTTGCATACAAATTCCTATCGATCTTTCGAGGCATGTGTTGTAGGTGCTCAAAAGAACCGTCTCATTGAGATGGCTGTTTTGAGTACCCTCATCTTTTGCATGGGTGTGGAAATTTTGAATACAAATTCCTATCGATTTTTCGAGGCATGCGTTGTTGGTGCTCAAAAGAACCGTCTCATTGAGCACATACCACATTGTTGGAAATCTAATGTCGCGGCTCATTTAACAGTTATTTGTGATTTTCGAGGGGGATCCGGACCACATGTCCCGCCCTCTGGATCCACCCCGGACCATATGTCCCGCCCTCTGGATCCGCCCTTGAGTGCTGGCACATGTTTTGTGCAAAGAGAGAAATTAAAAGAAGGAAGAGTGCGGTACCATGAAGACGTTTTACGGTTTGAATCGTTTTGGAGTGATTGTGGTTTCAGCATCTATTATATCTTTGATGATATATACATGTACCATCATCCTGTGTACGTCATGTAGATGGACTGAATTATATGGGCATCAAATGGAATCAGATCATAACGCGCTTCAGGGTAGCAGAAAGGTTGCATTACGTGAACATGAACTGGCGGAGATGAATTGCAGTGTGCTCCCGGATATACTACTTATTGGTATGGAAAAATGCGGCACGACAACATTAAGAACTTTTCTAGGAGTCCATCTAAAGATATTTGTTCCAAAACCTTTACAGCCAGTCAGATTTTTTGATCGGATTAACGAAAATCTCACATTATAAGAGTACTTCCAACTCACACAGGGACAGGACAATCCTGAGCAGTGCACGCCGAACGGTATGTTGCGTATTGAAAAAGGCAATAAGAGTTGTCCAGCGAAACGTACGTATGATTACATTCCCAATGCAAAACTGCTTGTTATTGTGAAGGAGCCTAGTGAGAGAACAGTATCTCAATATTTGATGTTTCTTTACACGAAGAGGATTCCAAGGACTGTGTCCTTCGAAGAAGCTATAAACGGCCGTTACCGTAACATGCTAATACGTTGGTCACTGTATGCCAATCGCATGCAAAGTTACGCTGATTTCTATGGAGCGGAGAATATTCATATCATAGATGGCGATAGTTTTGCAGCGAATCCCGTCAGTGAATTGAAAAAAGTTGAAACTTTTGTAGGAATAGAGAGCCTAATTAGCCAGGAAGACTTCTCGTATAACGAGGAAAAGCATTTTTATTGTGCGAGAGCTGAATCTATCGGTTGCATGCGCAAAGTATTTGGAGTACCACATCCAGTGATGCGAAACGAGACGAGACGAAAACTAAAGGCCTTTCTGAGACCCCATAATGAAAGGTTTTACAAGATGGTTCGGCGCAGATTTCCGTGGGATGATTAGATCTTTCTGCCATCTCCTCCAAATGCCTAATGATAATAAATTACATATATAGTGCAAGCCCAGATGTGCTTCTTATCATTTCCTTGATAGCGCAATGTTTGTCGTCAGCTGATAACCTTTTTAAGCAGTTTGGACCCAGATCAGGACCAAACAGTTTGACACTCTGATAATATTCCCCATTCATTTTGAAAGTAAATTTTGAAAAGTCAGCGGACGACAAGAAAGTATATAAATATCCAGCATGCAAACAGCTCAATCTTAACCCTTAAAGCGCCACCTATAATTTTGCAGCAGACGACAATTGCAAATTTTGCCGCTTTTTCAAAAATAACAAAAAAGGCATGATGTTTCATGAGAATCGTCTGCTGGCAGACGATTCTCATGACAAATCATACCTTATTTTTGTCGAAAATTGGGAAAGTTGTCGCAAAATTTGCTGTCTGCTGCAGTCGTGATTGGCGCTTTAAGGGTTAACTCGCTTTCAGCAATCTTCATTTTAGCTCATCTGAGGTATTTTGCTCATGATGAGCTATTGTGATCGTTGGATGTCCATCGTCGTCGTAAACATTTGCTTAAGACATCTCCTTAACTACTAGCTGGATTTGAAACAAACTTGGTAGGAATAATCGTTATATTTTCTTTCGAATGATTCTGATCCGTTGCGTATCTAGGCCTAACAGACTTAAATAGATTTTCGTGATGAAAGATTAATAATCTTCTTGTCTGAGACCGCAAAGCCTAGAGCCTTGATATTTGGTAGGTAGCACCATCTAGTCGACCTCTACCCTTGTGCAAAAAAATATGCCTGCCCGGGAGGGGGGGGGGGCACATGTTTCACATAGGCTGATATTGGGAAAACATTAAAACACCTCTGAAACCACAGGGCCTAGAGCTTTGGTATTTGTTATGTAGGAACACGTAGAGGACCTCAACCAAGTTTGTTCAAATTATTCCAAAATTGGAACCGCCTTGGGTCACCTACAAGGAAGGGGATAATATCTGTCCCCACTTGGTGTTATAAATAGACGTTATAAATACCCAGCCCCCCACAAAACATGTCTATTAATAGCACTTAACAAGATAATATGTCATGAAGAGATCTTATAATGGAGATGGATGTTTATTGTAAATGATCGCATATAATTTCCTACAATTAAAATTCCCCTAAACCCCCAATCGTCCACTTAGACTCAGATCAGACTGCACGGTTGTAAATGGTTGTAAATGTATCAGCGTACTAGCTATTTCCCTTATGAAGATGACAAACACAAGTACTACTTTCTTTAACTATGTGAGACGATCTTATATCATACAAGGCTAGCCTGCTAACATGTCCAAATGCCCATATGTAATAGAAAGAAAGCAAATATATGGGCATTAACGTATAAATATGTTCTAATCATTGTCATGAGACGGTCAGCACTGAACACAACTTACGGAGCATGTTTCATACCCTAGGGATTAATAAACAAATTTTGTCCGTTGTCTTGAGACGATGACAACTAATGGAGCATGTTTATTACCTCAGGGATATAATACCATGCTCTGTCCGTTGTCTTGGGACGATGACAACTGACGGAGCATGTTTCTTACCTCAAGGATATATTAGCATGCTCTGACCGTTGTCATGGGACGATGACAAGTGATGGAGCATGTTGCATACCTAAGCGATGAATAACCAGGCCATGCCCGGTGTCATGAGACGATGACAACTGACGGAGCATGTCTGTAACTTTGACTTTTCATTTTAGAAATAATGTTTCTATTTTTCAAGAACACAGTAAAAATACTAAAATTCAGGTATACATTTTACCTTTTTCATAATAATTAATAAATTATTAGTGCCAATAACAACAGCATTTATGTTGAAAATTAACTGTCTAGAATTATTGGAGGGACGCAAATAATTACAAGCAAGAGAAAAAACAACTGTTTTTATAAGATAATTCACTTTTCCATGCAGTTTTCACCTGTAGAAAATAAATAGATTTATTGTGAAAAGATAAATTAATTCTTGAGTACCCCCAACTTTTGCTTGGGTGTGATAATTTTGAATACAAATTCCTATCTATCTCTCGAGGCATGTGTCGTTGGTGCTCAAAACAATCGTCTCATCGAGACGGCAGTTTTGAGTACGCTCAACCATTGCTTGGGTGTGGAGACTTAAAATACAAATTGCTAATTCTTTTTTGAGGCATGCGTTGTCGGTGCTTGAGAGAACCATCTCATCGAGAAGGCTGTTTTTGGTACCATCAACTTTCGCATGGGAGTGGAAATTTTGAACACAAATTCCTATCGATCTTTTGAGGCATGCGTTGTTGGTGCTCAAAAGAACCGTCTCATTGAGATGGCTGTTTTGAGTACCCCCAACTTTTGCTTGGGTGTGGAAACTTTGAATACAAATTCCCATATCTCTTTTGGGACATGTGTTGTTGGTGCTCAAAAGAACCGTCTCATCAAGATGGCTGTTTTTGGTACCCTCAGCTTTTGCATGGGCGTGGAAATTTCGAATACAAATATCTATCGATCTTTCGAGGCATGCGTTGTTGGTGCTCAAAAGAACCTGCTTGGGTGTGGAAATTTTGAAAACAAATTCCTATCTATGTTTCGAGGCATGTGTTGTTGGTGCTCAAAACAATTGTTTCATCGAGATGGCTGTTTTGAGTACCCCCAACCATTGCTTCGGTGTGGAAATTTAAAATACAAATTTCTATCTTTCTTCTGAGGCATGTGTTCTCGGTGCTCAATAGAGCCATCTCATCGAGATGGCCGTTTGGGTACCCTCAACGTTTGCATGGGCGTGGAGATTTTGAATACAAATTCCTATCGATCTTTCGAGACATGCGCTGTTGGTGATCAAAAGAACCGTCGCATTTAGATGGATGTTTTGTGTACCCCCAACTTTGGCTTGGGTGTGGAAATTTTGATAACAGATTTCTATCGTTCTTTCGAGGCTTGTGTTGTTGGTGCTCAAAACAATCGTCTCATCGAGACAGCTGTTTTGAGTACCCTAAACTATAACTTGGGTGTGGAAATTTAAAATACAAATTCTATGTCTCTTATTAGGCATGCGTTGTGGGCGCTCAAGAGAACCATCTCATCAAGATGGCTGTTTTGGGTACCCTCAACTTTTGCATGGGTGTAGAAGTTTAGAATACAAATTCCTATCAATCTTTCGAGGCAGGTGTCGTTGGTGCTCAAAAGAACCGTCTCATTGAGATGGCTGTTTTGTGTACTCTCGTCTTTTGGCTGAGTGTGGAAATTTTGAATACAAATATCTATCGATCTTTCGAGGCATGCGTTGTTGGTGCTCAAAAGAACCGTCTCATTGAGATGGCTGTTTTGAGTACCCCCAACCTGGCCTGGGTATGGAGATTTTGTGTGCAAATTCATATCTATTTTTTGAGAAATGTATTGATGGTGCTCTAGATAAGCATCTCATCGAGACGGCTGTTTTGAGTACCCTCAACCATTGCTTGGTTGTGGAAATTTAAAATACGAATTCTTTTCTCTCTTTTGAGGCATATGTTGTTGGTACTCAAAAGAGACGTCTCATTGAGATGGCTGTTTTGAGTACCCCCAACTTTTGCTTGGGTGTAGAAATTTTGAATACAGATTCCTATCTCTCCTTCTAGGCATGTTTTGTTGGTGCTCAAGAGAACCATCTCATCGAGATGGCTGCTTTGGGTACCCTCAACTTTTGCATGGGCGTGGAAATTTTGAATACAAATTCCTATCGATCTTTCTGGGCATGCGTTGTTGGTGCTCTAGAGAACCGTCTTATTGAGATGGTTGTCTTGAGTACCCCCAAATTTTGCTTGGGTGTAGAAATTTTGAATACGAATTCCTATCTATCCCTCAAGGCATGTATTGTTGGTGCTCAAAACAATCGTCTCATCGAGACGCCTGTTTTGAGTACCCTCAACCATTGCTTGGGTGTGGAAACTTAAAATACAAATTGCTAATTCTTTTTTTGAGGCATGTGTTGTTGGTGCTCAAAAGAACCGTCTCATTGAGATGGCTGTATTGAGTACCCCCAACTTTTGCTTGGGTGTGGAACCTTTAAATACAATTTCTTATCTCTCTTTTGGGGCATGTGTTATTGGTGCTCAAAAGAATCGTCTCATTAAGATGGCTGTTTTGGGTACCCTCAACTTTTGCATGGGCGTGGAAATTTCGAATACAAATATCTATCGATCTTTCTAGGCATGCGTTGTTGGTGCTCAAAAAACCTGCTTGGGTGTGGAGATTTTGAAAAAAAATTCCTATCTATCTTTCGTGGCATGTGTCGTTGGTGCTCAAAACAATCGTCTCATCGAGGCGGCTGTTTTGAGTACCCTCAACCATTACTTTGGTGAGAAAAAATTTAAAATACAAATTCCTATCTCTCTTTTGAGGCATGTGTTGTCGGTGCTCAATAGAGCCATCTCATCGAGACGGCTGATTTGGGTACCCTCAACGTTTGCATAGGCGTGGAAATTTTGAAAACAAATTCCTATCGATCTTTCGAGACATGCGTTGTTGAAGCTCAAAAGAACCGTCTCATTGAGATTGATGTTTTGAGTACCCCCAACTTTTGCTTGGGTGTGGAAATTATGAATACAGACTCCTATCGATCTTTCGAGGCATGTGTCGTTGGTGCTCAAAACAATCGTCTCATCGAGACAGCTGTTTTGAGTGCCCTCAACCATTACTTGGGTGTGGAAATTTCAAATACAAATGCTTATCTCTCTTTTGAGGCATGTGTTATCGGTGCTCAAGAGAACCATCTCGTCGAGATGGCTGTTTTGGGTACCCTCAACCTTTGCATGGGTGTAGAAATTTTGAATACAAATTCTTATCTATCTTTCGAGACATGCGTTGTTAGTGCTCTAGACAACTGTCTCATTGAGATGGTTGTCTTGAGTACCCTAATTTTTGGCTTGATTGTGGAAATTTTGAATACAAATTCCTATCGATCTTTCGAGGCATGTGTTGTTGGTGCTCAAAAGAACCGTCTCATTGAGATGGTTGTTTTGAGTACCCTCAACTTTTGCATGGGTGTGGAAATTTAAAATACAAAATCCTATCGATCTTTCGAGACATGCGTTGTTGGTGCCCTAGAGAACCGTCTCATTGAGATGGTTGTCTTGAGTATCCTAATTTTTGCTTTGGTGTGGACATTTTTAATACAAATTCCTATCTATCTCTCGAGGCATGTGTTGTTGGTGCTCAAAACAATCGTCTCATCGAGACGGCTGTTTTAAGTATCCTCAACCATTGCTTTGGTGTTGAAACTTAAAATACAAATTCCCGTAATTCTTTTTTGAGGCATGTGTTGTCGGTGCTAAAGAGAAAAATCTCATCGAGATGGCTGTTTTGGGTACCATCAACTTTCGCATGGGAGTGGAAATTTTGAATACAAATTCCTATCGATCTTTTGAGGCATGCGTTGTTGGTGCTCAAAACAATCGTCTCATTGAGATGGCTGTTTTGAGTACCCTTAACGTTTGCATGGGTGAGGAAATTTTGAATACAAATCCCATCGATCTTTCAAGACAGGCGTTGTTGGTGCTCAAAAGAACCGTCTCATTGAGATGGCTGTTTTGAGTACCCTAATTTTTGCTTGGGTGTGGAAATTTTGAATACAAATTCCAATCGATCTTTCGAGACATGTGTTGTTGGTGCTCAAAAGAATCGTCTAATTGAGATGGCTGTTTGGAGTACCCTCATCTTTTGCATGGGTGTAGAAAATTTGAATTCAAATTCCAATCGATCTTTCGAGACATGCGTTGTTGGTGCTCAAAAAAACCGTCTCATTGAGATTGCTGTTTTGAGTACCCCCAACTTTGCCTGGGTATGGAGATTTTTTGTGCAAATTCCTATATATTTTTCGAGACATGTATTGTTGGTGCTCTAGACAATCGTCTCGAGACGGCTGTTTTGAGTACCCTCAACCATTGCTTGGGTGTGGAAATTTAAAATACAAATTCCTATCTCTCTTTTGAGGCATGTGTTGTTGGTGCTCAAGAGAACCGTCTCATCGAGATGGCTGTTTGGGGTACCCGCAACCTTTGCATTGGGTGTGGAAATTTTGGCGATTACTCACCTGAAAATGTATATTACATATCCCAAATCACTGTCATTGCGAAATATACGAAGTCCATTCACAAATTTGCCGAGTAACCCAGATCATGGACGGGTGATTTATTTTCTTCACGTGCTGTCCGGGACTTGTTTCGGACGGATCATTGACTACTTGACGGGCCATAGCAAGTGATAACTGAGGCGAGTTCAATAATGCGAGTGCTCGCCGAGCGCTCGTTGATTGGTACCTATCTTTATTCATAATGTGTAAAGCCTGACATCAGTACAACGAGCGCCCGAGAGCGCACGCATTATTGAACTTGCCTCTGGTTTATCCCTCCAGGAAAGAAACGATCGTCTGCTTGTGTCGTCTGCTGCATCTGTTTGCAAACATTGATGAACGCGAGTGTGCGGGCAAAGGATGTGGACCCAGACCGGACTGTTCATATAGGAGCTGTCTGGCATGACTCTACCTTATTTGCTTAAGAGGCGTGTGTCCATTTCGGCGGACGACAGAGGCGGACCATTGTTGATGTGAATGGTGTTTTGAGAGTTGACATATTATGAACACATAAATGTCATTGTGGTCGTGCTACTGCGGCGGTTTGGGGTTCGTCACCCGGGGTTCGTCACCCATTCTGGTGTTATAGTAAAATTACCTCTAAATAAAGGCTGACAAAAATGAGAAGTTTCGGAGATTGCAACCTTTGTTGTTTTGCCAAAACGGAAAACTCAAGCATTTTGGGGTGTTTATCTGTGATTAAATGAAGAAATTGAACATGATGAGAAAGTTACATTAACACCGGAATGGGTGACGAGACCCAGATTGCCGTAGTGGTATGATAACAGTTAATGCGTCTACTTAACAAAAATTTGCTTGATGTGCATATATGTGCTGTCAAAATGCATCATAGGTGTTCGGATTTTTATGACAAGTAAATATAGTAGTATGAATCAATTTGCTTGGCGTGGCGCGTCTGGGTGACAAGTTAAGGGAGATAATTAACACCTGTTTGACAGAAATACCCCTTTGCAAAAAAGTAAAAAATAAATAAATAAACCACAACATATTCAAATATTTGCCCACTGTATCATAATGATTAATCTGATTATGAACCAACATTGTACATGTTCCTTATTGTTTTGTATTTATGTTATGTTTGTTAATATGTTTGTTTCAGTTGTGGTAACGGCACTAAGTTTTAGAAATTTCACGTTTTACGCACAATATCATCATACATGTACCAGAAAACTAAAAGCTATGTATATCCCCAAGCTGACCTTTTTTGTCAATTTCTTTTGTCTAAATGCCTCTGATGGGGGTTGATATAACGACGTCGCGCACAGTATTGGCGTACAAAACGTGGTTTTGCCTTTTTTTCTGTTTACAGGAACCGATTTTTAATGTTCTGGTCATCTTTTTTTCCTTTGAATCTAGGGGTGTACGTTCGCCTTGTAAAGAGTTTATTGATTCTAAGTTTTTTATTTATCAAAACAGTAAAAGGAGAGCTCAAGAACTCAAAATTTGGGGGTAAAACGTCTGTAACTCTGTAACAATACCGCTGTAGTAGGCATGCTCAAATGCGTGTTACAACGCCATTTTGACGTCAATTTTTACGAAATTTAGTCTACGTCAAAGCTGAAACGTCACCGTTCAACGTCATATCCAGTTTTTTGTTTAGTTCTCTACAACGGCGTCTCAGAAAACTAAATTTTGTAAAATAAAATCTGTAACTCGTGAGAAAAAACGCGCGAAAAATACAGGCATGGTCTCTTCCGCAAGTGATTTTGTAATCTTGATGGCGGTATAATGACAAAATATTTGTTTGTTTGAAATGTACTTTTTCCGTTGCGAAAGATAATCGAAAAATATTTGCATTGCCGCTTTCCATTTAAAAATGTTCAAGAAAACCCCAAGTCTTAAAATTTGTTACCAAAATACAATTTTCATTAAAATTAATACACATACTCTTGAAATTTAAGCATAGCTTTAACGTTGACAATGAAACGCACTAGAAAATTATATCTCCACAATGTACTTTGCTTGCTTATTTATAAATGCGGTATATGAAGTTTATCCGCCGAAAAATAAAGAAAATGTGAACATTTACCCCAGTCTTAAATTTGTTACCGGCGGAAAAATGACGTTAAGCACAGAGGCGTCAAACGTGGCAATTGGGAATAAGCTGCCGTTTTCTGTTTTATTGTGTATGCGTGTAGAGTGACAGTAGATAGATTCGTACAGTAGACAGATTCGTACACTCGGCAGTTCTAGCCCTCTGCTACCTTTAGTATGCAAATTAAAATCCCATTAATTACACCAGCAATCAATCACGCATTTCTGTCAATCATTTTCAGTGCCGATTCGCGCGTGCTTGGCAGTGCGAGAGCTTTGCAGACGACTTTTTCGGGCCACCGAAACAGACATTGTGCCGAATCGTAAACCATTTGTGTATTTATTCAGAATCAGCAACCCATACAAAGCTTATTTAAGCACCAGATGGTAAGAAAATATTCCTATTTTGTATTTCAGGTACTTACATTTCTGCCTCTTTGCTTATTTGTTTACAATTTTTATCGATCTGCTGACCTCCGGTCGCAGCTGTCATTCCGGATATTCTACAGTGATTATTTCCCTTTACAATAACAACAATAACTTAGAGGGAGCCCTCATTATTTCAATTTGGTTGACTACTTGATGCGGACCTCATGCACTTTGGATAAAAATCGACAGAATAAAGTCTTAATAAGCTAATTTAAATGAAAAGTCGTTGGATTCTGCAATATGCTAAGAGAAATGCAGTATTTATTGGAAAAATAAGGCAGATTCATTAAAGAAAAATATATAAATATATAATTATACTATCTTGTCTATGGTCCAATTCTGAAAAGATTCACACGCTATTTTTAAATTACATATTTGTGTCTTCTTCTTACTCAAAATATGCGTTAATCTTGTAAAATTTGTTAATTTGGGGACCAAAATCGAACGATTTCTCAATGCAGTTAAATGGTTGGTATTTTGATGTTATAATTTTAGAGGTTCACAACTATATATGATCAAAAGACTGAAATCGTTATTCATATGTAGTTGTGAACCTCTAAAATTATAACTGTCCGTTTTACATCTTTAAAAGGATTTTCCTCACTTATGATTATGGTAGGGTGTATTAAGGTGTCAGATAACTTATGTTTTTTTCTCTCCTCCTCTCCAGCACCCATTATGAAGTACTACACTTACCAAGAGGAAGACATCCAAAGGGCTAAATTTCTAGTTAAGAGGGGGTCATCTCTACGTAAGGCAGCTGAAGAAACAGGTGTCCCATTTAACACAATCCGGGACCATTTAAGATATGAACAAGAGAACAAAACAGACATTGTTCGAGGCAAAAATAGGGAGCTTACAGATTCTGAAGAGACAGATCTGGCAAATTATGCTACATATATGAGTGAGCGCGGTTTTCCCATCACCAGGAAAGTACTGAAAAAGCTTGTGGTGGACATTATTAAATCTAGTGGTCGACAGACAAGTGTTAATTTAGAAAGTGGACCCTCAGATGCATGGGTGCGTAGTTTTCTGGAGCGCCACCCTTCACTATCCTTAAGGACACCCCACCCCTTAGAAAACTCTCGTGCTGAAGTCAATCAATTACAGATAGACCATTATTATAAACTGTTAGAGCACACTCTGCAAACCCTAGGGATTGAAAATGACCCAACAAGACTTTACAATTTAGATGAAACGGGTTTTTCTGGCAAGGAGCATAGCAGGGACAAAGTACTGGCGCCAAAAGGTGTTAGGACTGCTTACCAGCAAATGGTTGGTATCAGTGGACATGTAACTTTTCAAGTCGCTATATCCGCTTCTGTGAAAGCAGTTGCCCCGTTAGTGATATTTTCTAAGAATCTACCAAAGCTTAATTATTCAGAGGGTCTTCCAGATGAGTGGAGTTTTGTTAGTACGGATAGTGGCTACATCAACAGTGCGATATTCCTATCCTGGTTCCAGGACTGTTTCGTGAAGCAAATTGGTAGATCGCGTCCTGTTGTGGTTATAATGGATAATCACACATCCCACCTCAGTACAGAACTTATAGATTATGCCAAATCTGAGAATATTGAACTGCTGTGCCTCCCTGCCCACTCTACTCACCTGCTTCAACCTCTTGACGTGGGTTTCTATCACATGTTCAAAACCAATGTTAGTAACATGGCTACATCCCTTGGATATACTGGACTCAAGACCATCCCTAGGCACAAATTTCCGAAATTGTTGCACTTAGCACTAAACAAAATTGCAGGCAGTAGTATCAGCGCAGCCTTCTCAGCTGTTGGCATTTACCCCCTGAATACTACAAAGGTTCGTCTCCCTGACTCTGTCACTAAAACCAACAAGAAGTCAACGTCTGTGGCTGTACCTGAGGCTGAATGTACTGAGGGTGTGTGTGTCTCCTGCGGGTCAAATACAGAGAACCAACTCGTCAAACTCGGACTAATTTCTGCAGAGCTCAAGAACATTTTAGTGGAGCCTGCCAAGAACAATCCCAAGCAGACCAAGAGAAAATCTGTGGAAAAAGCAAGGGTCATCACCGCTGAAGAGCTGAACTGTATTCCACTTCCAGTCATGAAGGAACCAGCTGAACCTAGAAAGAAGCGTGCGCGCCAAGTAATACCATGTGCTGTTGTTCAGGATATACCTGCTCCAGTTGTTACTATACAGGACAGTCAAACCTTGTGTCAGATCTGTCTTACTGGCTCTAATGCATTTGAATGGGTTGGCTGTGACAAATGTGATGACGGCTGGTATCATTATCCATGTTTATCCAGTGAGAGACAAGCTGAAGTGGATCTGAGTATTGTCTTAAAAACTCCTTGGTTGTGCAATGCATGTAGGGTTGAAGAGTAGTTATTGAAGAACAATCTCTGTTTCAAGCAAATAAAGTTTCAAAAGCAGTATAGTTTATAAGATAAGCACAGAAATACACCTAAATGGCCACACAGATGAACTGTCGTTCAGAATTTTTAAACTGTGACATTGGCCTTACTTTATTAAGCCATGAGTTAACGGTTGATATCTAATTCTATTTTAATACAAGAATAGCTGAAAATCATATTGTTTCACATAAAATCAAACGTTTTTTATTCTTATTTTTTTATGTTTCACATACATGACAACTTCCCCAACAAGCTAAAGTATTCTGTTCTATTCTATTCCACTAACAAAAGTTGCCAGCTACTGTAAATTTTCTAGCGAATAAATAACCATACAGTTCAGCATTTTAGAGTAAAATTGATTGAATTTTATATATTTTATATTATTTCATCTCTGATTTGCGTGTAAAGTCAGATAAAAAGGTGTACGAATCTGCATACTGTCAAGTCCAATTTATGCCAATTTTCAGCCAGTTGAATAATGATAGCTCCCTAGCTAACTGGAAAAGCTGAAAACGAAACTAAGTCAGCATAATAAACGAGACATGTGTATTTTCTTGGCTACGACAGATGAAAATGCTAGTTAAAAAGGTAAGAAAGTTATAATTAGATTACTTGCAAAACTGTACGAATCTACCTACTGCCACTCTATACTAAGTTGATAATACTTATTCTGACGTGTATGAAATCGAATTTATTGATGTTTGAAAGCTAGAAAGCGGTTTGTATATATTTACCAGCGAATGAAAGTCTCTCGTCTAGCTAAATATAAGGAGAAGAAAAAATAATTTAGCGTCGCGACGTTACAATTCGACGTTACGTTTTGTACGCCAATACTATGCGCGCCGTCAACAGCTTATAGGGCAGCTATAGGGGTATTCTACGCAGCTACGCATATATCTTGGCGCCTTACGCTTGCAATTGCTATGTGCCCTAGGCTCCTTCGTCTTCCTTGCACTCAGATGTCTCAATAATAACGACCAGTTTGCCTTCTACAAAATCCTCTTGTTAATGATATGCATGGATATTCATCCAAATCCAGGCCAAAATGATACCAACTCCGCCCATACGATAGATATACTGCACCCCATTACGCGTAGCATACGAAATAAACTGAATTTCATATCAAATGTATCAGATTCATACCAGGTTGTGAGTCATAATTTATTTTCGTCGAAATTTGACTTTGAAATTTTGAAAAAATAAACATATTTATATCTCATTTTTCCTTCTCTCTTTGTGTTGCTTGATGTTATAGCTATACAAAATCAGTCGAGATACAGCTTAATGAATCTTAATTTTGTTTGAAAAATTATTTTTGTGATGATAAGTCACGCCCTCTATTCCCTACTGTAACAATAATAGTTTCTTATTTCTAAACATATGCATTTATATTAACCATCTGATTGGATGTTTATGTTAATATTTAGACATGTGCGCATTGAAAAATATAACATTGTCCTACTCTAAATATAATGTCCCATTATATTTATTCATCCAAACCTGTTATTTGAATAAATCACCTTTATTGGGCGCCATTACATTATTTTTTTTTTTTAAAAAAAAATGCAATGCAGTACATATAACCCAGTTCTAGTTTGTTTTCATAAAGACAATAAAGTAATATTTTCAATCGGTAATGGCATGATCTAATTACTTAAAGAGTTTCCTCATACAGACTTGATAAACATGTGTTACAGTAGTGAAATGTGTGTTATGTGAGTGATTTTTTTCTGTTACAGGAGGGAATAACCAAGTATATTATATGGAAATAAAGGTTTTGTATTAAACAAAAAACACATATATTGACAAAACATTAACGCAAATAAATCAAGTAATATGATTATATGAATTGAATAAACAAATTCACTTTTAACAAAATGTAATTCAACTTTATTGAAAAATATAATGCTACATGAGGGAATTTGATTGTTACAGGAGTGAATTTTGCTATATTTAGTCATTGCCCATGTTCGTACTGTTAAATTACGATATAGTTAACATATTACAAACAAATATTTATTTTTGAAGAGTTTGGAACATTTACATAATTAAAAAAATATTACTAAGCTACTAGTTGCTTACACAATTCACAATTTTATTAGCTCAACATTAAATAATATTTCTTCCCTCATGTAACATTTTGATCCCTCCTGTAACGTTACAGTAGGGAATGTTACATGAGTGATATATTCACAGTTAATATGTAAATAAACATATAAGGAATACATTAACATCCCAGGCGGTCCAAATTATGAAACTCTACACTAAGACAATGTGTATCCAAAGTCTCCAACAACAAAAGTATTTCAGACATACAATATATCACCGTTACAGTAGGGACCATATGCAAAAATTACGCACCTACCTGCAAACTTAAAAATAGATATTTCATGTCAAATAATCGAAAATGTTATTCGTTTTAATTTATTGCTGACAGGAAATGGCCACTCTTGAAAATGGAGTTGGGGAGTAACTATTATATCTCTGGGATGTTACATTACTTTTGTAGAATAGGTTTTTGTTACAGGAGTGAATGGAAGGCTGTATTCAAAGTTTGACAGATGATTTAGACATCTAGTTGTCAAGAAAACACAGTATTATATTTTTGAAATGCACACTAAAACAAAACTATCATCAGCAAAAAGACATTAGTAAATGTAATAGCTTATGAGTCTTCTGTGCTTCAAAAAACACTTGTAAACTTGTCTGGCTACAGTGAAAAAAGGTGATTTTGGCCGGTTTAAACCTTAAAAAATTATCTTTATAACATATTTGAATCAGAATCAAATACATCAACATACTAAATAAAGTTAGTTTTAACATTCTAGGGCAACAGTTGGGCATGGTACGTTCTGTTTTCGAGTAAATTGTAAAACTCAAGAATTTCGACGAAAATAAATTATGACTCTTGTATGCTTTTCTGAAACACACTTAGACGAAGACGATACCATATATTCGAATTCATTGCATCCAGAAGATTTTGATATCTCACTAGGGAAAAACCGAACCCGTAACGATGGAGGCATTATGATTTACGTATCTAGCCTTCTCAATTACAAAGGACGCATAGATTTAGATAGACTGGCAATCGTCCAAACAGTATAAATATTTTTTTCCCTAAATCAACAGATCATACTAAGAAGAAATTATCCTCTCTAATAGCACTTCAACTCTTTCAGAAATTATCCTCTCTTATAGCACTTAAACTCTTTCAAACTGTTTGAAAGAGTTTAAGTGCTATAAGAGAGGATAATTTCTTCTTATTATGATGTGTTAGATTTAGAAAAAAATATTTCTACTGTTCGGACGATTGCCAGTCTAATACGGTTGGAGTATACATGTATATGGAGAATACAAGCATTGCTGTTGGTCATGGTACCTGCTGCAATTGCGGTAAAGATAACACTTTCAGATGTTCTGAAGATTACTAGATTTCACCATGTTCATATTTAAGCCAGGCGAGGGTTTTTCTTTGCGCTGCGGTTGCAAGGCTTATGAAATGCCATGTACTGTGTTCTGTGCTTGCCATGTGGTAAAGTAAAGAGCAAACCAAGCGGCAATTTGAAAGAAATACTTTTACTTGGTACATATGTTATCCTCTGGTGTATGAAATTCAAATAGGCCCTAATTAAGGAGAAAAATACACCCATCGTTAGAAAGGATGAAAATGGTCTCAAATTAAAGCTTATCATCACTAGTTTCAATATCCGCCTGTTGACACTTCGAAAAAGTTTAGCGTCATAGTGTAAAATGGGCAGATAACTCTATACCATGCATGTCAGAAAGTTACCAGACAGTCATTTAAACGATAAAAACGACATTTTTTCATACTTATCAAACTCCAAAAGTTAATATTTTTCAAAAGTAAAATTAATTTTAAGGAGACTCATATTTTTATTTAAATCATTGAAGCTATTTTGCCGTTAATGGCGTCACTTTACGTAATCCAACCCTCCAAAATCGTTAAAATAAACGTTTTCACATTGATTCCTGAACTGGATATTCAATATTCTGTAAAATATTTGTAATTATCAAACTTCTAAATGTCTTAGCTTTGCAAATATATAAAAGGTTGATTCCTACTATTTACACGCAGAAAGTTATATTGCTTTAAAGATGCCGACCCATTTGCGAGCAATCCGCCATATTTGACGTTTTTTTTTAAGTATATGGAATTCAAATAAGCCCTAAATAAGGAGAAAAATACATCAATCATTCGATAGGATGAGAATGGTCTTAAGTAAAAGCTTACCATCTCTAATTTCAATATCCAGGTGTTGACACTTCGAAAAAAAGTGTAGCGTCATATTGTAAAATAGGGAGATAACTCGAAACTATACTGAAGGACTTTAGAAACGCACCACCTGCTAAAATGCTAATTTATTGTCAAAATGTAATATCTTAATTTTGTAAAAAAAAAATTGACAAGTCCCTTCATTTAGCTTGCATTCAATAAGAAAATCGAATTGCTGTGGCTTATGGTTGCCGAAACGTCGCAATTATTCTGAGACATCCCAGATTTAAAAAGTCACATAGTATCAATCCCTTCCATAATGAGCGCAAAAAAGTTGGCGAACAGATGTTTGTTCTCGTAAGCACAAGGAGAGACAAAATCAAATCATGAAGTTTAAGGCCTCTGGTAAAGTTCATTTCGTCTAGGTGATGTCGTTATTTTTTTGACGTAATTGGCTGTTTATATCCTAAGGAAAAGGAATAATCAAACAATTTTAGTGCCACTAGATACTCCGCAACCCGTTGCGTAGAAGACAAAAGTATCGCGACATGCTCGAACGTCATCCGCCTGTTATTGCTGTTTGACGTTAGCAAAGAAGTGCTGCGACTTGGGGTGTAATTGAACGATTATTTCCGAATTTTGTCTTGTTTTTCTGTTGGTAAGACATCTGGCTTCCAGCTCAAAGTGTTTTTTTTTTAAATTGAACTAATCTCATGGTTGTCAGACGACAATTGTTAAAAAACACTAACGTAAGTGTTACTTCAGAATGAACCGCATGAGCAAAGTAAGTAAGGATGCAAAGATCAGGAATCGATACAATCAAGTACCACACCTGACCCAGGATACCAATGGGAAAGTGACAAACTCACAGCAGACACCACAAACGAGAGCCAAGAGGTCAGCCCTTTCCCAGCAGGTGACCACAAAGCACATATAAACAGACGCGCACAAAGACATAGCAAACACAAGACGGAACAAAAACATAAAAGATCCACCAAAGAAGTACCGCCTTGGAACGGTCAGTAAAATATTTTACTGGAGGGCTTAAACCGGTTTAACGGCGCCAAACTCACCCTTAATTCAGATGTCGAAACTATGGCAAATCATTGTCCCTTGTGCAAGCGGATAAAAAGTGATAAAGAAAACATCCTCAAATCAACCATGTGGACGAAACAGTAAAATATAATTGGTGCCTTTCTAAAGTCCTTCAGAATATGATATTCGAAATTTATGAGGTAAACATTATGCAATCTTGCATACCCATTGGAGAACCTATGATGTGTCATGTTTTTTCATATTTGCAATAAGAATAGTAGCTATTTTTTTATCTTGCCTTTATCTATCTTCCAAAGTTCAAAAGGGGTCAAGGTCAAACATCTGTAATTTTATTGGTTATTAAATTCTGAAAATTATTTCTAAAGAGTTCCTTGACAAATAGTCTGGTGACCAACTTAGATAACCTTGCACACTTGGACAAATTTTCATGGATGCCAATTTGTTAATTATGACCACTATAATGCGAACAAAATTGTCCAAACATAAACCTGTTTAGGCTATGAGAATATGCATGTTTTCCATGACAACCCATAACGGATACAAGGATGGGGGTGTGCCTACATAATTACCAATATCTCAGCTGCTACTTATCCTAGACTACTTAACTTGATGTCACATTAAAGCTTAGACATAGTCCTTTTATTTATCTGTCATATATGCAAATTATACTGATCTTATTTGCATATTCATGAATATTTATTAAAACATTAAAAATGTGATTCAAGAATGGGGGGGGGTGTATCTACAAAACAAATTATGCGTATCATAGACTACTAAAGTTGGTACCAAATAAAAGCTTAGTCACATGTATTTTATTTCATGGTCAGATATACAAATCATCTTATTGGCAAAATTTGCCATTTCATGAATATTAGAAAAAAGATAGAAAATAAGGAAACATCATTAAAAAAACTTAAATAGGTTGATTTCAACCTCATGTTATCATTGTTGCATGTTGTTATGTCATCAGTGATCAGTGATACAATTTGACAAGTCCATTTATCCAGTGGTCCTATATTTGCATATTCATGAATATATATGAAATCGAGAAAAAGGGGGGGGGGGGAATCGCGTAAAAACTATCAGGGGGCTGGGGGATGAAGCGAGGTGGTTGATTATCAGACCTTACACCTTTAGGATATTTTCTCACGCTTGCCAAATTGTTAAGTGGGTCCCCTAAAAATGAAAAAAGGTGTTACAAAAACCTGTTTGTGCTATGTAAAATGCATAGTTTCTATGGCAGCTCATAATGCTATTCTCAAGAATTGGGGTAAACCAACAAAATACTCATATCTCAGCAATATCTCATCCTTGAATAATATACGTGATACCAAATTAAAGCTCAAACTTCTTTCACTCATTGGTTAAATATGCAAGTGTTCTCATTTGTATGTTCATAACCATTAATGAAAGCAATAGAAATGAGAGAAAATTGCAAAAAAAAATATGGGGTGTACCTACAAAAGTACCTATATCTCAGCTGCTTATTATCCGTTACAACCAAACTTGGTACAAAATAAATGCTACGACATGGCACCTTTAGTTAATGGTCTGATATGCAAGTAATCAAATTTGATTATTCATGAATATTAATGAAGACATTAGAAATTAGAGGGAAAAGCGTATAAAAATGTAAGGGTTGTGCTAACAAAATTAGCTATATCTCAGCTGCTAGTTGTTCTCTATTCTCTACTACCAATTTGGTACCATATAAATGCTAAGACATATCAGGTTTTATATAATTCACGTTTAGTAGTATAGATAATTAGCGATTGAGATCTTAGTGATCTTGTAAGTACAATTTCATTAATTTGACTTTGAATACTTTATTTTTAATATTTTCTTACGTTTTCATTAGCATACATGTATATTTAAATCAGATAACAAGCATATTAAATAATAGAGTAAAGAAAAAAATACATTAGCTTTGATTAGGTACCAAGATTTGAAGTTTATGATAAATGGTAGCTGAGATATAAGTAGTTTTGTCAGTACACCCTTATTATTTTTTTCCATTTTTACCACAGTTTTCTATCTTTTCTAATGATTTTATTAATATTCACGAATATTATGATAAGATAGTTTTATATATCATATCATTAGGTAAAAGGTTCGTATCTTAGCATGTGCTTGGTACAAAGTTTAGTTATCTAGGGAAATTAGCTGCTGAATGATAAGAAATGTTCTAGGTACACCCCCTACCGTTTTCTCCAGTTTTCTCTAATTTCTCATGTTTTCATGAATATTCATAGATACTAGAAAAAGATCATTTGCATATTAGCTCCTTGATAAAATAGGCTATGTCTTAGCATAATGTTGGTGCCAAGTTTAGTACTCTATGGCAATTACCAGCTGAGAAAATAGAAAATTTGTAGGTGCACACTTTTTTTGCAATTTTTGCTTTGTAATATTTTGATTAAAATGCATGCCTTTTTTGATAAGATAAATCGCCTACCTAATAATTGAAAAAACATAATTATCTAGACTTTGATAAGGTACTAGATTTTGAAGTTTGTGATGAATGGAATCTGAGATATGAGTAGTTTTGTAAATAAACCCTATTTTTTCTATGATTTTTTTCATTTCTAAGGTTTTCATTAATATTCATGAATATGATAATTAGATAATTTGCATATCTTATTATAATGTAGATGAGATTTACCTTATCATTTATTCGATACCAAGTTTGGTACTCTATGGCAATGGGCAACTAATAGTTTATGAATTATTTAGGCACACTCCTAATTTTTTTTATACAATTTTCTCTAATTTCGTATGTCTTCATGAATATTCATGAATATAACAATTAGATCATTTGCATATCAGACCAGTGGATGATAGTGCTATAACTAAGCATTGATTTGGTGCCAGTTTTAGTATTCTAGATTAATTAGCAAATAAGATATGAGTAATTTTGTAGGTATACCCCCTTATTTTTCTGCAATTTTCCACCATTTCAAAGTATTTCATTGATATTAATGAATATGCAAATTATGTGATTTGAATATCGGCCCATTTGGGTGAGAACGTTTTGTCTTAGCATTGATTTAATACCAAGTTTGGTAGTCTGTGATAGTTAGCAGCTGATATATGGGTAATTTTGTAGGTACATACTTGACTTTTTCTACGTGTTGTCTCTCATAAGAACTAATTTTTTCGTTAAATTCATGAATATACAACTGTTATACTTTGCATATCGGACCACTACTACATAGCATTAATTTGGTACCAGGTTTTGCATTCTAGAATGAGTTGCTGGTGAGCTATTAGTATTTTTTAAGGAATACCCCTTTCTTTAGGATTGCTTTTAAATTATTGACCGTTCCAAGGCGGTACTTCTTTTGTGGATCTTATATGCTTTTATTCTGTCTTGTGTTTGCTATGTCTTTGTGCGCGTCTGTTTATATGTGCTTTGTGGTCACCTGCTGGGAAAGGGCTTCTTGGCTCTCGTTTGTGGTGTCTGCTGTGAGTTTGTCACTTTCCCATTGGTATCCTGGGTCAGGTGTGGTACTTGATTGTATCGATTCTTGATCTTTGTACCCTTACTTACATTGTCATGGAACCATGCGTTTTAACATAATCAGTTTATTTTTTAGGAAAATATTTTTGCATTTGGGTGGTCCAATTGAACAATTTGACATCCATACGAAATTGTCCTTGGATTTCATGGTAGGTCTATCTACCCCCCCCCCCCCCCCCCCCCCGGTGCAAGCAAAAGGACTTGTCAAATTGAATTACCTATGGTATAAATAAAGGCATCGCTGAATGTTTTCATCATTTTCCCACAATTTTTAACCTTTTCATTAATATTCATGAACATACAAATTAAGCAAAAATATCATTTACATATCTGATTATGCGATGAAAGGCCTATATATAAGCTTTAGTTTGGTTTCGAGTTTAGTAGTCTAGGATAAGTAGGTGTTGAGATATGAATGGGTTTGTAGGTACAGTCCTATTCTTGAAAATCGCATTAGTGTTTGGCATGGAAACTGCATTTTCACATAGCCCAAACAGGTTTATTTTCTATGATAACTTGTTTCCACATTTAGGGGATCCAAATTAACAATTTTGCACCCATGACAAATTGCCCTGGGCGTCCAAGGTAGGTCCAAAAAGCTCCCAAACTAATTCTGTTTCTGTGGATAAATCATATGAAAAGCCTTGTATAGCAGTAACTGCTGTTGTTGAAAACATGCTTCCTGATGATATAAGCGCACCGCATATGGAGACATGTTCAGTTATGCGTATGCACGGATGCATGCGTATGCATATTTACAAACAGACATACGAATATGCGGACAGATCATTATACGAATAGTATATAATGAACCAAATGCGCTATCCCCTTCATATTTTTATCAAAACGAGAAAAGCACATTTAACGATGCTCAACTTTATTTTACTACAGGCTAATACATTTAGTTATGTTACGTTATATTTTACGCATATATTCGGTCAGAATCAGTAAACCCTGTATGGATGGTGTTCGCTCTAAGGCATTTAAGTATACTATGCACAATAAATTTAGCAATTGTTTTGTATGGGTGAGCCCATCCACATCAGATCTCGAGTTTCATTTGCTGTCATGAAGATACAAGCGCCGATCATCTGACAAGATTTTCCATTAAAAAAAATACAGAATTACAAAACGCAGCGGCCGTGTTAAAGTGACGTTTGATTTTAAGACTAGCGGGTAACGTGGGTATTTCTGATCATTGGGGGGAGCCGAAACCATTTTCGAACCATTGTTTGGTCACTGAAAACCAAAAAAGCATAGCAAATGTTGCAATTTTCTGAACTTTCTCAGAGAAATAAAGGACCAAGTTTTCACAATTTGACGTTTTAAGTAATGCTTTTACGTCATCGCCTTTAAAAGGTGTTTCTAGTCGGATTTTCTTGAACCGCAATTACAAGTAAAACTGTTTGATGCCTTCCAACACATTCAGACAAATACTGTTGAATGAAACATCTTCACTACTACAGTGCACGAGCCGAAAGATAAAATCTAACGTCACCGTTATCTCGCAAATGCGTCGCACCATTTTTCAGTAACTTAAGGTTTTCTCAACCATAAGATGAGTTACATTTTAAGCCTTTGGTATCTTTGTAAACTGATACTCTGTTGAATTGAAAGGCCATTAACATTAGGAGTTTAATCAAATGATGACTACGTTTTGACGTCATTGATGGCAGCTGATTTTTTTCAGCATGAAATCTCTATCACATCTGTCACATAACCAATAGTTTTTATAGGCGTATGATGCATGAGGATTATGACAGACCGCCAAACGAAAAATCACATGCTTATCATTTCAGCATTACTTACAACGGGTGTGATTTTTGCTTACTGGCCCCTTCTGCAATTCTTGCTCTCCCCAAATGCCTATTT
This sequence comes from Loripinus fragilis, assembly GCA_964019695.1. Classification (NCBI taxonomy): domain Eukaryota; kingdom Metazoa; phylum Mollusca; class Bivalvia; order Lucinida; family Lucinidae; genus Loripinus; species Loripinus fragilis. The sequence goes on from OZ026516.1 coordinate 69,277,571, forward strand.
AAAGGATGGCGTCTGAAATTTCGTGGTTTCATTTGTCTAAGATCCTGTTCTCGTCATTGCAATTAAAGTTGATCGGCACTGCACCAAGATGAGCACAAAAAAGATGCGAAACATTAGAAATTGCTAAACTTATTGTGCATAGTATATTTCTTATAGAAGTCATCACAAATATGCTTTATTATTCAAATAATTAAGCAAATACAGGAAGGCTGCTTTGAAACTCGTTTTCAGGTTTTTATTAGTTTCTTAAAGTGGCGTTACGTTATGTAACTAACGGTTAAGTTACGTTAGTCTTTCAACGTAGCTTGTAGCCAGAAACCTTATCTGAAATGGCCACGAGAGTTTTTATAGCACACAGCACTTCACTCGCTTTTAATACTCATTACATGGCGTTATTATGCAGGAGGGTTGACATCTCCAAGTATTGTCTTTTTGAAAACACGTCAAATATTGCGGATGTCCGCAAAGGGGTCGGTACCTTTAAAGCGGTACAACTTTTTGCATATAAATAGTAGGAATCAGCCGTTTATAAATTTGCAAAGCTGAGACAATTTTGAGTTTGATTATAAAAAAGATTAAATAGAATAATGAATATCCAGCCCAGGAATCAATGTGAAAAAGTTTTTTTTAACGATTTGAGAGGTTTGAATTACATAACGTGACGTCATTAACGTCAAAACGACATCAATTATTTTTCTAAAATTATGAGTCTCCTTAGAATTTATTTGACTTTCAAAAGATATTATCATTTGGGGTTTAAAAAGTATGAAAACGTGTCGATTGTATCTTTAAAAAGACTATCTGGCATTTTTCGGACATGCATGGTATAGAGTTATCTGCCCATTTTACACTATGACGCTACACTTTTTCGAGGTGTCAACAGGCGGATATTAAAAGCAGACATGGATAGCTAAATTATGAGACCACTTTTATCCTTTCTAACGATGGGTGTATTTTTTACCTAAAAAATCGAGTCCATACACCAGACTATATTGATTAAACTTGGCTTACAGTAAAATCTATGTAAAATGGACACTCTCAAACAGACCCCAACTGGTTTTCAAGACTAATTGTCGCTTAATGCAGGTCAAAAGTATTGCAGAATGCTCCAAGGGGAGCACTCTGCAGTAATTTTGACCTTCATTTAGCTTCCATTTGTCAAAAAGATATTTGTTTTGTCTATTTTGAGTGGCATTTTTACACAGGTTTTACTGTACTTCATTATCCCCACGCTATTTAGCTCACCAGAGCCGAAGGCTCAGGGTGAGCTTATAGGATAGGACTCGAGCCGGCGTCCGTCCGTCCGTCTGTCCACACTTTCAAACATGAATATATCTGAGACCAGCCGACTGATCAAAATCAAATTTCATCTGGAGCATCATTGAGGTGGGGGATTGGCTGCATAAGGTTTTGGGCCAGATCCGATAAGAACTTTGGTTTCAATGGCAACAGAAAGCTCCCATAGGGTTATTATAGGGAAACCTTGGTGACCACTCCAACTCCTTCATTTTTTATTGTTTTTTCTTTATGCCTGCAGGTAACGAGAAATGCTATTAAATCTTGGATGGGTTCGAAATTGAGCAGTATCCGACAAAGGACTTATGAGTTAGCTGCACTTAATCGTTTGGAAAAGCCCATAGACTTATAATGGGAGAAACGTTGTGACCAATCTAGTGCCTTCATTTTCCGATGGATCATCTTCATGCGTGCAGGTAACAAGGTCAAACATTAAAGCTTGGATGGGTTTGAATTTCGGCGAGATTCCATCACTGACGTCGGAGTTAGCTGCCCTTTAGCGTCTAAAATCAATGAATAATGTTGTGACCACTCTAGCGCCTTCTTCTTTAATTGGACCTTCTTCATTCTTGCAGGCAACAAGACACTCAGAAAATCTCGGATGGGTTCGAAATTTGGCAGGATCCGATCAGGGACTTATGAGTTACCTGCCCATGAGTGTCTTAGAAAATCCCCAAAGACTTATAATGGGAGACATGTTGTGACCTCTCCTGTGCTTTCAATTTTAAATGGATCTTCTTCATACTTGCAGATAAGAAGGGCAATTATAAAGGCTTCGATTTCTTGAATTTCGTCAAGATCCCATTACCTATTATGGAGTTAGCTGCCCTGAGCATCTTCAAATTGATTTATAATGCTGTGACAACTTTAGCGCCTTCATTTTTGATTGGATCTTCTTCATTCTTGCAGGTAACAAGGACAGCCATAAAATATCGTATGGGTTCAAAATTTGGCGAGATCAGACCTTGGACTGTGGAGTCGGAGTTAGCTGCCCCTGAGCCTCTGAAAAATCAATGAATAATATTGTGACCACTCTAGCGCTTTTATTTTTAATTGGATCTTCTTCATTCTTGCATAGGCAACAAGGACACCCATAAAATCTCGGATGAGTTCGAAATTTGGCAGGAACCTATCTGGGACTTATGAGTTACGGCATGTTGAGCGTCTGGAAAAATCCCCATAGACTTATAATGGGAGAAATGTTGTGACTACTCTAGTGCCTTCATTTTTGATGGGATCTTCTCCATTCTTGCAGGTAACAAGGACAATCATAAAAGCTTGGATGAGTTTTATTTAAAGTAGAACCAACCTTAGACTGTGGAGTTAAATTCCTTTGAGCATCATAAAACAGCTGCATAGACTTACAATGGGAGATATGTTGTGACAACTCTAGCACCTTCACTTTTGAAGTGATCTTCCTCCTTATTGCAGGTAAAAAGGACTTCCATAAAAGTTTGAATGTGTTTGATTTTAAGCCACACCCATCCACCAGCTACAGAGTAAGCTGCCTTTGAGCGTCTAAAATATAACTGTATAATGTTGTGACCACTCTAGCACCTTCATTTTTCATTTGATTTCCATCATCCTTGTAGGTTACCAGGACATACATAAAAGTATGGATGAGTTTGAATTTCGGTCAGATCCCGTCATTGACTACGGAGTTAGCTGCCCTTGAGCATCTGAAGACTACACTTTCACCAGGCCCCTGCAATTTATTCAGATTTTTTTTTATAATACTTGCAGATAACTATCTTATGTTTTTGAGTTGATTCCTGGTCACTGCTTTAAGTTCAGAGTTGTCTGCCTTTGAGCATCGTAATTTATGGTGTCTCCAAACATTATGCTCGCTCCCAGGTGAGCGGTCGTTGCCCATCGGGCTATTCGTTTAAAAAAGCGAAGGGGATATTGTAATCGCCTCCGTCCGTCCGTCCGTACGTTATATATCTCCTCCTAAACCATTGGGCGAAATTAAAACACATTTGGTGTGTGAGTTAATCACATGAAAGGGGCGTGCAAAGTCAAACTTTTTTGGTCCCGCCCCCTGTTGCCCTTGGGAGGAGTCAAAAGATCAATTATCATTCAATTTCAATAACAAGAACAATTTCAAAGAATTTTATACCAAACTTTGTGTGTGTTCACACAATTGAAAGATACAAAACATATCAGACGGGATTTTCATTATGTCGCCTGGGCCATGCCCCAGGGGTTGGGGGTGCCCAGAGGGTCAATTGTTTTCCAAACATGGTCATGTGGCATATCAAATCGACGGGGATGACAAGTAAAACAGAATGCAAGTAAATTTTTTATCCTAGGGTAAAACTGGTGACCTTGGGGTGAGGTCAAAAGGTCAAATATCATTAAATTTTGACTATCATGTCAATTCTAAGAATTTTATGCCAAACTTTGTGTGCGTTCTTACAAATAAAAGATAGAAATCATATTGAACAGAATTTTCATTTTGTTGCTGGGGTCATGCCCCAGGGGTGGGACTTGGGGGTGCCGGGAGGGTCAAAAACTTTAGCGTGGGGATTTGCGATGGCGCCCCATCGACTGCGCATTCTAATTTGTCTCGCTTTTTGATGTGCATTTTCTTTAATCAAACAAAAATTTATATAACAGAAGAGCAGAAAAATAATAACATAACAGTAAAGATTATTTTCAAAATATATTTATACCACCAATACCAAATTTAGCACGAAATATCTCATCATTGGTTTAAACAATATTTATTTAGATAAAGTGCATAATATACATAAATACAATGTTAAGATAGTAGGAACTGACAGTAAGCCGGTGGCTTAATTAGATCATCTCCTAGACATGTTATAAAATCTGCATTTATATGATGGTTTTGGACAAGTTTAAACACAAAAGTATAATAAAGAGAGAGAGAGAGAGAGAAAGAGAGAGAAAGAGAGAGAAAGACTCCTGTTTAGTGTTTAGCGGCAAAAGCATAGTGCTATAGAATGACTGGCTCCAGACGTAGACATATCAAAATGTTAACACTTTAGAGACTGGGATCAACCAAACCTACCAGACCTTATCAAAAACTCCTGTACCTTTAGGAAAAGGGATTCGTTAAATTCATCTGATTGATTTTCGCATCCAAACAAAAGGTCATTGCTAGTAAGATCATCAAGATTGTCTGGCAGATATCGGAGTCTATCGAGCGAGTAAAGCGGGCAAGTAAAAAAGAAATGATTACGACTTTCAAAGACACCGCACCGACAGAAGGGGCTAGGTACAATGTTTTTCCGGTGCAAGTCAGAGTTTAGGGAACTACACTCCATTCGGAGTCTTGCCTGTAGTATTTGACCTTTGCGTGTTTCAGCATTATAGAATTTTGGAGGAGATCTCAGGTTTTTATTGATTTTGTATTTGAACGAACCTACAGATGGTGCATTCTTTATGTCGTTTGGTAGGTCGTTCCAGACGCGAACTGTGGAGGGGAAGAAGGAATTGGAGAATAAGTTGGTGTGTACTCTGTAATTCTGAATATTTCCAGCATTCCGAAGGTTATATGTAGTTGTGTCTTGTATTAAGGGCGGTACAATGTCCGATAGATAGGTTGGGGCAATGCCATGAAGAATTTTGTAGAAGATAACAAGTTTGTGCTTATTGCGACGTTTTTGGAGGGACTCCCATCCAAGGTCAGCAAAAAGTTTTTCGATGCTGCAGAGTTTGGTGGCTCCAGTTATTACTCTAACAGCTTCTATATGGATCGATTCTAGTTGATTTTTCGATTCCGTGGAACAATTATCCCACACAGAGTTGCTGTATTCAATCAAAGGGCGAACATAAGAAATATACATTTTTTCCAAAGATCTTCTGCAAACCCTGAATTTAAGAGTTCGTGTAAGATTGAGTCTTGCCCATGCTTTATCAGAAATGCTATTGATATGTTCTGTCCAAGAACAGTTATTGGAGAGAATAAGACCCAAGTGTTTATGGTTTGTGGTTTCATTTATCATTGTATCGTGCATGAAGAGGGAAGGGTGAACAACTGGGTTCGATTTACGTGAGAAGATTACTGAAAGTGTTTTGCTTGCATTGAATGTCACAAGCCAAAAATTTGCCCAATCAGAAATTGTTTTTAGATCAGTATTGAGAATAATAGCCGCTTGATCTGGTAGATCGACTATAATGTACAAGCTAGTGTCATCAGCAAATAGACGGATGGATGCTCCTATACATTTGACGATATCATTAATAAAGATAAGAAATAGTAAAGGACCAAGAATTGAGCCTTGAGGGACACCTGCAAAAACTGCCATCCAATCAGAGAATATGCCATTTAAAACTACTCTTTGCCTCCAGTCTGAAAGATAGCTGCTAAACCACAGTAATATTTTTCTGAACAGCCTATACCCCGAAGCTTATGGAGCAAACCCTTGTGCCAGACTCTGTCGAAGGCCTTACTAATGTCACAGAAAACAGCTCGCGCCTCTTTACCATTGTCAACGGCTTCACAAAATTGGTGGTATGTGTGTAGCAGTTGATAAGTGGTTGAGTCTCCGTGTGCGAAGCCTGATTGCAACGGAGTTAAAATATGATTACTAATTACATAGTTATAAAGGTATTTATGGACACAGCGCTCCATTACTTTGGCAGATTGACTCAGGAGAGATATCGGTCTATAGTTACTTGGCAATGATTTATCATCCTTTTTGTAAATAGGAGTGACATTAGCTTCTTTCCAGGAAGAGGGAAAGTATCCTTGATCAAGTGAGCGATTGAAGATAATAGAATAAGGAAGTGCAAGAATATCGGCCCCCTCTCTCAAAAGTCTTGGACTAATAAGGTCAGGTCCACTTGCCTAGGTCACATTTAGGTGAAGAAGGACATCCTTAACATCTTGACATGATATTACTATGGAATCTAAGGTATGGTTTGATGGATCTATATGGGGTAGTTCTTCATTTGCAAGATCTACACTGATGTAGGTGGTATAAAATAGCTATGCCATGTCTGTCCACCTGTACGTAAGATAAACCACTCGCAAAAGCTCGTGGATTATCTCCACATACAGGCGGACAACCCATAATATAACTATTACGTAAACCGTTTTATACCACATTAACATGTATCACCTTTAACATGAAATGCCGCATAATGTGCAAGGCATACACTAACTCTTAAAGCGCAAATGGCAACAAAAGTTGTCTGCTTTTCTCGTCTGCTGAAATGTTTAAGAAGCCTCTATGACCAACAGTGTGGACCCAGATCAGACTGCTCCTAGCAGTCTGCTCGGGGTCCACGCTGTTGGCTTCTATACTTATTTCGTCAGTAATTATAGGCAGTTATTTGCAGCAGACGGCTTCAGCAGACGACATTTTCAGATGCATTTTTTCTAGGCGCTTTAAGGGCTAATGCGGGTGGTATAGGATAGTTGTACCATGGTTTGTCCACAGTACGTGATAATCCACTCGCTAATGCTAGCGGATTATCTACACGCGCAGGGGAGAAAACCATGGTATAACTATTACTTAATCCTAAAACAGTAAAACACCCTTTTACGAGTTTGCCATTAGCAAATCCTACCATGCAACTACCAGCTTAGCAAAAGCATAGTTCACGAAATAAAACTTGGTGATAAAGCTGTCATGTAAATATAAACAGTTTGCCATATAGTGACAGATATTTTAATATACTGATAGGCAGATTCAGCTGTTTAAAAGAGGAAAGCCAATGGACATGATACTTGTTTAGTGTATATTTCAGAATAGGTTTCCTTAATTTCAGTAAGATATGTTGCTGGTACAAATTAGAATTGTCTCATAGAGGCAATTATAATGTACACCTACAACATATGTCCATTTAAAAAATGAATGTTTTTCACCATAAAACAGGGTTTTCACAAACTACTCGACTACTTTTATGTTTGGTTTAAACATATTTATTTTCTAAAGTAGATACATACATAATATTATTGTATATTATACAATAATTACAAACATTATAGATAGGATTAGAACGAAAGCTAGAGCTTATTTAGTTCATCTCCTAAGACATAAATATATTGTACTACATACATGACATTTAATATTTCAAACATGAAGTGGTAGCAATATAGTAACGAGGATTTAAGATAAAGATGAGATACTATTTGGAAAACCAAAATATGTCATGAAGATAATAAATATAGAAGCTGGAAATGTAAGAGGCTCGGTGGAAGGGAATTGAGCTCCAGGATGCAGCTCAGTAATTTAAATTAAGTACATAAACATGTACTGTATGCCTCCAAGCTTCCAGTAACATATTTACACATTATATTACTGGAGGGGCACTTTCAGTGACGTATTTGTACTTGAACTAGAATCTGTTAGTTTGTTTCAGAAAGAGTTGTACCGCTTCAAATATGTCACTATTTGCCTGTAGGGAGAGAGTGCTATTACCGTAGAGCAGAGTATCCAGTGTTATCGCACAGAGACGTGAGACGGTTTGCATCAAAGTAATCCTTTGGTTATTGTAGCTTGGACAGTCGAGAAAGAAATGGTTTACTGTTTCAATAATGTTGCAACAACAGAGTGGAGAGTCAATTATGTTTTTCATGTATAAATCATAGTTTAAGACACTACAATTTGTTCTGAGGCGCGTGTGAAGGATTTGTTCTTCCTATTTCCAAAAAGGTAATGTTTAGGAACTATATATAGGTTTGTCACGGTTGAGAACATTGAATTTCTTAAATGCTACCACACAGTCTACATTTCTACGATCATCTGGTATGTTATTCAAATCACGAACTACTGATGGAAGAAAAGAGTTATAGTAAAGAGAAGTACGTGCATTGACTAGATGAATATTATTAGAATTGCGTAAATTATAGTTCGAGGAGCTGCCAATAGTTGCAGGAACAAGATCTGAAAGGTATTGAGTAGATAGGCCATTGATCATTTTGAAGAAGAGAATAAGCTTTTGATTCTTTCGTCGTGTTTCGAGGGTTTCCCAGCCTGTTTCCTCATATAAAGAATTAATTGAAACTAATTTTGTCGTGCCAATAACTATTCTTGCTGCTTCAATTTGGATTTTTTCAATATCCTGTTTTCTTGCCGAGTGCAATTATCCCAAACAACATCTCCGTATTCGAGTATTGGCCAGATAAAAGAAAAATAAATTGTTTCTGATGATTTACGATCCAATAAGAATTTGAATTTACGCATAATGTTAATTCGTAACCAAGCATTTTTCTTAATATATTCGATTTGTTCGTGTCATGTACAGTCTTTTGATATATGTAAACCCAGATGTTTGTATGAGGTGACGTTAGTTAATTGCTGATTATGCATGAAGATAGGTGGATGGATAGGAACATTAACCTTTCGAGATATTAGAAGAGATTCACTTTTAGCATGGTTAAATGTCACAAGCCACAGCTTGGCCCATTTCGCTATTGTCTCAAGGTCTATGTTTAGTAGTTGTGCTGTGACATCTGGATGTTCCACAATAGAATATAAACTTGTATCATCAGCGAAAAGCCGAATTTGTGCATGTATCTCATTCACGATATCATTAATAAAGAGTAAGAATAAAAATGGTCCTAATATAGAACCTTGAGGGACACCTGCTTTAATGAGAGTCCATAAGGACTCAACCCCAGGTAGCACAACTCTCTGTCTACGTTTGAAGAGATAGTTGGCAAACCAATCCAAAAGATTTCCAGAGATACCCGCTGCCCTTAGTTTATGTATATGACCTGCATGCCAAACACGATCAAAGGCCTTACTAATATCACAAAAGATAACTCGGACCTCTTTGCCTGTTTATGTTTCAGTGTAATGAGCATGTAGAAATGAACACGTTTTTGTGTAGTTTGGCATGCACCTGGATGGCAATAATAGCCATTTTTATATAATTGACAGCTTATCTTTAGATGTTTCATTGGAATGAAATGCTAACTTGGTGGTTGCCTGGTTGTAACATGATACATGTGTAGTGTATATTTAAGTGCTGATTTTATGACAAGGAATCTTCCAGTTGAAGACCTGCACTAATCCGTATATACAGTGAGCCACTTTAGTTACGCACCACTTATAAAATGTAAAAATACTCGAAAAAGAAATGTGATATTTTTATTCTGAGACTATCAACATAAAGACCATCTATATTTGCATTAGCCATTGAAGTTTCATTGTAATCAGATTAGAAACGAAGGAGAAAATGGATTTTTAAGCGCACTACCCTCAAAACACCATTTCACATTGCATTATCTCGAATGAAACTCAGATCACATTGCACTTTTTTCAGGGTCAAATTTCTGCTATGCCAGATATAAGAGCCGATTTATTCTTAGCAATATCTAAGACTAGTATGTGATTGTTAACTTCATAGTTTCTTTTAATATTTTAGTATTTTGGTTCCCAGCTGACAAAGGTTTGAAAAAAGTTGGTTTTAGTATTTTTTTAAGTTAGTTAAAATTTCGTATGATTCTGAGTAAACTAGTTATCGAAATACTTCTTTTATGATTTCATTTTTAACAGCCATGTATCCGCCGTTTATTTTCGTGAAAAAATTAATGGATTTATTGGCGTCATGGTGTTGACGTTAGTGATGACGTCACTACTACCAAGGCTGTAAGACGTATCAATGATAAGATGTTTTCGTGCTTTGATACTTTTATGTCAACAAGTGACTCATTACAAAATAATCTGCGAAGAAAACCTAGTTTGATTATTGTAACTGACGTTAATATGACGTTATAACGAGCATTTCTTCAAAAAGTAACGGTGTTACTAAATTAAACGACCAAAAAAAGGGGTTTTACTTGAATAAATAAATTGTTGTCGGTGTTTTTCTGTCACAACGAACACCATGGATAATGCCTAGCAAAAAACAAAAATAGAAAAAATAGACGTTCCGCTTGCACGTGCATTTTTCAAAATTTGTCAAAATTGCCTTTGAGTAGCAGAATGATCCGCATGAGTGATTCCAAAATTTTTTTTCGATGTTATCAAACAGATAAAATGTCAATAAATAAATTATCATAGAGAATGTTCGATTCCAGTATTTTTGTCAAAAAATGTTGGGCCTGAAAAAATGGTGCGTAACTAAAGCGGCTCACTGTACTCTTATCAGCGGGGTGATCCGACTTTATTTATGCTATCAACAGTTTTTTTTAGATTTTATGAAAGGAAAAAAAACTGATTGAAATAATCATATGCATGTACATTTGTATACGTATAGGCATGGAATGGTGTTAACTGGTGAGGGAAAAAGCAATTTTAATTTACTGGCTGGACACTACCTTCAAAAGTCTATACACTGTTGAGGTTTGGCTTTTAATTCTAACGGGTTTCCCATGCAAGGGGTAATATGTTGAAATTTCTTAAAGTATACTTGAGGAATAAAGGTGCGCAACAGATGAAAAAATATTTTTTTGCGTAGTTATATGATGTTTTAATTAAGTTTCTTTTAGAATGTGCTTACTGACTATTAACGACATGTGATGAAATGCGAAAACGTCACTTTAAGGATATAATTAACGCCACAAAATGAAAACATTTAAAAACGTAAAATGTGACATGGACGTCAGAACGAAGATCATGAAACCCAATCATGGCGTCGACTCCACAATGTGCAGACAAAGAAATTATCGCATCATGCTTAAATGTCAGTCAAATATTGCTTCAAAACCAGCCCCTGGAATGCATGGAATTACAACGACAAAGAATAAGCATTGAACGTCACTTAAAGACGTCGAGTTGATGTCGTAGGTGCATTACAGCATCTATCGAACCTAAAGATAACAGGACATGCATTGCCCGCAAAAGTTACCTTACCATGCTTACAGAACCTGTAAAATTATGTTAGCCGGACGTTACATTGACGTTAGTCATACTGAACACAGCATAAATTTGCAAATGAAAACAACCTGTTATGTGCGGCAAGTAAGCATTGAACTTGCTAACTGTAACCGAAACTTTGCCACTTAGCCATTCTCTCATCAGAAAAAATGAGTAAACATGATGGTGCCTTTAAAGTGCAGAATAATGCATTTTGACGTCATAAAACACATTTTATTGACGTCTAACATTCTGAAGTCATTATTATTGCAGTAAATGTGTTTTATTGAATTAAACTCAAGAGGAATAGGATTTTACCGCATTTTACGCGATATTTGAAAGGTGAGGTGATTATGAAAAAAAACGCTGTTATCTGTCAAGCCCAATATTATTGAGGAAATTACTAAAATTGACGCAAATACTCAGATTAAAGCTAGATCCACTTCCCCGGTTGAATCGCAACAGGAGCAAGGTGTTCAATGCATCAGCATTGACGGTAGCTGTAAGAAAAATGGAACAGTAAATGCAGTTGCGGGTTTTGGCATTTTCTGGGGAGATAACCACCCAAATAACATAAGCGAAGACATTCCTGATACCGATGCGCAGACAAATCAGACGGCGGAATTAACTGCAGCAGTGAGGGCCGTTCAACAAGTTATAGAGCAGGGGCTAGAGCGAGTTTGTATACAGACTGATAGTGCTTATGTTCACAAAGGTATTACATGCTGGATAAACAACTGGATGGCAAATGGTTGGAAAAAGGCACAGAGAGCTGAGGTAAAACACAGGGTATTGTTGGAAAGTCTGTACGATCAATGCAAAAAAGTAAATGTGATATGGAGACACGTGAAAGTTCACGCCGGTGACCCTGGTAATGAAGCAGCAGATATTTTGTCTAAGATGGCGACAGACAGACAAAAGGAAACTACGACCAGAAATGTTAAAAAACAGCGGGAAAAACGTCGACATCGCGAAATACGTCAGCAGAAAAGGGCGCGACATCGTTGACAATCAAGAACCAGACGGAAGAACAACGGGGGCACACGGAAAGTGAGCCGCAAGATGTTTTGACAGAGGCAAATTATGCAGAAATACCTAAAAAGTCAGCAAAAAACGAAATGGGTCGTCTGCTTCAGCGTTCACACAAACTTATCCAAGCAAATTGGAGTTTCACCAAGAAGATTTACTAAAAGCGTTCAAGTCAATGGAAACTCAGGTCCTCAAAGTTGTAGAACAATCGTACGCAGATCAAATCGACAACGCTAAAACGTGTTTAGAAAAAGAAAATATTTGGCTAAAGACAAGATTAAAGATTTAGAGGAATTGCTGAAAACAGAGAAGAAAGAAAAGGAAAGGTTACAGCGGGAAGTAAAACAGCAAGTGAGAAACGATGGATCTGATGACCAGAGGCTGAAGGAATTAGAAGAGTGTGACAGAAAGAGACGAGCATCAGAGGTGGAAGTACACAGCCTAAAGTGGGAAAGAGGAATGAACTTGTCTGAAATAAAGTCACAGCAAGAAAAATGTGCATCCATCAGAAAAATGTTGGAATCAGTTAGAAAGGACCTACAATATACAAGTGAGAGACTTGAGATGTCACAGAAAGAATCAGTGAAACTTGAAGAAAAAAATGCACAGCTACAGGAAAAGGAAGAAAAACAGCACGATGAGATAAAGGAAATGAAGAGACAGATTAGGATACGAGATGATATCATTCAGAAAGAAGACAAAGACATGGGGTTTACTGAGGTTTTACAAAAAAAATAGTAGAAAGAATATTAACTTAAACGCGTCATCACCATCCCAAAAAACAACAGAAAGTAGCCATAGTGAGTCACAAGTGTTTGCAGAATCAAATGACATAGGACAGAACCAGCAAAGCAAGGAATTGCAGGAAGTCATTACGGTAGATGACGAGGACGGAAGCAAAATATGCCAGAACAAGATAGAAGAAAATGCATGCACACATGAGGAGGAGAATACACAAGTTCAAATGAACGCAGATGTTTTGTTGATTGGAACTTCTATCATTAAAGACATAGATACACAGAGAATGAGCAACGAAACGATCGTCAAAAAGCACGTTTTTAAACAAAAAAACAATAGAGTGAGCGCTCAAGTTTATTTCAAACCTTGAAGGCAATATAAAAATGCTTCTGTTACAAAAAGGATCCAACGATTTGGAACAAGACTCATCAACCAGCGTATATCATGGCATTTAGAAGGTCATAAAATTTATCACTACCAAATTTCCTGGTTCAAATGTATTGGTGTCTGGTTTGCTTCCGAGATAGAAAATTAATCCATGGGAAGGAATGGTCTTCAAGAACAAAAAATCTGAGGTAATGATCGTTTGCCAGGCATTACATTCTGCGCACAAGATAACTTTAACCGACACATGTTTTACGATGGAACGCATCTAAATCATCAAGGGACAGCACAGCTTGCTAGCAATTACAAGTACTGGATGGACAAAGCAATGCGGCCTACGAAGATGAACGGAGGCAGCACGCACTGGAGGCATCAGGAGAGCGGTAATTCCAAGCTATATCCGCATAATCGAACAAACTTCAAGAGGGTGGAACGACAGCGAGACTCCTATGCAAATGGTGTCCGTGGACAACAGTTAAACTTTCCTAGATCAACACCAGATGAGAAACAGATGGGGAGTGGTTCCGATAATAAACTGTTTTCATTGGTGAAGCTTCTGAAGGAGATTATGAACTCAAATTAAGTGAAGACAGAATATGAGCCAGTGCATGGCATTTCCAACAATGTGGTATGTGCGACCAGCAAGGCCTCAGATCAGCCTGTGCATATGCGCAGTCTGATTGGAGCCTTTGCTGATCGCTTGAGCATTCTATGATTGTAAGGCTACTGACTGAGCACCATTTGGGATTTCTGAGATTGGAGGGAGGCTGCGCGGGTTTGTCTAGGTCTACACTTGTCAAAATGCCACATTTTTTGAAATCACATGCCACGGCTCACATGATTGTTTGATTCCTTCTCTTTCTTTTCCTGCTTTATTTCCCCCTCTTTACTGTCTGTCTGTCTGTCTATCAGGTTTTTTTCCCATCCATCCATCTGTCTGTCTTTTTAATCTGTTTGTCTGACTAACTGGCTGTCTGTCTACCTGCCTGTCTGCCTATCGGTCTGTCTATCTGTTTTCAACTGTCTGTGTCTATCTGTCTGTCTGTATGTCTGTCTATCTGTTTGTTTATCTGTTTTATCTGTCCATTTGCCCATCCGCTTGCCTGTATGTCTGTTTGTCTGTCTGTCTGTCTGTGTCTATATGTCTCTTTGTCTGTCTGTCCGCCTGCCAGTAGGTCTGTCCGTCTGTCTATCTGTGTCTTATTTGTCTGTCTGTCTGCCTACCTGCTTCCCTGTCTATTTTGTCGATCCGCCCATCTGCTTACCTGCCTATATGTCAGTTTGTCTGTATGTCTGTCTCTCTTTCAGTCTGCTTTTGTCCATCCATCCATCTGTCTGTCTATCTTTGTGTCTGTCTGTGTCTTTTCTGCCCGTCTGTCTGTTTTTCTATCTACCTGCCTGTCTGTCTGTCGGCCTGCTTGTCTGTCTATTTTTTGCATGTCTGTCTGTCTGTCTGTTTGTCTGTATGTCTGGGTTTATCTGTATGTCTGTCTATCTTTTATATATTTCAAAGCAATTAATCTCGCTTTAACGTTTTAATAATAACAGAGATATACAATTTGAAAGTTATATATTGTAGCAAGCATATGGTCTTGTAATCAGTTAAATAGTTATACTCATCTTCACTTTTTACAGAACACAAAAAGTCACGACTTCTCTCATAATATGTCATAGACGCAAATATGCAGTTTTCTAGTATTCAGAATAGTAAGTCAGGTTATCAGATACGTTTGCGCGTTGGCCACCGGAATTTAAATGATATAATATCCAAACTGTTTGGTAACAAATTAGAGATGCAAGAAGGTAATGATAAGGGCAAACAATTTGATTTGTTCGGGGTCAGCGAAACTCATTTATTGCCGAAAAATGGAAAGCAACTTGACTTGTATCAAGATTTTCATCCGTATATAAAACATGGTAAACGCCGTAACTACTGCAGCGGGGGGATTTCAATTTATATTAAGAACAATATAGTAAATGGTACTTCTGTTATACATGGTGAGTCATCAGATTGTATGTGGGTATGCTTAAAAAAGTCAGTTTTTCAATTAGAGGAAGACATTTATGTTTGTTTCATATATGTACCTCCTGTAAATTCTACATTTACAAATTCTCAAGATAACAACTCATTTGAGTTGCTTGAAAATGATGTTTGCAAATTCAAATCTAAAGGAAGGGTTGTATTAATGGGAGATTTTAACAGTCGGACCAGCACATCGCCAGATTTTAATGTCACCGATGATGATAAATATACCCCGGTGCCAGAGCAGTATAATAGCGATGAGCACGAATCACTTTATAACAGTGAAAATGAAGACATATGTTCTGTAAATGAATATGGTAAAAAATTGCTAGAATTGTGCATTGAAACTGAACTCAGAATTTTGAATGGTAGAATGTTAGGTGACTTGGAGGGTAAACTTACATGTCATAAATGGAATGGTTCCTCAACGGTGGATCATGGGATAGTGCAAAACAGCTTGTTTAGAGAGATTGATTTTTTCAAAGTTTAAGATTTGATGGGTCACTTATCTGATCATTGTCTTATTTCATTAGGACTGAAGTGTAATTTTAAAGCCACAGCAAGTTGTAATTCGAACATGTATAAACTAGAGAAAAAATTCAAATGGGACACTCAATCTGAATTGATTTATAAATCAACTTTAGTTTCAAGCAGTGTAGGCAAAAATATAAAGGATATTTTGAATTCAGGATCTGATATGACTGTTGAAGACATTACCAACAACGTAAATGACATATTACTTAATTCTGCAAAACAAGCATTGCAACAAAAGAAACACATGAAAAGGTCAGCCAAAAAGAAAAGGAAATAGTTTGATAGAGATTGTTTCTCTCTAAGAAAAGAAGTTATAAAACTTAGTAGCCAATTATGTAGAGCAAATGCGACTCATGAAACACGAATTTTATTTTTTCAAAAGAAAAAAGGAACTTATGCGTTAAATCAAGACTGGACTTTCGTATCACTAATGATGAAATCAAAAAGGCAATTAGCAGTCTGAAATGTGGAAAGGCAACGGGGTTGGTCAAAATAAGCTCTGAAATGATAAAAGCTTCGGTAAAACTTTTACTATCTGTTTATGAGAAATTATTTAATTCAATATTAAGAAGTGGTATTTATCCAACATCCTGGCATGACAGTTATATTTGTCCAATTTATAAATCTGGCTCTCGAAGCGACCCATCTAACTATAGAAGCATAGCCATAACCAATATTTTAGGTAAAGTGTTCAGTATCATTTTAAACAACAGACTAGAAAAGTTCATAACTTCTAATAACCTAATAGATGATACACAAATTGGCTTTAAAAAAGAATTGTAGAAGGTCTGATCACATGTTTATACTACAGACACTTATAGACAAATATGTAAAGAAGCTAAAATCACCTCTTTATGTTTGTTTTGTGGATTTTAGAAAAGCTTATGACAGTGTGTGGCGTCAGGCTTTAATGTTTAAACTTCTTTCACAAAATGTATCTGGTATGTTTTTCAGAATTGTGAAGGGAATGTATATAAACAACAATATCTGTGTTAAAATTAGTAATTGCGAAAGAACGATCTTTTTTAAGAGTAATGTTGGAGTGCTCCAAGGAGATAATATTAGCCCTCAATTTTTTAACCTTTATATTTCAGACTTAAAAGCGTTTCTTGGGGTAGACGATGACACACCAAAACTAGTCAGCACTCCTATTAATTGCTTGATGTACGCAGATGACTTAGTTTTAATGTCTAGGTCTGAATCAGGACTACAAATTCTTTTGAATAGGTTAGGTGAATACTGTAGAAAATGGCGAATGGAAGTAAACATCTGAAAAAGCAAAGCCATGAAATTTAGTGGAAACGGGCACAAATGTAAGTCAGTGTTTCTATATAATGAGAAACCTCTTGAAAATGTAAGTATTTAGGAATTGAAGTCATGGAGTAGTGCAATTGCAAATATTTCAAATCGGGGAAAGAAGGCGCTGTTTTTACTAAAAGGCTATATATGTTCAGGAAATATAAAGCCAGGGTTAGGATTAAAACTGTTCTATCAGATATTAAGGCCTATTTTATGTTATGGCTCAGAGATTTGGAGCGCTTTTGATGGAAATAAAAAGATTTTGAACAATATTGATGTAATCCCAAAGTTCCTAGACTCTCTAGATATTGAAAATGTGCATGTTAAAGTTTGTAAGTTTCTTATGGGTGTTAATAAAAGGGTGGTAAATTTAGCTGTAAAGGGGGAACTTGGGCGTTTTCCAGTTGGAATTTTATGTATGCTACAGGCTTTAAAATACTGGTATCACATTCAATCAGCGAGTAACATTTTACTTCAAGGGGCCCTAGCGGTATCCCAAAACCTTCATGAAAAATTGATATTTACTTGGTTTTCTTTCTTTTCAAGTTTATGCAAATTGGTTAATGTAAAACCGTCTGATGTAACCTTGGAAACTTTTGTTTTACTAAAGGAGAAATTATGTGATTATTTTATTAGATATTGGTCAGAACGTATAAAAGCGTTCAGTAAAATGGACACTTATTGTTTGCTTAAGCAGAGCTTTGGGTTAGATACTACATTAGTGATGTGAAAAAAAGAGCGCACAGAATAATTCTTTCTAAAATAAGAATAAGCAACCATAGGTTTGCAATTGAAACAGGTAGGTTTTCAAAGATCCCACGAAATGAAAGAATTTGCTTGCATTGTAAGACTGACAACGTTTGAGAAATAGATGATGAGCAACATTTGCTATTACGATGCTCTAGATTTAGCGAAATAAGAATAGCTCTTTTTGACCACGTAAGGAAATCCTGTCCAAGGATTGACACATTAAATGATGAAAATAAGTTTATCTACCTTTTGAATTCCAGTGGTTCGACAATTAAAGAAGTAGCAAAATTTCTGCATTCAGCATATAAAGCCCGTTCTGCATAGGAGAATAAATATTTTCTTTTTTCAGATACTTCTCTTGTTTAATATTATGCTAAATGATATATCATTCTTTGTATTTATGTTGAACATGTTTATGAAAGTATTTTGTGAATGTCTCATATGAAATGAGATGAAACAATAAAATAATTGTATTGTATTGTATTGACGTTATTTACGTAAGGCGTTTCAGTGAAATCATAACGTAAGGCTGCAAGCTGATCATTTCCTGGATCACCAAATTTATTTTAAATGTTTTGTAAACAACAAACCGGTTTTTGATAGAAAATTGGCTTTTATTGACCATGTTGTACATTTTTCTACTGGGGGCCAGAATGATTACACGCATGTCAGCCAGCATACGTAATCTACTTAGCGGCTTAACGTACTGTAATGTGACAGATACATGCTGCTTTTATGAAATAACATCATCTACACAACCGACTTGCATTACATTTTATGTTTACAATGAATGGAAGTGATTGTTGGGTTTCTTTCTTCCTTGAGTATATAATGTGTTTATTAAAATAACCTTAGAAAACAGTGGATGCAATAATGAAATGTCGCCTTATGCGACATTTCACCTGAGTCTTCACTATTTGCCTTTCTGTTTGCCAAACTGCTTCTGTTTTGGTATACATGGTCACTAGGAAATTGCACGTAGACCGAAAATCCAGAACAGGTACTGTCGTGCCAACCAAGAGTGACAGTGACGTCATATTTTGTTTAAAATTTATTAGGGACTTATTATCGATAGATCACTTGTGTATTAATCCTATCTGCAGGATAGGATTAATACACAAGTGATCTATCGATTTGCGTTAGCTCAAGCATTTTCAAGTGGCGTGTACAAGTAAATGTTTTACTGAACGATTGCAAACAAAACATTACGTCACTGTCACTCTTGGTTGGCACGACAGTAATAGAATCCACTTAGCTTGCCAAAATTTATTACTGACACAACTTGATGACAGCCCTATCTAATACAAGGTTCAGATTGGCGCGACATTTATTTTGACATTCTACAAGCATCGGTCGAACAAATGCAAGCGCCAAAATTAAAAGTCAAATTACAGAAGCGTTCCGTTTTAGTCTGGTACATATGTACCAGACTAGTCGGTTTTCGCCATACAAGCTTAACGTATATCTATATTTGCGCAGCCAAAATACTGGTGACACATATCGCCCCACCCGACAAAGCCGCACCGGTCTCTCCCTCAGTTACGCACATGCAGCCCTGTAGGCTTGTCAACCGCGGCAATTTGTTCGGAATAAGTGTCAAAACTACGGTAAATGAATGTCTTATTAAAATATAAGACATATGTTCGGTCAACCAATATATCAGTTTACGCATCACTGTGGCAGGGGCTGTTACATTTCAAAGTGAACGGGAGATTTGCATAGGTGAAATTACATACGCGAGCGTTTGCTGACGCTGAAAAGAAAACATGTCGTATGTGAATCGTAAGTACTAATTATTTTTTAAGATTAATATTTTATGTGAATTGTGTCAATTATTATTCTATAATTCTATTATTGATAATTGTTTTTTGAAATCAGCTTAAGGCATGGTAATCTCTGTTAGTTTTCATTGATTATCAAATAGAAAACCGTTGGTGACAGCAGGCCTTAAACGCTAAACGTATCAAGAACTTGAAAACAAATATAGACACACACTAATTGCTTGCGAGCTAATGGGATTTTGGTATTATTCGCAAATGCGAGCAGTGATAGCTCTTGCGAGCCTGCGCATCCGTGCAAACAAAGCAGGGATGTAGATGAAAAAAATCAGTCCAAAATTCAGGCATTCAGCTCCACTTGATAGCTTTGCATATGCGAATTGTCACGATAGTACCATAATATCACGAACTGGCTCACATTTTTTTGCAGGATTAGATAAACAAAAAATTGCAGCGTAAAATTGTCATTATTTTCTTACCCATAATTTTTAGCATATGTTTTGGGTGCTCAAAAGAACCGTCTCATTGAGACGGTTCTTTTGAGTACCCACAACATATGTTTTGTTTTAGAGATAAGAAAATTATTTTCATGTAGCGCACTCTTAACTTTTAAGGCCTGAATTAAATCTTTAAAAATGCATTGACACGACAGATTAGGCATAGAACAGCCATGTCGACAACGCAAACTTCTCGAAGAACCAGCTTCCTACTTTAAGTTCTGTTTTTCTAAAATGGACTATACCAGATAGTGATCTGAACTTATCCACCTTACGAATCAATAAATTATATGCTGAATAGAGAAAACAAATAATTCCTGAGCAGCAGGCTGATCTAGGGGCCATTTAGTTTGTACATCATGCTGTTTCTGTCTAACTTTTTGTCTTAAACTCAAAGAGTAAAAGTCACATGGGGTATATGAATATCTGGGTAGGGGAGAAGGGGCGAGGGCTCTGGATTTCTTTTGATAAGTAATTTTAGCTCATCATTCTTTTTCTCTACCCCAACCCATCAACTATTTCTTTGAAAAACATATAAAAAAAACTTTTATGAGATTTTCTTAATACATTTTTTTTTTAAAAAAAATCTTCATTTTCTTTTTTATCGATTTGTTCGTTTCGATTTTCTCTTACGTGTATCAGTAAAATATGGCCATTTTTTTCTTATAAGGTAATACAATAGGAGTCTAATAAATAGTGTAATTTAACACCAAATAAGCCCCCCCCCCCCTCTTGATGTGAACTTAGATTTACTAAGCTACAGTAAACCCCGAGTCCAGCAATTCTCCAGTGACAGATAAAAACGTTTCTATCAGTTATTGTTGTAGTTATTTCGATAACGTTTGTGAAATATTTCTCCACATTTGGAGGGTAGATGCTGCATGATTTCTGCTGGACGATTCACATGATATATCTCTGGCCTTTTGCCTTATTGGGTTCTTAAAGAAGGTTTTGCAAAAGGATATTAACATTTCAAATGTCCTATGTCATATTTAAGGTAAATATGTCCTACACAATGGCGTACCCAGAACGCTGAAAAAGCTACACACATAAAAGAGACTACTGTATCGAGCATTGATTCTCTACAATTATGTCCCTTTTCGAATTGGAACGTCTCTTAAAGGAAAGAATTTGCTCCCAGAGAGAGCGAATTCTTTCTTTTAAGAGCATTTCTTTGTGATATGGGAAATTACTTTTACCACATTAGGTGAGCTCCCTTGAGTGTTACTATTTTTATTATGCACGTTCGTATACTGCGTAATGGGAGCTACGTCAATGCTACATTGTAACAGTTCGTAATAGACATTTTTCAGTTACTGCGGACCTTAGGATTTGTAAGATGTAGCACACCTTAGACTTACGTTATTTAAGAGGGGCGATCTCAGCAGTGTAATTCAGAAACTTTTGACAACTTCATTAGTTGTAACTTGTGACTCGATTAATTTCCTGTTAGGAAATCATACGAAGTACTTTATAAAGTCATCTTCAGCAAACTAATATTTTCTTTTAAAGTGCTGATGTATTGTAGTTGTGAAAATGTTGCATGCGTTTTATGTCTGCTGATTACATTTAAATGGACTCTGGTCTACGTTTATGATGGAAGCAAACATAATGAATCCAGAACAGACTGCAACTCATGCAACGGTTTGACTCTGTTAGAGAGAAAACTTTCAACCTCCTTCTCTGCATTAGAAACCAAAATTATATTCAATCTATTGAGTCTAACTGCAGATCTATAATCCAGGGGCTATGAGCTCGCTCCTGACCTGGCCCCATACTTTTGGGGAATTTGATCATGAAATAATTTCGCAATAAGTAAGTCAGATTGTAACTATTTTTTTACCTTTTTTTAGTATGCAGGCAGAGGTGCAATAGATATTGAAATATATCAAGTGAAATTTTAGTTTGTAGGCCTGGGTCCAACCCTGAGGGTGGACTTAGGGGTGGGTCGTTGACCAAAAATCAACTTTTCACAATATGGTATATGCAGCAACATGGTAGCAAATAGTTTGCCAGAAGGCACAACCTCTACCCTTGCATTTAGCTACATTAAATCAAGGCCTCGTTACAGCATATCCTAGGGAATTTTAATTGATCGGAACTGAAGTCTGCTGGTTACAGAAAGGTTGCTTACAGTTTCTACTGTAGGTATGTGCATGAAGTACTGTTAAACCGCTTAGACAAGCTTGTCATAAAAATCTGTGGTGCCACCCAAACCCACTTCAGCAAATTAATAACATGAGGTAAAAAGCTATTACACTTATTGTCTTTTCGTATTTTACTCCTTCTGAATTTCTAAGGGTGGTCAACTAAGCATGTATTGAATTAAACAGTTTTAGCATTTTCGAAGGTGGGAAATAATGATTAATAATAATTATAATAGATTGGTGAACACCTTCAGTATGTTGAAGATAAGGAGCTTGATATGATAGGATGCAGCTTAATCACATACTTGAGTTAGCCGGTCTGCCTGTCCCTCCTGTATTCATTTATGATATTTGATGCATTTTAATTTTATGAGCACTACCATGAACAGTCAATATCATATAAAGTTCACCAAATCGACACAACAATGATCTATATGCATGCTGGGTAATTTTGCATGTATTTTCATTGTCTGCTGTTTCTTTTATATTTCCTTTTATTCAAATTAATGCATTTAAAAAAATCCTTGGGGGATACCATAACAGTGCCAAACAGTTTGGATTTGGATCAAGCCCAATACTTTGTCAGGCCTTATCTTGTTCCAAAATGTGGCTGATCAATAGATGACAACAGTCGCCATTAGCGGAAAAATAGTTAAAAGTATATTGACACTAGACTTACTAGAATCAACTGAGTTAGACTATATTGACTTTTATTGTATTTACAGGGTCAGATCTAGGATTTCTGAAAAGGGGATTCATATGTATAAAGGTGCTGGGTTCTCTTTTCTGCTTTTATCTCATTTTTCTTAAATATCCCATGAAAATGAAATAAATTGGTTTCACTGAGAGCAAATTATTTCATTTTCACAGGATGTTTAAAAACTGGGGGGGGGGGGTTCGAGCGAAACCCCTGGACCCCATCTGGATCTGCCGCTGATTTAACTTAACATTAGCAATCTTCCAGTATGCGTCATGGTCTCTTAGACTCTGAACATAGGAAACAAGATTTTTGTCTGAATGTCTGGCGGAAGCTTTTTGCAAACTCAGGGGCATACTTAAGTGTACGAAAATACACATGAATGAGCCTACAACTTGACGATGCAAGTATAGGGTTTTAGCCATTCAATTTGATTTTTGGAAGAAAAATCTAGTTTATTGTGTTTATGCTGCGTGTCTTCATAACTCATTTTAGCCCTGTGAAATTCTTTTAAACCATTTTCCACAAAAGGGCCAAACCCCTGGCTTCATAAAAGGGGACTATTCAGAGTGCGAACTCTATAAAATGCCCTTGGAACGCACCTGATCCTTATATCTCAAGCATCAGCTTTCTACTGCGAGTGAGCTCTCTCCCAATTAGTATAATGTACCAGTCGGTTTATCCACGCACCCTATCCTCTGACATGACAGGGATATAGCCGGGCAAATGAACCATTATTTGTACTTTTTGCGTTGTCCCCTTAGTGTGGATAAATGTGGGGCAATTGATATACAAAGGCAAATATGGCAGTATAAAGTATAATATGACAGACGGTGGAGAAAACTGCCAAGTCAAAGTCCCCGCTGTTCTCTTGTTAGAAATGACTAGTGCATATATTCAAGTCCTCTTACGGGTCAAGGGGAAACCCAAATTCCCTAGTAGTTTGGTACATGAATCATCCTATCAAGATTTGAACGTTTATGCTTGAATTCCATGTCCCTCCATATCTCCTTTATATTCGAAGGATTTTCAATTACTGTGGTCCAGCTATATTGGCTTGCACAAGTTGCGAACAACTTATGCACTCCACTGTCCATTAACCTGAGCTTGGTGAAATATTGACTGCAAAAATAATCATATTGGACGCAGAAACATCGAATTTACCTACTTGCAAGTTACAACCAGTGAATGCATACATGTATGGACCAAGAAATACTTAAAAAAAGATATTCGGCTGCATTTGAATTGTGAAATATATTTTTGGTACATGTTTTTTACACTTGAAAACTGGTGAAATGCCATCATGCAGCATTTCATTATGGTATGCACTGTTTGTTAAGGTACAAAAAGATCTCAGGACAAAAATATAATATTTAGTAGCAGACGAAAAAGATAGATTCCAGTTACTGCTGACATTACCCCTCTTAAATAAAGTACAAAGTAAGTCTCCGTTGACGAACAAATCGTAATGTAAGGTGTAACTGAAAAATGTCTAATAGAAAGTTTTATTGTCCCTTTTCGATAAAAAATAACCGTGGAACGTATTACTATTACAAAAGAGTGGTTAGTAGGGCGAATTGGGACAAAACACTAATCAATGAACACCTAAAAGAATCGACATTATTTATAATGAATATGTTTGTCATTTTGCAATTATGGCACACTAAATGGTTAGTTTTGTAGTCTAACAATAGTGTTAATTAACAAATGCCAGAATGCACGACCCTCTCTGTCCAGTAAAGGTCTTAGCCGGCATTGGGACTCGTAGAAAGTGTATTATGTACATTTGTACGTAGTACTACATGTAAAATACATGCATTTGCTGTCAGAATGCATTTTCCAACGCACAGTCGCTGTGTACTTGATACCGGAGATCCGCTATATTATAACGGGTACTTTGGTAAACAATAAAGACCCAGGTTTAAATAAGATCAACAGGGTCTTTGCTGCCGACTTAGATAAAAAAATCTCAAGGGTCTAAAATACATCACTAGCTCACAACTGCAGCAGACGACAAATTTTGCGACATCTTTCCTAATTTTTGAAAAAAGGTATGATATTTCATGAGAATCGTCCGCCAGCAGACGATTCTCATGAAATATCATACCTTATTTGTTATTTTGAAAAAAAAAAAAAAAAAAAAAAAAACAGCAAAATTTGAAATTTTCGTCTGCTGCAAATTATAGGTGGCGCTTTATGGGCTCATTGGAGATCTCGATCCAGACAAGTGCCACCTTGATATGTAAATAGTGAACCATCCCGTGTATATTATAGCAAACACGATGAAAGAACCCCGTCAGAGTTCACTTTTGTCTACAATCGAGATTTTTTTTTATCTTACAAGATGTGTCACGTTCCCCTTAGTACGGTTTTGGGGTATAACATAAGTAAAAACAAAGAACGACAAGCAAATTCAGAGAATTTATGTCCCCCGCCGCTTAATATTTGTCTTTTTATGAAATGAGCAAGTTAAAATGATTAAGTACAAAAAAACAAACAAACCAAAAAAAAAAACAAAAACAACATTATCTGAGAATTTATCCTAAGGACAAGCATACCCTTAGGCCATGAATTAAGCACATTCAAATATAATAGTACAAAACTGTAAGAACAGTTGCGTACACAAGGTACCGCCTATATTTTGACATTGATAGCATTGAATGTCTAGAATTAGTGACAAAAATTTATCTGAGGATTATATAAAAACTGGCTCGATAAAAAAGCACCTGCAAAGTTTCAAAAGAATCAGCATAAATGGTAGGAAAAGTTGAGGTAAACTGTATCAGGTCTGGTCCCTTTGATAGTAATAAATGTCTAACAAGCGATATAACTCATGGGTGAAAGTTTTCAGGATTAATCCTGAATTCAGGATTTTTGAGGCTGACTTTCCATAGAAAGTCAGCCTCAAAATTGCTGAATTAGGCAGATTATAATAGCTTCTTTGTCAATCTCTGATTAGTTTTTAGATTATCTTAACACAATTAATCATTTAAGCTTGAAATTCTTCATTATTGTAGGCATCCTGCAAGTTTTAAAATTTGTATTTCTAAAGTTCAGGATTTTTGAAATTTTGAACTTTCACCCATGTTAGCTAAATGTGTGAAAAAAGTAACAAACAATGATCTGAAATTGATATCCAAAACATACACACATTTTCCGACCATGACCAAAGTTTCAAAACAATCGACATAAAATGTAGGAGGAGTTGTGTACACAAAGACCCCACTATCTATTTACTTTGAATGAAATAACGCATAAAATGACTAATTTTATGTTCATTTTGAACAAAAGTTACAAAATAATCTGAGGATTATATCCAAACAATATGCACATTTTCAGACCATGGCCTAAACACCTCTTAAGTGTCAAAGGAATCTGCATAAAACTGCAGGAGGAGTTGCATACACAAGGTCCCCTACAATCTATTTACTTTAAATGTATTAACGCATGAAAAATGACTAAGCTCAACTTGAAAATATTTGAGGATTATATCCAAACAATATGCACATCTTCAGACCATGGCCTAAACACCTGTAAAGTTCTAAAGGAATAGGCGAAAACTGAAGGAGTTGCATACACAAGGTATCTAGTATTTACTCACTATGACCTTAAAATGACTAAGTTCATTTTGTGAAAAAAAGATGACAAAAAATAATCTGAGGATTATATTCAAACAATATGCACATCTTCAAACCATGGCCTAAACACGTGTAAAGTTTCATGGGAATCTGTATAAAACTGTAGGAGGAGTTTTAAGTTCAAGGTCAAAGAGTCAAGAAATTGGCATTAATTGGGGGATTTTCACACATAATATTTTTGGTCATAAATTGGAGAAATTGACAATATATGTTAGCCAATTTCTTAATTTCAGTTATGTTAGGCTTCTTCCTTTAGTATATGCTGTGCAGCTTTGTTAAGATATCATGACAATAGGCCTTAAATAGGAATTTGAGGGTCAGGGTCAAGGTCACAGAATAAATAAACTGACATAAAATGAGCGATTTTTGCCCATATTTGAGGCTATCTCTCCATAATTTGGTGTGATTTGGTTTGTATATTTGATCCTTATCTACACAACTACACGTGCATTTTAAACTGAAATAGTTTAATCCTCCAGATACCTTCAAGGTCAAGGTCAAGGTAACTGAAACCACCACGTGCTACCCATCTCTTAAAACAACAACAGCACGTGTTCAGATATCGGCGGCTTTGATCTTAGACATCATGCTGTCCTTGAGACTTCGACTCTATCCCTTTGTCTGCGGCCGACAATATTAGCTGACAGTGTGGGCCCAGATCTGGCCCGACAAAATGTTTAATGTTTTATTCATAACAAAGGCGATGTTAAGACTGTGCGGTGCACAGGCCGATCTGCGACTTTGTTGGTCTCATGCAACAAAGTCGGGATACATACATCTACAGACGTGTGGTAAGGAAAGCACATTCTGTTATGTCACGATCACTGTTTTCATTTCCAATTTTCATGGAAGAAAAATCCATCCATAGTGAAATTGTTAAGTTTGTACTGGGACTCTCTATGCAAGAAAGGCCTTGGTTGGAAGAAAATTATACGGAGAAAATGGAAAGTCGGGATGCATACGGTAAATAAAGCGAATTCAGAGATGTGGTGATCATCTCAAGGTCTTGCATGTTTTCAAATTCATAGGCACCTAGTGGGGCTATTACCCTAAATTAAGGAATATACCTTCTATGTGTATGTCGGCAGTTAGCAGTTAAGGCGCTGACGATTTTCCGCGGATGCGCAGGCTCGTCTGAGCCTTCGCTGCTCGCATATGCGATAGGTACAATAAGCTCATGAACTGGCTTATTCCATGAAAATACCAATGTAAATTTTATATTCATCAAGACCTAGAATCATGCTACAATCAAATGATTTCTTGGTATGTGCGTCTGTGCGTACACTATCTCGGTAATATACTTTTAGGACCTTCCGTGGACAACAAGACGCGCCCCGATTGGCTCAACAGTTTGTTAAAACGTTCCATTTTGAGGAATTTGATGTTTCTATAGGAGCCGTTATTACAAGAATCGAGTTATTTACGCTTAGAAAACCGCCGAATTCGTATGAAATTGGTATTCAAGTATTTAAAGCAGTCTAGAAATTTTATTTGGTCTGAGTCTTCATCCACTTCAAACTTTATGTTAGTGAGCAGCGAGACGCTGATGAGATTGCGCAAACGCACATGCTCTCCTGGGCCTTCGCTGATCACATCTGTCAAGTACCAGCAGGCTATTTACGAAATACCCTGGTAACAGTTAATATGGGGCACCGCGCAAATTGATTTCATGTTCGGGTCCGAGCTGCACAAGCACAGAAGTTTGCGGCTTGGGTGTCCAATTCGAGACGATATATGACACGGAAACAAAATGTAAATATTGTAATGACCGTATATAATATCTCCGACCCATCGGCGACATGGGCGTGTAAATATGCATCCGCTCGGCGATCATTGAACCTAGCGTTTTCAGAGAACAAATTTTAATGATATTAACATGCGATGTCAATGCTGCATTTACGTTAGCGACCTAAGCCGTTATATTGACAGGCGAAAAGATCTGTTTGGTGAATGTACACGCGAAAATTAACAGACAGCTACGCTGACTAAAAAACAAGCACCAATGAACATGATGAAGGAAAAACGATATGTACGAACTATTAAAATTACATAATAGAAAAGTGATCGCTGTACGAACTAAAACATGCCATTTTGAGCTGACTGGCCGTGAATAATTTATGGTGTACGAACTATTTGAGTGTACGAACTAATACAAGATTTACTGTAAGTTGACATTGACCAAATGTGTAAACCACTAGTGATAAGTCAATGCTAATACATGGTGATAAATTTGTATATCACTCCCAGTCTCGACATCGTATAATAAAATATTGAAATTTTCCTCAGTATATTTGTTTCAGGTTTATATTTTTTGTATGTTTATGACTTGTATCCCAGTTAGGGGTTGGGTCAATTAAAAATATGTAAACTCTTTCAAACTCTTTAGGGGCTTAAATCTTTGTCGGCTAGTTAGGAGATAATTAACTGTTGTCAATAATTCAATTTGGGGAGTAAAATCATCAGATACCAGGTAAATTGTCAGCGTAGTCGTAATTATGATTTCTGAGCGAACTGACAATTGAAAATGGTTATCTCAATTTCTTTTCTAATGGCTATCAGATTCTTGATTACCTGTTCTACTTAAACACATCAAGAAGAAGGTATTAGTTACAAATCTTAGCTGCTATGTTGACCAATCACAAGTGGTGTGGCTTATGGCGTCATGTTTCCCTTGATATATGAAAAAATATACTGTCAGAGAAAGAATTTTCAAATGAAAAATCTAAACATAAACGAAACAAAGAAATTGATTAACAAATATTGTCAATATTTCCAATTTAAAAACAAAAATATAAAAATTTCATCGACCTTGACCTTGATCTTGAAGAAATGTGGAGGATTTAATTATTTCAGCTTTAACGTCATTGTAGTTGAGTATATATATTTATATATATATACAAACCAAATCACATCAAATAATAAACTATAAGCTATAAGCTAAAAGCGCTCATTTTACAGTAATTTCTGGCTTCTGTGACCTTGACATTGACACTCAACTTGATAATTAAAGCAAATTGTCATGTTATTTAAACAATGTTATGCTGTGCGGCATATCTCTAAAGAACTAATCTGAACATAACTGAAATAAAGGAATTGGTTAACAAATATTGTCAATATGTCCATATAACAACCAAAAATATGACAATTTCAGTGACTTTGACCTTGAAATAATATGGAAGATAAAATTATTTCAGATTTAAAGGCATTGTGGTTGCTGTTGTAAAGATTAAATATACAAACCAAATCACATCAACTACTCGAAAAATAGACTTAAAAATGTGTGAAAATCCCTCATTTTATGGTAATTTCTGGCTTCAATGACCTTTACCTTCAAACTGATAATTAAGACATAGTGTCACGTTATTTTAACAATCTTATACTGTGCAGCATGTTTCTAAAGGAAGAAGCTAAACATAACTGAATTAAAGAAATTGGTTAACAAATATTGTCAATTTTTCCAATTTTAAACCCAAAAATATTAAACTTTCATTGACCTTAACCTTGAAGTAATATGGAGGATAAAATTATTTCATTTAAAAGGCAGTGTAGCTGCGTATAAGAAGATTAAATATAAAAATCAAGTCACGTCAAATAAAGGAGAAATAATCTTAAATGTGTGCGAAAATTGCTCATTTTAAGTCAATTTCTTGCTTCTATGACCTTGACCTTTAGCAGGTCACTTACAATATAATATGTAATTTTTGGTAGATTTTGAGGAACATATTTCCTCATTTACATCCATATTAAATCCTACTTTTTCAACTATTTTTTAAAGTTTGTAGAGACTACAGACTGTAACGTGGTAAGATACGTGTCCCATGCAAAGAAGGGTATGACTGTTGTAGTTGTTGGGTTATGATATATGTTGTCTATAGCTGCTGTTGAGAAAATATGTTTCTTATAATAGAAAGACAACCCATAAAGAAAGAAAAAGAAAGATATTTCTGAAGAAAGAAGCTAAACATAATTGATATGAAGTAAAGAAATAAAAATAGTCATCAAATATTGTAATTTTTCCAATTTATGTACAAAAATATTAAAGTTTCAGTTGACCTTGACCTTGAAGGTATCTGGAGGATTAAACTATTTCAGTTTAAAATGCACGTGTAGTTGTGTAGATAAGGATCAAATATACAAACCAAATCACACCAAATTATGGAGAGATAGCCTCAAATATGGGCAAAAATCGCTCATTTTATGTCAGTTTATTTATTCTGTGACCTTGACCCTGACCCTCAAATTCCTATTTAAGGTCTATTGTCATGATATCTTAACAAATGATATACTGCACAGCATATTTCTAAAGGAAGAAGCCTAACATAACTGAAATAAAGAAATTGGCTAACATATATTGTTAATTTCTCCAATTTATGACCAAAAATATTATGTGTGAAAATCCCCCAATTAATGCCAATTTTTTGACTCTTTGACCTTGACATTTAAAATGATAATTAAGGCATATTGTCATATTATTTTAACAATGTTGTAGCGTGTAACATATTTCTAAAGCAAGAAGTTCAACATATCTGAAATAAAAAAAAATCCCTTTACAAATAGTGTCAATATTTCAAATTTACAGCCAAAATATTAAAGTTTTAGTGACCTTGACATTGACCTTGAAGTGATTTAGAGGATAAAATTATTTCAGTCTAAAAGGCATTGTAGTTGCTTATGTAAAGATTAAATATAAAAACCAAACCACGTCAAATAATGTAGAAATAGACATAAATATGCTCGAAAATTGCTCATTTTATGGTAATTTCTGGCTTCTGTGACCTTGACATTGACCTTCAAACTGATAATTAAGGCATATTGTCACGTTATTTTAACAATGTTATAATGTGTAGCATATTTCTAAAGGAAGAAGCTAAATATAACTTAATTTAAGAAATTGGTTAAAGAATATTGTCAATATTTCCAATTTTAAACCAAAAATATTATAATTTCATTGACCTTGACCTTGACCTTGAAGTAATTAGGAGGATAGAATTATTTCATTTTGAAAGGCAGTGTAGCTGCGTATAAGAAGACTAAATTTACAAGCCAAGTCACATCAAATAATGGAGAAATAGACTTAAAAATGTGTGAAAATTGCTCATTTTAAGTCAATTTCATGCTTCTGTGACCTTGACCTTGACCTTTAGCAGGTCACTTACAACATAATATGTTATTTTCGGTACATTATTGTAATAAGGAACGTATTTCCTCATTTAAAAATCAAATATGTCCCTTCAGCAGATTTTTATAAGATCAAAATTACAGTCACAGATAAATTTGCTTTTTGTGATGGTACACTGATTGTTGCTATGGTAACGCTCCAGGAACCATACTTTCCCAAACATGTCTTTTCATATATCAATAAAAGAAACCTTGTTCTATTTCTGGAATATGCCGGCATATTTGCAACCGACCGCACTCGATATGAAAATGTCCTTTGAAAATGCTCAAAAAACACCTTTGTCAAATTTCTGAAACCCCACCCACTTTGCAGAGCATGGATAAAAACCGAGGTTTTCCAAATGTAATTTTGATTATTAACTTCCAACCAGGATGTGTTATATATTCATACATATGGATCATTTGTGGCATTTGGTTTACTCTAAAGTGATAGTTTCATTTGGAAATCCATCAATTTTAAGTGATTTTTTGTCACTATTTTAGCCAAAATAGTCATGTGCCGTTTCCATGACAACGGGAATGCATATGGATGAAAGGAGTGTTGATTGCTTGGTTTTGGGTCACCATGACCAAGATAGGAAAGTTTCAGCAAAATCGGTGACTATGCGTGGCACAACTTTTTAAGTGGTTACAGAGAATTGCTCTTAATACACAAGCTTCCTAGTATCTATTCACTTGGACCTGAAAAAAAGGCTAAGTTCATTTTGTATTCAAACAATATGCACCAATTCAGATCATGACCTAAACACCTGTAAAGTTTCAAAGCAATCAGTCTAAAACTGCCAAAGGAGTTGAATACAAAAGATTCCCAGTATCTATTCACTTTGGCCTGAAAAATGACTGAGTTCATTTTTGTGAAAATGCTTTAACGCCTGTAAAGTTTCATAGGAATCTGCATAAAACTGTAGAAGGAGTTGAATACACAAGATTCCTAGTATCAATTCGCTTTGGCCTGAAAAATGACTAAGTTCATTTTGTGAAAAAAGTGACAAAATAATCTGAGGATTAAATTCAAACAATATATATACATCTTCAGACCACGACCAAATCATCTGCAAAGTTTCAAAGGACTCTGCATATAATTAATGGAGTCACTGAAGGTGGGTTTGCATTCACAAGATACCGAGTATCTATTCATTTTGGCCTGAGAAAAGGATGAGTTCATTTTGTGGGTGAAAGTGACAAAAGATAATCTGAGGCTTATATCCAAATTATGCGCACACCTTTATATAATGACCTTAACGCCTGTAAAGTTTCAAAGAAATCGGTATAAAACTGTAGGAGGAGACTACTTGACGGAGGACGGAATACCGAATACTATGTCCCCTCGCCTTTCTTCGAAAAGGCGGGGGATAAAAAACCCCAATGCATCCGTAAAACTTCCAAATGACTGAAGTGAGACCACTGAGTCCTATCAGTGCATAAATGGTTATACTGTCGTGCCAACCAAGAGTGACAGTGACGTAATATTTTGTTTACAATTGTTTAGTAAAACATTAACTTGTATAGATGTACCACGACCTCTGATTAATGACCTTTGGGTCTTTCTATTTCAAAAGATTGATGCGAAAAGCGTAAAATAAGCCAGTCGGGCTGGAAAATCTGTATATGTCAAAGCGTTTATAGTAAATGAAAATAAATGCCTGAAACCCTTTTTTTCAAGAACAACATATCAACATTGTAAATGCAGTCACGCTTCAAAGCTTTTGGCTTATCTGTACAATCCACTTGTCCTGACGCAAATCGATAGATCACTTGTGTATTAATCCTATCCTGCGGATAGGATTAATACACAAGCGATCTATCGATTGTAAGTCCCATATAACTTTGTAAACAATACATCACATCATTGTCACTCTTGGCTGACAGGACAGTAGATCACGTGTGCTTGTAAACAGAAATACGGTACTATGTCTCAGCAATACGTGCACTGTTTGTAATGTCAGTCATCTGGTGTTCTTTTGTTCCATTCTGTCTGAGGATTAATCGGGAGGGATGAAAGGAATTATCTACCCGCTTTGGCTAAACAAGTAAAAGCTATTTTCCCAAAGGATTTTGGCATCTTCATTATTTATAAATGGCTTCACAGAATGTTTTCAAAATTTCCTAATCCTGATCAGCCAGCTACTCCTATATCATCACTCTTATTTGACAAAAAGCTGTATATTCCTGTTAAGCATGGCTATGGTTAATTGACATACATTGATTTGTTTTATTGTATGTGTGCTGTGGAACCACAGCTTTAATCGCAATTAACTCTTTACATGCTGGGTAATTTTCCATGCTTTTTTGTTGTCGTCTGCCGACTTTTTTCAAAATTAACATTTTCAAAAAAATCTCCCAGGAACACTATCAGAATGTCAAACGGTTTGGATCCAGATCAAGACAGATGTTCTGTCAGTCCAGATCTAGATCCAAATTGTTTGCCAATGTTATCATCAGACGACAAATGTCGCCGGTCGCAAGGAAAGAGTTAATCGCAATTAACCAAGACGCCATATTGCGAGAAAAGATTGACGTAGTATTAATAGACTTCTCGCTTACTGTAAAGGAGGCAACTTTAATATTCATATCTGGGCGTGGTTCGGCTAGTTCTTGCTAAGGAAGGGAAATCAAGTTTTATTTATAAATTGGTAAAGATTTAATAAGATTTTTGAGCCGCGCAAACGTGCGTACATTTCATGAATATCCTAATCCGTATACACACTGAACTCATATTTATTAACCCTTAAAGCGCATAATCACAAACCGTATGTTTTGTCGTCCTCTAAACTATTTGAAGCCTCATAGATAAACAGTGTGGACCCAGATCAGACTGCTCCTGTAGGAGCAGTCTGATCTGGGTCCACAAAGTTTGCCTCTATGCTTTTGTTAAATAGACATTTTCAGATGCAGTTATTTTGCTGGCGTTCTAAGGGCTAAATAGTGACTGAGGTAACGGCGCAAGATGATACAGTTACTTTTGAATAAAACCACGCCTCATTTTCAGCTTTTACCAATGTCTAAGGTTGACCAGTCCTTTGGTTGCTGCTGGACTGTGGAGTTACCAATGATGTTCCTGTTGTGTCTTCAAGGGTGTGCATCCTGATCTGTCACTTTGTTTTATCACACAAAATAAAGACGGAAACGTGTTTACCATTGCCATGCCGATTTTCTCTTGTCCTGAACATGTCATCTGCTATATATATTCAACAATATGCATCTAGATCAGTATCATGAAAATTATTCCGGAATAATTTTCATGATACTGATCTAGGTGCATATTGTTTGCAATATAGGCTACCAAAGTATTTTGCCAGACGACAATGCAGACGACATAAGTCGTGAATCGCCAGTCTGTAGTAGCCATGTTGAGCGACAAGCGCATGGGTGAAAGTTTTCAGGATTATTCCTGAATTCAGGATTTTGAGGCTGACTTTCCATTGAAAGTCTGCCTCAAAATGCTGAATAAGGCAGATTATAATAGCTTCTCTGACTTATTTTCAGATTATCTAAAGACAATTGACCATTTAAACTTGAAATCCTTAATGTTTTGTAGGCATACTACAAGTTTTAAGATTTTAATTTTTAAGTTCAGGATTTTAGAAATTTTGAACTTTCACCCATGCAAGCGCAAAAAGCGAACCGATATTGTTTTCAGAAGAACAAGTGGCTCCATAGCACACGTTCAAATTCGACCTATTTATAGCTACGTTTTAGGGCAAGATCCGCTCGTTATCATGGCCTATTGTTATTTCCATGCAAGTTTGGTTCCAATTCGTCCGCCCACTACTTCATGAGATAGATTCACACAGGAAGCGTCACGCCGACGCCAATCATGGCGCAAACACAAACGCCGACGGGATCCGCACCACAATAATATATCTTCCTCCTCTTCAGTGGTAGGGGTGGGGATGGGGACAAAAAATGAAAAAATCAGAATATTCGTGAGGTTAATGAAGTCAGTACCATTGTTGAGGTGGCCGCACTTCTTAAAGCAGAGTGATAATCAATCACCATTAACCCTTTACCTCAAAGAGGCGCCTTTTGACGCCTTTGCTGCCTATGCTTATGGATATATGATTAGATATGCTCCTATACTAGTTGACCTAACATGTAATTTCTTTTATATGTACAAACGTGAAAGTTTATTTCATGAACTATTCATAGTTCAAAGTGGTGGAGCTTAGCATGAATATTCGTGGGGTTAAGGGTTAATCAGGTACCAATATCGACGCTTGGAGATGAGGAACTTTGTTCAGCGCAGCGCGACTCCTTATTTTCCTTGCCTACCAGTTTTGTCATTAAAATTTAACTAGTTTCTTAACGTGTGCCAATGTGCTTGCAGCTACATGTATGTTTAATGATGGACTCCAATAGACTATTTGAAGTATAAAAAGACATTACTTAGTAATACGTAAATGTAATAAAGATTAAGAGAAAATCTGACCAAAGTATTCTATAAAATGAGACGAATATATTTAAATCTAAATTTAATTGATTCTTAAGCGATAAGTTTAAAACTATGTGTGTGATTTTTCGTGTGTGTGGTCTGCGACGCACTTACTGAATTATGGATGCTTCGAAGCTTGTATTGTGCTATTATCAGTAAGAGTTGGATATTCGGCCCTAACTTAAACCGTATGCTGACATTTTTGCTATGATCAGTAAGAGTTGGATATATGGTTCTAAGTAATAGCGATGTTCTCTCAATAAGAAGTAACAGCGTTTCGAAAATTTTGCTATCACCAGAAAGAGATGGACATTTATTTAGTCTTAGGTAATACCGTATGCTGACATTTTTCTATGATCAGTAAGAGATGGATATTCGGTCTTAAGTAATACCGTATGCTAACATTTTGCTATGATCGGTCTTAAGTAATAACGTATGCTAACATTTTGCTATGATCAGTAAGAGTTGGATATTCGGTCTTAAGTAATAGCGTATGCTGACATTTGGCTATGATCAGTAAGAGATGGCTATTAGGTCCTAAGTTATAGCGTATGCTGACATTTTGCTATGATCAGTAAGAGTTGGATATTCAGTCTTAAGTAATAACGTATGCTGACATTTGGCTATGATCAGTAAGAGTTGGATATTCAGTCTTAAGTAATAGCGTATGCTGACATTTGGCTATGATCAGTAAGAGATGGCTATTAGGTCCTAAGTTATAGCGTACGCTGACATTTTGCTATGATCAGTAAGAGTTGGATATTTGGCCCTAAGTAATACCGTATGCTGACATTTTGCTATGATCAGTAAGAGTTTGATATTCAGTCCTAAGTAATACCGTATGCTGACATTTTGCTATGATCAGTAAGAGTTGGATATTCAGTCCCACATGTAAGTAATACCGCATGCTGACATTTTGCTATGATCAGTAAGAGTTTGATATTCGGTCCTTAGTAATACCGTATGCTGACATTTTGTTACTATCAGTAAGAGTTGTATATTCGGTCCTAAGTAAAACCACATGCTGTCATTTTGCTATGATCAGTAATAGTTAGATATTCGGTCCTAAGTAATACCGTACATGCTGACATTGTGCTATGATTAGGTCAACTTGAACATAGACTGTTCCAAGCTATTACTGTCTAGAATCTATTCAAATTGATTACATACTGCTGCAGTAGTGTATACTCTAGCCTCGTGCTATAATCAGTACACATTGATTACTGCCTGTTACAAGATACAGCTATACGCTAGCCACGTGCTATAATCAGTAAACAATGATTACTGGCTGTTGATAGATACTGCTATACGCTAGCCTCGTGCTATAATCAGTGCAAAATGATTACTGGCTGTTACTACATATTGCTATACGCAAGCCTCGTGTATAATCAGTACACATTGATGGGCTAGCCTCGTGCTATGATCATTACACTTTGATTACAGGGTATTACTAGATACTGCTATACGCTAGCCTCGTGCTATAATCAGTACATATTGATTATAGACTGTTACTAGATGCTTCTATACGCTTGACTTGTGTTATATGCAGTGCAAATTCATTACTGGCTGTTACTAGATACTGCTTTACGCTAGCCTCGTGCTATTATCAGACACATTGATTACTGGTTGTTACTAGATAGCCTCGTGCTATAATCAGTACAAAGTGATTACTGGCTGTTACCAGATACAGCTATACGCCTGCCTCGTGCTATAATTAGAACACAAAGATTACTGAATGTTACTAGATACTACTTTATGCTAGCCTCGTGCTATAATCAGTACACAATGATTACTGGTTGTAACTAGATACTGCTATACGCTAGCCTCGTGCTATAATCAGTACATATTGATTATAGACTGTTACTAGATGCTTCTATACGCTTGACTTGTGTTATATGCAGTGCAAATTCATTACTGGCTGTTACTAGATACTGCTTTACGCTAGCCTCGTGCTATTATCAGACACATTGATTACTGGTTGTAACTAGATACTGCTATACGCTAGCCACGTGCTATAATCAGTACACATTGATTATAGGCTGTTACTAGATACTTCTATACGCTCGACTTGTGTTATAAGCGGTACACATTGATCACTTGCTGTTACTGCACGTTCGTCTCATGCTATAATCAGCAAACAATGATTACTGTTTGTTACTAGATACTGCTATACGCTAGCCACGTGTTATAATCAGTACACATTGATTACAAGCTGTTACTTCATGTAGATACTTTTACACGCTCAACTTGCGTTATATACAGTACAAATGGAGTGTTGTCTGATACCAGAGTCTTCTGTATGCTGGCCTTGTGCTGTGATCCGTACACATTTCCCTTGATTTCCTTCGATCCACCATGATCATCATAGGAGATAACTATCTCCTCAATATACTAAACCAAAATAACCATTAAAGATATAAGATATTGAGCAATAATAGTTGTACCACTCATTATGACTCTCTCCAGGGGTCATACTGGGCAGATCAAAAGGACAGTCATAATGAGGTGGTCATTACTTCCTTACAGGGGCAATAAAGTGGTCCCATGAAGGGATTTGGTAATTTATGATAAAATATTGATCTTTGTCTTATTGAAATAAATTGTGTTGTATACATGCAAGTCCCCTCTTGAGGCCCCTTTAATTTGGCGAGATACTGAAACTGTCCCTTATCAGTTAATCCTTTAATGATCTCTATTGGACAGGAATATATTTCTTTAACTTTGCTAGAATGAAGATTTTTTGCTGTCTATGAAGTAGACGGGATGGGGTGCTTATTTCCAGCCTGGTGCAGCTATTTTTGAGCAAATATATTTGTTTCGTTTTTCTACTGATAATTTTTGCAAACAGTTTGGACCCAGATCAGGATCCAAACTGCTTGATACCCTGATGGTATTCCTGAAAGAAATCTTCGAAAAAGTTGATTTTGAAAAAAAAACAGCAGACAGCAAAAAGCATGCAAAATCATCCAGCAAAGACAAATGGGTTGCTGGGCTTAATAAAGATGATATACT
The DNA here is from genome assembly GCA_964019695.1 of Loripinus fragilis. Lineage (NCBI taxonomy): Eukaryota > Metazoa > Mollusca > Bivalvia > Lucinida > Lucinidae > Loripinus > Loripinus fragilis. The sequence continues at coordinate 69,316,782 of OZ026516.1, forward strand.
GTAAATGGTGTAAATTGCACGAGTTGAGACATTAAACGGTTTCTTTTTGGATACTTCATCTACGAAAAGTCACTGTTTTACGATTTTGATAAAAACAAACGTAGCATGCGCATACAATATTTGATAATTATCCCATATACATTGACGACGAGTGAATGTTCAGATGGGCCTTTACATCCGCACAGTCTTACATGTACCAGTCTCTTCCTAGACTGGCCCCTGTCCTTATTGTTTATTCCTAACATGTCTCTTACATATAGTTGCCCCTTAAAGCCCAACCGTTCAGCCAGGGAACTTAAGCATGTAAAATATTTAGAGCTGTCTTCATGAGAAGAAATACAATTTTAAAGATGGGGTCAGGGGCCAGGCTAGCCTCTCTTCTCTTCAAAGGATATTTTTCTCGTACAGGATGAACGGAGATTTTTCTCTTTTTTTAATGACCACATGTAATCCGAATTCATAACATTATTCCTGTCAGTATTAAAATGTCATAACAGTGGATTAAATGTCCATCGTGTAGGCCTCATTCATGTTACAGCTTTCATGCCTGGGTCAATTTTAATTTATACAGCTTACATATTCAAATGTCTTCAAAGAAAACATAATAAATTTGCAAGATTGTTTACGTTAATGTTAATTCCTAGTAATAAGACACATAAAAGCTTAAAAAAGTATTTAAATTGATGATACGTGATTTTTCTACTCGACCATCAGGTTCAACAAATTACAATATCATTTACAGTAAAACCTGTCTTAAGCGAACACTCAAAAAGACCAAAAAGTAGTTTTCAAGACCAATTACTGCTTAATGCAGGTCAAAAGTATTGCAGAATAGTATTCTGCAATACTTTCGACCTTCATTATGCTACCATTTGTTTTTAATACCTTTGTTTTGTCTATTTTTGAGTGGCCGCTTAAGACAGGTTTTACTGTATTGTCATCAAAATACTACCTTCTTCAACTAAATGCTATATATACAATGCAAGCAGTTTAAAAGATGCAGTAAACAAAATTAATTTTCTACTGCATATAAATTTTGCATTTAATTTAGCGTATCGGACATTGTCATTTTATATGCGCATGTCATAACTAGTTCTGTAAATCCGGTTTTCGCGAGAATTTTATTTTCGTGAATAACGTTAAATACCATATTTACGACGCTAAAAATTCGCGACTAGGGCATGGTTTAAATTATCAGTAAACGACAGAGTGATTTCACCATTTTTCGAGGATATTGTTTTCATGAAACTTCGCATATGTGAAGTTTCGCGTAAATAAAACCCTCGCGAAAACTCCCGGAATTTACAGTATTTAGTCTTCAATGTCCTATGGAGTAAAACTGGAACAGTTTATGAGGTTTTGGTACTTATTCGCATGTCCGATGAGCGAAGGCTCTGGCAAGACTTTGGTGATTCGCCAGTGCTTCTTTTGCTCGCACTGACATTGTAGAGAAGTACATCGAGGCTTATCAAGGCATCTAGTCTGACGAGGCACCTGCACATTTAACTGCCAATGTATGCTTAAAGAATGACTGCAGGCATATTCGATAGATAGGAAAATCCATGCTCGGATCCGGAAAGATTTGTCAGAGGAATCCAACTTTAACGGTGTTTTGTTTAGTTGAACAGAAGAGAGAGAGGATCCATATACCACTAAAAGCGAGCCATAATCGGCCCACCAGCCAAACGCGTTTCACTGGCAGGTAGATGATGGTCCAACATTGCATTCTGACTTAGTATCTTCCAGTATTGCTAAGGAGCCCTATAGCTTTGGGATTTATCTTCCAGTATTGCTAAGGAGCCCTATAGCTTTGGGATTTTTTTCAGGGGGAGAGGTCTGGACTCCCTGACTCCTCCCCCTCCGGATCCGCGCATGAAAATCTCAGGGGCTGAACGTTTATGTATGTGTCCCATTTCTTCATATCCCTGATATATGTACGTGCAGTGAAGTTGCGCATGCATATGTACACATGTAAGTTTGCTATTAATGAGAAGTAGTTCTGACTATAGAACCGACTGACAAGAAAACAAAAAGACGATTCGTTGTTTGGAATGAGTGGTACATGTATGAAGACATGCATTTGTAAACTAATGCGCGTACTTTCATACATGTGTAAAATTATAATATGTGTATACTGACTCAAAAAAGAATCGATACATATAAAATATCATTCAACACATGTTCAATATGCTATTTATTTGTTAATTATGAATATGGATATATCGCGTGGATGAAAAACAGTGTGGATCCTGATCAGCTGGATGCTACACTATTTTCAAAAAACTGTATTATATCGTTTCTTTTTAGTCAGAATATGTATATGAACATAACACTACTCTTTCAACCATTAATAATATTAAATATATTCCGTTTCTTTGATGTTGCAACATAAGTAGGGTGATTATGTAACATTGTTTTATGCAATTGCCCAATAGAATTGCCTGTATGTGCATATGGCCTAGTGAGCGATATTAGAGGACTGTTTGTTTTTTTATTTAATTTTAAATGCGGTCTCGTCTCGTCTGAGATATAAATAATGTTAAGAAAACTTCTAGTTTTTCGGGCAATTCTCATTTAATTAGTCATTAGTACATTTATCTTATCGGAGACGAAGGCTCATGGGTGGACTATTAGTGTTCTACAGATCCTGGCTCCGTCAGTCAACAATTTTTAACATCTTTTTCTCTAAAACCACTGAGCTATCACTCAAATTTCAAATGGACACACCAACCTAACACTTCTTAGCGTAGACAGGAATGGAAGTTTGTTCAAATGGTCCTGGGCACATGGTCAAGCCAGCTGCCAAACACATATATGCTTCAAAAGTCTCATTCTATGGAACCAATAGTCATGTCAGTGGATCTTGGTATCTAGCGTTTTGGCCCTTCTTGACGCCAAGGTCAAATTTGATACATAATGCAATTATGCTGAAACGTACTGAAAATGTGATTATCAGTATTTGTTGAAGTCAAACTCATTTTATTACTAGATGTTATTTAGCCTAATGAGACAAATGATTATATGAGCTGCGGCATGAGACTCCCAACAATGTGGCATGTGCGACCAGCAAAGGCACAGGCCAGCCTGCGTGTATGACCAGACTTGCGCATACGCGCAGGCTGATCAGAGCCTTTGTTAGTCGCTTGAATATTCTATGACTGTTAAGCTACTAACCGAACAGCTAAAGAAAGAGGTTACCTTTAATATATTTGAGCAAGTGCATGAGATTTCCAACAATGTGGTATGTGCGACCAGCAAAGCCTCAGATCAGCCTGCGCATACGCGCAGTCTGATCAGAGCCTTTGCTAGTCGCTTGAGTATTCTTTGATTGTTAAGCTACTGACTGAACACCATTTGGAGTTTCTAAGCTTAAAAAGAGGCTGCAGAGGCTCTTCCGAGTCTACACATGTCAAAATGTCAAATTGTTGCAAATCTCATGCCTCGGCTCAATTGGTATATTTCAGTACGGCGACCTTCGCTGGATCTGTTCCCAGCTGCAAGAGAGCGGAGATTCAGTCGAGTTGGTCATGATCGACTTGGAAGTATCACTGAGGTCCCCGAAAAATTCTCGATAGAAGTGAGGCGAGAAATGTTCACGCAACTCGACATTGACGACAAGTACGTCGAGGAGGACGAGAAGCCGCCATTTTCATCTCGAATGAAAAAGAAGCTGAGATGCACGAGGTCGAGGCTCTATCACCTGCTTGTTTATATCTTTCCAATCATTGCAGTGCTGAAAAATTACATACCGAAGAAGTATACCTTAGGTACGTATGCTAAAAAGTTCATAACATCCACTGATTCGAATTAAATTTGGGATATATGGACCGCGACACGGTATTTCCAACAACGTCGTGGTATGTGCGACCAGCAAATTCTCAGATCAGCCTGCGCATCAGCGCAGTCTGATCAGATTCTTTGCTAGTTGCTTGAATATTCTATGACTGATAAGCTACCGACCGAACAGGATTTGCAGTTTCTAAACTTAAAAGGAGGCTGCAGAGGCTCATCTAAGTCTACACTTGTCAAAATACCACATTGTTTGAAATCACATGTACATTGGAATCAGATAATAAGGCGTATACGTGTTATAAACTACTTTAAAGGCACGGGTGCAAACTTAGCTATCTTTCCTCATAAATCCAATAACAGTCAAAGAGTCAACATCTACAGATTATCACTAATTAAGTTGGCTACTGGTACCTCTTATCCGTTCAGTGACCATACTGCTTATCAGATAGATCTTGCCCTGAGGTTATAAAATGTTTTCATGCTCACCTCAACTGAGCACGAAATTTCAACTGCTCATAAAAATTAAAATGCTGACAAGGAAAGAAGTGTCTTGCTTTAAGTCTAGCAGATGGTTTTTTATCATGCTAATAAAAGTTAAAATGCCAACAATAGTTGTCATTTTAACATTTATGAGCATGATATATTTCACGCTCAGCTGAGTTGAGCACGAGAAAAAGTTTTATAATCTCGGGGCTTGGTCAGTGGCAGCTTATCTAATCTGATAGTTGCTATGCTCCGCCGACTGACTGCTTCACATCTCCCGGGGTCCAGGAATCATGGCTTATATATATATATATATATATATATATATATATATATATATATATATATATATATATATATATATATATATATATATATATATATATATATATATATATATATATATATATATATTACATTGTATATATATGTATGAGATACATTATACAATTATTGACTTCAATGAGGTAGACATAAGGATTTATCTACCCGAAAAAGTAATAATTCACCGAGGCCGCTAGCCCGAGTTGAATATCACTTTTAAGGGTAGATAAATCCTTATGTGTACCGAAATTGAAGTTAATATCTGTTTTGTTATATGACTTTTCATTTAAGAATGAAAATTTTGCTACTTTCACTTTTGTTGTTAAAGACATGTTCAACCTTCAATTTAAGACATCTAAGGACTTTCTCACAAGTTTTAGCAACTGTTATCCAATTATTTTAATGTAGCAATTTGCATTTTCAAATGTATATTAATGCTCTTAATGGAGAATATAAAATGTTTTCATAAAACTGTTTTTACAGTTTGTTTTTCAAACAATGATAAATAAGCAAACAAAACGAAACAAAACTGTTGTAAAAATTCATGAGAGTCTCTAATTTACCTGTTTGGAGGTGAAACAGCAAATCATGTCAATTTCATGCAGCATGCTAGTTTCACACTCATCATGCTATTTTTAGCTCTCTAGAGGGTAATATTGCAGAAGTGTCAAGAATATTAACTTCTGATAACTAGTTCGAGCTGGTTTTCATGCAATATTAGCTTGTGGTCCGGTTTAGCACTTTCGCTGCCAAGCACCTCAAAAAACCAATACCTCAGTGCCAAGCATGTTTCAAGGACTCCTGAATATTGAGGGTATATGGGTTCAACACAGAGTATCTCCAGAACCATTCAACCTATCACTGTGATACTTTCACAGAATGTCGCTAATACATAAAACATTATTTGAATCAATAATAAAAAAAAGATAGTCACGTGACCTTTGGCGACCATTTTGGAAGCCATATTGAAAATATGAAAATACCTATAAACAACTATTTCATTCAAAAAATAGATAAAACATCGATCTACACCAAGTATCAAACATCAGGATTTATTTTGATATAATGTTTTATCAGAAATAATTCATAATATAGCAGTTGAAGGGCTTAATGCGTCCTGTACATCATCCCCATGGACATGTTTTCGATATTTTTGATTTCCGCGAAATCAAATGACATTACAAACACCTTTGTAAAATCCATTTTTGTACAGAAAATTGCGTTGACTTCCATATACGATATTATTATGTCCCCTGAACATTTTGAAATGAAGAACAAAGATTTGCGTCCCTCAAAACGGTTAAAAATAGACATCTATCAACTGTGCCTTTAAAGTTCGACTGTAGTCGCGGTTTGGCAGTGAACGGTAAATTCGACTACAGTCGCGTTTGGCAGCGAAAGTGTTAGACCAGTTTCCAGGCAGACATAGAGATTTATGAAGACAAATTGGGCCAATCAGGAGACAGGATTCTCTCCAGTCATATAACAATAAGGTATATCAAGCTGAAGCTGCGGTTGCAATTTCAAATTAACATCAAATTACTGCAGTTTTCCAAGAATAATGTTTTAAAAATGTATAACAACGAATATCAGATTACACTTGCAAGTATCTAGTTTAAAATGTCGCTTAGCAACTGCCTCCCAGTATGTTTTAATATTGAACTAAAATGCATTCGCTACTATATGTCTGTAAATGAAGTCAGTCGGGTCACGAACGGGAGCTGCACGTTTGCAATTTATAGATTATAGCCTAACTTATTTCAAAAGACGAAAGTGTGCATCTTGGACATAAGGCCAAGAAAAATGATATGCGTGGTTCAGGTTACCCGACCTACCCTGAATTTTAACCCCCTACCCTAAACTTTTTTCTCCTAATTCTGAATTTGGAAGAGAAAAAAAAATACATTTATCAAAATGACCATCTGAAATGGAAATTTCAATTTCTATGCATTCAGGCTTTGGTAAGGATTAAGGTTATATCTTCAAAATTAGACCCTTTTATATCAGTTTTGTCTTATTCCATTTCCAAACAGGTCTGAATATTCCAAGAAAAAAAGTTTTCAAAAAATAGTTTCGTACCTACTCTATTTTTTTTCAGGGTGTAACCTGAACCACACATATTTTTTGTTTAGCCTAAGCTATCCAGTATGCATATACAAGCGGAAGTAGCGAATGACTAGACCAGGTGTAACCAGTGGCCACTAAATAGGAAATTTGTGAACGCTTTAAGCCTTTTGCTGCTCGCATTCACAAAGCATAGATGCAGATGAAGAGTCAAACATAAATTTAGACCCCTACCTTTTCTGGTTACATGTACGTCAGCATTGGCATTTTAGAAACATTTGCGCATATTTACCGAAATTTCGTGCACTGGCCCTTATTTAAGAAATGAATTCAATTTTTGGAATGTTCATGGAATCATGAATACTTCGGGTCTCTTGCAAAGTAAGCGAAGCCCGAAGTGACACTGGTGTTGTGATTGACAGCGAGCCACACCAGAGTCGCACTTGCAAAACAAGCCTCTTGTTTGCTCCATTTGCTGCTCGTGTTCACACTGGCTGTTCCGCTTCCAACAAAACCGTTAATACGATTATATAATAAATACAAAACTGTTTTTTTCCTAAATTATAAATAATTTCTTTATTTTAGATATTTATTATAAAATGTAAATATAAGCAATAAATTCAATCTTGGTCTGTTCACGGAATCATGCATATGAATACTTCGGGTCTCTTGCAAAGTAAGTGTTGCATGATTCAATAAATATTCCAAAAATCGAAATTATTTCTTAGGTGTCATTGCGTGCACAGCGAAACTTCTGGCTCTCACGCGCGAAAAGTACCATTTCTTTAGACGGCTGAAAATTTCAAGGACATTTTAATAATGACGCCTATCGCTTTTAAAGATGGTATGATACAATGTTTTCAAGCTTTCTTATTTTACTATGCACGCGTTATATTGTTAGCATTTTCCTAATTGCCAATTTAGAATACATCGATATGTCTTAATCATATTAAAATTTTTCATTTCTTTTATCCATTTTGAAATGCACCGATGACATTTTACTCGCTTTGTGCGGATTATTATAGTTATTCAACTGATGCACGCTGTAGGATGCGCTTGCAAGGTCGCATCATTCTGCGACAGAATGTACAGAATGCACATGTATCATCGGCAGATCTTTTTCTGTCCGCAAGGAGTTCAGTTACTATTTTAGGCCTTAGGGTTCGAATTTTCTGATGCCTTCGATATTTTGAAAATTAACGACTAAACTAAGTAAATATTACATTACGGCTGTGGAAAAAATGACACGTGGCTTGACTTATTCTGACCAGTTTATTTGCAAATTTACGCTGCAAATCGACACGACATGATATGAATTTCAAGAGTTTAAGAAATCATAATTTTGATTTTCTGGGGGCACTACTATGAGTTTTCTGGTTTCACCATATAAGTCATCAGTAACACTAATCTATCACAATAATAAATTTGAGCCGCGTCATCTGTATTCCGACAATGTGGCATTCTGACGAGAGTTGACTCAGACCAGCCTGTGCAGTTTCCTTTTAAGCTTAAAAACTCAAACTGTTGTTCAGACAGTAGCTTAACACTCCTAGAATATCCAAACGCCTAGCACAGGCTCTGATCAGACTGCGCGTATGCGCAGGCTGCTCTGAGGACTTGCTGGTCGCACATACCACTTTGTTGGAAATCTCATGTCGTGGCTGTAGATACGACACTGCAATATGTACATTTTAGTCGTCCCATTACAAAACCAACAAAGATTCGGGTGTGCACAGCCAAGAATCAGATCAGCCTGGGTATCCGCTCAGTCTGATTAAATTCCTCGTTGTCCAACTTAAGGTACAGACCCATAGGGTGCACGAAGATTATGCTCAGACTAGGCCTGGGTCTCAACCGGGCACACATACCACTTTGTTGGGTTTTTGTCATAATGCGGTAATATGCACATTTAAGGTTAAATGTAGCTTTGCCTCAGGGAAATCGTAGTCAGTTGCGCATACAGGAAAACTATTTTAGGTGCAAAAAACAAGAACATTACATAATTTGTATTTACTTGTTTAATTCAACTCTGATATCGTCGACAAACCGCTTAAGTCAGTCATAAAAGAAACTGAAGCCCTTGGCGCGGTTGTAAAGGTAAAACTTCATGACTCGACCTACATGTAGCTCGAAGTACCGCTCAAAGCCATTTCAGTTTATGGCAAACAACAACAAGCAAACAAACAAACAAACAAGCAAACAACAACGATTAAGAGTTACAACATATTCCCTTAAAACAACAGCAGCAACAAACATATACGTGGTCAAATTATCCATAACTATAATTGCAGTTGTATTGTCTACATACAAGTACAACTATTCAATATTCTGACTAGGTATTGTAACATGTCCAACCTGTTCAAGTGAAAGACGTTCCCTTTAAAGTAAAATTAAAAAAACAAACACACACACACTATTGAACAGACCTCACTGCGGACCGCGACTCGAGAAAAAGTGTTGATTAAATGCAATGAAAATGCCAAGTTAAAACAGCTTAATAGCTGGTATCCATTATTGTTGTAGGTTCATTTTAAGTAGAAACGCAATTTGCGTTTCTACTTAAAATGAGTCTACAACATTTAAAAAAAAAACGTAATCTATTACTAAAGTGTTTGCGATATTACTATTTAATTCTAAAATTGCTAGAAATGTACAAAAATACAAAACCTGTGCAAAACGCAAAGGGACAATGTTAAATAAATTCCCTGTGAGTGTTTACTTAACTTAGGGCAAATGTAAGTATTGCTGTCGTTTCAGGTGACGTCATCGGTGGAATCTCTTCTGCGTCCCTTCATTTCCCCCAAGGCTTGGCCTATGGCTTACTGTGTGCGTTGACGCCAGCGCAAGGACTGTACACCTCATTCTTTCCTGTTCTGTTTTATATGATATTTGGCGTCAGTTTACATGTCCATTGGAACTAACGCTGTTATAGCACTGATAGCCGCGGAAATGGTTGGCATAGAAACTGAAGGCACCATTATTACAACTAATGCCAGTTCTGTCATTGTCGTTAATGGTAGCACAACATCTCCACCCGTGTTTACAGAAGATGAATTCATGGCGTTTAAAGTTTCAATTGTTGCAATGTCCACTTTCCTTGTGGGTTGTATCCTGGTTGTGATGGGTGTTTTAAGGCTTGGTTTCCTGACAACATACCAGTCTACATCATTCATTGGAGGCTTTACAACAGCAGCTGCCTTTCACATCTTTACAAGTCAGATCCCAAAAGCGCTGGGGATCACTATACCCCTTATATCTGGTAAAGCGAAAATAGTGTTCATCTATAAAGCCATAATAGCAAATATCCCTAATACAAACATTGGGTCCTTGGTAACGGCTTTAATAACAATGGTAGTGATCATCATAGTCAAAGACTGTATTAATGCTAGGTTCAAGGACAAATTGAAGATACCGATTCCAATAGACCTGATTGTTGTAGTGATTGGAGCAATGATTCCTGCATTCACTAATGTTCATGAAACATTCGACATTAAAGTTGTGGGCAAGTTCGAACAGGGTATACCGACACCATCGCTTCCAAGTTTTAGACATTTTGGTGCAGTTCTTCCTCTGTCTCTAGAGATGGCGTTGCTAGTATACTTTCTCAATATAGCAATGGCTCACCTCTGTGCTGAGAAACACGAGTATGAAATAGATGACAATCAAGAAGCTATAGCATATGGACTTACTAATATATGCTCTGCATTTTTCCAGTGTTTTCCAGCTTCAAATGCTCCACCACGAACTATGATTCTTGACAACATGGGTGCGAAAACCACTCTAAATGCAATATCTACTTCCTGTGTTATTTTACTCGTGCTGATGGTTCTGGGTCAATTCTTTACCGCACTTCCAGTGCCTGTTCTGGCAGCCATGATAATGGTTGCTGTGAAACCACTTCTTCTTCAAGTGAGAGAGTTACCAGCTGTGTTTCGTGTCAACGTCTATGATTTTGTGATATGGGTGGTGGCGTGCCTTGCAGGAATTTTCATAGATCTGGCTTTCGGATTATACCTTGGCTTCGCTGCAGCGTTCTTCATTGTGGTGTTTCAGAACCAGATGTCAGGCACAACTGTGGTAGAAAAAGCTAAGTACGACCATATGTATCTTCCAAAATCAGCCTACAGTAATCTCATTCAGCTGCGTTCATTAAGAATATTTAGAATGCAAGCATCGCTATATTTTGCCACGACAGAACATTTCAAGACTGATTTGTATAAAAAGACAATTAATCCATTACATACACCAGGAGAACATATTGAGCAACAACCGAGTGTTTCTTTCTTCATAGCTAAAGAGTCGTCAGCTGACCTCCAAGAGCTGCATGATATGCACAACGAAGAAAAGATTCACTTGCAGATGAATGAAAACAAACATGTTCACAAACCATTTGAAGAGAAAATAAAGGTGATCATCATTGACTTTAGATACGCCACCTACATTGACATGCAAGGTATAAATACCCTGTCCGTGATATTTGAAGAGTATAGGCGAGTTAACATTACAGTGTTTGTCGCGAACCTTTCACAACAAGTGTGGCAGACCTTATGCAGGTCTACTTTCTTTGATGTCGTTTCTAAGGAGAGGTTCTTTTTTGAGCTGGAAGATGCACTGGAAGCTGCAAAGACAATGATAAAGTAGAGTAAAGTCGCGTAAATTAGGACAGTCGTCTAAATTCGGACAGCGACCTTGTTTCTTTCATTTTTAAATTATTGGAATACAAATTAAATTAACGAAGCAAACAGTGAAAATCCTGATTAAGAGCCGTCTCATCTAGATTTTCGCTGTTTGAAAATGTATGTCCGAAATTACCATCTGTCCGAAGTTACCTGACCTAGTCATTCGTGATTATAATAAAATTGCAATGACTAACGAAACTGCATTGACCACAATTCCGTATTTCGGTGTCATTCGTTTCAGAATGATACCGAAACATAAGGACCATAGCTTAGTGGTAGTTTGGGGTCAATATTGAAACTACATGGATCATGGAAGATGCACTGGAAGCTGCAAAGACGATGATAAAGTAGTCACTCGTGTTTAATAGTAAAATTGCAATGACAAACGAAACTGCATTGACCACAATTCCGTATTTCGGTGTCATTCGTTCCAGAATGATTCCGAAGCTTAAGGACCATAGCTTAGTGGTAGTTTGGGATCAATATTGAAAATTCATGGCTCACGATATTATATACATTTGGAGTTACTGTTGAAGCTACAATATCCATAATTCAATAGTTATTTATGAGTGTAATTGAAGCTATAAGATCATTGGTTTAGTGACACCTGCTGGGAAAGGGCTGACCTCTTGGCTCTCGTTTGTGGTGTCTAACTGTGCGTTTGTCACTTTCCCATTGGTATCCTGGGTCAGGTGTGGTACTTGATTGTATCGATTCCTGAACTTTGCACCCTTACTTACTTTGCTTAATGTGTATAGACCGTGAGCCAGTAGGTAAACGTGGGTATTTTTAACATGAAGGTTATTAAATCACTATATAGGTCGTGAGTATTACAAAAAGTACAATGATTATTGATAATGCACCAATCCTGCTTCAGTACTTATTTGTGAGTTTATTTGAAGATACAAGGACTAATACCCAGTAGTAATTCATAATTATTACCAGTGTATTTAAAGTACAAGGACGTAAGATACTTAAGTAATCATTCTTGACTGTTATTGACCCTGAAACAAACGAGAATTAGTAATCATTTATAAATATTATTGATGATGAAAGAACCATGATTCATTATTTATTCTGCATATTATTGTTTAGTAACAGTTTAGCTATAAGAGCCATAATTCATTCATTACCATTGTTTAAGAAATATGACTCAAATCAGTAGGCATAATGTTATCAAATAATAGAGGCGCAATGGCCAAGATTCAATATTCACGCATGTATGCTATGTGTCATGTATGAACAAAGAACTTGTAAACATTTTGGATGATATTAAAGGTGCAATGATCAGAATTTAGCATTATCTGATGGATTGTTTTAATGTGGACCAGGATTCAAAAGCCATTTCTAATGGCTAATGAAGATGCAGAGAGTTTGGTTTAGTTTTTATTTCTGAATAGCACTTAGGTTACAATTCAGAAGACATTCATGACTATAACTGTAGTCTGACATAGTAGATAGTGCTTTGGGTGATGGGCCAGTACCCTAATGTTTGTGAAACCAGGTATATGTATTACTATTTCCAGCATTGAAGGCTAAGGATATTGAACTGCCTCCACACATTCTGCCCAGTGACTAAATTAGAGAATCTAAGTGATATACAACAACAGAGTCTATGTTTTGTATGTTTTGAGATTTCCAACAATGTGGTATGTGCGACCAGCAAAGCCTAAGATCAGCCTGCGCATACACGCAGTCTGATGAGAGCCTTTGATAGTCGCTTGAATATTCCATGACTGTTAGCTACTGACCGAACAGCCTTTGGAGTTTTTAAGCCTAAAAGGAGGCTGCACAGGCTCGTCTGAGTCTACACTACAGGTAAGTCTTGTCAAAATGCCACATTGTTGGAAATCTCATGTCACGGCTCATTTGTATAACTTGTCTTTGTTCTAGTGTCTTTTCCTCTTGGTTTCAAAGGTTTGGTCGGTGATTGTGGCATTCCTGGACACGTTCACATTTTTATTATGCAAAAGTGGTAGTCACGCTAATGACCATCCCTTACACACGCGCAAGTACATCACAAAATGCGATAAATAGAGGACTTTTGATACAAAGTTTACCAGGTGTGACTTCAAGACGGCTTGCTGAATCGCCAGCATGCCAAGCTATTCAACATGCAATCGCAAAGCTGAGCCTGGTAAACTTGATACCAAATGACGCTAACCTGGTGTTCTATTTATCAGTTTACAGGCTAGTTCAAGGGAGCGCAGTGGCTAAGTGGTAGAGTGCTTGACTCGAGACCGAGGGGCCTGTGTTTGAGCCTCACTGGCGTCACTGCGTTGTGTCAATGAGCAAGACACATTAATCCTAGCTTAGTACTGGTTTAACCCAGAAAGACGGTCCCTTCATAACTGAAAGAATGTTGATTGGACACAAAGAATCAAATCAAACAAACAAACAAAAAAAACCAAACAACAACAACAACAAGAAAACAGCAAAAACAAGCTAGTTTACCCTTCAAACTAGGGGTTTTGACGTAATTATCCATTTTCGTGTCGATTTACTATCATTAACAATGTCATTTAAAACATGCAATGCCATGATGACCTGATAAAGACACATGTCTTGAGATGGGCAACGTTTATCAGGTCAACGTCCAGCAATGCAGTTTATAAGAGACTGAAGGTAACTGATAAAAATGGCATAATGTATGGCTGTACGCCCAGGAAAGTCTCAAATCATTGACATCCACTTTGTCTGATCAGGGTCCTTGTTTTTCGCATAAAGCCAACCATACCCAGTTTTGTATTAATAGATCATCTGCTTTGGATTTTAAGAATCTATCATGAGTGTGAGGGTAGGATAGAAAAATCCGTCCCGAGGATCACCGTTTGGCATCACGAGGCTTGCTGGGTGATGACAAACAGTGATCCTGAGGGACGAATTTTTCTATCCTACCCTCACACGAATAATGGATTCTTTTTCTTGCTCACCACTGGGTTTTTTCATTTATTTTAAAATAAGCTTCCAGAAGTCCCTGAATAAGCTAAGTAAAATGTCAGATATCCTTATCCGGTGTGCAAGAAACTGTTTTCTTCTTAAAGGACCCTTTCTTTATTTAAATAATTTCCTTGTCTGTTTATTTTTACTACTTTTTCATTGTGCGAAGTGTGAGTCTTATCATTTCATGGGAGATAGCAGTCAGGTAATACTCTTACATGTAACAAACCTTTGGTTGTCAATTTTGTGGGTGATTTGGGTTTGTGTTTGGTCCTATTTTATAAAACTTAACATGGATACTGTGATTTCATAAAATGTTATGGTACAAAACTTAAGTCATCAGTAGATCTTACTGTTATTGAAAGTGCTATCAATTTAGAGATATACCTTACGTCACTGTCATAAATGATTTGTGGAGTAGTACTTTATGCTTTGTAGCTTTATTAACTTTTGTTAATCCAAATATATATGTCTTTAAGAACAGTCTATTGCTTACACAATCAATTGTGTTAACTCTAAACACACACACACACACACACACACACACACACACACACACACACACACACACACACACACACACACACACACACACACACACACACACACACACACACACACACACACACACACACACACACACACACACACACACACACACACACACACACACACACACACACACACACACACACACACACACACACACACACACACACACACACACACACACACACATGTCGCTTACCCGTGGCATCCACCTGACCATTGCTACAATGTATGAAAATATAGTCTGAGAAGGACGTAACTTGAAAAATGCTAAAAGTTGTCATTCGTATAGATCTGCATCCCAGCAAGCAAGCACTAATCAGGATATGCCATAAACACAGACCAATGCACAGCAACACGAGACTGATTGCTCAGAGTTATTATCAGAATATGGTTATAAAAGTTAGGCAATATTAAAGCTTTAGGATTCATATACAGAATGCTGACTAGATTTATCCATAGATACAGATATAGACTTAAAGAAGGGGCGATACTGGGTCATCATTTTACCTACCTACATACAGGACAGTGGCGGATCCTTAGGGGGTTCAGGGGGTTCGCTTGAACCCCACTCCCACCCCTCCGTTTTTAAATATCCTATGAAAATGAAATAATTTGGTCTCAGTGAGACCAAATTTGATAACTTCCATGGGGTATTTATGAAAAATGAGATAAAATCATACCTTTATACATACAAACCCCCTTTTCCAGACATCCTGGATCCACCCCTGCAGGAAGACATATATATGAAGGTGCATAACTGTACACAATTAAGAGCTACGTGCATTTGGTGGCTATTCAAGACAACAACCACACACCTTAGAGGCAACAAAACAGGTTGCT
This sequence comes from Loripinus fragilis, assembly GCA_964019695.1. Lineage (NCBI taxonomy): Eukaryota > Metazoa > Mollusca > Bivalvia > Lucinida > Lucinidae > Loripinus > Loripinus fragilis. The sequence goes on from OZ026516.1 coordinate 69,332,456, forward strand.
GTTTCCGAGTTTCTTCTGATTGGTTTATTAGTTCAATAGCCTAAGCATAAAGTCGAATAATTATTGGAGGGTAACAGGGAGTTGATGTCGAATTTTTCTAAAATAAAAAATGGTCTTTTTTGACAAAATTTGAGGCGTTTGGCAGAGAAATCAATGTCAAGAACACAGGAAAACACCAAAAATGTTTTATACAACATATTGAAAGATTTTCTTATAAGGTTTGCTGTGTGTGCTTGTTGTATTTCCTGGCCATACTCACTTACTTTCTGGTGTTTAGATGTGCTGATATCTATTAATTAACTCTTACAATGCTATACGCGACTTTTGTTGTCTGCTGATAACATTTACAAGCAGCTTAGACACAGAACAGTCCTGATAAAATGTTGGTCCTAATATGGATCAAAACTGTTCGACAATCCGATAGTGTTCCTGAAAGATTTAAAAAAAAAAATACACATGATTTTGAAAAAAAGTCAGCATACGACGCTTTCCCAGTAGTTTTCTGAAAGTAAGAATGAGTGCAAAGATCAGGAATCAATACAATCAAGTACCACACCTGACCCGGGATACTAATGGGAAAGTGACAACTTCACAATTGGACGTCACAAACGGGAGCCAAAAGGTCAGCCCTTTCCCAGCAGGTGACCACAAGGCATCAACAAACAGACGCGCATTAAAGCATTACAAAAAGGTGACAGAAATAACATAAATGATCCACAAAAGAAGCACCGCCTTGGAACCGTCTGTAAAATATATTATTGGAGCGCTAAAACCGGTTTTATGGCGCTCCAAACTCACCCTTCGTTCAGATGTGGAGTCTCTTGTTGGTCCAAAATGACAACTTCTCTCTTTTCTTATTGTTGCAGCCATTTTCTGTTTCTTCAGTGATAGTAAATAACTATCAGACTTTTATTCTTGGGTTATGTATTCAATAAACCAATCAGAAGAAAGTAGTGAAAAGCAAATTCAAAAAGGGCCAAAATAGCTAGCCATCTTACTGGTTGAGCTAGCTTAATAGACTGACATTGACCTTATCCTTTAGGACTCCATTACTGAATCTCTTGGTCATTATCAAAAATCATCAACTTGAGAATCATCACATAGTATACTCAGAAAAACAATTGAAGGATATTAAAATTCTTTTGACTTTATAACATTTGGAAACATAATTTTCAAACAAATTATTTTTGTCATTGATAGAATTATCACTATGCAATTCACCAAAATGAAAAATTGAAATTCACGGGTCATTGGTTACGATACAGTACTACACCAAATGTACCGACCCTCTCTACCCAAAGTTCACAAGCAAAAAATTTAGCGCTCTCAATTTTTGCTGCAACCTTTACCAGGTCATTGCTTATGTTCTAATTCCCACCACAGACAAAAGTTAACACCAATTTATCAGTCATCGCCTCTAGTAATGGGACAACTTCTTCAACAAAAATACACAAATATGGCATACCCCGGTAAATTTGACTACAAATTAGCAGTAAAACACTGATAACTGCTTCAAAATAAGGTGCCAATTTTCGGAGGGAGAACCAGCGATGATTTTGGAGCCAGTCATTATGGAATACAAACGATAAAAATGGGTTTCAATCGTTTTTGAACGTGTGTGACTTTTCAGTATAGAGGGTTGAACCATTTGGATTTGTACTGTACATAAACCATTGAAGCGTGCCTAAATTAAAGCACCCATTCTTATTGCGGATGTCTGGAACTATGAAATGCGTGCATAATTAGTAAAGTTTTTTTTATTGTATTGAATGTTTGAGATGGGACTGAATCCAAATATCCTTCAATTGTTTTTCTGAGTATATATTAAGGGGCGTAATCAAAGTTACCTGTCTAAATCGATTATTTGAGTTTTTGCTATTCCCCATATGCTAGGATTACCATAATTCAAATATCTGTTGCTTAATACAGACACATGGCATATAATGTATGTAATATAAATTACATACACAATACAGCACATGTGAAAGAGATACAGAATTAAGTCCCAGACATTTGTATTCTTTACCAAACTAACTGGGGTTATGCCACTCATCCGAACTGCATCAATGGGGAATGGCTTAAATAATAAAGTAAATATGAAGAAAAATGCTTTGGCCATGTTGTCTTGGAAGCAAATTAAGATAGTCATTATAATTAACATATATGATTTGTATTTGAAAGAAATATATTAAAGTGGCGTGCCTTTATATGTTAGGATGTGGTGGGGAAGGGATGGTTGATGAAAATAGTTATAATAATTTTACCATGTGAAGATAAAGTAGCATTGTTTTAGTAACTTGATCAATACAGAAGAATGCACACCCCTTGAAGATCTGCCTGAGCATCAACGCAGCCTAAACATAGTCTTTCCAGTCCGCCTAAGATACTATATGAATTCAGCTATTAGTAAGGGGTGCACAGTAAAATACTAGGGAGCGCAGTGGCACAGTGGTAGAGTGCTTGACTCGAGACCGAAGGGCCGCGGGTTCGAGCCTCACCGGCGTCATTGCGTTGTGTCCTTGAGCAAGAACATTAATCCTAACTTAGTGCTGGTTAAACCCAGGAAGACCCGTCCCTTTATAACTGAAAGATTGTTGGTGGGGCGTAAAGAATCAAATCAAATAAAAACAGTAAAATACTCTTATCAGAATACGTAGATGACTAGGCTAAGTGGAATTTTCACTGAATTTGCATGTTATTTGTACATGTAGGTTTTGTCATGAGATCGTACATATACCCAACAAAAAAAGAAACGCACCACTTAAAACCTTTCAACTCTCAGGAATATCACAAGTGATAGGCCGGTTTAGTTTATATCAGTGCAAAGGAACACCAGGTACTGCTGCGTTACACATCATTGACAATCAGGCGTCGAAACTTTGTTAAAGAAAATTGGCCATGAACCAAGTGGGGGTCAAATCGAAAAGTCACAGGATATAAGTGTTTTAATAATGCTCTCTTGCTGGATAAGATCAAGCTATGGGAATCATCTCAGTAGACCAAATCGTATTCAAATACTTATTCGTTGCAAATTTTATCTTTAAATTCATCATACGCGATAATTGAACGCTTGGTAGCTCATGTATTGTGACTACCCTTTGTTTATCGATTTCATACTGGAGATAAACCTTAAATCCATTTAAAGATTTCAACATTGTTTTAATCAATTAAAACGGTCCTAACTGATAAAAAAGGATTTTGGAATAACACAAATGCATCAATAAACACATTGGTTGTCTCACATAGCGACAATGTATCGTTTTCATACTTTGCAAATGTAAAACATGCTCGGAATTCCATGTAGACAGTAGCGTTGAATTAACTCTTCCAAAACTTATTTACCATTCGCCTTGATGTGTTTTATGCCTACACAAGGAAGGTACCGATACTCATCTTTGTCACACTCAAGTTTTAGTAAAATTTGATCAGAAATGAATATTTCATGACAACTAATATTTTCATATAAAAAGGAGATTTAAATGGGAAAATCGTATTGGTGCGTTTCTTTTTTTGTTTGGTATATATTATATCGAAGTGTAAAGAATGTATCTAAAAATAGTTATCCAAATTCATTTGACTTGCCGTGTAAAACCATTTGAGGCTCAGAAACCCCTAAATGGAAACTTTGGCAAACAGTGAAGACCCAGATACAACGTCGCATTTTTGTGGCATTTAGCGAGGATCTGCACAGCTTGCTCAGACAAAATCGATCTTCATAGAGGGAAATACGATAAAAAATGGAAATAATAACCTTTGACCCTTCAATATATACAATGGACCATCCTGCCTTAACAGTATCAAACCTTATGGAAAATTCCGTTGGTCTTAAAAGGGTTAAGCAGCATTAGATGTGGCTGGTAAAAGGAAAATTATCACACTTTCTCTTTTGTTAAAATTCTGCAGATGTTACAGACTGTTACCAACAGTTTGGCTTCTTTCAATGGCAATAATTACAAAGATGAAAACAGTATGTATATTACATCAAAAGAGATACTGGGCATGCGCTGTTAATATATTCTGCTGCTGTTACACAACACCAAAGATCAAACGCTAACCATATTTGCTTCTGTAAATGGAAACGCACAATTTACCATATCTATATTAATTGTTGGTTCCCGGATTAGGAAAATTAAACCATACTGATGATCTGTTTTCCATTATTGGCCACCAGTACACCGGGAACCAACATTAGATGTAAGTACCCGCTGCTGAAATGAAGATTGAATGCGCCATGTTCATATATAATCAGCAATGTCAATACTACGTCATGACAGTAGGAAAATATCACTTCGACGCGTCAAAACTGAGTTCTACGCACATGTAACAACACATTCATTTGTTTGCGTATTATGGCAAATACAGAACCCACTTCCCCATTTAACCCATAATGTCACAACCCAGCCAGCATACAGCATCGGACCACCATCCATTGGAATGACGTTTCGCATAACTAAATGCTAATGATGTAACATTTATACCAGTTGATAGACAGAAGATAGACCGAGATAAAAGTAAAAAGCGGGCCACTTTTATCACGTTGAAAATCATGTTTTTTAAATTCCGGAACATATGCATGTATCTTTACACACCTTATAAACTACGAGTATCTCTTGCGACACATGTAGCTAATAAGGAAAACAGGGTTTTCTAAGAAAATCATATGCAATTCATTTGTGCTATTATAAGACTGCCGACAGCTGCAATATAGATATTAAACAAGCTGTCACGTGCTTCCTATTCAGAGCTGTATCTATTTTCTTTGAGACAGAAAATCCGCTCTATCGAAGTAAGTTTCAAAGTAGCATTGTATGCATACATGAAACCTATATTTTATGGCATGCGAAAAAAGGCACATACAACCCTGAAAATCCGCGCACTCATGCAGACACGCAATAATATATCATTTCTGAAATCATAACTTATTCAAAACTGTCGTAATTTGCATATGATAACGAACTTTTAAACAAGCAGGACTATTTTTCACAATTTTGTGAAAAATAAGAGTAGAATTATGAAAATGGTGCTTGAAGATTTCTCAGACAGGTCAACTTAGTTATCATCAGCCATCCATCTGGACAATATATCGTTTAAAGACAAGTTAATGCCCCGGGTTAATGCAAGACGGACGACTTACATGTACACCCCAATAAGCTCAGTTTTAATGGGGAACAATCACGTGAAAGGTACAAAAATATGACACGTGTGCAGTTTGCACAGGCTCAACAGTGATTTCTTACATTTGATGCGTATTTCACAGAAAATTAGAATTTAACCATTTCCTTCATGAATAGTCATGCTAAGCTCCGTCCACTATGATTATATGAAAATCTTTCATGTTGGGACATAGAAATAAGATTGTTTTTGTCAGGTCCAAGTGTGTTGTCAGATATATCATATTTCAATTGCAAACAGAGAAGACGCTGATCAGGCAGCTCTTACAAGAGATGTCTGATCGGGGTCTACTCTGTTTGCGAAAGCGTCAAAAGGCATCTCTATTAGGTAAAGGATTGAAAAGTATTTTTATGTGAAAAAACATTTTACCCGCCCAATTTTGAAAGCGTCTGTGGTATGAATCTTTACAACCCATTTTCAGCTATACTCTGAAGGACAGGAACATGTAATAGATAGTTCCCACTCAACTGAGAGTTACTTCCCTTTGAAATATAGGTCAGCCATCTTGATGGTCAAAAATCAATTAGACAAATAGGCAAAAAATAGATTTACCTATGTTTCTTAAAACCTCTGTATCTTTGTGCCGGGACAGTTGCCATGATATATGCATAAATGGAAATAAAGAATAAACATGATTGGCTTAACATAAAAATAGTCTTTCTAGTAAATAGTAGTTTTTCTAGTACCATTGATTTTTGACCTACAGCATGGCTGACCATTATTTCAAAGGGAAGTAACTATTGGTTGAGTGGGTCTTATAAACTATACTGGTAGTAGCTCTTGATTTTATTTTCGTCTTCTTATTCACATTTTCTGCAGTTCTGAGAGAAGCAATCTATTCTGGTTATATAAATTTCAGCAGTATGTATTTAGGTGAAATAAAACATTGATATTGAATTTGCAGGCCACAGCTTCATAATTTATCCTCGTTGATTATGAAAATAAAAAGTCAAGTGGCAAATATGAGACGTTAAGAATATGACGTCGCGTCGGGGAGTGAATAACGCAATGCAATACAATCGATAAACCGCTAGCGGTTTACAGATTTACAGGAAACGTTATCACGTCCATTACAACGTTGCGTACGTAATGACAAAATTATAACGTGTTTACGCCAGAAATGAGTTTTCAAAGTATTATGATAAATAGAATCTAACATTCGTGCTCTTGTATGATTAAATTTATTAAGCTCGTTGCGAAAAAGAGATAAAATGCTCGGCAAGCCTCGCATTTCATCTCTTTTCCTCAACTTGTTTAATGAGTTCAATAAAACATGATCCTCTATTTTCCATTGATAATACAGAAGTTTCAGTTTTTGACAAAGGCACCATCTTAATGGAATATTTGGTAGTGGCGTTTCCTTTTTTGTCTAGTATACATTCAGTCGCAAAAGACGTTTGCAGACAGAAGACATTAATTTTTGATGACTGATGAGCACGTTATTTTCTAGGACGTTCTTCTTGTTTGCATGCTTGGTAATTTACTATGTTTTTATCGTCTGCTAACTTCTGTTATCAAAGTTGTTTTTTTTCCAAAATATTTTGAGCTAAAATCACAGTATCAAACAGTTTGGTTCCAGATCAGGTCCTGAGGTTATAAAACGTTATTCGTGCTCAACTCAACTTAGCACGAAATTTCAACTGTTCATAAAAAACTAAAATACCAACAAATAAAGAAGTTTCTTGCTTAAGTCTCTCAGATGTTGTATATATCATGCTAATAAATGTTAAAATGCCAACAATTGTTGGCATTTTAACATTTATGAGCAGGATAAATTTCGTGCTCAGCTGAGTTGAGCTTGAGCACAAAAAAATTTTATAACCTCGGGGGCAGGTATAATTTTCAATGGGACTGGTCTTGGTTTAATTTAGTGCGAGCATGTTAATAGCTAATTAGAACTTTTGTCATAATTAACACTTATTAGACAGACGGTCGTGATTATATGACAATGTAATAAACATCCATAATTACTCTATTAAATCCTCGCTCAACTCTGTCTGTCTGTGTGTCTATGGCTTAATGAACGCTCAACTGTGTCAGTCTGTCTTTTCACAGTTATATATTTGTTAATCTTTTCAGTCTGTATGTCTACGGCTCGATCTGCCTTCCCCACAGTATGCATACAGATCCGCCTTTTCCCAACTCAATCCGTCTGCATGTCTTCGGCTTAACGCATTTTTCCCTCAACCATGCACAACTGAATATTTGATCAAATCTGTCCGTCTGCAGATCATATCCAAGTTTGCCCCTATCCTCATGTTAGTGCATTTTCAACCCTGTTTATCATGTTTATAGTCTGTTTGTCTACAGGAACATTAGTAATTCGTTGCTTTATCTGTATACTTCCACAAAACGCTTTGAGGCGTGACTCTAACGGTAAATGCATTGAATTGATCGAGGGTCATTACTTAGAGGTCGTGGTAGAAGTATACATATTGACGCATTTTAATCTCTGTTTGCCTGTTGGCCACAACCTGTAATAAATGTAAAATAGGCAGATTCCAAAAAGCATGAAAAGAAGCTTAGGGCTAAGGCGTTTCGTGATTGGTCAATTATAAACACTCAACGCAAAACCTCTGTCTTCGGGGTTTTCTACCAGGCCATACCCAAACCAGCCTGCTCAGCTGCAAATACTATATTGAAAATTGAAATTTCGATTGAAAAAGTTTAGATATACTTTCCAATAAGTGAATAACAAAAGCCGCCGATCAGACTGCCCTTTGTTGTTCGCAAGCCTTGAAGACATCTTTTTAAACTTCTATGCTCATTTTTTATGGCGGATATATATTTGCTAATATTTTGGAAACAAAGAATATACCCGACAAGTGCTGCTGGTGTAATAGATTTTGGATCAGAAAAATGATCTTTCACCTTATTTATTTTGTTCAATGAAAATTGCCTCCGAAAGTTTAAGGCACAATTAGTATTATTCAACTACATGTATTAGGTTACTGTGTCGCCACGTGATTTGCAATGCCCGGTATATTGTAAAGCTAACGGAGATAGGAACTGGTCGGGGGCATGGCTAGACAGTACCCTAATAGCTAAATGATTCGAACTGATGGAGGTACAGGAAATAATAAACGAGATTTGAGCCACGACATGAGATTTTCAACAATGTGGTATGTGCGACCAGCAAATCCCCAGATCAGCCTGCGCATACGCGCAGTCTGATCAGAGCCTTTGCTAGTCGCATATTCAATGAGTGTTAATCTACTGACTGAACATTATTTGGAGTTTCAAAGCCTTAAAGGGGTCCGCACAGGCTCATCTGAGTCTACACATGTCAAAATACCACATTGTTAGAAATCACATGTCATGGCTCACTTATCCTCGGAAGTCCAAGTTTGGTCAATATTATTCGATTGTAGATCACTTGAAGGATAATCAGAGAATGCGCAGCTTGATCAACACTCTATAGTCTTAGAGCATGAGGCTTCTTTTGTGGATCATTATGTTATGCCTGTCTTGTTTTTGTTGTGCTTTCGTGCGCGTCTGTTTATTGATGCCTTGTGGTCACCTGCTTGGAAAGGGCTGACCTCTTGGCTTTTGTTTGTGATGTCCAATTGTGAAGTTGTCACTTTCCCATTGGTATCCTAGGTCAGGTGTGGTGCTTGATTGTATCGATTCCTGATCTTTGCCCCTTTTCTTACTTCTCATGGTGGTAGTCCTGTAGAAGACAGAATAGAAAAAAGAACAATAACAAAAACAACAGAACAAATCATACTCACTTACTATTTTTACTAGACTCTGGCAGGTCATTGAAACAATAAAAGTCAAACGATAGCCCCCTTGTGCACTCCTTGGAGGACTTCTGCTGTTTCTAATCTGAATCCATCTGAGATCAATTGCTGTTCTCTGCGGCTCAACGTGTATAACGTAAAATATTAAGTGAATACTAAGTCATCCAGTCGTGTATAGCTTCATAGTTTTTAAGTATGTGAATTAAACCCTTTGAGAAAAATACATTGGGGAATTGGCTTATTTTTTGTGGGATTTGGGGAGAAGCTGAATTAATTTTAAGGTTTTGGGAGCAAAAAAAAATACTTTCAAGGAGCTGAGGAATTTTCTTTCAGGGGTTTTGGGATATCAATGCAGTATATAATCCTGTAACAATGTGGATTCACACCCGCGCTAGTGAGGTCGGAGGCATAATCGAAATCAATGTTGTGTAGTAGGCTCAGGCTGGGTCGGGCTAGGATTGAGCGTCTAGCCTCAGACTATCAGCCAGGCTTGTATATAGTTTACCACAGACCCTGGGGAAACATGAGAATGAGACTTCAGGCTTTGTTTTGTACTTAACTATGACTGTTTTCCCAAGAGCTGTGGTAACGGGGTGTTTTCAGTGCTGAGTGGTCGGTTTTTGGCTTCGCGTTGTGTTTTAGAATAAATTTTGGCTTTCCGTCAAGCTCATACTAGTTTGGCGCTCTGTCAAACTTGTATGAACAGACAGACAGACAGAGGGGTGGTCAGAAGGATGGACAGTCTTGCACAGTTTGTGTACCTGGGTTCGAATCTCTGGATGTGGGGTGATGGTCAGAAGAACACAAGTTTGATTAATATGAATTTATTTACAAATGAACTTTGAGAGTATTCTTAATGTCTTTTTCAGTAAGAAATTGATTCCTTAGTCAAATGTACCTTAATTTTGGAATGCACCACTATTTGTACCGTATGTGAATTGCCCACCTTGAAGGATATACCGGGTGTCCTATAAGGACAATGGCATTGATCGCTGACAAAATGTATTGGCTAGTCATCCTTTATGTTTTACTGGAACATTAATTTATTTGGGTTTAGCTTTGGTATTCTTTATCACTGAATGAACGTATATATTACGTATTTGCACTGCACTAATCTTCCTAAGAATTTGGATACTTCCTCCACAGAATACTGAATAATTAAAAATATTTTCACATGTTGACACTCTTTTCACAATTTTAAAGACAATGAAAGGCAGCAAAAACGGAAATTATAACCTTATTTTCATTGCTTAAGGGAGACTACTACAGCCGGCAAGGAGTGATCTCCCTTAGACCATAAAAATAGTAATTATTTGTAAATGAAATCCAGTTTTATTACATACCTCCCCCCATATTTAAAATATTATGTGAAGTAAAATAGTTTATTTCACATAATATTTTACAGAAAAATGAGAAAATGATTAAGTTAGATTATTATTATTTTTTCTTTCCGAGAATAAAACTGGTTAATGATTTTCCACCTAATGAAGTTTGATCCTTTTGCTTTGTTTATCCCATAGATTGGTGTCTCTGTATAGCTGGCCGTTTCTTTCCACAACTCGCTCATCCCTGCAAATACCATCTCCATAATAGGGGATTTTCGAGAAATCATTCTCCTTAACTGCCAAATCTGCTTTTCTCTTCTGGCTAGCAGAGTATCTGTAATTCTGTATGCACATAATTCAGTTGCTGGTTTAACTGGTTACTAATTTGTAAAAGATTGTTTGGGCTTTCTTCTTCAGTAAGATTGAATGATCCCTGTGAATATGGTGCTGATATAGATGTGCCCATATAAATGCCACTATCTTGAGTAGGCTGTGTTTGTGTCAATAATGCAGTATTTGGAATAGCTGCATGTTCAATAGTTTGGTGATACATAGAGTCAGGAGCTTGTTGTGCACTTAAACTGCCTGGCAGCAGAAGACTACTGCTAAAACCATTATCAACTCGTCTTGCTTGTGAGGTGTTTCTCTGAAGCATACAGCTTTGTGAGAGTGGTGGTGTGTGTAACCTTAATGGTTCTAAGGAAAAAGAGCTGCAAGCTGATTCTAATGGCCCCTCACTTAAGTAACTTTCATTTGATCCATCATCTAATAAAGGAAACCATGTAGACAGTTCCTTTGTGTTTGCAGGTGTTGATGCTGCTAGTGGCTCAGTATGAACATCCCCAAACAGCCCTGGTTGTGTTGTGTATGAAAAACTATCAGATACATGACTGATTGGAGGGTTCAAACCTTGAGTTGCACTAATTGTGCCTGGGTCATGACTTATTTGTTGGGCCAGACTAGTGACTGTGTTTATTGTGTCAGGGGTATAACTAATCTGTGGACCCAAGCTATAGTCTGTGCTAAATGTCACTGTTTTACTTTCGGAGGTTTTACTTTCATTTGTATCCATTTCTCATGTAATCAGTGTTTTGATTTTATATTTTATCTTAATTTTTATAACATTGATTTAAAGTTCTAATGACCATCATTTATCCACATCCTGGTCACGGCTCACCAATTCTGTAGTAGGCTCAGGCTGGGTCGGGCTAGGATTGAGCGTCTAGCCTCAGACTATCAGCCAGGCTTGTATATAGTTTACCACAGACCCTGGGGAAACATGAGAATGAGACTTCAGGCTTTGTTTTGTACTTAACTATGACTGTTTTCCCAAGAGCTGTGGTAACGGGGTGTTTTCAGTGCTGAGTGGTCGGTTTTTGGCTTCGCGTTGTGTTTTAGAATAAATTTTGGCTTTCCGTCAAGCTCATACTAGTTTGGCGCTCTGTCAAACTTGTATGAACAGACAGACAGACAGAGGGGTGGTCAGAAGGATGGACAGTCTTGCACAGTTTGTGTACCTGGGTTCAAATCTCTGGATGTGGGGTGATGGTCAGAAGAACACAAGTTTGATTAATATGAATTTATTTACAAATGAACTTTGAGAGTATTCTTAATGTCTTTTTCAGTAAGAAATTGATTCCTTAGTCAAATGTACCTTAATTTTGGAATGCACCACTATTTGTACCGTATGTGAATTGCCCACCTTGAAGGATATACCGGGTGTCCTATAAGGACAATGGCATTGATCGCTGACAAAATGTATTGGCTAGTCATCCTTTATGTTTTACTGGAACATTAATTTATTTGGGTTTAGCTTTGGTATTCTTTATCACTGAATGAACGTATATATTACGTATTTGCACTGCACTAATCTTCCTAAGAATTTGGATACTTCCTCCACAGAATACTGAATAATTAAAGATATTTTCACATGTTGACACTCTTTTCACAATTTTAAAGACAATGAAAGGCAGCAAAAACGGAAATTATAACCTTATTTTCATTGCTTAAGGGAGACTACTACAGCCGGCAAGGAGTGATCTCCCTTAGACCATAAAAATAGTAATTATTTGTAAATGAAATCCAGTTTTATTACAGTTGCAATCAGGTGCATTCAGAGCGTTCCAAAGTACGTTATTATCAATCCAAATCAACTACTTTAAGGATACTTAACCAACAACAACCAAATCTATTCGCCATATTTTCTCCAAAATCAACCCAGATGTGCATGTTAGCAGGAAAATAAATACAGTTATATTTTGCAAGTGGGGTCTGGAGTATATTAGCCCCCCATAAAGCAAAGAAAATAAAACAAAAATAAACAAAAATGAGGCTTTTTCTTTAAGGTGAGATTTTTTAATTTTTTTTTTTTGCTTTTTGGTAGGGCTTCCTAAATCCTCAAAACTATGAGCTTGCTCACCAGCTCCCCTAAAATAATAATCAGTGCTCCACAGCTCCCTGAAAATAAATAGCCCATCTCCCCAGCTCACCAAATCTCATGGGGCCTCAAAGATTGTGCTGAATTCTGTACAGCATAATAATTAGTGTATGCTTGCGGCTGATTTCTAGTGACTCCCGCCGCAGGTCGTTGACACACCCAGCATTCATGGAGTTCTACTTGTTAAAGACATAGTGATTCATTCGTCTCTGCACCAGCTAAAATGCTGTAACTTCAGTTTGTAGGGCTGGACAGTTGAGGCATACATCATAGTTCTGTATGTGAGATCTTTCTCCAGTATTTGCAAAACAAACCCAAGTATCACTGTGTTCCGGGGTATTTGCTGGAGTCTACCACTTCTGCAGTTCGTATTGAGTGCAGAGTACCTTCTATTACTTTGCAGAGAGATTCTCCACACTGCATATCTGATTGGGTTGAAACTTTGAGAGAGGTGCTCTTCCACTGTTGTTTCCGAAGACCGCAAACAGAAGACTGTCTGCAAGCAGCTTGGCTTGAGAAGATTTTTTCTTTAAAATAGACACTGTTCAAAAAAGAAAGTATAAAAAATTGATACATATCATGTCATAAAATTAAAAATTATATAAAAAACAACATTTAAACATGGTTTACTAATTCTCAACTATTAGAGAGGGGAGGGAAGAGAGAGAAGCAGGCAAAGTGCATTTACTTGGAGGATTGCATGTGTTTCTTACTCCCAGTGCTATAAATCATGTGAAAAAAAAACTTGAATTGCTTTATAAATGCAAGAAAGGGCTAAATATGTGGCCAGCGCCCATCCTTATCATCTCTTCTAAACTAAGTACTAAGGGTGAGGTTGGCGCGCCATGAAACTGGTTTAAACCCTCCAGTAAATATTTTTACTGACCTTTCCAAGGCGGTGCTTCTTTTGTGGAGCTCTTGGCTTTTGTTTGTGATGTCTAATTGTGAAGTTGTCACGTACTTTCCCATTGGTATCCTGGGTCAGGTGTGGTGCTTGATTGTATCGATTCCTGATATTTCCCTTTTTCTTACTTCTCATGGTGGTAGTCCTGTAGAAGGCAGAAGAGAAAAAGAACAATAACAAAAACAACAGAACAAGATGACTTAACAGACTCTGGCAGGTCATTGATGAAAAACAGAAACAATAAGGGTCAAATGACAGCCCCTTGTGTACATCTGGGAGGACATCTGCTGTTTCCAATCTGAATCCATCTGAGATCACTGGCTGTTCCCTGCGGCTCAAAGGACTCTATCCAGAATTTGATTTCGCATCTCACTACGTTACAGTCTAGCTTGTGTAGCAGTCCTTTGTGGAAGACTTCGTCAAAGAATCTCGCGAAGTAAAGTAGAATGATGCCCATTAGCTTTCTCTTGGCCGTTGGAGAGACAATCCTTTATATTGTTGACTCTAGCACGACCGTCTCTTCCTGACCCCTTGTTAATTGTCACATTAAATCCTGTGCAGGTCAATATAATGCATGATACAGCTGTGAATAATATTCAAGCAGCTCGCACGTGGATGAGCGAGATACTAATCTGTAATTGGATGGCTGGCTGTTATCTCCCTTCTTGTAAATGGGGACCAGTAGGAAATATTTACAATTATCAGCTGCAGTTTAGGGATACTTGTGGGGATTTCATAGGGACATTACTGGAATCTGAAGCTGAGACCCAACGTAGGACGAAAACTGAGCAAAACTGAACAAAATCAACAGCACCAATATAATGTTGTTTCAAGATTGCAATATGTCTGTCTTATATACTGAACGAAACTTCTAAACCGCCAGTTAACAAAACACTTTTTTTTCAATATAGCTCATTTATTTTTAAACTGTTTGACATGATATTTGACACAGTATATTTGGGCACTTGTATCCGTCGAGTTTGACTCAATAAGGATGTTCATTTATGCGTAACGATAGAGTACTTATACCGGTTTTGCACGTGTCACACAATGCTAAATGAATTATTGCTTTGTGGATACTCTTATTTTCATCGACAACTATCCGACAGTTTTATTTTATCACAAAAATGCCAACGTTTGTAAGTAGAGGGATCAGGCTGTGTGTTCAAATGAAAACGGGGCCTCGCTAAGACTGATTCATAATTTATCATAAAGTTTGACATGTTTTGATAGACCCGAAAGTTTACACCACAATCTGTCGGTCATTTTTTTTTCATTTTTGCACTCGTATGACGAGAAAAATCGACAAAAAACTGAGTATTACGCATGTCATAAAATGTCCTGTATAGTCCACCATACTTTCGTGCGGTGATGCACAAATGCTGCATTGGAACGTTAGAAGTGTCGAGATTGATGTGCAGTACACGGTTAATGGGTGACGGTTGTTTCAATAATATTGTAGACAAAAACATTTCATCACCATAAACACATTTCTGTGTTCTTTTAGGCCATATGGGCATACATAGGAGCACTGAATTGCATGATTGTGGACAAAAACATGTCATCTCCATAAAGCATTCTTATGTTGTTTTATGTCATATGGGCTTCTATAAGAACATTGTGGATTACCTGAAAATTCCTACTTATTAAAAGCGAAACTCAAAAATGTTCAATAACGTCCATATATAACACCATAAAATTTGCGTTTTTCACTTTAGGCCTCTGGAATACTAGGTTTTAAGCGATGAATTCAAAGGGGACGTGCATTAAGGGGCAAATTTGGCACCCTCTGGAGCCAAAAACTGAAATTTGCTTTTCATCAATTTCACCCAAATAGTTTATAAGAAGAATGGCCCAAGTATAAAATCCTGGCATTCATTTTACTTTTTCCGTTGCTATGGTAACAAAAATGGCCAACAAAATAGGCTTAAAATAGAGAAACTGTCATTTTGGGCCAAATTTAAGGCTTTTCCACACCGAATTTTTAAGAATTAGATATCAGCTCAAGCGAATACAAAAAAAAAAACAACTTTCAATATATTGTGTGCCGTGATAATTCTCACCCTCTGTTAAAATATTTTTTTGGTATTTGCTTGTGCTCTATGTTAATTTCTCTGTCAAATGTCTTAAATTTGCTCCAAAATGGTCACTTTCCTATTTTCAGCCTGTTTTGGCAGCCATTTTTGTTACCATAGCAACGGTAAAAATAGAATCAATCCCAGACTTTAACACTTGGGCTATTGTTCTAATAAACTAATAAGAAGAAATTTGTGAAAAGCAATTTTCATTTTTTGGCCTCATAGGGGGGCCAAAATAGCCTCTTAATGCACGTACCCCTTTTAGCGTTTGTGTTAAAATGAAATGTGATGGTGCCTTTATACAGTCTATCAAATGGGCATGTTAATTTCAATTTATGAAAATGGAATTTTGAAAGGTTTTGTTTTATTGATTTTTCTATATTGAGTGTAAATTATAGCCATGTATGTATCATATAGGATAAAATATCGAGTAGCGGTTTGGAAGTTTCGCTTAGTATAGGTATCAATTATATTTCATTTCAACACTTTATCCTGAATCCACCTTCCTTTTTTGAGCTTTCCTCAATTCAAGGGTAATAACAAGGAAAAGTCAAACAATAAATAAATATTACAGTTGTTTCCCCATCAAGAACTGGAGCTGTTTCTCGAGATTGCTTGATCAACTCAAATGAGCGTACAATTTAACCAGCTATACTTACACCAAATGCTTTGAGGCGTGACTGTAACGGTAAATGCATTGAATAAATCGAGGGTCATACCTTAGAGGTCGTGGTAGAAGTATAGCTTATACGTTAATGTTAATATGCCAACAAATGCATGCAATTTTACATTTCAAGCAAAATTTATTCAATATCAAGAAAAAAGCCCTTATTTTTCAACACTGTTTTGAGCTCTTATATTTTCATACCAAGTTGAGTATAAAATGGTTCACAACGTCGATGTCATTCACCCTAGTTAATACAATTTTGAGTATTACCTACTTTGTCTTTTGTTTGTTTGTTTCTCGTGATACTTTACGTCCCAGTCAACAATTTATAGGTGATATCGGGACGGTTTCCTCTCTTTCAGGGCTGAACCAGAGGATAAAGTATCTTGCCCAAGGACACAACACAGTACCTCCGGTGAGTCTCGAAGAAGCGACCCTTCGACCCCAAGTCTAAAACTCAACCACTGAGCCACCGCACTCCTGTTTTCAAACGGCCTGTTTTCATACGCAAATCCTGAAAGTTTTGTCAGAGGGGACAACTCTGGCAACTTTTTTCCCTTTTAGTTGATGAAGGGAGGGTGGATCCAAAATACCACTAAAATCGGGCCATCATCGGCCCACCAGCGAAACTTTCGCTGGCGTGCCGATGATGGCCCAACATTGAATACTGGCTTAGTAGCTTTTTGATATTTCAGGGAACCTGGGCCAGTATTGCTAAGAAACCCTATATTTTTGTGATTTTTCATGGGGGGGGGGGGGGGGGGGTCCAGACCCCCTGTCACCCCCTCTGGATCCGCCCATTATTTTATTAATATTTAAACAAATTATTTTTTTTAAGTTTGAGCCGTTCTGCCTCCCCACTAGTAAGGGGCTCGATTAGAGCTCCAACTTCAATATTTTAGAAATGCTTTAGAAAATTTCTACCATTATGTGTACGAGTACTTCTACTTTTACATAGCCCGATACTCACAATAGATATTCAATTATTGTTGCATGCATCCTCATGTATGTATATCTTGGCAAAAAAAGGACGCTAAGGGATGTGATTATTCATTTTAGGGAAAATTAGTCGCTAAGGACATTAAAATATATTTTAGTGTCAATTAGTATTCTGATCACTATGACAATGATAAATTATTGGGAGGCAGAATGAATCTTTAATTTGATCTTAAAAATCATTGATCCATCCATGTGTATAAAATAATTAAATTTAAAGATTTGCGCATCTTTAAAAACGACTTAATATAGAATGGAAACCTCTCCTTTTCTCTCTTTAACCAGGCCATTTGGTGAGTATTTGGTGAGTAATTCAGATGAAACGTTAGGCACCTTTTCTCAAGACTTAACAAACACATGCGCGGATCCAGAAAGTTTTGTCAGAGGGGGACAACTTTCTTTTTAGTTTGATGAAGGGAGGAAGGATCAAAATACCACTATAAGCGGGCCATCAACGGCCCACCAGCAAAACGCCATTTAAATGGCGTTTCGCTGGCGGGCCGATGGTGGTCCTACATTGAATGCTGGATTGGTAGCTTTGTGATTTTAATGGGATCCGGACGAGTATTGCTACGGAACCCTATATTTTGTAATTTTCCAGGGGGGCGAGAGGGGTCCGGACCCCCTGTCCCTCCCCTCTGGATCCGCACATGAAATAACTATATCGTGATTGTTAAAGAAGTGCCCATTTTTCCTATTCTATAACCTCAATTTTAAGTCAGGTAAGACATTCAAACAGCTTGTTCCTAACTATTAGTTTTGCATTTCCTTGTCGTCCTCTTGGTGTTTAAATAAGGTTCCTATATGTGTGTGTGGTGGGAGGGGGGGCACAGCAATCGCAGGGCAAGTCTGAGTCAGCCCAATGTTCAGAAAAACAGCAGAGCCCTTGTGAGGGGGAGTGCGGGGGTGCTTCAAATTTGAAAAAAATGGCTGGAAAAACAATCAAGTCCACACCTTAAAAGAAATGGGCATAGGTTCCCCTGCATTTTGTACTTTTTCATTTACCCCAACCCAATAACCTAGGCCAAGCACGGCAGCAGCCTAGGGACTGGGGCTCTCTTTTTAGTTTTTCTGAGTCTAGTCGGGGGAGGGGGGGAAGCTATTACTTATTAGCAACTACTAGACTACATGGGATTTACAATTGAAGCAACAACGGAATGGAAGATTGGGAGGGGAGGGGGGCACACACTCCAGCTCCACAGCCTTGGGACTGGGGATAAGTGCCCCCACCCACCCCAAATTTCCGATTTTGTTTGGGACTGGGAGCGGGCACAAACGTGTTTAATCCTCCGTGACCAGACTACAGGAGATTTCAAAATCCCGTCATTTACAAGCCCGGGTCAAGCTCACAGCCCTGTCACATTTTCTTTCGGCAGAAGTGTGGGTAATCCATTATCATCCGCGAGTGTTTTCCCAATTATGTATTACCGTGTATGCTCTTAATATCATATAATGCGCGAAAAAAAGTTTTTGTGTGTGTTTTAGGGCACCCACGGCCTCTTTGGGGGTCAGGCACTGCACATCCAATGCATAAGTAGACTTTCTTTTCAAAATATCGTCAGCTCAATTTTGACATTTGCACAATTGTATAGATGGCAAATCTTACCTTATATAAAGGACACCATCGATAATGCAATATTGAACACTGACCATTTTTCTTGGCGACAAACGCAGTAATCTCGCGTAGGACTTTGTTTTGTTTTTCAGTTCAGTCTATCGAAAAGGAAAGGTCTCCATGAAGATTGGAATTAGTCCAAACAGTATACATGCAAGCAGGCCTAAATCGATACCTCACATACAAAGAAGAAACTTACCTCTCAGATAGCAGAAACACAGCTGTTTGCATGCAGCGAATGCTCAGATAAGCATGCCCATCTGCGATTCGTGGATTTCATGATTAATATAAGGACGTAGAACATGTTGAGTATAACACTTGTACTCAGTCGGTAAACCATAATACGATCTAATTCCGTAACAGGCACTGTCAGTATTGTGCTTGTAAAAAGTCATGTAGAAAATCTAACCATAAATCAATGCATTAGCTTCTAGTAGGACTTGTAAGTTAATCAACTGACAGTAATATTCACGGGTGACGTCGATGGTTAAAGCTAATTAGAATGAAACTCTTGGTATCTAAATTGAAAACAATGTCAGGTAGCCTAAGTGAGTGTTTCAAAATATCAATCAAGGTGGATGGATAGCTGTTTTGAAATTGATTCCGTACGAAAAAATAGTAAGTGAGTAAGATAAGGAAATACCACAATCACAAACGCGGCACCGCGAGGAAGAGCCGCTCAACCATCACAAGACACCAGGAAGACAAATTAAGCCAAGTAATAAGCTTTCTCTTCCCAATCAAGATGATTGCAATACTAGAATGGACATAAAGTAACGTACAACAAAACATAGAAGAATTACAGACTCCCACAATGGGAGTAACAATAAACAAAAAGTCAACAACAATAATACCACCGCCTTAGAACGGACAGCAGCCTAAGCCACCGGGGGGGGGGGGGCTTAAATGCATTTTACTGGTACCAAATCTTCGCCCTAGATTCTGCTGTTGTTGAAGTACAAGAAATGTTCAGCTCACATGGAGGCCATCTAACTAATGCAATGTATCATCATGGAGAAACAATCTTAGACTAATCAAATTAACGCACCATGATGAAACAGAAAAAAGGGCTCATGATTCACAGATAGTCAGAGCTAAAGAAAACCTCAAGTTGAGCCACGGTGGGTCCAGCTACAGATAAGTATCAGGCACCAACCCACCGATTAAAGCTTTACGACAGAGCCGTCATAGACTCTGAGGCCTGACCCACCATCGTGCAATTAAAGAGGAAGCCATAGCTATAAACCGTGATCAGGTTTAAAACTAGGCATGCAGACTGTCGCATGATATCCAAGTTATATCCAACCCTTATATAACGTTTTACTATCTTTTTGAATTGATCACTTAATTTAGGTTTTCCAACAATTCGTTTGAATTTATAAACTAAATCACCATAAATTACAAGTTCTGACATGCCTTGCTGCAGAAGAGTTTTTAACCCAATATTGTATTTAACAATTAACTCTGAGTGTCTGTGGTAGAATTTAGAAAATGCTTTTCGAATTTTATGATATCTATAACGGTTACCTTGTTTTAATAACTTAGTAGTTAAAAATAAGTTTCTGTTGTTGAAGTCATCAACATTAGAACACACTCTAGCAAAACGAATAAGCTGAGAAATATGTACACAATAGGAAGGAGAGCGAGGAACATCTCCATCAAGAAATGGGAAATTTATTATATCAAAATTAAAATCATCCCGTTTATCATGAATTTTAGAAGAAACTATGCCATTTGTTATTGACAAGTTCAAGTCCAAAAACGGAGCTTCAGTATCAGAAAAATTCGCCTTATTTAACTGAAGTTCAGTGGGATATATCTGACCTACCATTTGTTCAAAATAAGGATTATCGGTATTAAGTCATCTAAATATCTGAAGGTTGAGTTAAAAGCTTCAATAATATCAGCTTAATTATTGTCTGACAGAGACAACATAAAGTCTCTCTCATAACAAAACAAAAACAAATCTGCAACAAAAGGAGCACAATTAGTACCCATTGGAATACCTGCAATTCGTCTATATAATTTCGAGCCAAATCTTAAAAATACATTGTCCAAAAGATAATGAAGCGTATCACACATCTTCTGACATGACCACAATTTATATCGTTTAGGTTGTTCAGAAGTAAAAATGGCATTTTATCATTAAAAGCCAAATAAAGTGAGCCCTCTCTGTTAAATGTTTGTTAAATTAATTCTGTTACTTTTTCTTTGATTAGAGAGTTGAGAAATCATATGTAGACAAACCAGAAAGCATGTTCCGTACGGAAGCAGCGTTCGGATAGCCAAACTGAGCTTACTACTGCTATTTTCGGTTCTGATGTCGGCGCAGTGCCTTTACAACCTTGGCTTAAGATTATATATCGCGGGGCTATATATATCAATGGTATCAAGAAATACAGACACTATTATCCCTGAAATAAGCTCAGGCAATATATAGTAACCAGATATTGTCTGTCTTTTACTTTTTTATGAGCAACTAAAACTGCATTTTCTTACTAGCTTGACAGAGGGTGTAAAGTCCCAAACAGGTAAAATATTGTGCAACGTTGACCAAAGCAAACTTCTTATTATATATCACAGAAATTCACGAATATAACTGAAAACCAAGACACAAGAATAGCTTTTTAAGCAGAAACTAGATGTTAAAATACTTGTAAGTTTTCTGTCATACAAAGCCAATTTTTACAGATTTCATCGTAAATAATGACTAAGTACAACCAGATCAATTGATCCTTACCTGGGACTACTAGACAACAAAGAAGCATATATCCTTGCAACAAGGGAACCAATTCACTTACCTTGTACAACGTATGCAAGGGAGCTACATCACTGGTTTCTAGGAGTTTATGAAAAAAAACAACAATTTTTTGGCAAAGCCTTGTCACCGTTTTGCATACCTATGTCTCGACAATGTTAAAATGTACTAGTATGCAAAATTTGATTAAAATATACCTAGCGGTTCAACAGTTATGAGCATTTTTACAAAAATACCTTGACCGGACAAACTGATTCTCGGCAAACTCTCGTCACCGTTTAGCACATCAGTGGCTGGACGATATTAAAATAAATAAGAATGCACTATTTGATCCAAATACCACATAAGGTTCAAGAGTTATGAGGATTTTCACTAACTGACCACAACAGCCTGGACTGGTGCTCAGTATGAACATTTTCACTAACTGCTAATGGACGGGCGGGTGGACTCACATAGCTTAGTGAATATAGTACAGACCCAAGGGTCGTGCAATTCTTACGCAAATCTATCGTTAAGTCATAATCAATACACTGGCTTCTAGCAGGACATTTATCTTTGTATACCACGTGCATCTGCACGGTCTAATGAGACCATTCGCTGCTCAAATAAAGTTGCTTAAAGTTGGAAAGTCGTCGATGAAGGCACATGCTCTATGTTTAGGCCTCTAGCACAGCAATATAGGTATCTGTATATATATGCGTGTTTAGAGATTTTTTTAGGCATACATGTACATTTACGTGACAAGTACAAACTGTTCTTAAAATGTTTATCCGTTGGAAGCAAAGAATACACAAAAGAACTGAACGTGTAGAGTGGGCAAGTTTTCTGTGCCAGACTAGCTAGTTTCTGCCATTTAGGCCTTATCAGTGACCTTCTTATGATTCAAAGTTCCACAATGAAACCCATGATCCCAAAGGACAAAACAAATAAAATTTTCACTACGAGGCCTGTTTCATGTTTATTTGAACAGAGGTGAATTTAACTTTTTGTGATTGTACATAAATAAAACAAACAAATTTTGCTTTCTCATAAATAACGGACATGTCGCTGGTAAGGCCAAATTGAGAAAATAGCAATTTAAAGCATTACCATAAGAATGCACCTTAAATACTAGCCCACCCCCTTTAAATGATTTTAAGAGCCGATTCGGGTATATCTTTCATGAAAAAGGCGTATTTAAGTGTGCAATTTTCGGTTGAGTTAAGAGGAAAATTCAGTTTAATATTAAAATGAAATACAGCTTCTTTGCATCTGGTTTTGCTTGTCAACTGGGCTTAATAAGTTCTACCATACAGGTGCCCAAATGGGTATTCCATGTATAAAATGTGACCTGGAAGATTTTGAAAAACAAATTCTCAAAACTCACAGCTGACACAAGTTCTTAGGTATCTTAAATATATCCGACAAAAAAAGAAACGCACCACTTAGAACTGTTCAACCCTCAGGAAGATCACAAGTGATAGGCCAGTTTAGTTTATATCAGTACAAAGGTATGTCAGGTAATGCGGCGTCACACGTCTTTGGCGATGTGGCGTCGAAACTGTGTTAAAGAAAATTGGTCATGAACAAAGTGTGGGTCAAATTGTAAAGTCACAGGAAATAAGCGTGTTTATAATGCTCTCTTGCTGGATTAGTTCAAGCAATTGGAATCATCTCAGTAGACCAAATTCTACCAAGACACCTATTCTTTGCAAATACTATCTTTAAATTCATCATATGCGTTAATTGAACGCTAGGTAGCCCATGTACTGTGACTGCCTTTTGGAAAATGATTTAACACTGGAGATAAACCTTACAAAACATTTAAAGATTTCAACATTGTTTTACTCATTTTAAACGGTCCAAACTGATGAAACTGGCTTTTGGATTTACAAAAAAACATCAATAAACACATTGGTTGTCTCACATAACGATAACATATCGTTCTCATACTTTGCAAAAGTAAAACATACTTGTAATTCCATGTTGAATTAACGCTTCTAAAACACATTTACCATTCGCCTTGATGTGTTTTGTGCCTACACAAGGAAAGGACAGATACTCATCTACGTCACACTTAAGTTTCAGTAAGATTTGATCAGAAATGAATATTTCATGACAATTAACATTTTCGTATTATAAGGAGATCTTAATGGGAAAATCGTAGTAGTGCGTTTCTTTTTTGTCGGGTATATATATCGCCGATAAAAATCTGGTCATCAAATATTACATTTATGTATTTGGCATACAATTTAGTGTTGCCTTGGAAACTGTAAACCATAAAATTGGATGTTCAAGATGCTCCAAAAAAGTAAGTATCCAACTGAAATGCTTTATTTTCCAAAAAACACACTTTACTTATTTACGAGTCACAATAGGTTTCAAGAGAAAAAAACTTCTCCTCTTTAAGAGAAACAGTTCGAAAACGATTAAGAACATTTCGTTTGACAGCATTTTTCAACGCTTAAAATTTGACTACCCATCTTCAGAGACTGCTTCAAACTAGCGAATGAAGTTACTAGCTATTTTCTTGGTGACTGTGTATTACTGGATACCAGACTAGCCTATGTAAATCAATTATACTAGAGGACGTAGTAAACGCATCACCATAATTTTGCAATTTACTCGCAAACAGTAAATGCGATATAAGAGCTACCTGCAGCGTTTAATGTGCAACTCAAAATTGGTATGAATCAGTCGTTAATTTGATTGTATCATAACGCGACGTTGCTGGTGACGTCACATTGTAGCATACAGTATCCAGTGATATTCTTCAAGGTCCAGCTGATGTTTTTTGGGGTTATTTTTGGGTTATTTTACATTTACACTGTAGCGTGCGTGATACCAAAATCAGTAATGCAGTTTATTAACCTCTTCTAACTCAACAGTAATTGACAACGTCAATATTTTGAAATAAGCGTCAAATTAAAACATCAGTTTACAGCTCATTTTGAGAAAATTCTCCATACGTTACCTTTATGTACACTCACAATTTTGACATTGACTACTTACACTTGCAATCATATGGCGATTACAATTTTATGTGAAGCTTGTCAGGAAATATTTTGTCACGTGATTGAGAACGTCTTCAAAACTTACGCTAATGTCACTTAAACAATGCAGAAGAAACGCGATGCATGGCGTAATTTAAACAATGAAATCAGAATCTGTCATTTGTAAATGACCTCTGCCCCTGCAAACAATAACCTCGGGGCCAGGCCTCATCAATGACCCTCTAATGGTTTCAAAGTTCTACAATGGAATCCATGGTCCCAAAGGACAAGAAAATATGAGCCGCGACATGAGATTTCTAACAATGTGGTATGTGCGACCAGCAAAGCCTCAGATTAGCCTGCGCATACGCGCAGTCTGATCAGAGCATTTGCTAGTCGCTTGAATATTCTATGAGTGTTAAGCTACTGACCGGTAAACATTTGGACTTTCTAGCTTAAAAGGAGGCTGCACAGGCTCATCTGAGTCTGCACTTATCAAAATGCTACATTGCTGGAAATCACATGTCCCGTCGCATATAATCATTCTTACATCTATTTGTCTTGGGGCTTAAGAAAAAGCTCTTGCCTCTCCAGTGGGCTTAAACATGATTCACATGTGTCAGAGGCAGCGTTGTTCAAGTAATATTGATTAGGACAATTGAGTCAACGGAATCTTCGTCTTTTCTAAGTGACAAATAATGACCGGCTTTTACGTGATTTGGGAGAATATTCCTTAACCTCGAAACAAAAATAAAAATTGCGATTTGAAAGCAATAACAAGAAACAACAACAACGGCATAATATTAAAACTGATCACACTTTGGAAAAATTGACGTACAGCTTTCATACAACGACACATTATAATGCACTTTAGGTGAAGATGAATGAGTTGAAATTAAGAAACAAAAAGATGAATTATGTGAGTTTATCGTTTCTCACAAAATAGCAGTTAAAAGGTACCGATACCTTTCGAGGGGGTTTTATTTTCGCAAAAAATTGTGCATTTCGCAAAAATAAGCCACTCGCTATACGCGAAATCGAAATTCTCGCGGTTTTGTTTTGAATTTACAGTAGTACACTAATTTTATTATTGATTAAAATATGAGGGATGTCATTCACGACAAAGCTGCAAAAAATAAAGCTGAGATGATTCCATCAGCGGACCGCGTTTCCTGCTACATTGCCATATTTCTTACAGTTCAGAAGAAAAAGAAAGCTTAAACGCTGCAAACACTAATGAATTTTTTCGCACTATACAGTCCTGAGGTGTTGCAACTTCGCAGTCCAATGGTCAGCACTATTTGCAAGTCCGGGAAAACGATGCCGCCAGTTAATGCTAATATGTTCATGGGTCGTCTTGTAAAGCGGTTATTAATTAATGCCAGTTACCATGAGGCCATTCTCATCGATGACATAGACATGAAATGACTGCATAATCATGACAACCACGATACTTTTGAAAAAGAACAATCCAACCTAATCAGCCCTTTTCTAGTTTGTTAGGAACTTCAATTTCTGAAGTATCAGTATTTGCCTTTCCTTTCAGATTATTCTGTCTGTATAAGGAGTTTTTTTTGTTTGTAAAGAAATATGACGGTGAAAAGATAAGCTAGGACATCACGGCACGAGAGGCGATCACGGAAGTTTTATCTTCCAGAGGAAATTCCTTCTATGAATAATTGAACCAGAGCATGAGTTTTTGTACTTATCGCATTTGCGATCAGCGAAGGCTCAGGCGAGCCTGCGCATGCGCACAGTCTCGCCAGAGCCGTCACTGCTCGCTTACATACAGTTTGGATTTGGACTGAGGCTCAGACAAAAACTTGGAACTGTAACCCTACTAGATAGTTGTGCATGTGAGTTTGAAGAATGCGTTTCTGCATATGCGATTAGGTGTCATTATCTCAAAGCTAGTCCAATTATATTGAGTGTCATACATAGTTATTTATTTAAATGGGCTTCGGTGCTTTATCGTGCATTTATAGTGTTTTGACGACATTCATTTGACATTCATAATAACAATTTTAGATAGCGTAATATATACTGACTTAAAAGCTTATGGTAAAAATGAAATGCCGAATGATGAATGCACAGCAAGACCGAGACTTTTGACACATTAAAGCTGCATATGGCAACTGAATGCAAAACATTCATAACCCCATATATACACATGGCAACAAGATGAGGATGGCATTCTCCAGAATGGAAAGCAGAACGAAAACTATCTTGAGAACCCTGACATGGGTATGGCATGGTTAGACATAAAAAGCTACAATAATTTAGACCATGTCGTATATGAGCTCCGTTGGATAGGAAATGTCATGGTAGCACTTTTTCCGAAATTGAATTTGCTCTTTGCAGTCTGCAACCATCAAAAACAATTCTGTCTGATAAATAGGACTGACAAGCTCAAAAAAAAATTCGCCTTTGGAAAAAGTATTTCATTTAGCATTCAATCTGCACTTTGCATTGGTCCTACAGAAACTTTGGATAGCTTCACTAATTGAGCCATACATTTTATGTAAGCATGGTCCAACATTTTAATCTCACAAAATATTGGCCTATCTATCGCCTGTATTAGTTAAATGTTCACTTTACTCATTAGTTACTTGTAAAACCAGATAGTCTCTTTTCATGGGACGCACCTGCAACTTGGTACAAGTAGGTATACACGTTTATAGTTTTGTTAGAGCTGTACGGGTTTTCACATGTACACATTATCTAGAATAAAATCTGTTTAGACCGTTCGCTTAACACTTGCACAAATTAGATCTTAATTATAAATACCACTTTTTGCCTTCTGCTTACTACTACCAGCTTAGCTTCATAGGGGCAATTCAAATGTGCACCGACAACATATGTCCGTTCAAGAAATAATCGCTTTTCATCATAAAAAAGGGTTTTCATAAACTTCTCAACTACTTATTATGTTTCAGTGTAATGAGCATGTAGAAATGAACAAGTTTTTGTGTAGTTTGCCATGCACTTGCATGACAATAATAGACAGCCAACTTTACATTATTAACATTTAATCTTTAGATGTTACATTCGAATGAAATGCTAACTTGGTGGTTGCCTGGTTGTATTTACCGCGCACTGGCTTACTTTATGGTAATGCTACTGACGTAAACACTAATTTCAGAGAAATCAACAACATGTTAAAAATTGGAAAGTCCACTGGTCGTGCTGGTAGTCCGGTTAGGCACCAATGTTGCTGGCGTCGTGGCACTGGTCCATATCCCTCAAGAGGCAGTGGCTCCCAAGATCATGGTTGTAATGCCACTATTAATAGAAGTGACACGATCTCCAGTAAGCTAAGCTAGTGAGGCCGACAAAAAGTTCAATTCACAGAGAAGTAGATTAATACAGTTTCATGCTGGTAGATTGAAAGATTTGTTAAAAATTGGAGTAAAATAATGTCTGATGATAACATGTATTGAAATTCATACAGGGTGAAGATCCCACAAATTATTAATGTTTTAGAAGCAAATATTACAAAAGTACGTTTTTGAAGAAGATGAATACATTTCTCGTATTTGTATCCTTTCTTCATCCGATGAGGGAAGAAATCAAATAATTCTAAATCTGAAAGAAAAACATTCAACATGCAGAATATCACCATTTTAAAATGAGTACTTTTAAATCAGTTTTAAATCTGGTAAAGACAGATATATTTTGTGCAAGTGCCTATATTTGCCATGATTATTATAGTGTGTCTAATGTGGAAAAGGGATGTTTAAATTGAGATTTAATAATTTAGACAAACTCTACCAATACCCAGCACTATCCAATGGGATTTCACGCGCACCAGAATGGTTCACTAAACTAATGAAGCCTGCTTACGCACCTGTGCGCATGCTTGAATTCCAAAAACTGTCTGGGTATCGATGACCCATGATAAATAGCTAATAAATGCTTCATATGTGAGTAAATATACAAAACACAGTAAATATTTGTTTTCTAATTTATGAATTCCAACAAAGAAGATTTTTTTGGAAACTGGATTGATTCACAATAAATGATAGAAACATTACCAGTTGATAAAGTTGAGAAAATTACCCAAGCATGCAAAGACCTGTTTAATCAACATAACCCAGAAGTCGAGATGTGGTTCCTGTCTTGGGTCTCTTGGTTTCACCATTTTCAGCAGTAGAATGTGGCCCATTATCTAAAAGAACAACAGCGTGGGCAAAAATTCTAGCGTCAGGCGGGAGATTATGATGGATTTCTGACAAACACACATACAGTGAAAAAAAATCAACTTCCATGGTGGATTTTGAGTTTGTTTAGTCAGCAAAGAACTATCTGCAATAGGAGTGCAGATGTGATTATCACAACATACTAGTGCTTATAGATGGGTGTTATCTGCGGTAATGTGAAAATAGGTGGTCGCTGGAATGATCATGCGATTCAAAATTACATCAATTTCTTAGAGTTTCTTGCTGCTAGCCATGCACTTAAGTCGTTTTATAAGGTTAAAACAAACATAACTCTTCTCTTCTCTTAATAATACTGTCTGACAAGTACTGTACAGATGTTAATATTCCTTATATGGGCGGGGAGACAGGTACGCTTAATGCTCTTGCTAAGGAGAAATGGTAATGGTGTAGGGATAGAGCTATCTGGCTGTCAGCAACACACATTCTAAGAATTGAGGTAAAGCCTATTTTCATTTAAGGAATTTAAATGAAAATGTTGAACGAAAATTGAATGAAAGTATTTTGTTGCAATAGTCAATACTTTTGTTTTACCTGAAATCGACATGTTTGCTTCCAGGTTGAATAAACAAATTGAATGTTTTGTTTCAGAGAAGCAGTTGGTGTTAATGGTTTTTGCTGTTAATTAGAGAGGAAAATATAAGCTTTTCTACCTTTCAGTCTGATGGGTCGGCTGTAGCAGAAAGCATGACACGATCAGGCAGATGTTTTACTGGAAGCTTCTTTTTGGGTGACACAGAACTTCTACACCAGCATTCTGCAGTTTTTTTACACACAATCCATTGATAATCAATGTATGTCGAAACACTCTGAAATTACACTTCACTCAGAAGATACATCCATTAGTGAACAAACTTCAATTCAGCCAAACCTTAACAGAAAAATAACAATATCACAATGATAGCCTAGAGAAATACATCAAAGAAGCAACATTCCACATGCATTAACAGATGGATTTCACTCTCTTGTAAAAATAAGCATTAAAAAGCATTTATTTTGGATACTGATATTTCCTCAAAAGATAAGACTCCCCATGCATCGATAAAGTGTTGATATTTTTTCATATTTCAGTGTTGATATTTTTTCATATTTTGGTCCTTCGGAAATATCGCGTTCTGACGGAAAGCAGAATACCACTTAAGGCGGTGCTAGGGGTGAGAATGAGGTTTCATTAACAGAGTAAGTGTAGCTTCTCTCTAGTTCTGAAGGATCTGTTTTTCGAAATGATTCTGGTATGGTTGTTGGGCAATATTTAACGGCCATTGTTTGCGTACAGATGACGCTGCATATTGTAGAAGTAATCACTTCCTGACTGTCAAAATGTACTTAAACAGAAACGAGACTTTAGAGAATTACGTCTTGAATCAGTTAGACGATCTAAAATAATAAATAACAATTACAAGCAATAACAACGTTTTAAATGAATGAACATTTAAGCTGCGACTCGCAAAACCACATCAAATAGTAAATGCGAACTGCAAAACGATCAAGTGCAAATTTTGGATTGCCTGCAGCCATTTGTACCAATTCATAATGAAGGCCATTAACGAGTCTATGAATTTAATATATCCCTGATTAGTCTGCACTGCGAACTTATATGCAAGTATAAACATACGGACATTCGACCATACATAAGAACATACACAAGTACACCCACAATTTACGCAAGTACTCCAATGACATGCACATACGAACATTCGACAATACGTAAGGACATACACAAGTACCACCACAATTTACGCAAGTACCCCAATGATATACACAAGTACCACCACGACAAAAACAAGAGCCACTACAACATACACAAGTACAACCATGACATAAACTTGAGCAACCTCAACATACAAAAGTACCAGAACGACATGCACATATACTATCATGACAAAAACAATATCACCTACATATACGATATACACAAGTACCACGAATACATCCGCAAGTATCACCAAACCATACACAAATACAACAATGGCACACACACGTACAGCAATGGCATTAACAAGAACCACCTCAACATACACAAGTACAATCAAGACATGCTCAAGTACCACCACGATATACATAAATACCACCATGACATTCACAATAACAACCGAGACATACTCAAGTACCACCAAGACATACACAAGTACCACCACGACGTAAATATGACTGCCAAAACAACATCAGATATCTGACTTGATCCTAACCTCATTGTAGAGCATTGCAACCTTTAATTAATTTCTCTAAGGTGTATACTATCTTCTGATTTGACAATAATGGAAAATTTCATCTAAGTATCAAGTTTCAGGTGAGCTTTCCTATTGTGAATCTGTTATTTCAAAATATGCATCAGTTGCCAACAAATTTTCAAACACGAACATGAAAACATTTTTTTCTTGTCTCTATTGCATTTTTATGCGGACATTTAATTCTGAGATCTTATGACACTTTAATGTTTAGTGTCTCTTTCTAAATTCATAATTTGGATATTGAGACTAATAAATTTTATGATAGAGCTCGTCAACTTTATGATGCAGCACTTCTAACTACGGTGTGTTATACTCAAAAAGTAAGTACGATCAGAAAATGCCATAATCACTCACTGCAGACCAACCCACGGCACCGTAGGGAAGAGCCAAATAACACTACAGCCATAAGTCATCATGAAGACAATTGAAGCAAAGCAACCAGCTCTCTTCAAAACTGGAAAGTACACTAAGTTATGCATAACAAAACAAAGACCAACCAAAGAACCCCTACAAACAATTAGAGGTACATAAAACAATGAATCAACAACAAAAGAAACACCACCTTAAAACGGACAGCAGCTTAAGGCGCCGGGTGTGTGGGGAAGGGGGGGGGGTTAGATGCATTTTACTGGTACCTATTCTTTGCCATAGATTCTGTATTCTAGATTCAATATGCTTTTCGTCCTTATATTGACTTTGAAATTAATCTTGTTAACAAAGGGATCGAACTAAATTTCATTAACTAGGCCAGTATATGTAAAGATTTTTTTTGTATTATGTTAACTTTTCTGTTTCTACTTAATTTAAAAATCAAGAATCACCTACTATTTGTTATACATACAAAACATATTTATTTTCGTAGCGCTGTATTAAATTACAATAAATTAGTAACGGAACTTGATATTAAAACTTCAATTCATGATTCTTGAGATTGTAAGGACTTTAAATATTGCTATAAACCTGTTGGTCATATAGTTACTGATGATTTAAAATTGACTGCTTATTCTAGAATTGGACTTGGTTATTAAATGGGTTTAATAAAATTATTATTGATAATAGAATTTGCAGTAATTTAGATCTTCTTCGCCTAAACCTCAGTTCATTTTTAGAAAATTGAAGAATTGGGTCCAGGAAATCCATAGAAAGTTGGTTTGAGCGTCTGCAGATAAGACTGCTAACAATGCTGTGATCGGTTGCAAGAATGTACTACATCAGCACCCTAAAGCAAGCATTGGTGCCATATGGTTGTTAAGTTTGGTGTGTTTGTTGGTGATGATCATTGCATGCTTTCTACTTTACTCTGGCTACACTTAATTCATAAAGGCCCTATACGTCACTTTTTTTGCTAATTTTCATGTACTACAACCGAGTTGTCTATACTTTTGACTTCCTACCTCACTGCTATTTAAAATATGTTATAAACTAATGTGCAACAGTTTATGAAAGGAATGGTAAAAATCTATTTTGGACTAAATTCAGGTGAGATTCTTAGTAAATTACAGTCTAAAGGTTTTCCAGCATCTAGTTTGTCTTCATTTGATTTCTCTACTCTCTTTATTAAATCGCATCATAATTTAATCAAAGAAATACTGACTGAAGTCATTGAACACACTTTTAACAGAGATGGCTTACTTTTTTTGGCGTGTAATGAGAAACGCGCCTTTATCACTTCCGGGCAATCTAAAGATATATTTAGTGGTAATATCAAGTAATTTGTGACGCTCTCCATTATCCTTTGGAAAATAAATTTATAGGATTTGTCTCAAAATTTCAATAGACAAATTGTAGGTATTCCAATGGGTAAAAGTCGTGTTCCTCTTGTGGTACAAATAGGACTATTGCTCGACTTAACAGGGCAGTTATGGTTCTTGATCACCTAGATAATCGATAAGTCAATTGTCGCCCTTACACCGCGGCGACTTTATCGCGAAATCGATTGTATCTCAGTCCAGGTATCGATGGTATTTGTCTGACGAAAGAGGCCTTTATACCATCTCAATGTTTTACCAGAATTGTTGGATAGAATTTTCATTAATGTAACATAAATTGTGCATTTAAAATTTGTTTCAAATAGGAGTATACATGCATCTGATTGAAATCAAGAAAAATGTTAACATATCCAAATGCAAAACATGTTTGTTCACTTTTCGTGTCCTAAAACAGCACATGAGCACTTGAGTACTTAACCCTTAAAGCGCCAATCGCAACAAAAGTCGTCAGCTTTCTCGTCTGCTAAAATGTTTAAGAAGCCTCTATGACAAACAGTGTGGACCCAGATCAGACTGCTCCTATAGGAGCAGTCTATTCTGGGTCCACACTGTTTGCTTCTATACTTAAATTCGTCACTTATGTTTGGCAATTTTTTGCAGCAGACGACTTCAGCAGACGACATTTTCAGATGCATTTTCGCTTGGCGCTTTAAGGGTTAATTTCTAAATGTTGATAAAAAAAGTATGTGGCCACGACGTGAGAAAAACTGTCTTCGGGGGTTTGAGAACAACAAAGGCGCAGACCAAGCAGGACCACTTTTTGGGGGCTGATTTGATTTTCTGTTTTAGTTTGAGAGAGACTCCATGTCGTCGCTTCTGATGTTATAGAAGCATTTACTTGTACATCAAATATCTAGATGACTTGCTTAATTTTTATACTCCTTATTTCACACAAATGGTTAGTCTGATATATCCCATTTAACTTCAGTTAAATAAAGAAAGTTTCTTTTAATACTACGACCCACTTTTTTTTAACTTGGACTTGTCCAAAGAAAATCGCATCTAAAATTTATGATAAACGGGATGATTAATGTTGAAATAGACGATTGTCCATTTCTTGATGGAGGTGTTCCTCACTGCTCTTCATATGGTGTTTTAATTTGGCAGCATATCAGAGCCAGTATTTTATGGTGATTTAGTTTCAAGAATTTAAATAAAACGCTTCAATAAAGTGCGATAAAATATGGAGCGACAGTATGCATGCCTGGTTGGAAACCTAAATCACAGGTTATAGCTATGATTTCCTCTTTAATTGCACGATGGTGGGTCAGGCCTCAGACTCAATGACGTCCATGACATACAGTTTTCATCGGTGGGTTGATGCCTGGTGATTGTCCTAGGCTGGGCTCACCGTGGCTCAACTTGAGGGTTTCTTTAGCTTTGACTATCTGCAATTCATGAGGCATTTTCTGTGTGCCATCATATTATCTTAATGTGTGATGCATTGCACACGTTAAGAAGCCTCCATGCGAGATAAACATTTGTTTGTTTTAACAAAAGTGGAATCTAGGGCGAAGATTTGTCGTCATTAAAAATGAATTTAAGACCCCGAGGCCAGTGGCTTTGGTTGCTGTCCGTTCTCGGCGGTGGCCCTGTAACGTTGCTGTTGATTCATTGGTAATTGTTGCTCCCATTGTTTGTTGTGGGTTTTTGTGCTTGGCTATTTTTGTTATGCACTTACTAAGTGTTTTTTATACAGTTTTTCAATCATTTTGCTGAGAGAGAGAGAGAGAGAGAGAGAGAGAGAGAGAGAGAGAGCTGGTTGCTTTACTTTAATTGCAGTCTGATGGTTTGTGCCTGTTATTGTTTTGTGGCTCTTCCTCACAGTGCATTGGGTTATTTTCAGGTCATACTCACTTACTTTTTGTATATCTATTTTAGGATTCTAACGTAACAAGCTTAGATAAAGTCATTACTTATTTCCCAGCGTACTGTTTATGTATAGTTGGCACAATGCTGATTACACTATCAGAAGCATCCAGGCGGATCCAACAGATTTTGCCTAGGTTGGGGTCCTCACAACGTTTTTTTTTAAACATTTGAGGCGCGACATGTGATTTCCAACAATGTAGCATTTTGACAAGTGTAGATTTAGACGAGCCTGAGCAGCCTTCTTTTAAGCTTAGAAACTCCAAATGATGTTCAGTCAGTAGCTTAACAGTCATAGATTATTCAAGCGACTAGCAAAGGCTCTGATCAGACTGCGCTAATGCGCAGGCTGATCTGAGGCTTTGCTGGTCGCACATACCACATTGTTGGAAATCTCATGTCGCGGCTCGATTAACCTATTTCACAGAGGGCCGTACGAACCTTCATTGAGAAGCAATTGGACAGAATTCTCGAGGGTGGTCCGCACAAGTACTTCCTAGAAAACCTATAGCCATTTATGACTTTCCAGGGGATGGGGGATCTGGACTACCCTGTCTCCCCACTGGATCCGCCCACGACAAGGCTCTTCTTATCCCTTGTTTACGTCAGAGCAGTACAAAACAGACATATTCTTCTCCAAAATAGATATAACGATAAAAGGTGTTGAAATTCAATTTACCAAAGCATCATTAAATTTTCTGCTGAAACTAGAAAGAGTACCACGTCAATGTGTCCCATTACATGATTGTCTCCCGACAGATATCTAATTATGATTGGAAAGAAACTACGTTATCTCCCCAGTCATTACTTTATCACCCCTCTATTGCTATATGCCGTAGCAGAACTACATTATACGAGTCTTTTACATTAGTATTGTCTTTTACTTTTCTTTTAAAACATATGCTCTGTGTATTCGGTAAGAAGTGTATTTTAAGCATCACTAACGTACGTTTGGATATAAAATACTGAAGTAATCAATTTGGGAATGTATATATTGTCGACCGATCATCTCCTTTTAACTCAAACTTCTGGAAGCTCGAAGTGCAATAGTAGTGTACATGTATCTTGTTGCAAAAAATTGAATTAACAGAGTAAGTAAGGGTGCAAAGATCAGGAGTCGATACAATCAAGTACCACACCTGACCAAGGATACCAATGGGAAAGTTACAAACTCACAGTTAGACACCACAAACGAGAGCCAAGAGGTCAGCCAGAAGTTATACAACGGGGTATGAAAATCGATCATCTAGTGATCTTAAATGCGGTACAAGACATAGAGGATATCCAGGGACAGGAATAATGGAAGGAGATTGTACACAGACCAAGATATCTTAGGTATCAAGGTATCTTGGTCTGTTAATTCATTTTTTTTGCAACAAGATCAATTTTGATAATAGCAAGGGTGGGGGTGTCCAACCTTACTGTTATCAAAAATGACATTTGCTAACTTAAAGACCATTCTGTAAAAGTTGAATGGCACAGGCAGATAAAAGTACAGCCGATGTCCTGAACAATTATGCAGAGGCTTGAAATCTGCCTTTTTACATGGGGTTGAATGGGGCAGATTAATTGTGCACCCGAACCCACATATATATTTAATTGTATCATTCTGGATGGATGAATCGGAGAAAACTGCAATAGTAATACATGGTGGGACATTTATAACTAAAACAGATGAATGAAAACAGACAACAATATCTATCACTCATCATCTCTGGCCAGTCTCTGGTACTAATTAATTACAACACCCGAGTGACTATAAATAATTTACCATAATGCGATAGTAGAAACAAGTATTGTCAAAACAGGAATGTTTTCCTGAATTGGAGAACATGTATCTGTATCAAAGTCAATTATCAGAAAAAATGATCAGCATTAATTTGGGAGAGTTAATGAAATTGTTTCTGTGGTTGTAAATTACCCATAAACATGAAAAAAGCTCACAGAATTGGTGACTAGATAATTATATCCGCTAATCTTTGGAACTTTACAGCAATTGATGGTTAGAATAATGACATTAATTCCGCCCGTTTTCACGTTATTTTACAATTGCGTTTCAAAAGTAGATCAGCAAGCTTTATTTAGGTTATAGTCAAATTGGCGACTCCATCGTCACTGTACATTAGAATGAGCTTAGAAGGGTTTAGGTGTCATGGTGCCACTTTTTAGAGGTGATGGTTCATGTGCGGATCCAGAGGGGGTGGGAGGGGCAGGGGTTCTGGAATACCCCTGGAAAATCACAAAACTATGGGGTTTCTTTGCAATACTGGTCCGGATCCACTGAAAACTCACAAAGCTACACAGCCAGCATTCAATGTTAGGCCATCATCGGCCCACCAGCGAAACGCCATTTAAATGGCGTTTCGCTGGTGGGCCGGTGATAGCCCTCTTATAGTGGTATTTGGATCCTCTCATCAACTAAAACAAACAAAAAAACGTTGTCTAAGCTGGGCCCCCTCTGACAAAAAATTCTGGATCCGCGCATGTGGTTGATGAATAAGTGAAGAGTATTCGAAGAACAATTTAGTGTTTATCTGTTGTTGTTTTAGACTCTCTTTCTCTCTCTCTCTCTCTCTCTCTCTCTCTCTCTCTCTCTCTGTTTAAGAACATCACACCTGAGTGTCAAATAAATGGGATGCAGTCTATATAAATCCCATTCTGTTCATATACGTTTGATCTTGAAGCTGATACTTTCAGGAAGAAAGAGACGTTTAATTAAAGGAACCTCATTACGAGAAAATCTGACCTTGATGAGTGCGAACAACAAATGTACAGATCCATCTGCTCGTCCACCTTTGTTATTCACTTATAAGAAAGTATAATATTGAAACTTGTTCCGTACAGAATTCTAGCTAGTATCCATGCAGTCTGGTTTGAGCCTTACTTGGTCAAAACCCCGAAGACACATTTTCTTACGACGAGGTTTAAGCGCGTTATTGTATTCTAATGGATTCTACCATACATGTTGATTCCATAAATATTATGTTATGCACTTTAAGGGGTCTCAGGTAGAATTTTCTTAATTATGATGTTTTACTGTCCCTGACGATTGTTTTGATCTTAGAACACAGTGCATACGCTAATGAAATGCAGCGTTATGCTGCATTTCATCTTGGTCTTCACTATTCGCTATTACCATTTTAGGGGTTTCCAGTATACAAAGGGTTCACAGGAGACTGGATAATTGAAGGCAAATTTATTGGACATCATGATGCCAGAACTTCTCCAAACATGTGTATTTTTCTTAGGACTTAGACTAGATAGTGGTCTTTGACTTTGAACCGCAGTTGTAACATTAAAAGTAATTTAATTGATTGACATTGTGTTAATCAAGTTAGTATTTTACTATAGAAAACTGATCAAAACGCACCAGTAACGTTAACATAGCCCCCTTAGCTGTAACTTGGCCACTATAGCTATTATTTTATGCTCTCTGTAGTTATTATCTGCAGATTAATGATATTGAAACACAGTGAAGTTTTCATTATAGACTAGAAAAAGTGTCCATGGGACACGGATGCCCCCGCCTATTGTTTTTATTTCACCTGCAATTAAACATTGGGTATACAATAAGTGAACAGGATACCATTTACATACTACAAACTGAATTTATAGCAACATTATTCTTACAAAACGTGTAATAATATGAGCCTCGTCATGAGAAAACCGGCTTTTTGCATATGCGAAAACAAAGTAGTCGAGCCTAAAAACGACTAAGTTCAAACTGCGAAAAAATTATAAAAACTGCGAAAAAATTATAAAAAATTAATCTGAAGATTATATGCAAATGTAAAGCATATATTCCATTCTTGACAAAACAACTGTAAAGTTTAAAAAGGATTTAGTTAAATTGTAGGAGGATTTGTGCTCACAAGGTATCTAATGTCCATAAGCTTCTGTAGTAATTAAACCCAAAAATGACTAAGTTCAAACTGTGAAAAAAGTGACAAAAAATGATCTGAGGGTTATATCCAAATGTCATGCACATCTTCAGTCCTTGACAAAAACACCAGTAAAGTTTCAAAAGGATTGGGATAAAATTGTAGGAGGAGTTGCGCTCACAAGGTACCTAATGTCCATAAGCTTCTGTAGTAATTTAACCCAAAAATGACTAAGTTCAAACTGTGAAAAAAGTGACAAAAATTAATCTGAGGGTTATATCCAAATGTCATGCACATCTTCAGTCCTTGACAAAAACAACAGTAAAGTTTCAAAAGGATTGGGATAAAATTGTAGGAGGAGTTGCGCTCACAAGGTACCTAATGGCCATAAGCTTCAGTAGTAGTTGAGCCCAAAATTTGAGTAAGTTCAAACTGTGAAAAAAGTGACAAAAATTAATCTGAGGGTTATATCCAAATGTCATGCACATCTTCAGTCCTTGACAAAAACACCTGTAAAGTTTCAAAAGGATTGGGAAAAAAATGTAGGAGGAGTTGCGCTCACAAAGTACCTACCTAAATGATGGACGAACGGAAGGACGCACGCACGCACGCACGGACGGACGGACAGACGGACGGACGGACGGACATGGGCAACGCTTAATGCCCTTCCGCATTCTACGAATAGCGGGGGCATAAAAAATTGCCAATAGAGAAACGTGATACATATTTGATAACATTTCTTTTTAAAGAACGGGACAGGTTCAAAATAATTTTGATTGTACTGTGATCACTACCCATGACTACAGATTCAACATGTGACATTTTTTGTTCGTTATAATTTAGATTTGATAGATAACTGTCAAGCATTTGCAGGCTATTCTTATTTGGCTTATTTTACAAACGTGTTTATGGAACAATATGTATAAGTTATAACTCTCTTTGAAGAAATGCAATTGAAAGTGGTATGAAAACAGCGTACATTTACTTCTGAATAAATATGATCAAACTGCGTAATAAACTGGTCTTATCGACGAGAAAGTATGAGTTAGTAAGGTATGTCTTGCAGGGTCAACCTGAAATTAAAATAAAATAATTTGGTTTATCTATTGTGTAAGGGCTTACAAAAGACTTGCAAAAGACATTACCAAAGCATTGACAAAATTCTAAACAAACACCAGGATGTCATTAATTAACATTATATCTATAAATAGAAAACTTAACAGAGCAAGATACCAGTACAATTTAGAACAATCGTCATTTCTGATGAAATATGAAGCCAAATATTAAGATTGTCAGCTGTCTGGTGATTAGTATTGAGAGTAAAGTGTGATTTAATTTTTTTGAAGCATGCAGAGATTACAAAATGTATGTGTATCTTGGGTGAAAACCTTTCTCTACAGGAAACTATACTGGTGATTGGGGAACAATGGAATATTTTCTTTACAAAATTATTTCAAGGAACAGATATATATTTTGTTAGAGACATTGATAGTCTTCCTAACCAAACCATCAGATAATCAACACATGTTCTGGTTAATAAAAACACTATAACATGCGTTAGTGGATATAAAAAGGCTGTATCACTGTTTTGGTATAAATGGAATGAATTAAAAGATTAGCTTTGGCGAAATGGACATTTAAAATATTTTACTTAATGAGTGACAAAAGCAATGCCAGTGTTTTGTTTTAGTGAAATTACTAAGCCAAGAAAAATATGGAAATCCATATTTTCTATTATCAGTGATGTTGTGGGTTTTGGTGCAACAGAACTACACACTTGTCTTTGTTTGCGTGTGACTTAAGTGAACTTTCATTTCTCCCTCCTGACATTGAGTTGAACCTTTATGAGAGCAAAATTACATTTCTAGTCGATGTGTGAAAACACTTTGCGTTCAGAATGTAATAAAAACGAACAACTGTCGTAAATAATGAAATTAGGAGTAATGCACATGTTTGTTAAATCAATTACGTTTTGCTTTTTGTACAAGCCCACAGAAAGAAACACTCGCCAGCGTGTTTGGCAATTCAATACAAGGCTTAAATGAAGACATAAGAACATTCGTCATCAAAACTTCAGCATTTGAAAGCCCGCTTAAAAGCCCTCATTAATGTTGATTTGCACTTCTTGACGTTTTAACTCAATCAAAGATTTTTTTCTTTATCTCAACAGAGTTACAGTGTTGTGTCATTGAGCCACCCACTTTCTCCGCTTCAACCCATAAAGATCCGTCCCAACATGACTGAAAATTGTTAACTGAGACGTAAAGACTCAAACCACAAATCTATGTACCAAATACTGAGAAAACGCTATTTGGACCGAAGAACTACTCAGTTTAGGGCCTTGCTCAAGATATATCGTATAACTTAACCCTCTGCGGACGGGAAACCCCCAAACGGGTACTTTGGCAAAAAATGAAGTCACAGATTAAATGGGAAACTATAACATGTGGCCCCTCAATATATATAGTGGACTATCCTTATTTAACTGTATTGAACTCTACAGATTGTTCCATTGGATTAAAAGGGGATAACTCGAAGTGAGAACTGCTCTCATGAATATACATGGTTAATCCTGGGCTCTTAGCTTTTTCATGTTTATTAGAACAACTCACCAGATACAATGAATTTATACTCACCTACATATAAGTATTACTTGACTTTTGACTTAATGTAAAGGCGGCGCCTCATGAATGTGTAATTAGGACTAGTCAACCTTAGGCATAGGTACAAGTTGAAGAGAAGGCGTGGTTTTATTCAAAAGTAACTCTATCATCTTCTATGCCACCATCTCAATCCTTATTTGGTCCTTAAAACGCCAGCAAAATAACTGCATCTGAAAATATCTGTTAAAAATAAGCAGAGAGGCAAACACTGTGGACCCAGATGAGACTGTTCCTACAGGATCAGTCTGATCTGGGTCCACACTGTTTATCTATGAGGCTTCAAATAGTTTAGTGGACGTCAAAAACATACATTTTGTGATTATGCGCTTTAAGGGTTAATAAATGTGAGTTCAGTGTTCAGTGTTCACGGTTAGGACTTTCTTGAAATGCACACACGTTTACGCGGCTCAAAAAGCTTATTAACTCTTTACAAAATTATGAATAAAACCTGATTTCCCTTCCTTAGCAGATGAAATAGCCG
This sequence comes from Loripinus fragilis, assembly GCA_964019695.1. NCBI lineage: Eukaryota > Metazoa > Mollusca > Bivalvia > Lucinida > Lucinidae > Loripinus > Loripinus fragilis. Next base: position 69,374,234 of record OZ026516.1, read on the forward strand.
AACCACACCCAGATATGAATATCAAAGTTGCCGCCTTATCAGTAAGCGAAAAGTCAAGTAATATCTAAGCTACAAATAGTACACGTAGGATACAAGGGTTTAAGCAGAAATCGGTCTGCTTTTTAAGATGTTATTTTCTTGAAATAAACTATATTTTGGCTATTGATGAACAACTATGGTACTGATGAACAACTTGAATACTTAAGCATAAATGGGGAGAAATATCAATGGATTATAGTCTTATTATTGCGATATATCGGTAATCGTTCTGATATCGTTACTGTATTGTTTGTCGTTGCTTCCATATTGCAGTTGTTGGTGTTTGTTTTTGTTTTTGTAGTGTGGTTGTGTTGTGCCATTTTTAATCTTGTGGCTTATCATATTTATTAAAGGTGGTAGTTTTGACAACATCATAATCCATGGTGACGATTTGGCCAATAAAATCAGTTTAAGGCCCTGCTGTCCGTTCTAAGGCTATGTAATAGTGTTGTTGATTTATTGTTACCCCCTTTGCTTGTGGGAGCTGCTTTGTGTTTGGTCCTTGTTTTACAATGAAGTACTTAGTGTCGTGTCTAGCAATGTAATCACCTCGCTCTGAAAGAGAATGCTGGATGCTTTAATGTTATTTTATTCTTGCTGTTAGGTTGAGTTCTGTATCTCTTCCTAGCGGTATCGTGGGATGGTTTGTGGTCTGGGGTTCACTTATCTATTGATAAGATGGTAGCGGCCTGATGCTTTGGCTGTTTGTCGGGCCCACCGGGGTTTACCTGTTGGATTTCTTTTACTCAGGTATTCAGTTTTATTTACTGTGGAGTCCTTATCTTTGCTTTATCTCCTTGGTATATCTTGATTTATATGTTTTAGGAGATGCTGCATTGATAAGTTAGGGGTCTTTCATGCAAACCAAATATCTATGTGTCTGAATTAAGGGTGAGGTTTGCGCCGTTAAACTGGTTTAAGCCCTCCAATAAAATATTTTACTGACCGTTCCAAGGCGGTACTTCTTTTGTGGATCTTTTATGTTTTTGTTCTGTCTTGTGTTTGCTATGTCTTTGTGCGCGTCTGTTTATATGTGCTTTGTGGTCACCTGCTGGGAAAGGGCTGACCTCTTGGCTCTCGTTTGTGGTGTTTGCTGTGAGTTTGTCACTTTCCCATTGGTATCCTGGGTCAGGTGTGGTACTTGACTGTATCGATTCCTGATCTTTGCACCCTTACTCACTGTGAGTGTGGCATTTCCTGGTCATACGCACATGCTATTGTATGAGATATTTCATCATACTTTGTCTTATTATTCTTGAATGGTCCATTATTCACTGCAGAGAATTTCAAGTTAATGTGTATTTAATTTAAAACTTGTTTTCTTCAACAACAACGGAATCTAGGGCGAAGATTTGGTACCAGTAAAATGTATTAAGCCCCCCCCCCCCCCCGGTGGCTTAGGCTGCTGTCCGTTCTAAGGCGGTGGTTCTGATGTTGTTGACTTTATGTTTATTGTTACTCCCAGTGTAATTGTTCTATGTTTTGTCGTACATTACTTTGTGTCCATTCGAGTATTGCAATCATCTTGATGGGGAAGAGAGAGCTGGTTGTTTTGCTAATTTTGTCTTCCTGGTGCCTCGTGATGGTTGAATGGCTCTTCTTCGCGTTGCCATGGGGTTGTCTGTGGTTTGTGATTGTGGTATTTTCTGATCATACTCACTTACTATTTATATTAATCAGGTTTTTCACAACGTGGCTTGCTAAAGAAAACACACAATTTTATTGAGAGTGCTTGCCTTGTACGGTTTGTAATGTGAAACATGCTTCTGTACTTCTGCACAATAGTGATATATGAAAAATATCATTTGTGGTCATATCAGAACATTGAAGATGTACTAAACAAAAATTTAGTTGGTTATAAACTATTTCTAGATTTGTTTCTATTTTTTCAGCACATTATATATAAATATATTTGATTTGGTTATTAACTAGTTTGACGAACCCTCTCTCTCGTTCTCTCTCTTTCTCTCTCTCTCTCTCTCTCTCTCTAATAAAGATGTTGATGTAATTGCAACTATACAAAACTAAGGCCTGGCGAAGACTGATCAAAATAGCTCATGTTCGCTCAACTGAGCTTAAACCACACACACACACATACATACACACGCACGCACGCACGCACGCGTCTGTACCATATTAATTTGCAACTGTCAATTAATATCATGCTTAGGTATGCTGCATACTGCTTTAGAAGACTTTTTATGGCTATTTAACATGTTAAATTTCAATTATGATCTACCAGTTGGAGGCATTATAAATTCACACTATAGGAATATGTAGCCTAGTATGTTGTTTTAACATCAATAATAATTTGTTGCCTGATCATGATTTTTTTGCTTAAACCAAAGCTAAACAAAGTGTTAATAGTTTTGAAAATGTTTCGCTTTTCTAGATTAAGTCTGTGATAATTCATATTTGCGATGACATTGTAGACGAATTAAAAGATGAATAAAAAATATCCCTTGCACAAATATCAATAACCATAGCTGTTTGAAGCCATTGCCAAATTGAATTTTAAATATTATTCAAACCAGTAAGCGTACATCCTGTTTGAACATGGTTGTTACTTGGGAAAATGTGAGTATGAGCAGGAATGTCATAATCACAAAATGCAGGCCAACCCAAGGTACCACGAGGTATATACATGGAACACAGACACCCGTAAAGCACAAATAAAACTACCAAAGAGAACAACCAGCTTTCTCTTAGAGCTTCCGAGCAAGCTGAATGCAAAAATAATTAATTGAGTCTGATCAGGAAATACCATTATCACACACTGTAGACCAATCCACAGCACCGACAAGACATCAAGAAGACTGTTAAAGTAAAGCGCAGCTCTCAGTTCCCCATCCAGATGATTCAAAAACTAGAAAGAAACAAAGTACTGAATAACACAGCAAGGACCAAACACATAACCCCCAGAAACGAAACAATGGGAGCAGCAATTGCTCAACAACAACAGAACAACTACCTTAGAACGGACAGCAACCTAGGGCATTGGATGCTTAAATGTATTTCCTTGTACCGAATATTCGCCCTAGAATCCGTTGTTGTTAATACATAAAAAAAGTTAAGCTCGCATGGAGGCAATCACAGTGAAACAATCTTATCAAATTAAGACACTATGATGCTACAGAAAAAAGGGCTCATGACTCACAGATTGTCTGAGCTAAAGAAAACCTCAAGTTGAGCCATGGCTGGTCCAGCCAAATACAAGAATCAGGCACCGATCAACCGATTAAAACTTTACGCCAGGGCCGTCACTGAGTCTGAAAAAACAGGAAAAACTTCTTCACAAACTTGGACTAAACACAAAGCCTCAGCACAGAATTTGGGCAATGGACCAACAGAACATACAACAGCTGCCTTAGAACAGTCAACAGTCAATAAGGCAATAGGGAAGGGAATGGGAAGGGGGACTTCATTATATCTTTGATATAGATTTCGCTATTGTCCAAACATACTTGCAGTTTGGACGAGGTTGTTACAATGGAAATGTTAGACGTATCTGGACATGCCACAACCACAGACAACAGGCCAACCAACGAGGTAGAGATATAGAACACTGCCAGCTACTCGACGGTAAGAAAAGAATTAAAGTAGAGCAATCAGTTCCCTCTTCCTCAGCGAGATGACAGCAAATATAGAAAGGACCAGTCATACATAACAAAAAATTATCAAACATATGCCCAACACAGAATGGGAGCAACAACGACTTAACAGTAACAGAACTACCGCTTTAGAACGGACAGCAGCCGAGGGTCATTGGGATAGGGGAGTTACATTTTAAACTTTATGACATATCTACAATTTACATTTCTTCAATTGTTTAGAGTTGAAAAAACATGTTTCACATTATGAGCCAAATAGAGCAAGCCTTCTCTAATTAACCGTTTCTTTATTTAGTTCGCTTTTTTGTGTGATTATGTTATTAGGCAATGCAGTATAGAGAGTCAAGAAATCATATTTAAACGAAGTTATGTGCATGACCAATTATCTATGTGTACGGTCTAAAATAAAATAAGATATTGAAATTGAGTTCACCTACAAAATTTGAAAAATGCAGACTCAGTACAAGATAGTTGGGTCTCTCTTTAAGAGAGTCAGTGGAATGGGCAACGTCCTCATCTGCGCAAGCGTTATTATTTTGATGTCTGCAAAAAACAAGGTTCATTATATTTTGGTATTAAAAACAGTATATACTGAAGCTTCAATAAGAATCACTTAATGCCATGTTACACTTCCTCCGTCCAATTCACGTTAATTTCAAAACCGTTTGGCACTACTGTCCTGCCAGCCATCAGTGACAGTGGCGTCATGTTTTGTTTACATCGTTATCAGGGACTAATGATCGACAGATTACTTGTGAATTAATCCTGTCCACAGGATAGGATTAATACACAAGTGATCTATCGATTCGCGTCAGATCAAGAGGAGTGTACAAGGATGTTTAACTTAACAATTGTAAACGAAATATTACGCCACTGTCACTCTTGGATGACACGGCAGTAATGACCCATTAGGGGTAATGCGTCGTTAAACACCAAACAAACAAACAAGATCAGAAGAGTTACAATATCAACTCAACACTATATACCCAAACGTACTGTCGTGCCAACCAAGAGTGACGGTGACGTAGTTCTTTGCTACGATTGCTAAGTAAAACTAGAAAGCGTACACTTCACTTGAGCTGACGCGAATCGATATATCACATGTGTATTAATACTATCCTGTGGATAGGATTAATACACAAGAAATATATCGATTATAAAAGTAAGTAAGGTTGCAAAGATCAGGAATCGATACAATCAAGTACCACACCTGACCCAGGATACCAATGGGAAAGTGACAAACTCACAGAAGACACCACAAACGAGAGCCAAGAGGTCAGCCCTTTCCCGGCAGGTGACCACGAAGCACATATAAACAGACGCGCACAAAACATAGCAAACACAAGACAGAACAAAAACATAAAAGATCCACAAAAGAAGTACCGCCTTGGAACGGTCAGTAAAACATTTTACTGGAGGGCTTAAACCGGTTTAACGGCGCCAACCTCACCCTTAATTCAGATGTGGATCAAGACACATAGATATTAGGTTTGCATGAAAGACCCCTAACTTATCAATGCATTATCTCCTAAAACATATAAATCAAGATATAACAAGGAGATAAAGCGAGGATAAGTCCCTTATAACTTTATAAACAAAACGAAATTCTGGACTGATACAGAACTTTCAAATATCATACTGTCGTAATCAATATTTACACAGAGTCGTCCTACATGTACCTTGTCTTTGGGGTTTCTTTACGGCAAAACTCCTACCATGCCTGCTCATTTACAGAGAAAAACGGTCATACAGCAACAGCAAAGCTCATGCTCTCTATTGAAGTACACATGGAAGATTGTTGCATGTATAATATATCAGTCTTCAAATTAGCAAGGGATTTAGAAAATTGGAAACTACTCAATCGGTCATAATATTCATGTTGAAAAAGTAATAGCAATTAGTGAGTTAGCGAAAATACCATGCATATTTAGCTCGCCATACAGTATATGGAAATGGCGTTAATTGATGATATAAGAAAATGCGGGAGTTCAGCTTGTTTTAGACTGACACAAGACGTTGTCCGTATACATGCATACCAACCGCTACCATTCCAAATCTTACCTTATGCTAGCATGCCAGTCCAGATTGTTTTTATTTGTGCTGACTCAAGATAAAGTATTTGAGAAAAATAGTAAATGTTTTAAAAATATATCAATATGAATAAAAAAATCTCATCTCTTCAGGCTTTTTAAGTCTACTATGTTTCGTACTTGATCCACATCAGAAATAAGGGCTAGGTTGGTAACATGAAACTAGTTTAAGTCCTCCAGTAAGGAAACAAATACTGACCTTTCAAAGGCAGTGCTTCTTTTGTGGATCATTTTTGTTATTATGTTTCGTGTCTGTCATGCTGTCTTGTCTGTTCAATACAGCCTTGTGGTCACCTGCTGAGAAAGAGCTATTTTATTGGCTCTCTTGTATGTGATGTTTTCTTGTTTTTATCGTTTTCCCAAGTGGTGTCCTGGGTCAGGTTCGGTACTTGATTGTATCGATTCCTGATCTTTGCCGTCTTACTTACTTTTGTTATATTTTGTCTGCTTCAGTATATACACTGTAACAGTTAAATAACTTTTTTTCATTTTTTGGATATTTAACAAAAGTAAGTGAGTATGATCAGGAAATACTACAATCACAAACTGCACACTCTATGAACACCATTGATTAAGTTCAAAGTCAGCAACTCAAACATAAAGCAGTTCTGTGAATTCATGTGGTAGCCTGTATTTTCATATACGGACCTCGCCGCCAATCTTTGTTATTTGTGACACAAAAGGTTCAAGCTTAGCTAGAATATTGAAATTTGCATGTTGCAAGTTTACCCCATTATTTTTCCAGTGCGCGGATCCAGAGGGGGGATGAGGTCTGGAACACCCTCCCCCCTGAAAAATCACAAAGCTATATGGTTTCTTAGCAAAACTTGTCAGGATTCCGTAAAAATCATAAAGTTACCAAGCCAGTATTCAATAGCCCGCTTGAAGTGATATTTGGATCTTCTCTCCTCTCATTAATTGAAAAAAGCTCAAAAAATATGTTAGACCTGGACCCCCTCTGACCAAACTTTCTGGATCCACGCATGTTTCCAGAGAGAGAATAAAAAGACGCCGACCAGTCTGTGGAAATGCACGGGATGGTCTACACCTTTGCAAAAAGGAGGGTTTCTTCTGACGGGGCCTATACATGTATGAGTAAACAAAACCCTGAATACCAATGTCTTGGAGTAGGTATGTAGGCGACTACGTTCTCCACCAGGGTCTATAGATTAATATGTATCCTAGACCGCTGTGCACTAATGGAATTATGAGGCAAATCAAAACAATCTACAAAATAAATAAATATAAATGTTCCACTGTTTAAACAAACATGCGGTGCAACGAAACCCGGAATGATCCATTAGTTGAGGAGATAAGATCATAGTATGCAAAATATAAAATGTACCATATGCTTCCATAGCCTTTACATGTACTATGTGGCCCTAACATGCGCATTTGAACATAAAAATCTACAGAAGTACTTATGGTCAAAAACCTGTAATTGAAAACAAGGGCAGTGATTGGCTCAAAAGGTTTATAAAAGCTCAGCACAATATTTAAGTTGTAAAGTGTTTCATGATTGGTCAATAATAGACATACGGGAATTACATCACATTTAGTAGACGGGTATTTATTTGCTGCACTTTTTGAAACATCTCACTGCTTTTGTTGACTCCGTTAGAAAAAGGGACCTTGCATTTTTTTTTTGCAATGAAATTTTATCCTTTCTAGGCTGCCCACCTTCAGGGGCCAAGAAGTGGTTAAAACATGGCGGTCACCGAGGTATCTTATTCTTGTTTATTGATTGAACTAGGTCCAATCTGTAATTCTATGGCAGCCTCATTGTGATTTAAGAGTTGTGAGGACAACATCTTACGTAAAAGCTATAATGGAGGTCTATGGAAAACATTTACAGCTCTGGGCCCTAAAGCCATAGATTGAACAGTTTTCATATTCAAACTAAACATCTCATCGGTATTATTCAAACCATTGCTTGATCGTTATATTGCTTTCCTAAAGATCTGGTCACACATGCGTTAAATAGCGAGGCCTGGTGTGTACATTTGTTAGATTTATGCTTTATTTAGCTAAATAATGCATGGTTTCTAACGTTCTTCCAATTGACGAATCTGGCTTCCTAGAGGTTTTAAAAGTTTGCGTATTAGAAACCAGGAATGAAGCAATATGCAACAGGTAACCACAACTAACGTAGGTTCCTTTCTGACTTTATAATTGTTTATTCCCCAAATTTACATTGAAATAAACACACATCTAACAGATAAGACGAAAATAAATAGTTACCTTAGATTTGTATATATGCTATTAGAAAGAGTATGTATCGATTAAGGTATAAGCCAGTGGAAATAAACATTTTTTCATTGATGTGGTAATAGAGTTAACGTAACTTTAAATGACTATTGCCATGCTGAACCATGAAGGATGATTTCAACCCTTTATATACTAATGGACTCTTCTTTCTGGTTTGATACAATTAACTTAGGATAGACAAATATACATATCTACGGGTGTCATGATATATATACATTTTTTTTTTAAAAATATTGTATTATTTTACCTTAAGGTATTTTAACTTTACAAAAAGTGTAGGCCCATAGTGCTGCAATTTTATCTGGGCCTTCACTGTTTGCTAAAGTACTAGTTTAGTGGTTTCCAGAATACAAAAGTTTAATAAATCGTCGCCTGAGTTTTCTGACTACCATGACTTAACGTTCAATGTCTGTATTTTAATCAACAAATAATAAGCTGAAGTTTAAATTCCCCATTACTTGCTTGATTATTATTGATTATTATTAAAAAGGGCGTTTTTCAGTAAAAAACAACATTTTTGCCTTTTATTGTTCCATACTGGTTTAGTGCTGTACATTCAAAATGCAATATGGGGCTTGAAATCTATATTGCAACAAAGCATTTACAGAGCCAGTATTTTATGGCTATTATGGCTTATTCAAAATAATTTCTTTTCATGATCACTTTAAAAAGATCATCAAGTTTTATAAAAGATAGATTCGATAAGGCTGTCTGCATGCCTGTCTATAAAAATAAGGCAGAGGGCGAAGACCAGACGCAGTATAACCCAATTACGGCTTATAGCTATGGTTTCCCCATTGATTGCACGGCGGTGGGTCAGGATCCAGCCTCAATGATGACACTAACTTAAATTTTTAACGGTGAGGCGGTGCCTGATGTGTGTCTAAGGCTGGGCCAACCATGGCCCAACTGTTTTTTTTTTTCATTAGTTCTGATAGTCTGTGCGTTGAGAGCCCTTTCTGAGTTTGTTTCATTACAATTTTTTTAATTGGTTTGGTTGTTATACTGTGATGATACTTTGCATAAGTTATGAAGCCTCCAAACTTATTTTATGGTTTACACAAGCAAGATCTAGGGTGAAGATCAGGCCAGTAAAATTAAATTATGCCCCTTGTGGCTTCGGCTGCTGTCCGTTCTCTGTTGTTTTTTCATTGTTTGTCGTTGCTTCCTGTTGTGTGGGTTTAGTGTTAGGTACTTGTTTTGTTTTGCAATCATCACGCTGTGGAAAAAGGCTGATTGCTTTACTGTTGTTGCGTTCTGAATGTAATGTCGCTGTTATAGTTCTTTAGAAACTTTTAAATCTTTCTCGTGGTTCCATGTGTTGGTCTGTAGTATGTGATTGGGGCATTTCTTAGGTAGAACACCGATTCATTTTCATAAAGTGTAGACATTGTTAGACACATAATACATGTGCGGATCCAGGATGTTTTGTCAGAAGGGGTCCAACTCTGTCTACGTTTTATTTTAGTTGATTAGGGGAGAAAGGATCCAAATACCACTATAAGCGGGCCATCATCGGCCAGCCAGCGAAACGCCATTTAAATGGCGTTTCGCTGGCGGGCCAATGATGGCCCTACAATGAATGCTGGTTTGCTAGCTTTGTAACTTTTCAGGGGATCCGGGCCAGTATTGCTAAGAAAGAAACAAAGAAGGCAAAGATCAGGAATCGATACAATCAAATACAACACCTAACCCAGGACACCATATGGGAAAGTGACAAAAACACAAGAAAACATGGCAAGAGGGCCAAGGGGTCAGCCCTTTACCAGCAGGTGACCACAAGGCTGCAAGGAACAGACAAGACAGTATGACAGACAAGCACGAAACACAAATAACAAAAAGGATATATCTTTGTGATTGTTCAGGGGGGGGGGGGTCAAGACCCCGTGTCCACTCTCTGGGTCCACGCATGTATTAGAATAGAAAGTACTCACATTGTCAGTGTCTCATCAGGTACTTAGTATGATCAGGAAACACAAAAATTACAGACCACAATCCAACACATCACACAGTCAGGAAAAGCCAGTAAAACATAGCAGTCAAACATTTTATCTAATTATTAAACGAGTTTAGGAAAAGAGATAATAGGTGAGACTCGTCAAGCATTTTATCTCTTTTTCGCAACGAGTTTAATAAATTCAATAATACAGGAGCTCGAATGTTAGATTCTTTTGATCATATGACATTAAAATGATTTTGAAATCATACTTTTGGCGTGTAAACGTAAGGGTTTTGCCATATATGCGTGACGTTGAAAGCGTCATTTCATAGCGGTTAATTATTAAAATAAAAGCCATTAAAACATAATGAACACATAAAGCCACAGATATAAAAGCAAAAAAAACAATAAAGCAAACAATCAGCTCCCTTTTCCTTGGTGATATGATTGCGAAACTAGAAAGGAAACATTACTATATAACACAACCAGGATAAAACACCAACCCCCCACACAGATTTGGAAATTGTTCATTTGCGTACATGGAACACCAAGCATGTGGGGTGGAAGAAAACTCAAGTCAATGCCAACAAACACTTTGAGTACTTTACCTGTTGTCCTTTGGCATTTCTGTGGAATTATACTCTGGTAATAAGTAATGGGCCAGCGGGAATAGACTGCAATATCGTTTCAACCATTTATCTGATATTTATAATTATAACATATTTTGCTAAAATAGTTGCAAAATGCATAGTTACCCGGGCTGATACTGCTCGTGATTCCAAACCCATAAAAGTCTGCTCACGTGAACCCATATCAGCCTTAACGTTAACCCCTGCGTAAACATGTAATAACCAGTTTAAAACGTGGCCGCCGCCGCATTACCAGACATGCCCTCGTGCAAATACGAAGCCACCGGGTCGACATGCCAGGTAACGCGGCGTCGGCCATGTATCAAACTCAAAATAATGCTCCATAATATAATCAGTGATGAATTCTTTTTATTATGTTAAATTACATGGCTTTAATGAAATGAGTTTGTATATACAAATATAAACATGAGTGTTTAAATCGAAAGAGATGCAAAATTTACTTAGTTGATTCGCATAAAATATCAAGCTTTACTTTCTCCAAAATATTATGTGTCATCTACTGCTTTGTGGTTGGTCCTGTAATAGTTTAAACAGCAAATGCACTTGCATAGGGCGTATTAAAGTAATGCTCATAATCTGTGTTTCTACTTGAACGTCTTGTTTTGATAACGCTTTATCATTGTATATTAAACCATTAGCATTCATGCCACATAGGTTTTGCAGTAAAAAGATAACAAACATAACCAGTTTTTCAGGAAATGCACTCTCTTTATGACATAAACGACTGTTAGTAAGTCAAGGTAGTAGGTACATTTGTACCAATTTATACTGCGCATATAACATTGATGCTAGATTGAATGCAAATCACGTTTTGCACATACAATTTGTTGGACACAATACTAGTCTATAAAGTATGCTTAAGAATAACAACGTCAATATGCATGGAACTATATTATATATGCAATCTAAAAAGTAGTTTTGCTTTTAGGTAGTGCCATATCTAGCACTTTCTGAACCAATATATACATTATGCAATGAACTCACAAGGCCAGCATGCCTCCTTAACCCTTTGAGGACTGGAGCTCCCAAACCGGGTACTATAGCAAACAGCAAATACCCAGATGAAATACCACCTTATGCGGCATTATATCAGGGCCTGCACTTTTTACTAAGACAAAATGGGATTCAGAGAAAGAACTATTTTTTTTTAAGTTATAACCTCTAACTCCTCAATATATACAATGGATCATATTGACTTTAAGTTACCTGTATGAAACTTTATGGAAAATTCCATTGTCTTTAAAAATGTTAATTTCTTCACATTCACAAGGCAATCTTTGATTTTGTATGTTCACCTTTATTTCAATACTATAATTTTCATACAATTCATGTCTTAAAAGTGGTGAATATTGAAGCATACTGACTTCTTCCACCACCGCAATTGCATTAAGGACATTATCATGTAATTCAATGTGTTTCAATGTGGTACAATGAAAAAGAGGAAGATACATTCTCACACCTGCATATGTACTGTCGTGCCAACCAAGTGTTACAGTGACGCAAATATTTTGTTTACAATTGTTGAGTTAAACATTTATTTTAACACTCTACTTGAGCTAACGCTAATCGATAGATCACGTGTGTATTCATCCTATCCTGCGGATAGGATTACTACACAAGCGATTTATCGATCATAAGTCCCTGATAACTAAATACACAAAACCTGAAGTCACTGTCTATCTTGGCTGGCAGGACAGTACATACAGCCATGAACACAACAACCATGAACACAAAAAACAAAACCAACCAGCTCTCTCCTTCTTATTGATACGATCGCCACACAAAAAGGCACAAACATCATAAAAGCTGAATTAAACATACAAATCTCACACTGTTGAAACTTACAAAGCTCCACGCGTAAAAGCAACAACAGAACCATCCCTAAATTTCTGCATGCTGTTTTTATCTTCTTCGACAAGTCAATGAACAAATGAAGGTTTTGAGCACATTTGGGCCTCGACGCCATGTTAGTACTGGATTCCTTTTGATTGTTTGAAGATAACCTAAATAGCTAGAAATAGAAAAAAACACACATTAAACATCAACGGCAATGTCAACAAGCAAAAGCCACTTAAGTTATACCATGGGTTGTCCGCCTGTACATGGAGATAATCCACGAGCTTTAGCGAGTGGATTATCTTACGTACAGATGAACAAACATGGCATAAGTATTTTATACCACCTACAATAGTGTAGACCTTGCACATCATGAGCTATTTCGTGCTAAAGTTGGTATTGGTTGTATAATGTTTGGCTTTTAATATATGAGCTATCATATAACGAGTCAATTAAAATGACTAAATTCACAAAACAGAAACTATAAACAAAGCGTAACCTGAGAATTCTATCCTAGCCGCATTCATATCTTCAGGCCATGACATCAGCACTTGAAAAATTTCAAAAAGAATGGTATGAAACTGTAGGAGCAGATGTCCACACAATGTACCACCTTGCACATATTGATATGGATAGCATTAAAGGCGGAAACATGTCTTAAGTTCACATCTTGGAAAATACAACAAAAAATAATTCAAGATTTTCTTTATCAAAACCACAAGCACATCGTCAGACCATGAAAAACCATCTGTAAATTTTCAAATGAATCAGCATTAATTGGTAAGAGTAGTTGTGCACATCCTTGATAGTAATAACTCCTGAAAAATGACGAAGTTGAATTTGTGAGAAAAATGTAACAAAAATTATCTAAGGATTATAATCCGACCATATGCACATTTTCAGACCATGATCAAAACATCTAAAAAGGTTCTAACAAATTGGCATAAACTGTAGGAGTAGGTACACACTAGCTATTCACTTTAATAGTAATACATGGCTAAAACGACTAAGTCCAACGTTTGAAAAAGTAGAAAAATGTAGCGAAATATCATCAAAGGATTTTATCCAAACCACATGCACATCATCAGACCATGACAAAAACACCTGTGATTAGCAAAAACCTGTAAGAGGAATTGCGCTCACAAGGTACCCACTAGCTAATCACTTTAATAGCAATATATGGCTAAAACGACTAAGTTCAGCTTGTAATAAAAGTGACAAAAATAATCTGAAGATAATATCCAAATCACTTGCACATCTCCAGACCATGGCCAAAAGACCTGTGAGGACATTCAGACCATGTACAAAACATATGTGAAGCTCAAAAACAATCTTGATAAAAATGCAGGAGAAGTTGCGCACACAAGGCACACACTATCTATTCGCGTTGTAAAGTTTCAAAACAATCGACAAAAAACTGTAGGAACAGCTGCACACACAAGGTACCTACTACCTTAGGGGCGGGGAGGGCGAAAGGAGGGGATGACAGAAGGATGGAGGGACATAAGGACGGAATCACAGAAGGCCAAATACAATGTCCCCAAAGACAAAGACAAGTTTTTTATGTAAATTTTATGGGTTTGGAATCGCGAGCAGTAAAACTTTCAAGAATAGATTCTATCTAGTCTTTGTAGCTACATGTACACATATTTACATGAGCCCTTTATGGCTACAAAAATAGTGAGTATGATCAAGGAATACCACGATCAGAAACTGCAGACAAACCCGTGGCATCGTTAGGAAGAGCCACACAACAATCACGAGACACCAGGAAGACAAACAAATCAAAGCAACCAACTCTCTCTTCCCCGCCAAGATGATTGCAAAACTAGAAAGGACACAAAGTAACGCATAAAAACATTAAACGATTAAAGAATCCCTCAATGGGAGTGACAATCAATAGTGAATCAACAACAACAGAACCCCCGCCTTAGAATGGACAGTAGCCAAAGCCACTGGGGGGGGGGGGGGCTTAAATGCATTTTGCTGGTACTAAATCTTTGCCCTAGATCTTGCTGTTATTGAAGCACAAAAAATGTTAAGCTCGCATGGAGGATACCTACTATTGCAAATTATCATAGAGAAACAATATAATCAAATAATTGCACTATGATGAAACAGAGAAAAGGCTAAGTTAGAGCTAAAGAACCCCTCAAGTTGAGCCTCGGTGGGCCCAGCTACAGCCAAGCATCAGATACCAACCCACCAATTAAAGCTTTACATCAGAGCCGTCATTGAGTCTGAGGCTTGACCCACCATCATGTAATTAAAGTGGAAACCAAAGCTATAAACAGTGATTGGGTTTACAACCAGGCATGCAGAAGGACGGAGGGCAGAATCACAGAAGGTCAAATACAATGTCCCCTCGCCATTCTTTGAAAATGCAGGGGACAAAAATATTGTCACATCAAACACAGTAAACCCGAAAACGGACGATCTATAATTCTGTAGGCGTGTTTAGTCAGGGGCGATCGGGACTCCCGTGCGAATTTGATGCCGATTTATGGTGACCTATACCAAATCAAACTTTAGGGGATAACTAATGAAAATCACTTGGTCACCCATCTGGGTTTCACGTCTGGACGTCATTATGACGTCATCAAAATAACGTATATTGTATCAGTGCAATTTAAACGGTATGTCCATTGTAGTCTATGGCGATCAGGACTTTCTTGCATTTTGTTTGCCAATTTCAGTCGAAATGCACCAAATTTAATCTTAGGAGGTAAATAATTAAAATTAAAATGTCGCCCATAGTGTCTTCGCATCAGAACAAAAAGATGACGTCATTGAAGTGACGCCTTATATGTAAATACCACATGTATATGCGTTTTGTCCATTTCCAACGCATGGAAATATTCCTTTAATAAACTGGCAGCCTTATCATGACTGAATACAAACTCTTTAAAATCGTAACATACAAAATATATTCAGATAGTGTGAAGTCAGTTCGAGAGTGGGACGTAAATGCCGTCACGATTTACGAATAAAAAGACAGTGGAGTGGATGAAAACCACGATAATGAACGGTGTAAATATAATCCCTTATGCTTATATATATTTATAGATGTACCACGACCTCTGACCAATGACCTTTGGGTCTTTCTATTCCAAACGATTGATGCAGAATACGTAAAATGAGCCAGTCCGGGTAGAACATATGTGTATGTCAAAGCTTTTATAGTAAATGTAAATAAATGCCCGAACACCTTTTTTTCTAGTACAACATATCAATATTGTAAATAGAGTCACACTCAAAAGCTTTTAGCTTATCTGTTGCTGCTTATCCTACACTCAAAAAAAGGTAGTAATAATCATTTGCATATGCTATCAACCAAACTCATTATAGTCCGATTTTGACCCCTGAAGGATCAAACGTTAGAAGAGTCTACTTAGTAGTAAGTTCATGATATGGAAATAAGGATAAACCCTCTACAAGTTACCCATTGTACTTCGATAGCACGGCCAATAGAAAACTGTTACAATCTGATTTATCTTTCGCATGCTTATAGGTAGAATCGTCTTCAAAGGTCAAAATCGGACAAAAGGGCATTCTTGTTGATACCGCTAAAGAAATATCTGAATCCACATGAAAATAGTTGTTCAAAAGTCATAAGCATATTGGCCACTGGCAATATTTTACATTAGTCCTCTTCTGCTCCACGGCAACACAAATCAGTACAATATAAATGGTTTACTTTGTACTAACACGAGATGTTTCGCATACAGACATGCTGCAACTACATTTTATCAGCTGCAGCGGGGTTTCGGGGACAGGAGGCAACATGCGCGGATCCAGGGATTTTTGTCCGTCTTATTTAGTCCTAAACTTATTTTACGGTTTACAGTGGGGGTCCAATGGTTTTATTGCTGAGAAAACTCTATATATACTTATATTTTACCAAGGATCCAGAGGGGGTCCATTATTTTCCAGGGGGGGTGTCAAACTTTTTCCAGGGGGGGGGGGTCCAAATGATAATTTCTTTAGAAACCCATGTACGTACTTGTTATTTTCCAGAGGGGGTAGGGGTGTCCGGACCCCCTATCCCCCTCTGGATCCGCACATGGGCGATGCCATCATAAGGGGGCAATATTTGTTCACAGTCCCGCTTCTAACCATAATTGTCATGCATTGATTTATCAGGATTAATGACAGATGAGGTTTTCCAAATGATGCACTGGTACTGCGCACGTTTGACACCTTCGAGAAACACAGGTCTTGGAAGTGGTAGTTTTTGCAATTCAGCTTTTTTTCTCCCAAATATCCACTACGTCAACGCAGTGAGTCGAACAATATCGGTGACTGGCTAATACAAAGTAAGAAAGACGGCAAAGATCAGGAATCGATACAATCAAGTACCACACCTGACCCAGGATACCAATGGGAAAGTAACAAACTCACAGTTAGACATCACAGACGAGAGCTAAGAAGTCAGGACAATTTACAAATATATTACTCTAGTGCATCCGCCATAGTGCTTTCTAAGGGCACTGAGCCGAGGTGAAAGAATGCTTCGTGGATAGAGCCTCGAGCAAAGATAATTGCCTGCCAATATGATTTCTTGCTCTTTCCTGAATTTGAACTAGTTAATATCAGCTCCTGAAAGTGCATGGAATTCGATCAGAGCCCTGGTTGTGACATCACCAATGCCACATTGACATCTTTAATAAGTGTTCTGATCTTAGAAACTTGATGATATATGAGCAAGACTGTTTAAGAAAATGTAAAATATCAACACTCTGCAATTGTTTTATATATGTTTTATTTAAGCGGCGAAAACAAAATTTGCTCCTCTGCAAAACTGGGAGTAGGGTTGTGCATTAGTTCATATAAGACAAAATATTTAAGAAAGAAAAGCAAACTTTGGTTTTTGCATTCGTCAATTGAGTACAGGTTTGTTAAACCTAATCTAAAACGATATTCATTTATATTCCATAAGGAACAATGTTAAACACATATGATAATTTTACTCTTAATTCAATATTTCGGCCAAAGGCCTTTATCAAGAAAAAACATGCACTTCAATGGCAACTACATAGTCTCTGTAAAACCATCTTGTAATTGACATTGAAGTGCATGTTTTCTTGATAATGGCCTTTGGCCGAAATATTGCATTAAGAGTAAAATTATAATGATAATCTAAAACGGTTTGAAATCGACTCAGAGCAGTCGTTAAACTAAATGACGATAGCCAAAATTGCTACTTTTAAATTATAATTAAGTTCATGTAACGCACATAATACAACATGTAGCCGTAAACAGCTGTCATATATAGTAAAGTCATCCAGTAATTTGCAGACTATTAGAATGTTCATTGATTAGCTAGTTTTATAGTCTTTTTTTCTGTAGCTCAAACTTTCAATTTTCTTATTCTCAAATTGATAAAGTAACATATGTAACAAGCTGTTACAGGCTAACACCCATGCTTACAGTGTGCAAACATCTCCTATTCGATGCACCTTGAATTGGTACAAACGATAGAGTATATCTAAAAGAGTTTGGGATGAAGCAGGTCAATACTCAGCTTGCAGTCAAAATCTTGTTTGACGATTATTCCGGTTTTTTATGCGATGAGGAGGACAATTATTTTACCAGAGAAGCAGACATAATAATCAATATTGTATATGACTTGGATAAGGGTTGGTTTAGAATATTTACATAAGAAAGTGACATCTACTAAATTGTACTGTTTAAATGTGAAACGATTATTTTCTATGTTCCTCTAGGATGTATCTTTATTTTAGAATTATTCATATTAGGAAATATTGAAAACAAATATTCATAGCATCTGTAATAAAGGTACAGGGGCTTAATAATCATCAATACCTAAGACTTAGGCACCAGAGGCTGGGGACTTTAGCTAGGAAAACATGCGAAATATATTTATTTTATCCTGAAATATCATCTCTTACATCAAGTCAATGTCCTTGCTCATTAATTATGTCATGTAACATATGTTACAACCTTAACAAGTGCTTCAATCTTGTTGTTAAACCTGCAAATTCTATAATTTTAATAATATGAGCAAGACAATCCCAAATATGCAAGATATCCAACAGCCGCAAATGTTTTCATATATTTTTACTTAAATGATGCCTTCCAAATTTGGCTCCTTAAAAATTGGGTATAGCCTTTGGGATGTTTAATTGCACGTATAAGACACTATATTTAAAGTATAATAGCAAACTTTGGATTTTCTCTAACCAAAATGAGTTTGTTAGTACAAAATAATTAAAACATTTTGGAAAATGCACATATCAGCTAAAAAGTAAATGATATCGGTCACAAGTTTCATGTTTAAAGGGTAATCTAATTAAAGTAACGTACATAACACCACAGGAAGCTGTAATTTTGCTCCAAAAGAATTTATATGTAGCTAAAGTTGTCAATATGCAGACCATATGAGTAATTTAAATAGTTAGCAATCTTTCTGTAGCAAAAACTTTTAATTTTCTCAGTTTTTTTTCTAAATTTAATATGGTAACATATGTATCAGGCTGTCAGAGACTAACGCCCCAGTAAACATAGTGCAAACATCTATTAAAAGATGCAGCTTGGAATCCTCTTTTAGATAGGATAAGCTTGCAAAATTCCCCAGGGGGAGCAATAACATTCTCAGCCATCAGTCTAAAGGTGACCCGATAAGTTGGGTATTTATAGGAAATCTACGGTATTTTGCATGCAAAATATAGTTATCGATAAATAATTGATTGTGAAAGTCAGGTAAAGCATTGATGTAACCATCATATGACTAAAATAATTGATATTATGTTAAAAAAAGCGTTTGTGTTGGATAAATATGACCATACCAACACAAACTATAGCTTTTATTAACGGGTAGTTTCTTATTATGGTCGCCATATTTATGACGTCATAACTAGCCTCAGACGTGGATTTGAGATGGGTGACCACCTTTAAATTAAAGGTAAGACTCCACTAAAGGTTTTGATATAGGTCACCATAAATCGGCACACAATTCGCACGGGACCTATTTTTTGTCCCTAAGGGCCCTGACTAGTTAGCGTAATGCAAAACATGCGCATAACAATGTGTGAAATTTACCAGTATATTGCAGTCCTAAGATAAAATTGGTATCATATTATGATTGAAAATTTAGCTATAGAGGCATTTTTTCACTATTTTGCGGCATAGTCGTAAATATTTGTTTTATACAATCACATTTAAAAACACCATTTAAATACACCGTTATTTCATAACTCTTGTAAAGTGCGGTAAAGCAACACATAAAAGTAACAAACGATGATAGATCCATAGAACGCATGTGGAATATTATTGAAATTTTCATTCAAAATGTGGCAATTTATTCATGATAAAGTTTTTTACAATCTGACAAATCTTTAAAGTAAACACAGTTAGATAATGATGGAGCAGAACTGTCATCGCTGACGTCATTGCTTGAAATCAAACCAATGTTGATATGACTCATATAAATGGATGGGCCTCTTGCAACCACGCATTACCGAAACTAAGCATTCTTTTTAGACCCCGACAATGAAAAGTAACTCGGAATTATGCTATACACTATGTTATGTACATATACACATGTGCTCTTGACTGTGCCTGATGATTGTCCTTGGCTGGGCCTACCGAAGCTCAAATTGAGGTTTTCTTTAGCCCTGACTATATGTCAGTCATGAGCCCTTTTCTTTGTTTCATCGTAGTGGGTTAATTTGATTAGATTGTTTCAATGTGATGATGCATTATATTAGGTGGAAAGCCTCCATGCGAGCTAAACAATGCTTGTGTATTAACAACAACATAATCTAGTGCGAAGATTTGGCGCCAGAAAATGCATTTTAGCCTCCCCCGGTAGCTAACGGTGCTGTCCGTTCTAAGGCAGTGGTTCTGTTGTTGTTGATTTATTGCCTTATGCCTTCCATTGTTTGTGGGGGTTCTGTGTTGGTCTTTGTTTTGGTAGGCATTACTTTATGTCCTTTCTAGTTTTGCAATCATCTTGACGAAGAAGAGAGAGAGCTGGTTGGTTGCTTTAATTGTCTTTTGGCTATCTTGGTAATGTTTATGTCCTGTAATTCTTCCTCATGGTGCCATGGGTTGGTCTGCAGTTTGTGATTGTGGTAATTCTTGATCATTCTCACTTACTTTTGGTACTCGTCCGTGCATCATTCAAAATCATTAACTTGAACATTTCTTAGTGAGTTTTGTATAAGAGCTTTTATCGTGGAGGAGTACTTTTTAGAATGCAACAGAGCGATTTACTATAGTACAGGTGAGTTAATTCTATAAAAGTAAATAAGAGTGCAAAGATCAGGAATCGATACAATCAAGTACCACACCTGACCCAGGATACCAATGGGAAAGTGACAAACTCACAGCAGTCACCACAAACGAGAGCCAAGAGGTCAGCCCTTTCCCAGCAGGTGACCACAAAGCACATATAAACAGACACGCACAAAGACATAGCAAACACAAGACAGAACAAAAACATAAAAGATCCACAAAAGAAGTACCGCCTTGGAACGGTCAGTAAAATATTTTACTAGAGGGCTTAAACCGGTTTAACGGCGCCAACCTCACCCTTAATTCAGATGTGGATCAAGACACATAGATATTTGGTAAATTTATTGATAATTTAAATTATTTTACTCAAGTTCGCTAGAAATACAAGTTTAATGTTGCATATTGCCGAAGTTATGTTTATATTCTACCAACTACACCCAGCTAATGTCTGCTTCTGGAAACAGAGCGACTCTATAAAATTCGAAAACAGCAGTAAGTAAGTATGACAAAGAAATGTCACAATCACACGCCGCAGACGAATCTATGGCACCGTAGGGAAGAGACACTGAATGCTAATAACCACATGTATCAAAAGGCAATAAAAGTAAAGCAACCAGCTCTCTCTTCCCAAGCGAGGTGATTGCAAAACAAGAAGCGACACTAAATACTGCATAACAAAACAAGGGTCATACACAAAATCTCCACAAAAGAATGCTAGCAACAACAAAAAGCAATGAATCGGCAACAAACCACCGCCATGGAACTGACAGCAGCCGAAGAGAGGGGGGAGGGGCTTAAGTTGATTTTACTGACCAAATCTTCGCCCTAGACTCTGCTGCTTGGATCATTCTGCAATATATTTGACATACATTAAGCGATAATCGGTCTTCTTTTTGAGTGCCCGTTTAAGACAGGTTTTACTGTATTTCACAGGAGTACTGTGGGATATTCTGACTTACCATTTTTTTTCGAAAAAGGGTTATCAATTTTCAGTAAGTAATTTAGATATCTTAAAGTTGAGTTGAACGCCTCATTAACATCAGCCTGAGTAATAAGAAGTCTCTCTCATAACAAAAACAAAATCTGCAACAAGAGGAGCACTTTTAGAACCAATGGAATACCTACAATTTGCCTATACAATTTAAAGCCAAATGTAATAAATTTATTGTACAAAAGATGGTGGAGAGCACCTTATACCTTCTGGTATGACGATGATATGATATCTTTTTGGATAATCCAAAGTGAAAAGAGCATAATTCTTATTACAAGACAAATAGAGATACCCCTCTTTATTATAAGTTTGTTCAATTAATTCTGTAAGTTTTTTTTTTCATTGGATTGTGCAATGTAGCGTATAGTAGAGAAGGTATATGTCACTAGACACACAATACATATCCTGGTTAGGAATCAAGACCTTAAAGAGACTAAGTCTGCAACTATGAACATTTTTCGAATTTTTTTTATTTTCTTTTTAAATCATTTGTTAAAGAAGAATTAAGTTATGTTTTCATAATAAATCTGTTACTATAGCTGAAAACTGCACGGAAAAGTGAATTATCTTATAAAAACAGGTGTGTTTTTCTCTTGTTGGTAATTATTTGCGTCCTTCCAATAATTATAGATAGGTAATTTTAACATAAATGCTGTTGTTTTGATGCCAATAATTTGTTAAGATTTACGAAATTGGTAAAATGTATACCTGAATTTTAGTTTTTTACTGTGTTCTTGTAAAATAGAAACATTAGTTCTAAAATTAAAAAATCAAAAGTTACAGACTATGCAGCTTTAACACTCGACAAATCATTTATCGCGACTACAAGTACATCGTTTCACTTCATAATGTTTCATACTTTGTGTTTTGAACACAGCTGCGACTGCTACCAACTAGATATACTGGGAATGATTAGAGCCAGCAATGCAAATAAAGACAAGAACACACCTCTTCTCATAAACTGATTAAAGTTTAGTTCAATTTGTATTTTACGCATGGCAAGGGACAAGCTATGAAATTATCTTAAATTGTATTGTATCGATTTTGAGTCAATATCCTCTGTCAATTATGCAAATAAGTCACCATGTTTGATTTCACTTTACAAACGGCTTCTGTAAACAGCAGAAAAAAGCTTAAGTGGCATTAGAGATGTTATCTCTGTGTAATATTTTCAAATACCAATCTACAAACAGTCGTTATGTTCTACATTACTGACACACATGGGAACATGCTCAATATATAGTGCTTGGTCAGGATTACTTTTGTTGCCTATAATTTAGCGAAGTGTATCAAAGTAAGTAAGGGTGCGAAGATCAGCAGTCGATACAATCAAGTACCACACCTGACCCAGGATGCTAATGGGAAAGTTACAAACTCACAGTTAGACACCACAAGCGAGAGCCAAGAGGTCAGCCCTTTCCCAGCAGGTGACCACAAAGCACATATTAACAGACGCGCACAAAGACATAGCAAACATAAGACAGAACAAAAACATAAAAGATCCACAAAAGAAGTACCGCCTTGAACGGTCAGTAAAATATTTTACTGGAGGGCTTAAACCGGTTGTTGTTGACTTTTTGTTTATTGTTACTCCCATTGTGGGAGTCTGTTATTGTTCTATGTTTTGTTGTTCGTTACTTTATGTCCATTCTAGTATTGCAATCATCTTGATGGGGAAGAGAGAGCTGATTGCTTTGCTTAATTTGTCTTCCTGGTGTCTCGTGATGGTTGAGCGGCTCTTCCTCGCGGTGCCACAGGGTTGTCTGCAGTTTGTGATTGTGGTATTTCCTGATCATACTCACTTACTATTTTTAACGGCGCGCCAACCTCACCCTTAATACAGATGTGGATCAAGACACATAGATATTTAATTTGCATGAAAGACCCCTAACTTATAAATGCATCATCTCCCAAAACATATAAATCAAAATATAACAAGGAGATAAAGCAAAGATAAGGACTCAACAGTAAATAAAACTGAATACCGGAGCAAAAGAAATCCAACAGGTAAACCACGGTGGGCCCGACAAACAGCCATAGCATCAGGCCCCTACCATCTCACCGATAGATAAGTCTTTAGGTCGGAACCATCATAGAGTCTGAAGTACGACCCACCGGCGTGCAATTAAAGATGAAAGCAAAGGTGCCAACCGTGATTGGGTTGACCACCAAGCATGCGGTCTGTTGCAATAAATTAATGTTATAGCCAAAGTTTACTATCACATAGTTAAAAGCGCTAAATATATTGCTGCGATTTTACTGTTGGGTTTCATGTAATACAAGTACAGACTAGGACCAATACCAAAAAGTAAGTAAGCATGATCAGGAAATACCACAATCACATACTGCAGACCAACCCACCGCACCGCGAGGAAGAGCAACAGAACATGTATAGTAATAATACATCAGTCAGACAATAATAGCAAAGCATCCAACTTTCCCTTTCTCTTCAAGATGATTGCAAAACTAGAATGGACATAAAGTAATGCTTAAAAACAATGACAAACACAGATCTCCTACAAACAATGGGAAGTAGATTAAACAATAGATCAATAGCAACAAAACCACCGCCTTAAAACGGACAGCAGCCTAAGCCACCGGGGTGGGGGGTGCTTAATGCATTTTACAAGCGCTAATTCATCGCCCTAGATTCTGTTGTTGTTTATCTCGCATGGAGGCTTCCTTACTAATGCAATGTATAAACACAGAGAAACAATGAAATCAAATTGACACATTGTGATGATACAAAAAAGAGCTCATGACAGATAGTCAGAGCTAAAAAAACTCAAGTTGAGCTACGGTGGTCCAAGCCAACGGCAAGCATCAGGCACTAACCAACGGATTAAAGCATTATGTCAGGGCCGTCATTTAGTCTGAGACCCGACCCACCGTCGTACAATTAAAGAGGAAATCATAGCTATCAACTGTGATTGGGTTCACAACCAGGCATGCATGCTGCCGCTTGATATCCATGTTGTATCCTACTCTTTTATAACGTTTAGTAATATTTTAAAATTGATCACTAAAGTTAGGCTTTCCAACTATTCTTTTAAATTTATAAACTGAATCGCCATAAAATACAGTTTCTGATATGCCTTGTTGCAGAAGAGTTTTTAAGCAAATAATGTATTTAACAATCAACTCTAGTTGTAGAAACAGCTTTACAGAGTTTAAGGTATCGATTACCTTGTTTTAGCAACTTAGAAGTCAAAAATTTGCTTCTAATGTTGAAGTCATCAACATGAGGACACATTCTTGCAAAACGAATAATTTGCGAAATGTGTACACCATAGGAAGGGGAGCGAGGAGAAATGGAAAATTAGCTATTTCAATATTAAAGTCGTCCCGTTTATCATAAATTTTGGTTGAAACTATGTCATTTGTAATGGATAAGTCTAAGTCCAAAAATCTGATTGAAACATCAGTTTGCTGTCTTTTTAAGTAGATTTTGTATAGATGACATTTATCGAAATTACTAGGTCACATAAGGATTTAGTTTTAATGCTATGCATAATATGATATCTTGTGAACCTTCGAATAAGACATCCGGTAAATGATTTATCCAGATTCGTATTAAAATTAAAAACAACAACATTTCTATGTATCTTTGATGGTCAAACTTTATTCCATATTACTAAAACATCGATAAAACAAACAAAAATGGAACAGGATTTTCGAATCAATCTTAAAGAATTAATGAGTTGTTATTTGGAAATTCTAACCCTACATTTTATATTATGATGGCAATTGTGTTTCTTCATCAGCATAAAATGAGTTAAATTATGTGAGTTTTCGCTATTGACAAACGTCGATCAGCAGCAAACTTCCTGAAATTTTGCTGCAAACAGACTTCGTTTACCTGACTTTTTGCTATTGATAGACGTATGTCAACAGCAACCTCCTTTAAATAATCCATTTGTATATTATAAAAAAAAAATCTCTATTGCTAAATATTAATTCACATGCATGTACATTGATTTAAGACAATAGCATGACAATATAAAATCTCAAAAGCAAGTGCATAAGTATTTATATAGGATAGGATACTTTGGCCTATGAACATGTAAGCAAATACAAACAAAATAAATATAGGATAGGAGTTTCACCACAAAACACTATTGCAATACAATAATATTACCTAAACCATGTTTTCAGCCAGATTTGTATTTTTCTTATGTACTAGGGCAAGTTCTTTTTTTTTGTACACAATGTCAATAGTGGAATCCTTTATTTTTACAGAGGTTATTTAACTGCATGCGCGGATCAAGGAATTTTAGTCAGGGGTGGGGGGGGGGGGTGTGGTCCAGGTCAGTCTGACAAAAAAAGCTCTGAAAACTTTTTTTAGTAATTCCTATAGAAACCAATATAACTTGTGATTTTCCAGGGGGGG
The DNA here is from genome assembly GCA_964019695.1 of Loripinus fragilis. NCBI lineage: Eukaryota > Metazoa > Mollusca > Bivalvia > Lucinida > Lucinidae > Loripinus > Loripinus fragilis. The sequence continues at coordinate 69,400,307 of OZ026516.1, forward strand.
TGTCCGGACCCCTTGTCCCCCCTCTGGATCCGCACTTGAACTGGTAGTTTTTTAAGATAGATTTGACAGACGAAGTAAAAACTTGGGTAACAACATATTACAAATAGATTGTTCTTTTGAAGAAAATCGTAAAGGAAAACCGTCTCTGAAATAATGTTCGGGTGGTGCTTTACTTTTGACGCTGTGTATTGTGTCTAAACTTTTAGCTCTGCAAAACAGTTTCAACTTCCATGTTGTTTCTCCGATCATGTCAATGCACCAAATGAAGAAAACAACTGTACTGATAATATTTATAGATATATGTATATGCCATTTCATTTGATTTCGGTACTATATTATCACATAGGGGCAAAGTCACTGTAAAAAAAACACGCACAACCACCTAAAGGAGTTCGATTCCTGCCTAGCATTTGGTGGACTGGAAACTCTTGAAATATAGGAGCCATGACATGTGATTTCCAACATTGTGGCAGTTTGATATGTGTAGACTCCTGAAGGTGAGTCTGTGCAGCCTACTTTTAAGCTTAGAAACTCCAAATGATGTTCAATCAGTAGCTTAAAAGTAGAAGAATATTCAAGCGACAAGCAAAGACTCTGATCAGACTGCGCGTATGCGCAGGCTGATCTGAGGCTTTGCTGGTCGCACATACCACATTGCTGGAAATCTCAAACGGTATACTTAGATGGATTGGAGTATCCGAATTTAAAGGAATAAAAATCACACGACGATTTGGGCCTTTTTCTTATGATTTTATACCCTTTAATATCTCAATTTTTCTGATAATATATCGGAAAACATCTGTAACTATTTGCTTGGTAAATTAGTAAATCTGATTTTCAATATGTTGGAAGCAAAAATATTTATAAACGCTAATATTCTATTTGCACAGGTTTGACACGATGAAAAAAAGACAATTAGTCAATTGATTAAATAGGCATTGACCAAAAGCACAGAGTACATATAGAAATGCACCTTCGCCCTGCAAAACGAATAATGGATTATTATGCATGCCTTTCTATCCTTCTTAAGTTAGCTATCAGCTATTCTGACGTTCAACATGCGAATTGAACATTTTGGACTCAAGACAATAAGTTCAGAGGGATTCTGTCCAAACACAACCTCTTACCCTCTATAGTCGTAACTATTCATGATTTGCCATTTCACCATGAAGCTACGCAGGCGCGCTAAATTAATATAGGCGCTTCCAAGACAGGAAAAAAATCTCCACCTTGTACCTTAAAATTACTTCAGATGACAGCGCTGCATTGGTGTCATAGACGCCCACGTCTTCATCCCTTCGCCCATTATTAACCCGAGGGAATAACATAAAAATAGGCTAATATGGAATCATACAAAAACAGCCTGCTATTGAATCATAGGAAAAATAGAACTGTGCCAAAATAATATCATGAATTGTTTCTACCGCACCGAAAGTAAAAAAATATTATGAGTTTTAATCATAAAAGGAATCTTATGGTTTCCGTTTTTTCTTTAATTTTAGCATGTCAGATGTTTGAAAACCATTGTTGATACAATGGAAAAAATGCATTTATGCGCGTTTGTTTATTTGTGCCTTGTGGTCACCTGCTGGGAAAGTGCTGACCTTTTGGTTTTCGTTAGTTGTGTCTAACTGTAAGTTTGTCACTTTCCCATTGGTATCCTGGGTCAGATGTGGTACTTTATTGTGTATATTCCTGATCTTTGCACCCTTACTTACTTTAAGGAAAATGACGCGAGAATCTTTCATTAGCGTGAGTCTCCCAGTGATTATCGTTTTGGCATCATGGGGCTTTCCGTGGGATGACAAACCCTGGTTCCAAGAGCCAGATATTTCTATACATACAATACACACATTTAATATATTCTCAGTCTTGCTCACCACTGAATTTCCATTTTAATGTTTGAAAAACGGCTCCTATTCTCAAACTGAAAATAAAGCACAATGATTGGTTATTTGCGGACACGTATCCGCAAGCAGCCAATCATTGCGCTTTATTTTCAGTTTTAGACTGTACTCAAGTTCTATAAACTAGAGGCCTGAATATGCTGAGATGCGACATTACATGATGTCATTACTTTGCCACTTTTCTTCCGCCAACCCAATTGCGATAGTTTTCCAGGAGCTAATTTCAAATGTTTTGCTGCATACTCAAAACCTCTAAAGCTTCATCTGTCGTATTACTCTCTGGATAATCAGACTGTCAACTGAGTCAGAATGATTTTGTTGCAAAGTTTGTCAAACGAGACTTGAGCCACATAATCAGTGTCATAGTCTGGACTGTATGTTGGTGTGGCTATACATACTATTTGGAATCCGTAGTCGATTTCAACGATTCTTCTGTGCCCTTGAGTCTATATTTTTGTGTAGGAGATGGTTTAAGGATAAGTTAGGGGTCTTTCGTGCAAACCAAACATCTATGTTCCGTGATCCTCATCTGAACTAAGGGTGAGGTGGGCGCGCCATGAAAAATATTGAAGCCCTCCAGTAGAATATTTTACTGACCGTGTCAAGGTGGTGCTTCATTTGTGAATCATTTGTCTGATTTATGTTTTGTGTTTGTCATGCTTTCGCGTCTGTTCATTGCTGCCTTGTGGTCACCTGCTGGGAAAGGGCTGAGCTCTTGGCATTGTTTGTGATGTTCAATTGTGTTTTGTCACTTTCCCATGTGGTATCCTGGGTCAGGTGTGGTACTTGATTGTATCGATTCCTGATCTTTGTCGCCTTTCTTACTTTAACTGAACAGTGGTTTGGATGGTATTGATTATGTTCTTCTAGAAACTTATTAAGAAAATTATTCTTTTTCATTGGTGTAGAGAAGCTCTAAAATTACCCCTATGTCCCGAGATGGTCAATCTGTTAAATCATTTAATTGAACTCTATGATCAACGCTTGTTATTTGCTTCATAGAAAGTATTATAATAACTTATTTTATCAGTTACCTCTCATATAGTTGCTATGCTGCATGTTGGCCTGATAAACGTTGCCTATCTCACGGCGTGTGCCTTTATCAGGTCATAGTGACGTTGCATCGTCAATGATATTGAATCGACACAAAATATATAAATACGTCATTATCCCTAGTTTGAACGGTGAATCAGCTTGTAAACTGATAAATAAAATACCAGGTTCTCATCTTTTGATATCAAGTTTACTAGACTCTGCTTTGAGAAAGCATGTTGAATCGCTTGGCAAGCCTCGCGATGACAACAAGCGTTCTCAAAGCCTTGTCTGGTAAACTTGATATCAAAATACACTCACCTAGTATTTTCTATAACTTGCTTTATGACAAAATCAACACATTCTGCAGCTGAGCACGCTGTTTGTCAAAGTTTGTGTTTCAAACCTTTGCTGTGCTTGCTGTATAAATATGTTGAAGCTATGGTGTACCTCAGCTGAATAATTGTTTGCAAACCGTTATGTAGTGTTCAGTGATGTTTAAGAGAATAATGTTAATTTACATGTTCTATATAATATGTGATTTTTTCCTAGAATAATATATTTATGTATCATAATGAAAAAGACCAAAGTGTCATAGTTTCGATTATTCTAAAAAATGGTAGAAAAGATAAAACATTTTAAAGAAAATTCTAGAGTATCTATTTTTAGATTTATAACCACATATAGAATGCTGAAGAAATATCTAGCATTATTTGGGTCTTCATAAACATGTTGATATGTATTTTCTAGTTACTTCTTCTTTTGTTGAATTCAGATTGAACCATGATAATAGGTAAGGAGCTTGAAATCTCATAAATCTTAGCTTTGTTTCACGTGTACTAATTTTATGTTAAATTGTGTAATGTTGAATTGATGGTCATTTATGAACTATTGACACACGAATGTGAGATATATTTGTGAGTTTGTGCTCCAAAATTAAGATAATTTGAAATTCGCGATTCTGAGTTACAAAGTGAGATTTCAGTTCTTTGGTGCAGTCTTTGCTTCCAAGGGATACCCCTTTAAAGAACATATTTGACTTCACTACAGCTGGTGACTGGGACTGTGTGGCGGCGGTAGAACGTCTCCCTGCCCTTCACTATAGTGTGGATTTTATTTTCTTGTCCTTTGGAATCATGGGTTTCATTGTGGAACTTTGAAACTATTAGAGGGTCACTGATGAAGCCTAAATGGAAGAAACTAGCTAGTCTGGCCCAGGAAATATGCACACTCTAGTTTCAGTTCTTTGGTGCAGTCTTTGCTTCCAAGGGATACCCCTTTAAAGAACATATTTTACTTGTCACTTCCACTGAGCAAAATTTCTAATTGGTCACCTTACAGTTTTTGCGTTAGCTTTGAAAGCAAGATTCGGTTATACAAAATCCATGCTGCAATAAATCAACCAAGGCCTTTCCGAAACTCTGCATGCCATTTCATTTAAAAATGCCTGGTACGTCTTGCACAGACGATGCTAGAGTAAAGGTACCCTCATTTCAAAAGGTCACAGTTTTTTCTACAATATGAGATATTCCACAGAGACGCCATCCATTTGTATTTTTGTTTGTATGAAGATGTTTCTGGCTGCCGTGATTAAAGACGAACACGCTTCAAATGATTCCCTTCAATCAGACTCCTCTTTTCTGTTCAGTAATAGGATGATGACAAACACTATCAGCAGCTAAATCATAGAAATTCAGATTTTTGCATGCAATTTACATAGGAAGTTCGCACTGTTCTGTACGCCTTATTATCTGTGATACAGTATTGAAATTTTCAGCCATTATTTATTACAACTAGACGTCACTGTTCTGGTTTGGAAATTGAAACAAAATAATGAAAAGTACCGTCAAATTGACTTTTAAAGTTTAACATTTAAACCGGAAGTGCACAGCAGCAGTGAAATGTTTGTCATCACAAAATGGACGAGTCAAGTTATGTTCTGTTTGGGCTATCTTGTTCAGATAAAATAAAATACACACAACAATTTTTGCACAAGCTACATATTATTTTATTATGAATTTCAAAAATCTCGAAAATGTGATATTTTAAAAAATGCGTAAAACATCTGAGCCGCGCCATGCGATAATGTGTCTTCGGGAGATTAATTACGTCATGAGATATGACGTCGTAAAGTCTGACGTACATGTAATTATTTCGCGCCGCGCGTAATTAAAGAGAGCGTTATCAAAGATTACGACAATTTAGACAAGTTATGTTTAGAATAAAATGCGATTAAAATCAAGGAATTTTAGGCCGATTGTATTCTGTTGTACATAAATTAGTCATGGCCTGATCCAGCACGGGTTCCTGGTGAAAAATAAACAGTCCAAAAAGATGCGGCTTGGTAAACGCTAATTGATTCTCAATCCTCAACATCTTTGCACTCCAAAGACACTCTAACCAAAAAAATTAAAAAAAAAAAAATAAAAAAAAAATAAAATAAAAAAAAAATAAAGAGATAAATAAATAAATAAACGCCGGATACATCCCAGCTTTCCTTAGTCGACCAACCAGTGTGTCTGAACCTTTCGTATTCACATCCGAGCCGCGTGGACGGCAATTCTGAACGAAAGCAGTTACCGGTACACAAAGCCGGTGGGCAAAGGCTCCAACGAGACTGCTAGATGCGCAGGCTTGTTTGAGCCTTCGCTGAGTGACCGTGCGTGAAATAAACTACAATATCACGAGGTAGCTCTCATGTATAATACACGATTAAGTTTCATACGAGAAACAATAGTTATTATTTGCCACCTTGTTACGCCGCCGTTTAAATCAATGTATACTATGCACAATAAATTTAGCAATTGTTTTGTATGGGTGAGCCCATCTTCGTCAGATCTCGAGTTTCATTTCCTGTCATGAAGATACAAGCGCCGATCATCTGACAAGATTTTCCATTTAAAAAAATACAGAATTACGAAACACAGCGGCCGTGCTAAAGTGACGTTTGATTTTAAGACTAGCGGGTAACTTGGGTATTTCTGATCATTGGGGGAGTCGAAACCATTTTCAAACGATTGTTTGGTCACTGAAAACCAAAAAAGCATAGCAAATGCTGCAATTTTCTGAACTTTCTCAGAGAAATAAAGGACCAAGTTTTCAGAAATTGACGTTTTTACTAATGCGTTTACGTTATCGCCTTTAAACGGTGTTTCTAGTCGGGGTTTCTTGAACCACAATTACAGGTAAAACTGTTTGATGCCTTCTAACACATTCAGACAAATACTGCTGAATGAAACCTCTTCACTACTACAGTGCACGAGCCGAAAGATAAAATATAACGTCGCCGTTATCTCGCAAATGCGTCGCACCATTTTTCAGTAACTTAAGGCTTTAATCAACTATAAGATGAGTTACATTTTAAGCCTTTGATATCTTTGTAAACTGATACTCTGTTGAATTGAAATGCCAATTAACAATAGAAGTTTAATCAAATGATGACTACGTTTTGACGTCTTTGATGGCAGCTGATTTTTTTCAGCAGGAAATTTCTATCACATCTGTCACATATCCAATAGTTTTATAGGCGTATGATGCATGAGGATTATGATAGACCGCCAAACGAAAAATCACAAGCTTATCATTTCAGCATTGTTAACAACGGGTGTGATTTTTGCTTACTGACCCCTTCTGCAATTCTTGCTCTCCCCAAATGCCTATTTAAAGGATGGCGTCTGAAATTTCGTGTTTTCATTTGCCTAATATCCTGTTCTCGTCATTGCAATTGAAGTTGATTGGCACTGCATGAAGATGAGCACAAAAAAGATGCGCAACATTAGAAATTGCTAAACTTATTGTGCATAGTATATTTCCAGATTTCTTGCAAAAATAGTTGTCGCACAACTATTGAAGCTACAATGATGAAAAAAGCACCAAATGAAAGCAAATTGATATACGCAATAGACATTTTTATTGTAGTTTCCTTGTCTCTGTTGATTTCTTACGGCAGTCATTTAAACACACTGACAAATTTAAAAAAATGCCATTTTTTCGGTGACGTTAACGTTGCGTCAATGAGAATCGTGATAAAAAATCATTTACTACATGTATAAAACTTTTTTCTACTTTTGAAGTGTAATTTTTTTCAAGTTTATTGAATATTGTTTTTTTCTATTTGCTCTTCATACCTGTAAGTTTTGTAAAATTGCATCGATTAATTTTGTCATGGTAGTTTATACAAAAAAAAATCTTGAAGAGCACTGTTTGAAACGGCGACATCACTGATAAAATTAGTTGTAATTTCTTGAGTGGGAGAGAGTAGAGTATAAGTCCCCCACTCAAAGAAATTTCAGCTTAATGGAATTAAATAATTGGAGAGGCAGTAACATTTTCTCCAAAGGTTCCCACTAGAAGTTGAAGTCCTCCTTCCCAGTAGCACCTATAACCCACGCGCATGTGTATTGTCAATAAAGACGGAGATGCGGAATGAAACGCAGGGTAATGTTACTATGTTTTCAAAATCAGCGTACAGTTCAACAATTTAAGAGCGGCAAACTTTAACAATCTTAACCTACCTCCATTCTCTTCTAGGCACACACCTTAGTATCTGGAGATGCAGCGAAGGCTGTACATACGGAATTGTCAAGTCAAGACCTGTGCGATTGGGTCTGGTTTAGAATTACACAATTCAAAATACATGTATTCAAATGCCCCACAGCCAGAATCCCTTTCTTAACGCCTACGTGGTTGCATAAAACTGGAGGTAATGTGCACACTCTATATACATGTATGCAAGAGGCAAGGGCACACTACGCCGACATAAAACTACACATTCGAAAGAAATAGGAATGAGTACCCGCAATGCCATAGCAACAAGATTTCTTTATGTCTTGATTTTTTTGGTGAGAAAGTTTGAATATGATGTAATTGGTCGGTAGACTGAAATTCTTTTTTTTTTCAGTGAGAAGTATATTCTGCACATACGATTAAGGGATGATGAGGCATTTTGCTCCGGATAGCAAAGTCGGGTACAGTGAGGCAAATAAGCAATCCTACTTCTGTAGGCTGAGATTGTGAGCTCGAGCCACTGTCTGGTCAAACATTTCATCAAGATTATTATCCTCAATCATTGCCCCGGTTCAAGTAAGGTAGTTGTCAGTTACTGGCGAAATATGCATACACTATGAACTGGCCGCCATGATATGCCGACTGATAATGTTTTGAAATAGTGTTAACCAATTTATATTAGCCTAGCGTCCTTTTTGTGTGACATGAGCAAACTGTGTAGAACCAGATCAGACGCTGCACTGTTTGCTTAGCGCATCGAGCAAAATTGTAAATTACTACCCAACAACCCTTGAATCAGAAGTGGATCGGTCCATTTGGCATTATTGTGAAATTCCATTGGGCATATATGGGTTTAGCCAAAACAACAACAACAACAAAAACAGTGAATAAAAGAATATACCAATCGCCGAATCTTTATTTAAACTATTTATCAAGGTTGCAATACAACTTTGCAATAATGCATTTTTGCGATTTTATTTTTCAGATCCAGTTTTGTGTTGAATTTTTAATTACCAATTTTTAATTACCAAGTCAACATTTTTGCATCATGTTGGACTAGAATATTCGCTTCTGCATTGTGGTCGAACTTAAACGCGATGGTAGAAAAAAGATTACCCTAAAACTAAGGAAATAAGCTCGCGAACGCTTGTAATATTTTAGGTAAGGTGTGGTACTTGATTGTAATCTGTGCACTCTTTCTTATTTTGAAAACGTCAGTCTCCTCCTCAGTATATATTAACAAATGTGGCTATCTGACCCTATAGGGCATGTGAAACTGCAGAACATATCATTTTGTAGAAACAGTTCGACGATTTTGCCTACATCATACAGGTCATCAAATAACAACGTACCAGGGGTTTAGGAACTGATTTTCTACTAAGTGCAACATTTTGAGCATCGGTGGAACAAATGAGAAATCATTGCGAAAATGCTCGATATGTAGTGTCACACTTCGTTGGCTAAAACTTTTATTTTTTTTTCTTTATTACTTAATGTGTATGTACTCATCTAAATCGTCATTCGCGGCATTTCCAGTGAGCTGAAAGGCAACTACTTCTTTGAGAAGAAAATGCCATCTGTTTTAAGTCGCAGCCTATTTGATTTAATTTTGATCTACATTTTCCATAGAACAATTACCATGCCGATTCTGCTGTTTGTTTGCTTGATTCTTTACGGTCCATCAACAATCTGTCAATTATGTGGGAAACGGTCATCCTGGGTTGAACCAGTACTAAACTAGGATTAATGTGTTTTGCTCAAGGACACAATGCAGTGACGCTGGTGAAGCTCGAACCCGTGGCCCCTCCGTCTCGAGTCAAGCTCTCTACCACTGAGCCACTGCGCTCCCCCGATTCTGCTGTTACAACCGCGAAGGACAGGCCCTGTCAAATGCCCGAGAGGGCATACAAAGTATCAATACCTGCTCCAGGTCCCGAAGTTATAACGTAATTTAGTGCTCAACTTAACTATACTTTTCATAAATGTAAAGAAATGTTGGCATTTAAACAGTATATTTAAAATCGGAGAGTTTCTCCTTGTTAACAAGAAAACATTCACGTTCAAGTTAACATTTTAGTTTTCATAGGCAGTTGAACGTATAATGTCGCGGCCAGGTTTTTCCGAATTTTAAAAGTCAATTTGCAAATTTGTGCCCGATTTTAACCGGAGATGTGTCCGTGATGATCCATTTCTGTGCTGGCAAAATATTGGTGCAGGAAAATATCGCACCAGTCGACGACTACGTCCATTTAGTGCACAATTTCAAACGAAGGATGACATTTGCATGGCACCTCAAGGAATCATTTATATGTCAAAATTGAAGAATATGCAAGAAATGAAGTACGTTTGACTTTCGATTAAATTCAATTATTTTGTTTTACCAGCATCAGTAGGGGTAAGCTACGTCGCTACCCAGCTTCATGTTAGTAACAGCGATGGCCGGATGTCTAAAGGCGTAAAAACTTCGCAACGTTGTAAATGACTCATCGTGACGTCACACAACGTTAGTTCCAAAATCAACGTCAAACCGTCCAAAGTTCAAATTCCAATATCTTTTCTAATAATTTGAATATTTTGATCAAACAAAAACGAGTTTACTCGTCATATGATGACCTGTCTAAAAATCACAGAATCTCAAAATGGCCAAATTTACCCCGAAGACACATTTTCCCATGGCGCGGCTCAATTCTATTTTCGACCAAATTTCAAATGTTTGGTGTTTTTTGAAGTCGACTAGACAAGTTTATTACCAACTGCACTTAAAATTGATATAAAACTTCTCTTAAATCCATTTTTCTTCAAAAATGCATATTTTTGCATTTTTAACAAAAAAAACGTGGATTGAAGACTCATTTTCTGAAAGACCGCTAATCTTTTGCCAATTAAACTGCACATATAGGCAAAATTAATGTCAATTTTATTAGCGCTTTATCAGAAAAAATAAGTTTAAAAGTGACCAATTAGTAATTCTGTTCAGCGTAGAGCATTACATTTAGATTGAAACTTAGCAGAAAAAATCAATCTAAGCAATCTGCAACAAGACTATCAAATATGTTCTATTTATTCCAAATATATTCAGTTTTTGGTAAAATTTTTCTTTTTCATGTTGTATAAACTTATTTGTTAATTTAATCAGGCTGTTTTGCTGGTAATTTTCTAGTTACATGTGTCCATATTTGTAATAATACATATATTGTAACATAGGAGCCATACCTCGGAAACGTATATTGTTTGATCACACATGCTACATGGCATGTTTCTGAAGACAATTTCAGAACACGTATAAAAGCATTCGAAGATTACCATACACATTATGCATAACCAAAGATGAGCTAGATTAACATGCGTCTCAATTTATTGTAATTGGACGTTTACGTTTATAAATGGCTTACATATACGCCGCAATTCCATTTAGGATGGTGGAAGGGGTAACAGAGTTTTTCTAAGTATCTCGAAGGTATTTTTTTCAAGAGTCGAATAGAAATGTTGACAGTATTGTTACATATTTACTTGAGTTTTTACCATTGTTTACATCTTGAACATATGGTAATTACTCAATACACGCTACATGTAGATAAGCAGCTGACGCATCGGTAGACACAAACAATATCAGCCACCGCACGACAAAATAAAAAAAATGAACTGTGCGTCCAGACTCAAACCTGCCTGTACAACAACCCACCTGCGCAGATCAGGCCCCGAGATTATAAACCTTTTTTCATGCTCAACTGCGCACAAAATTTGAACTGCTCTTAAACACTAAAATACCGACAAATGAAGACGTGTTTTGCTTTAAGCCTCTCAGATGTTGAATTTATCATGCTAATAGATGTTAAAATGACAATATTTGTTGGCATTTTAACATTTATGAGCAGGATAAATTTTGTGCTCACCTGAGTTGAGCATGAAAATGTTTTATAACCCCAGGGCCTGATTCTTTGTTTTGTGCCCAATAAGGAGCTGAAATATCATAGTTTGTGTATGCGCTCAGACCAGTTTGGTCTGAGTTTTTGTTGGTTTTGCCAGGCACTAAATCATATACAGTAAAACTCCGAAAATTAAAATTCAAACTTCAATATTTAGAAAACCTCGCTAATTCGAAATAAATTTAGGAAACATTGAATTCAGCGAAAAAGCCTATTAATGATCAATGTTTTTATTAATATCTATAATAGCATATGTTTCGGGTGCGTAAAAGAAACGTCTCTGTGAGACGTTTCTTTTGAAACGTTTCTTTTTCGCGCTCAATGTGACCTGACCGATTATTTATTTTCCAGTTTTTCACGTGCACAATCATTCAGTTTATATTTATACGTGCACTAACTACTGAAATCTCTATTTGAGCATCCCAATTGTTCAAAAACGTGACGCCATCGGTAATAGCCAAACAATTTCGATGTCATTTTATGACAGTAGAACGTCTTAGGAATCGATTCTTAAAATATGGGACAGCGTCAGACCGTCCGCGTCCATGACGTGATCGTTGTATGACGCGACGTCAAGATCGATACATCCCGATGTCTCTTCTGCCAAATCAATTTCGTCCAATGTCAATAACAGCAAGGACAACCCCGGGAACACACAATCTGAGAATCAGCATTCAAACTGAAAAATCAACGTTGGTCCGAACTCAACTTGGGCGCAAAATTTACGTCAAATAAATGACCCCAAGGCCATAAAGGCACTATTGACGTTTTAATTTATGGAAAAACGGGCAAAGATAGTATTATTTTGTACGATTTCTAATTGCTGCATAGTATACATTGAGAATAAAATATAGAACGTGTACAATTAAAATGAATCATACATAGCGGAGTTTCTCTATTGACCTAGTATATAACACGAACTACTGATAATTCGAAATAAAATCATTCTCTTTTCCCGAGGACTTCGGATTTATGAGATTCAACTGTATTTCAAAACAAGTACATGAAGAAATAGAAGCAATACATTAGTCCAATACCAGTTAAAAACTTAGTGAGTTAAGAGCCCTTTTCTTTGTTTCATCGCAGTCTGTGTATTTCTCTGATTGTTTCTCTGTGATGATACATAATTTAAGTTTGGAATGCTCCACGCAAGCTTAATATTATTTTTGTATTTTAACAACAATGGCATCTAGGGCCAAGATCGGCCGATAAAATATAAATAAGTCACCGGTTGTTTCCACTGTTGTCCGTTCTAAGGAGTGGTTCTGTGGTTGTTTGTTGTTGCTCCAATTGTGTGTGGAGTTTTTTTTTATCATTGTTTTGTTATGCAGTACTTACAAGTAGTGTCCTTTCTGGTTTTGCAATTAGGGAAGAGAGAGCGAGGTTTGCTTTACTTAATGTGTTCTTGCTATTGTGTGGCTGTTTGTGTTCAGTTTAACATCCCACGCGGGTTGGTCTGTGGTTTGTGGTTATCATACTCTCTTGCTTTTTGAAGCGTTTGATATGACCTTGGTTTTCAAAGTGTTAGTTTGTTACTCTAAAAAATCAGAACGTACATGATCTCAAAATGCCTATCTACCTACATATTAAATTTCACGAACAAAACTTTAATGTCGTTTGAATCATTGCAGAATTCAACTTTGTTGCGGGGTAGCGGGACACTGGTGGATGATAGGCTTCTTCGCAATTAGCAAAATCATTGCCATTCTCTGTTATTTACATTTGTATCCATAAATAATTTGGAAAAACGGTTCCTTCAGAAATAGAGAGAACCTACAACATAAGACAACAGCAGAGTCGGTTTTATTTAGTCTGTTCTTGAGAAATAATGGAACTTGCAACAATTCTCACGCCCCTAGCACAAGCTTAAGCGGTATTCTGCTTTCCGTCAGAACCCAATATTAGGGTCCGGATGGGGTATAATGATTTGTGAATAGAGGCCCTTTTTATAATGAATAGTGAATAATGAGCCCAAAAATAATGAATAGTGAATAATGAGGGCATAAAAATTGATGAATAATCCTATTTTTATTAATGAATTGAAGAAAAAATTAACAAATAGTGAATAATCAGATTTCTTTGCCACTTTTCTTACTTTTAATGAATAATTGGTCTTATTTTAATGAATAATCCAAAATTTTAATGAGATGAATAATGGGCTAAATTTTTAATGAATAGTGAATACCAGACCCCCATCCAGACCCTCCAATATTGCTGAAGGCCCAGAATATGAAAAAATATGAGCGTAAAAATGTTTATTTCTTATCTATAAGTTTTAGTCGGATTTGGTGCATGCGAACAACAACTGTGTGTATCAGCCTGCGCATCCATGCAGTCTGATCAGCACCTTTGTTATTCGGTTATTCTAAAGTATGGTATCAAAAGTTACTTCTAAATTCTAGCTAGACTCTGAAGATGAGCAGGTTGGTTTGAGTTTTACGTAGACGAAGACCATGAGGGGACATGTTTTCGCGATGTTTGTATGTATGCCGAGGCCCAAATTGTTGTCGCTCTTGTGAGTGATTGCATTTAGACCTTTGTAAAGACTGAATATGACCAAATTAGATGATGTCCATGCTTACGATCTGCAAAGAAATGTTAAAATGCGTTTTGTCATTTCTTATGGCGTTTTGCCACTTCTAGTCACGTTTGGTGTTTCATGATGCGTTTTGTCTCTCTTATTGTCTTTTTTTTGTCACTTTTTGTCGTGTTTTGTCACTCTTAACTTGTTTTTTTATTCGAGAGACCATTTGGTCTAGTATGGATGTCAGGTAATCAACTTTAGTTTAATGATGAAACACGCTCATGTTGACAACGAAAAACAATGCAAACAGATACTCTACATTGTACAAGAATGTATCATTCAAAAAAGTTCTCAAAAGAAAGTATAATAATAGATATACTCATAGCCACTACATCGGAATGTCCAAAAATAATTGCGCTTACAAACATTGTCTTAGAATATGTTCTATGAAAGATAATTTATTCTTTGTGAAGTACAAAAGCCTAGAAAAAAATCACAGTTTTAACTGGAACGTGGTCCGAGGTTTGAATCTGCTCAATATTTTTTCAGTTTAGCATGTATTCATGTTGGCACCGGGCCTGAAATTGTTTACCACATGTACTGGCTCTTCCATGAGAAGAGGTATACAAAAGTATTCAAATTGTGAAAATCTTTGAAATCAAATGGCGAATTGTTTTTACAACATACAAACAAAAGGTATACTAAGTAAACACAAACTCCAAGCTGTTCAATTAGTATATGAAGTTGTTTGAAAAAGGTGTTCAATAATTCATTATTCGAGACGATAGAAGAATCAACATTGTAGCCAACACATGCTGTTTTAGTACGTATCGGATTTGCGAGTAGAGAAGGCTCAGGCAAGTCAGCGCGTCAGCGCAGTCTCGCCAGAGCCTTCCCTGCTCGCTTATTCAGAATATGGATGTGGACGACGCCAAACTATAGACATGTTACAATGTATCCTAATGGATAGCGGCGAATGCATGTTTAAGAGTGAATTAACGCACGTTTGATAAGTCCCATTATAGCATGTCCGTGCCACATGATTGCTTTACTAAAATGAGCCGCGACATGAGATTTCCAACAATGTGGTATGTGCGACCAGCAAATGCTCAGATCAGCCTGCGCATACGCTAGCCGCTTGAGTATTCTATCATTGTTAAGCTACTAACTGAACACCTAAGCTTAAAAGGAGGCTGAAGAGGCTCGTCCGAGTCTACACGTGTCAAAATGTCACATTGTTGGAAATCACATGTCACGGCTCAACTATGAAATCAATAAAAAGGTAAGCAGTGTTCGTTATTGATGAACAAAGGTATCAGAAAGTGAATAATTTCAGATGAAAGTTTAACGTAATATGTAAGGAATAATTCATTTCATACCAATTGCTACCGTATTGTGTTTTCTGGGTGATAATAAATTGAACGCTCTCACTGAATGTCTGGAGTCTGTGATTAAGATACAGCAACACGCATTTGGTAAGTTCTTTGACAACTAGACTGGCTACAGTCTGAAACCTTGTCATATTTTACGAAAAAATATCAATATTTATATAATTTTGAAGTCATAATCATTTTTTTCTTTTATCAACAAATTCTCACTTCTTCTAGTCAGATGTTTCAGTCCTTAAAACAGGGCCATTAGAATTAGACTATAGCTACAAGTATATGAAATGAATGATAAAAAATGTTTTTGAGGACTGGAGCCAGTCTATTTGACAACTAATGTGTCTTTTCACCGATTTCTTCCATTGACAGAAACATCAAATAATATAATAATGCGCCACAAAATGAGATTTACAACACTGTGGTACATGTATGTACATAAATGAGATGTGTAACCAGCAAAAGGCTCAGACCAGCCTCCGCATACGCGCAGTCTAATCAGAGCATTTTTCTTGTCGCTGGGATACTCTACGACTCTTAGGCCACTGACCGAACATCATTTGGAGTTTCTAAGCTTAGAAGGAGCTGTGCAGGCTCGTCTGAGTATGCATTTGTCAAAATACCACATTGTTAGAAATCGCATATCGCAGCTCATATTTGTTAATGTCAGCACACGAGTTTTTTTGGTACGAACCTGCGAATTCGTAGACTCGCCCGAAACTTCGGTGCTTATAGTACGTAGGTAAATGGGAGCGCAGTGGTTCAGTCATAGAGTACTTGACTCGAGACCGAGAGGCCGCGGATTGTTGATGGGACGTAAAGAATCAAATCAAACTAAACAAAAGCAAAGTACAAATGTACGTAGGTAAAGGCTCTGACCAAAACAAAGACTTCAGAAAACAGAGCCATCAGAGTTAGACTAGCTCCAAGTATATGAAATGACACATTGATGAAAAATGATTGAAGGACTGGAGCCAGTCTACGCGTATGGTTGGGCATATTTATGAGACAATCTGGTTTTATAACATGCGAACAACATATGCACAGACCCGCTTGCGCATCAACATAGTCTGTCAGTGCTGTCAGTATATAACACGTGTTGTGCGCAGTAGTAGAGCGCTCAACATGAGACCGGGCACCACTGGAGACACTCTGTTGTGTTCTTGAGCAAGATACCTCCTCTGACTGCTCAGTATTAATTCAACCTAGAAAACATCCCGACATTACTGAAAATATATTAAATAAGATGCAAAGCACCCAATCAAACAAAAAACAACAACCACCTACACCTGAGGCAAGTTCAATAATGCGAGCGCTCTCGGGCGCTCGTTGTACTGATGTCCAGCTTTACACATTATGAATAAAGATAGGTACCAATCAACGAGCGCTCGGCGAGCACTCGCATTATTGAACTCGCCTCAGGACAATCTAACTTATGTTTTTATATTCTGTGTCCTTAAGGAAGTCATACAAACACATACAGAAAGTGATTTGCTGCTTATAACTTCAAGTTTCACTCTATTTCTAGAATGTAGAACACGTTTTTCATATCATCATGTTATTTGATGTTAGACAATTGATAAGCATTGTAAAATGCATAGGATAGCAAACGATATGCTTCTGCAAACAAAAGTATTAATTCTACTTTTTGCATGATGAGTAATATTTTATAAATTTTGGCGTATGCGATTTTTCTTTCAAAATTATCGTTTTCAAACAATTCTTTTAAGAATACCAATATAATGTAAAGCAGTTTGATACAGACCAGGCCCGATAACGGGCCTGGTCTGGATACTAGCTGCTTGCAAACTTAATTAGCAGTCGACACTAACACATAAAAGTATTAATCAAACTCCCATTATTTCCACATCGTGAAGCAGTATGCCTGCAAGAAGATTTTACAAGCAGCGGTATTTTACAAAATGCATGTCAGTTGTAATTAAACAGAATCATATATACGCGTATGCACTAGTCATTTTATAACCACTACCCCAAACATGACAGTGACAATAATTTTTCATAATGTACAGCTCTCTACTGAAAGGCCTGCACTGTGGGGACCATCGAACGCTACCCCTGTTATCACCCGCCCTTCCGCGTAGGTGTATGGGGGAAGGGGGAGGGGTAGTGGCAGGACCCGTTAAAAACCTTTAATCATTGCAATGTGGTGTATATTTTATATGTTTAATATACATTTTACATTTATTGTATACTCGAGTACTTTGAAAACGCATCACCATATTTTTGCACTTTTCTTGCAAACCGTACATGCGATTGAAAAGTTACTCGCAGGTTTTAATGTGCAACCCAGAATTGGTATGAATCAGTCGTTAATTTGGCTGCACTATCACGCGACGCTGCTGATGACGTCACATGGCTACATACAGCATTCAGCAACTTTCTGCGCAGTCAAATGAAGCGTTTTGATTATTTTTATGTTTAAACTGTGGCGTGTATGATACCATATCACCAAAAGAGTTTATAGACTTTTTCTAATTAAAAGTAAATGATAACTTCAATATTTTGAAAATAAACGTCAAATTTGAACAGCATTTTATAAAGTATTTTAGAAACATCTCCATAAGTTACCTTTATGCGCGCTTTCATTACTGATATTGACTACATACACTGGAAGTCATGTGGGGAAGACGTTTTGATGTAAATCATGGCAGGAGATCTGCTGTCATGTGATCGAGAACGTCTTAAAAAATTACGTTAACGTCACTTGCACAATACAAAAGACACGTGATACAAGGGTAATTAATGCATTATTTGTGATTTGTTTATGCCCTTAGCCTATTCCAATAAAACAGGACGTAAAAAATCGAAACTTTGAAAGGCCCAAGACGTTGAATTTTATTACTAGACTATAGTAATCAGGGTAGGTGGGGTACGTCGGTATTTTTAAAGGGGTATAATTTTGAGCACACCGAACTGTCAATTAATTTCTTATCGTTCATGGATCAATGTGCAATCGTGAAAGAAACAAAGGACGCAAATCTGTTGAGTCACGAATCAAAACTAACGCGTGTTAACTTGCAGCTGAATTTGTGTCCTTCAAAATCGACCACCCCTGTCATAAAACGGATACTTGTTCAATACCTTAATGTAAATTCACAACCATGAATTTTCTAGGACACACTACAAGGTAGTCAGACTATGATATTCAATAAGAATTATTTCGCTGACATTCTCATGGTTTGTGAAATAAACGATTTAATATGGGTGATGCGTTTTCAAAGTCCTTAAATATATGTGTTTTATGATGTCAGTCTGTTAATCTATCTATCTATAAGCTCCTGTGTCAACATAGGTTATAACTGAATGATCAAACGGGCGAAATATTCTTAAATGTTAAGTCACAAGAACGGATAGCAAAAGTCACGTCGACGTTTACGAGCTGGATAAGAGTGTTTTTGCTTGTTGAGCAAAGCTGACATAGTCACCACTTTCGAGGGTTGACAAATCCTGATCTTAACTGAAAATGAATGCATGAATTGTTTTGTGATATGACTTTTAGGCTGTATTTATTTAAAACTAAACTTAGCTTCGGACATGTTGACGTAACTTTTTGTTAAGGCTATCTGACAGCTAAAATAGTTTTGGGATCTAAATTAGCTGTGGACTGTTAGACATGACTAACGCCTGACAGCTAACAATAGTTTTGGGGTTCCTGACATCAGATTTTTTACATACAAGAGAGGTTTTAGCAAGCACGAAAAGGTTAAACTAAAATTAGCTAAGGACAGGCAGACATGACTTTTGTCAAGACTGCCTGACAGCTAACATTCGTTTTTTGGATTCCCGACATTAGATTTTTACATGACAAAGAGGTAAATTTAAGAAACACAATCAAGCATAACCGTTTGTTTTAAGCTACTGCAGGCAGTTACAGCCAAGGAGAGAAGAACTTTGCTGTCAGTAATATGTATATAACAGTTATTTCAATCGCGTCTAAGTACCACATTTATTACGACAAGACAAGCTAGCTACATACATGAACTGACCAAACTTCAGTCTAAGTTAGAGCCAATCTATTATTTTGAAGAAAAGTGTAAATAAGCAAGAAACCCTAGGCTTCTCCCCCAGATTATTTGCAAATGGCGAACGAGCTGTTAAAGTATTTAAATGTACCGAAGTGGACATAGTGGACATGCACGGAATCATTAATTGATTATAAATACATGAACATGCTAAACATGCAGTCTATTATTAGTACCGAAAGAGTACTGCAAACATGGATCTCTCTTTAGTCAAATATTTACGGAATTAGATCGGTAAATGAAAAACAGGTCGAAATTTGTTTTAGCAATTTATATGGTCAACTTCAAGAGAAAATGTACCTCTCGCTACTTGTAACAGCGATATTTCAGATCCGAAATTCTGTCTGAGGTCAGTTGATAGTATAGAGGAGAAAGTGCTAATACACATGATGCATGCACACTTAGTAGCTCTTACCAGGCTGCAACATGTGCAGATGTTTACTCTTTGGCATAGCCAATTGTATTTGCAAAGCATTTTGCCTCCCTAAGTGCTTTGACTTTTAGTTTAGTTAGCAGGTAGTTATTAGAGTGATAACATTACTTTAGAGAGTTATCTTTATGATCGATACCGCAGATCTCAATGATAATGAGAGCACCATTACAGAGAAATACGAGGCATAAAAAGCACCCTTGTACAATTTATATCAAGGTGAGTCTGGAAAACTACATCGATGCAAAATGCTATAAGTACCGATTACGACCCCTGTGTGTTCCTAGCGATTGCTAAAGCAGACTAGGCCGACAGGGGAATCAACAGTAGAACTAACAAGATAACACGTTCTGTAAACAATATGAGGACTGATCAAAAAGTTCTCAGCTTGACTTGAAACACTCGATATTTAATTATTTTGACATATTAATGGTCTTACACATGTAATTTTACCCATCGAATCATTTTCTGATACTAGTATTCCATGTAGAAGAAGAGTTTAAAAACCAGCATAATATCTAACGATCAAATCTGGGCGTCTTTGTAGCATTTGCATGTTTAGGAAATGCTTTCCAAAATGTATGAAATAGATTTTGCACATTTTAGAATGTTTTATAAATAACGCCATAACCGAAAGTTTCCATAGCATGTTCTCAATAGCTAATAGAGATCATACTTTTACTAAGGCAACAGTGCATTGTCACCAGCCAGAGTAGGACAGCATGCAATTATTATACTATACAAATCACAAAGATTTTCACCAGAAAGCTTTTATAATGTACAGATGGTGACGAAATTCATCTTAACTTGTTTATTTAAATATGTTAAATAAAGGAAATCTGAAGCTCTAAATAACATTTTACAAATGTTTACGTATAACATATCAATACCTCGTACACCAAGCTTTAAGAACAGACCATCATGCCAAACATTACAAAATGCTTGTTTTACATCCAGAAAGCAAAACAAAAGAAGTTACCAATTGTTTTCTTTGGCATAGTTTAAATTTTTCTGCATCCGAAATGAAGTCGTGTTACAGCCTATGCGATTCTAAGAGGTCTACTAAAGTGGTTCGAGTGCTTGTGGCACCTAGTAATCCTGCAGATTATGTAAAACAACATTTCATAGACACATTGTCTCATCATCTTATAATACGCTAATATTGCTATAGTTTACTCAACAAAACAAAAGATTGCGTTTCTTTGTAACAGTGTCAACCAATTTATGCCGAATGTATTTTCCCATCCTTATCAATTGGGCGAGTTAATTTCCAATTTTAGGGTTGTTGGGTGGTAATTTTTATTCAACCTTTAAAAGAAACTTGTGTCTGTAAACAGACGAGATACCTGATCAGACGCCGTCTTTTGTCTGGTTTTGAACTGCTTGCCGATGTCCCACAAAAAGAACGTTAGGCTTATATGGGCTTAGTTTCATCTTGATTAAGTTTTTGGCAATATTACATCATTAGTCTTAGATTTTCTCGCCCTTGAGTGCGGGGAATCCCATATTTGACTATGTCACAGGTACAGCTGATTTACTGTTATATAACTTATAGAAAATCAAGACAGAAATAACATTCTGATAAAGTTCGAATTTTGTCGAGGTGGGACAACCAATTATGGACTTGCCTGCTCTTTAAGCTTAAAGGCGTATATCTCTGTCCAATAGATGTCATTAGTGGAGTAACTGATAAGGAACAGGTTCAGTATCTCACTGAAGTAAAGGGGCCTCAAGCGGGGCCTTAACTGTATAAAAAAAATCCTTCACCAAGATAAATATCAATATTTTCTCAGCAGATACGGGACCACTTTATTACCTCCTGTAAGGAGGTCATAATCACCTCATAAAGATTAGCCTTTGATCTGCTTGGAATAGCCCTCAGGCAGTGGTTCCACTTTTATTGTGGATTATTATTATTTAGGTCCTTAAAAGATTGGACAAAAAACTCAGGTTTCCGTCGTAATCGAGAGCTCCCATTGTCTTTCATGCAAACCAAATATCTATGTGTCTTGATCCACATCTGAATTAAGGGTGAGGTTGGCGCCGTTAAACCGGTTTAAGCCCTCCAGTAAAATATTTTACTGACCGTTCCAAGGCGGTACTTCTTTTGTGGATCTTTTATGTTTTTGTTCTGTCTTGTGTTTGCTATGTTTTGTGCGCGTCTGTTTATATGTGCTTCGTGGTCACCTGCTGGGAAAGGGCTGACCTCTTGGCTCTCGTTTGTGGTGTCTTCTGTGAGTTTGTCACTTTCCCATTGGTATCCTGGGTCAGGTGTGGTACTTGATTGTATCGATTCCTGATCTTTGCAACCTTACTTACTTATAATATGATACTGTTGTGACGGTTCGAATGAAAGTAATAAAGGCGGCAAATATACGAATCGATACAATCAAGTACCACACCTGACCCAGGATACCACATGGGAAAGTGTCAAAAACAAAATTAAACATCACTTAAAGCTTACACCGCGTGTGGTCATCACAAACAAGAGCCAAGAGGTCAGCCCTTTCCCAGCAAGTGCCCACAAGGCAGCAATGAACAGACTCGAAAGCATGACAAACACAAGACATAAATAACACAACTGATCCACAAAAGAATTACCGCCTTGAAACCCCTATTTCGATTTTTAAAATATTTCTTGCACACGTCTACCTCAATGAGACCACACGCGGTGCAAGCTTTAAGTCACCCTGTTACGAGATTACACACAAAGGAATACGTCAAGGGTCACGGGTACAGAATTGATCACTATACACTTGATGCATGTATTGCTTCTCTATATATGGCCGGTCCCGTGTGTTGGCATTAAGTCTACACTCAGATGCCTGAAGAAAATTAAAAGCATTGGATCACTTTTTTAAACAATTTTGCTGTTTTTCTAATGATACTAGACACAATTAGTGGCATTTATCCTAGAACATTAAGCGCCATTTTACTATGCTATATGTAATAAATAATTTTACGATGATGACTCCGTTAAGGTCATACGAGAGTCACGCATTCATACTAGAGCAACTGCGGTGCACCATGGAAGTACGTCACTTCCTTTTGGAGTGTGGCGATTTTGCACAAGTAAGAAATAATTGCTTCCATGTTGAGAACATGAAACAGTTATTTCAAGATATACATATTGAAAGTATTATGACATTTTAAGACAAATAAATCTTTTTTAACAAAATCTAACAGATATTTTTTAAATCATGTTTTGTTTTACATCATGTTTTGTTTTACATTTGTATCTGACCATAATACAGATTCTTTAATGTTGTATTCAGTACAGTTATCTGAATAGCTCTTTGAAACTGTCAGATATAGTACGTGGTCTCTCCTGTCAACAATCGTATTACTACAACTTATTATCATTATACAGACTCATCATCATCATTTCTTTTACTTTATCTTACAAATTCCACATCATGTTTAGTATAATACCGTCTGACGCTAATGACCCACAAGGGTTGATGCGTCGCTAAGCACCAAACAAACAAACAAACCAAACAAACAAACACACGATGATGACGCATAATAATTCTTATTTGTTTAATTACAGTAAAACCTGTGTAAAACGGCCACTCAAAAATAGATGAAACAAAGATCTTAATAACGATTGGTAGACATTGGAGCATTCTGCAATACTTTCGACCTGCATTAAGCGATAATTGGTCTTGAAACCATTTTTGTCTTTTTGAGAGTGGCCGTTTGACACAGGTTGTACTGTATATTATTCTATGACATGACCCCTCTTGCGTGCAGGTTTATATGCTATGGATTGCTGCGAGTTTTTTTCTGACACGTACTTGCATATAAAGAAATATAAACTGCAAAAGCTTTTAGCAGCAGCCTATGGAATAAAGCGTACCGTTTTGAAGATTATTCTGATACTTGTTGTGGTATTCCAATATGGGGTTAATAAATGTGCAGCGAGTACAACAAAAATCCATACGTTCTGTTCCGTTTGGTCGTCCTTTGTGGAATTGACTTATTAATATATAATATTAGAATATGTATTTCAGACGAATGAATGCCTAATAAGCCGGATTGCAGTATTGAAATGTTTTCTCATGAAAACATATATATGTTGTACAAATATCCATACTGCGCTGTGGACACTTTCTAAAACCAAGTCTACTAAATCTTAGCTATTGTAAAAACTAATGCCGCATTTTTTGTTTTTGTCATCCATGACTGCGGTACCTAAAAGAAGGACGAAACTGATATAAAACTAAAGAGGCGATCCATTTGGAGAAATTAAACAACAACAAAAATACTTTCAATACTACAAAACAGCAGACTTAGTTTTATTAGGTCAGTTCATGACAGTTTTACTCGCGTTTCTCCAGCATGCGCTGGATCGCTATTTTTATGTTAAAACCAAAGAAATTTCAGAAGATTGTGAAGAAAATAAAAAAAAAATATTGCGACAAAACGACATCTGTAGCAATCACTATTTTATTGTAATTAAATATTTTTTACGGAGTTCTGTTACAAATAGTTTTGACCCTGGTCGTGGCACTGTTTGTCTATCCCATAAAATGGCACTAGCCTTATATGGGTTAAAGTGCATGGAATGGTTCTGTTTTACTGTCACCATCGCAGGAAACGTACACAATAATTGTGTACATGCTTCAAATTATTTGAAACATGTGCAAAATTGCACAGGTTTTATATTTCGTTCAGTTCTAATTGCACAGGTTCCAAATTGTGTTTATTTCGGGCGGATGCATATCTTTATCTATATTTGAGACATTGTAGATACAGACGCTAATTTCGATTTATATGCGAAGGTCTAAAAGGGATGATGTCTGCATGATTGAATAGGCTTCCCTAATGTATTCACTCAATATTGATAATTAGGAATATTGGTGTTTTGGAAATGTTGATATCAGATAATCAGTCTCCCAAAGAATTGTAAGGACAAGAGGTTACAAAGAGATATTATATGACTTTTCGCTTACTGTAAAGGCGGCACCTCATGAATGCGTAATTAAGACTGGTCAACCTTAGACATAGGTAAAAGCTGAAATTGAGGCGTAGTTTTATTTAAAAGTAACTGTATCATCTCCATTTTGCCATTACCTCAGTATAGATGCAAAACACATTATTTAGTCCTTTGAACGCGAGCATAATAACTGCATCTGAAAATGTCTATTTATCATAAGCATAAAGGCAAACATTGTGGACCAAGATCAGAATGCTCCTACAGGAGCAGTCTGATCTTGGTCCACACTGTTTGTCTATGAGGCTTCAAGAATTTAAGTGGACGACAAAAACATACATTTTGTGATTATGCGCTTTAAGGGTTAATAAATGTGTGTACAGTGTGTATACGGCTAGGAATTTCATGAAATGCACGCACGTTTGCTCGGCCCAAACAACTTATTTTTCTTCACCAAGTTATGAATAGAGCCTGATTTCCCTTGTTTATCAGATGAAATAGCCAAACTACGCCCAGATATGAATATTAAAGTTGCCGCCTTTACAGTAAGCGAAAAGTCTATTATTACCATTTCACAGTGAAACATAACAGTGCGTTTGAGACGACGTTTTACGATCATTGACAATATATCGCGCCCGTCCGTACATACACTGCACAAAACGTTTAAAGGAACACTATATGTTTTTGCCATTTATTCCATGTAAGCCAAAGCGACCCATACTAAGTATTTTTCGGCAAAAAGTTCTGAAAATTGACGCAAGGACCACAATGTGACAAGCACAGGTAAACGGCATATAGGTAAATTGCTCTGGTGTAGTATACAATATGTGGTGGCCGAGTGGTCTAAGTGTCTTTCTTTTAATCCAACAGCCTCCCCCATGGTGGTTCAATTTCTGGTGTAATCAATATATTTTCTCTATATTTGTTTCTTTTCTTTGCCATCTGCCAATTTCAAAAAATGTTAAAGTATGCAAAATTTGATCAAAATATATGGTGCGGTTCAAGAGGTAAAAGCAATTATACTAAAAAACCTCAACTGGCCAAAATGATGCTTACCATTTGCTGGACAATGTTGAAATAAATACGTATGCAAAATTTGATCTAAATATACCATGTGGTTCAAGAGTTCTGAGAATGTTCACTAACTGACCACAAACAGTTGAAATGATGCTCAGCAAATCGTCGTCCACCAAAAGAAGGGTGTAACACATGCCAGCGTTAGATAATGTTGATATGCATATGTAAGCAAAATTTGATCAAAATTTACCATGTCGTTCAAGAGTTATGAGCATTTTCACTAAAGGACCACAGATGGACGGACGGATGGACAGACTCACACTATAGTGATCATAGTGCAGACCCATGGGTCGTGCAATTTGATCCATGGATATGGACAGGGAATGGTTTATCCCAAACTTTATTTGATCCAATACATTGGTCCTCTTAAAATACATGGCAAATAAAACTGGACTGCCGTCCCATTTTCTTTTGACTATTGATCAGGGGTTAATATACAGTCAGACATAAGTTAAGCATCGTCTCAATAGTTTCCTTGAAAAAGGAAGGATGCTTTCCAGTCATGAATAGTAACATGTTTTATTTATTAGAATAGATAAATTGCTGACAAATTACAGCTAATTTTGATTAGATTACCATTAAGATAATTATACAGGCATGGTAAATGCACACTTACCCCTAAAACTGTCTATATTCTCTACCCCATTATGGTGTTTACAAAACGCTTAGACATGTAAAGTGTTAGTGTCATATTGTTTCAATATCAAAGACCAGTTCCATTAGAAACTTTCAGATTCATGTCTCTAAGAGAATAAAAGTTATTGATGTGTAACACATGGCACTTTATATAATGATCATGCAAAAATTACAAACGCGCGATTAACTATCTATATGATCCTCTATAACTGATATGTAACCTAGAGTTCAACCGCATCAGTTTGGCACTAGTTTGAAAAATAGGTCTAGATTATTTCTGCGTTTTTTTAATACACAGTAAGAACTTTGGGTTAAGCTGTGACACTTTTAGGGGTATACCCCAAAATAGGGGTTGGTGTATACAGGACACAGTAGAAATTTAGCAAAATGACCAAATGACATTCTGATAAGCTCAGCAGACCAAGAAAAGACTAATGTAACAAAATGTGACAAACTGGTTTTTCTTCTGAAGAAATTTGTACACGAAAAACGTCTCTGAAAGAATGTTTGGGTGATGCTGAACCTATGTCTGACTGTATATATCGCCAATCATTTTAGCAGTGTATAATAACCAAATATTTTTAGATGTACACCAGCAGTAAATTAACATAATATAACAGAGCTTGCTATGTTGATTATTGTAGGAACTGATCACTAAAGTGTGCAAAAAAAAAACACAAAAAAACAGGTAAGTTAGAACCCATGAGGTTTGGGGGATTAAATTGAGCTCTTGTACATTTAATATCCCACTGTATTTAAAGCTAACAAATACTCCATTAATCCTGCACTACTGAAGGATTTACACAGGTTTAGATAAACAGAAAAAATCAGCGTAAAATTGTAATTATTTTCTTACCCCTCAATTTTAACATAATATTTGGGTGCTCAAAAGAACCGTCTCATTGAGACGGTTCTTTTGAGTACCCACAACATATCTTTTGGATGAGAAGTAAGAAAATTAAATTTTCGTTACGCACTCTTAACTAAAGTCCTGATTAGGAAAATAATCTCCTTTCATTTCTTTCTTAGCCACACATATGATAACGATGATAATTCTCTTTGATTCACAACACAACTTTTTGTTTCAAATGTAGACGGGTTGAATTTAGATCGAGGTGTCGCTCGTTTGAGACTTAACTGAGACACTGTGTTTCGTCCTTGCTTGGTACATGTACCGATTTACCCAAGGAAACGTCCTGATATGACTTAATTTGTTTTGCAATTATGTAAAGCATCGACTAAAAACAAGAGAAATTAAAATATGTTTGTTTTGTATATCTGGGCAAGGATGTCTGAGGTTTTATCATGTGATAGATTTTTTTTATCTCACCCTTGTGCCATCATTCCAGACTGTCTTTATCACATCCTGAAGATTGATAAAGTTTTATATTTATACTTTATATTTCATGCAGGCACATCTCTTCATCTGCAAATGAAGACATGTGCAGTTGCTCGATAAACGTTCATCTAGACAAGCGTATGTAAAATATAATATATAAATGGAGTTTTCATAATCGTACTTTCGTGGAGATTGATCATGAAATAATTTCTACGGTCATTCTCCTCCCTTCTGCTGATTTATTCAAGAAGGGTTGTTGTCAGTTACAAGCGAAAGTATGTGCACGAATTACTGGTTATCCGCTTGTTCAAGCCTGCCCAGGAAAAAGTGTGGTTAGGTGAACTGACCGTTCCGCAATGACCATAGCTGTTGACTTGGGACGTAAAGCAACAAAACAAACAAAACAAATAATATGTGTGTGTGTAGTAGGTGGGGTGTTAAACATACTCAAATCTACATTAAAAACATAATCATGCCACTTACCTTTAGCTCTGACTAGCCGGTGTATGAACCTTTTTCTTTATTTCATCAGTTATTAATTTAATTTGTTTTAGCTGTACCGCTTTGGTCCGTGATACAGTAAATAAGTTAGCTACAGAAAGCACTTTTAAGAGCTAAATAATAAATGTGTCTCAATAGCAGCACAAATCGAGGGCGATGATCTGACCTGTGTCTCTGGTGGTCATGGCTGTTGTCTAATGTTGGCAGTGGTTATGTTGCTCCTTTTTATATAATTGCGCCTGTGCATGAGATTTCCAACAATGTGATATGTGCGACCAGCAAAGGCTCAGACCAGCCTGCGCATACGCGCAGACTGATCAGAGCCTTTGCTAGTCCCTTGACTATTCTGTGATTGTTAAGCTTCTGTCTGAACATCATTTGGGGTTTCTAAGATAAAAAGGAGGCTCCACAGGCTCGTCTGAGTCTACCTTTGTCGAAACACCACATTGTTGGAAATCACATGTCATGGCTCATATGTTCTCCGGCTGTATATGACCTTTGTTATTGTCTCCTGTTTTTTAGTGTAATGATGTGGTTCTATGCGGCGCCTTATCTTCCTTGGACGGACAGAGCTTTACTTATTGTATATCAGCAAGTGCACGAAATTTTCTGTATTACTGTGTTTCCAGAGTTGAGGTGACCCCCGTTTTTCTTTTATTTAACAACTTTAACCATTACCAATACGATCGTCGTTTAGCATGTGGATAAAGATACACAAAGCGTAACTAAATCTTATTTTTGGGAGCAGCCCTTATTTTGAGCTAAGGCCCAAATGCCCTGCAAATCAGAATAACTTAGTCTTTTTCCTTGAGATATATACCCATTTGCGCCTCTATATTAGTTATCATAAGCTTAATGCACGAGTTTTTTACGCTACTGATCGTATATCGATAAGGTACACTGGGGGACTAATTCAAAGTGGACGAACAAAAACACGCAGAAATTCCATCTAATCCCAGCCTATATAAAAGATCATACTTCAGTGAGAAAAGTAATCCAAATGCACGGTCTATATCTAAATTCATTTCTGAATTTTTTTTTCAATTGAAATAACCATTAAGGAATAAACGCCAAAAAAACGGGGGTCACGTTAAACCTAGAAGCACATTAATCACATCAGTGAGGAGTGTATGCTCGTCTGCTGCTACGCTGCTCGCATACACTCAGGCCAAACGTTCGCCCTCTAGCTTTGCACCAAAGGTTGTTAGAGGTATGGGCATTCATTAGAGGCATTTGTGCACTATATGCGATGTGTACCGCAATATCCTGCGATGGCCGAATTGTTCTTGGTAGTTTACATTATGTACCTATGTTAGTGTTGCTTTCTACTTCTCTTGGTGACGTTGGTTGATATCTGATCTAAGAATGTTACATTCAATACATTTTCATATCAGTTTGTTTTGTTTTGTTTGGTTTGATTCTTTACGTTCCATCAACAATCTTTCAGTTTTGTAGGGACGGGTCCTCCTGGGTTGAACCAGTACTAAGCTAGGATAAATGTGTCTTGCTCAAGGACCACAACGCAGTAAAGCCGGTGAGGCTCGAACCCGCGACCCTTCGGTCTCGAGTTAACATATCAATTTGTGTTATCATTTGATGAATCATACTCAAGCAATAACAAAAGTAATTTGATTGCTCTTAACGCTTCACTGTCACAGTTACAAGGGGATGTCCGGTACTGAACGTTTCATGTCAACATTGTCTACAAAAAGGGCAATCATTAGTAAATATTCTGTGTGAAGTTTTTGATGTTTTGGATAGATAGATAGATAGATGGATAGATAGATAGATAGGTGGGCTGGTTTGGGATGAATGAACAGACAGACAGACAGACAGACTAGATAGATAGATAGAATCCAGATTTACCTACTGGTTACTAGATAGGCATTTATTTATAGGCATTTATCTAAGAAGTGGCATAGCTTAAATGAGTTGACCGAATATATATATTAATCATCTCCTTAGACGATTAATTGTTAGACAGATAGAAGAATTAAAGAAGACATTATAGCACTTGACGTGCCACGGATATTATTATAGATTCATCCAGACATCTGCAGTGTAATGACAATTCTCATGAGACCTATTTATACAATTAGAATGGCGTTGATCAGCCAACAAGAGTTACTTATATCAATATTCCTATACATAACAGTGCCTTCAGGAAAAATCACCTCGTGTTTGGACTAACGTCAGTCTCATATTGGTGTCGTTCCAATTAGATACATGTATTTACAGGGTTTTCCCTCAGTGATGAATTTAAAGAGTACATTTAACTCTCTTTTCCGCCTATGATGGGGGCTCTGTAGTATAAATAAAATGTTCTTCTTTGACTAGTAAAGAAAATCAATGATAAAAAATATGATCAACCTTTATTTAGAAGTCTTAAAAAGCAAATTCTCCTATTTTCATGACAAAAAAGCTACTCACAGACTTTGATAAAATATAGTTTTTTCTTCAGATCAATATGTTTATGTATAGATATTGAAGCTTGCCGACCAACTATTTTTTAAAGTACATTTTTTGATTAAGCTTAAAATTCTCTGCATATAAAATTGGACGCAGAATTCAATATTTCTAATCAGTTATTTCCATTGGTCGCATTTAATGTCCCAGGGCATGCATTTTTCACAGGGGGTCCTATATCCATGTCTTTACTCGAAAGTTATCTAACTAGGCAATTAGTCGGGGAACCAAGGTAGAAAAAATGCATACCCTTGCACCCGAAAGGTATACAGCTGGACTTTGTATGGTTGCAAAGGTAATTCTATGGTGTATCTGAAACCACTGTATAGCAGACTCGATCGACTTGCATAACGCCAGAGCAGTCAACTTTCTACGGAAGCCCAGCAAGAACATGTAAAAATATTATTTTGAAAATGTTATATATTTTTATCAAAAAAGTTCAGGATTTAATAATATTGAGTTTATGGGCGTAGACCTCAGAAGCAGTGGTGGTCGTCTAAATACACTGATTATTGATTTCAAAGCATGTAGATTAGGGCACCCTCATTTTGGAATTAAATTTATAGATTTTTCTTCAAATCTCATTAAAACTGCGTTTATTGCCCCAAAAAATATTTGATAATTATTTATATATCGCTTGGAAGCATATCTCGTAAAAATTGTGTGCTTACTTATTCACTTTTGTCCTCCCGTTGAAGTGGTCTGATTGCATATATTTTACATAAATAAATAAATCTTAAATTGAATGTTTTTAAACACTGCATACTGTTAGACAGACGTTTGGGACATAATTTAAGACAATATATTTTATTTTCTATGGCAAACCAGAAAAGGTAGCTGAAAAGTAAAAAAATGAAACCACGATAATTTGATACTTAGTAATTAAATTCATGCCAGGGGGTGCGTAGTTAAATACCAGGTAAACTTAAGAGCAGTTTCACACATACATGTAATTAATCTAGGTTTAAAGCATGTTTATCTTCCTATTTCACAGCAGCTTTGGAACAGAGGGTCATTGTAGGGACCAAGGGGATTTTTATCTACTGAAAACAACAATTTCATTAAACGGTGGTAAATTAAGTATAAAAAACTCGTATAACTATTATCCACAGTATGTAAACTGAAATAAACATCCT
Organism: Loripinus fragilis; assembly: GCA_964019695.1. Taxonomy (NCBI): domain Eukaryota; kingdom Metazoa; phylum Mollusca; class Bivalvia; order Lucinida; family Lucinidae; genus Loripinus; species Loripinus fragilis. The sequence continues at coordinate 69,432,148 of OZ026516.1, forward strand.
GTACCCTTTCCTCCTAGCTCACGCGGTATAAACATGAATTTCAGCGCTCGTACGTAACCAGTAGTCGGAAAATTTGTGTATTTATAGCGCTGTAGACGTATAGATTTCCATTGTTACGGTTACAGATAGGACACAATCGAACAAGGTAAGTAATGCCTTTTTATTAAATTCTTACGTTTGATTCCATAATTTTAGCGGTTTACTCCTACGCATTTCGCTTTTTATATATACAACCTGCTTGGAAACAGTGCCGTTTTGTCCCAAAAATGAACTTTAATGCCAGCTTGCATTGTTTTGATGCAATTGGGAGTCACATGTTTACATGATTATATGTTTGTAATTGTTAAAGTTTCTTAGATATGTGAAAACAATCAACCTAAATAGAGGGACCCTCACAATTGCAGCTGTACCACCAACTCAAACATCTGAGCCAATTGCTATACCACTAACTTGTGCGTAACTATACCACTAACTCGATTGACAGACTTTTTTAAAACGACTAAAAGTTACGAACGAAATTTTTAGTCCTTCGTAAATGGTTTGTATATATTCCAAAATATTTTTGACAGAAAGCATGCCTATTTTTTAAGCAACATAAATTAAGTTGAATGCACTATCATGGTTTTTGGACTGCTAGAGGGAGAAATTCTAGACAGCCAGTTTGACATAGCCTTCCCCTGTGGCTCCGGCCATCCAGACTCTGATTTACAACGTAATGACCTAGGTGTTATTCCAAACATTGTTACATAGGTATACATGATAATGTACACTAGTATAGGGATGAAACATTTCTTTGCATTAATTGACGTTTGTCATGGCCTGAGAGACGTTACATACTGAGGACAAAGCCTGACGTTTGGGACGTCTCACGGGGGACCTGGGGGACGCAAAATCCATTGAAACATCGTTATAATTGCATTGATTTAATAATATATTCAACCAGATTTACGAAACTATAATTTGGCACTATAAATTGTCACCGTTTGTGGTTGGACGATTTTATCAATATTCATGTTCCATGGCCAAAAGGTAAGTTAGTATGACAAAAATGTCACAATCACATACACTGCAGACCAACCCACAGCTAGTTCATAGGTGGCGGCTAGGAAACAGTGTATTTAAGGTACCAAAAGCTGTGCACTAACAGCACGTGAATGGCCTCGTTAAGAATTAGATTGTGCTGGTTGAACCATGACTGTTAAATATATATTCAGCACGGATTTTATAACACAGAATAAAATGTATTATGCCATTTCATGAGTCACTGAACCACTGCTAAATTTCGAACTTAGACTATTCAAATGTTAGAAGAGTCCAGGTGTAGTAAAAGACATGTAAATCTAGAGGAAATAACGGTTATACCTTACCTGTTTTCAATTCAGCATCGATAGCATGGATAGTAGATATTTGGTTTGGAAATAACTGTAACACAGTTACAGTCTGAATTACCTTGACGTGCTACTGCGTAAACTCGTCCAATATTTGATCCATCTGAGGTCTAAATTGACAAGTATATTTTCCTGTTGGAAGCGTTTTGGATATAGACCTGGACTAATTTTTTTGTTTTTGTTTTGTAGTTTCCATTTTTGCTGCTAATTATACTTCCACAAAACGCTTTGAGGCGTGACTGTAGCAGTAAATGCATTGAATGAATCGAGAGTCATTACTTAGAGGTTGTGGTATAAGTATACACGAAGGCCGTTATTATCATGAGCCTGTAACAACGGCGGATGTGAGACTATATAAAACTTCAAACAACTTCGTTGCATTTTAATACATTTACTAGAAAATATTTTCATTTTGCTAACAATGCTTTCAAGCACGTATCATTTTTGGGAGTGCATAATCTGTATCAAGCCTAATCAGCCAAACTCATTTTGGAGAGCAAGGTAAAGTTGATTTGTTTTTCTTTTTTCATTTTTCACTTTTTGTGTTTCATTTTTCATTTTTCGTTATTCGTTTTTCACTTTTGGTTTTTTGCTTTTTGTTTTTCGTTTTTTGACATTAAAAATCGAGCCGAGTATCATATTTTGACATTCCAACTGAGGCCGAATATAGTATTGTCACATTCAAAATCCTATTTTGACATTCCAACTGGGGCCGAATATCGTATTTTGATATACAAAATACTATTTTGAAATTAGAAATTGGGCCAAAATATCGTATTTTGACGTTCAAAATCCTATTTTGACATTCGAACTGAGGCCCAATATCATATTTTGACATTCAAAATCCCATTTTGACTTTCAACCTGGGGCCAAATATCTTATTTTGACATTCAAAATCCTATTTTGACATTCGAAATAGGACCGAATATAGTATTTTGACATTCAAAATCCTATTTTGACATTCGAAATAGGACCGAATATAGTATTTTGACATTCAAGATCCTATTTTGACATTTGAACTGGGGGCTAATATCGTATTCTGACATTCAAAATCCTATTTTGACATTCGAATTAAGGCCGAATATCATATTTTGGCGTTCAAAATCGTATTCTGAAATTCAAAATCAGGCTGAATATCGTATTTTGACATTCAAAATCCTATTTTGACATTCAAACTGAGGCCAAATATCATATTTGGACATTCAAAATCCTATTTTTACATTCAAACCGGGGCCGGATATCTTGTTTTGACATTCAAAATCCTATTTTGACATTCGATATACGGCCACTATCGTATATTGACATTCAAAAAACTATTTTGACATTTGAACTGGGGCCCAATGTCGTATTTTGACATTCAAATTCCTATTTTGACATTCAAATTGAGGCTGAATATCGTATTTTAACATTCAAAATTCTATTTTGACATTTGAACTCGGGCCAAATATCGTATTTTGTCATTCCATTCTTAATCCTATTTTGACATTCAAAATCAGGCCGAACATCGCATTTTGACATTCAAAATCCTATTTTGACATTTGAACTTGGGCGGAATATCGTATTTTGACATTCAAAATCCTATTTTGACATACAAATTGAGGCCTATTATCGTATTTTGACATTCAAAATCCTATTTTGACATTTAAACTGGGGCCAAATATCGTATTTTGACATTTAAATCCTATTTTGACATCGGATTTGAGGCCGAATATCTTATTATGACATTCAAAATTGTATTTTTACATTCGAAATCGGGCCAAATATCGTATTTTGACATTTGAAATTAATTTTGACCTTCGAACTGGGCTGAATATCGTATTTTGACATTCAAAATACTTTTTTGACATCAAAATTGGGCCAAATATCGTATTTTGACAATAAAAATCCTATTTTGACATTTGAACCTGGGTCGAATATCGAATTTTGACATTCAAAATCCTATTTTGATATTTGAAATTGGGCCAAACATCGTATTTGGACATTCAAAATCCTATTTTGACATTTGAACTGGGACCAAATATCTTATTTTGACATAAATTATAGCTATCTCGAGGATAGCGATTTTTATCGAACATCAGCCCCCAAGCTGCCTAGCAGGTTTTTACCCCGTGGTGAGCCTCATCAGCTGATCACTGACCATTGTGTGACTTTTAACCTCGCCTGTCATTATTGGCAGCGGCTTACAGCTAACGCATTTTCATTGGCTTGCGCATCTTTCAGCGATGCAACATTTAAGCCGGCTTCTGCAGCATCATTCAATCATACCTTGTGGCTGAGCTGTTCATAGCACTTTCCTGCAAGAAGATTTGAATTTTTCCCCCTCCTCCCTCCTCCTCCTCTAATTTAGCTTTGCTCTATATGGTGTTTTTTTTTGTTTGTTTGTGGGCACTAGTCTTGCCCCATCTGGTTTTGGAATGAGGTTATTAGGGTATTTGAATTGTGAAAAATCTGGATATCAATATCATTCCTTGTTAAAATTGAACAATTCAGGACATTACAATTTGTCCAGAAATTCAGGAAATAAAATTACCGATACGGCCCAGTCGATAAATAACTGGGCCGTATCCAACAGCAGCTCTATGGTTGTTATTATATAAGAATTTGTCCATTTTGGAACATTGCACAGATAAAGTGGAGCATCCATCTTTTGGTAGATTCACTGTACATTGCCTAACAGTTCTCACATGTGGCCGTGTGAGGATTAGCTGGGATAATTGCCGGATATGCCCAATTGATGGTTGTTCCTCTTATTGGGTGCTTATGCTGGTTTCATAAATAATAAATATATCCGGAATATTACAAGCAGAGAATATCATATATTCTCTGCTGTGTTTTTTTTGGTGTTATATGAGGTGGGGGTGAGATGAAAATCCTATTTTGACATTCGCACTGGGACCGAATATCGTATTCTGACATTCAAGATCCTATTTTGACATTCGAAATTGGGGCCAATATCTTAATTAGACATTCAAAATCCTATTTTGACATTTGAACTGGGGACGAATATCTTAGATTGACATTCCAACTGAGGCCAAATATCGTATTTTCACATTCAAAATCCTATTTGGACATTCAAAATCGTACCGAATATCGTATTTTGACATTCAAAATCCTATTTTAACATGTGAAATTGGGCCAAATATCATATTTTGACATTCAAAATCCTATTTTGACATTCGAACTGGTGCCGAATATCGTATTTTGACATTCAAAATCCCATTTTGGCATCCGAAATCACGCCGAATATGGTATTTTGACATTCAAAATTATATTTTGAAATTCGAAATCGAGCCAAATATCGTATTTTGACATTCAAAGTCATATTTGGCATTCGAACTGAGGTCAAATATCGTACTTTGACATTCAAAATACTATTTTGACATTCAAAATCGGGCTGAATATCGTATTTTGACATTTTGAAAAATGCCATATTTTTAAAAGTTTGTAGCTGAGCAGCGGAGCGGGTATGAATGACCTTAGAAATTATTTCATGATCAATCTGCAGGAAAATATTAGACCATCACGATCCCAGGATATGTAGTTAGACAGTCTTACTTGCTGCCGAAAGAGCTTTGGGGCCCACTAAAATGCATGTGAGAGACTAGCAATGCTCTATAATGCGCAAGGGCATTGATATATATTTTTTCATGTTCGGCTTTAATATACATGAAGTCATTTATCGAAAACTGTATGACGAATATACCATTCATTCCACAGTTTAAGATTAACTTTATCTCCATATCTAAAAATCGCTTTTTAAGTGCTTGTTAATAAGCTCACCTGATCCGAAAGCTCAGATCAGGCATTAGTATGACAATGGTGCAGCGTCGTCATCTGTCCACACTGTCAAAGTAGTATAATGTATATGGGGCCAATTTTTGTCAAAATTTCATGTAAAGCGCCTTCATGCAAATGAAAAGACTGTGTAAGGTTTTGGCTGATTGAATAATGAACTGTGGTTGCCATGGCATTATTTAGCTCACTACACTAATATTCTATGAAACTATCGGCCCAAAGCTTTTATATTTCATATGTAGCAATGTCTAGTGACCTTCTTCATAAATGAAGCCACTCAAGTCTGAGGGGTGCAAACTGGCCCCGCCCCGGGGATCAAGCTTTTCCATAGACCTGTAATGAAAAAAAAACTTTAAAATTTCTTCTGAAACCATGAGACTTTCAGCTTATATATTTAGTATGTAACAATGTCGAGTGGTTCTCTACATAAATCCTGCAAATTTTTCAGCTACTTGCTTTAACAGTATGGTGTGTATGTGCACATTATTTGTGGTCCCTTCACGATTCGTGTCACCGGGGTAAAAAGTGTGTATGTTTGTCGATTTGTCCAAATGTGTTTTGCTCCTAAACCGCTAAACCGAATTTAGTCGAATTTTATGTGTAATCAACTGCCTGTAATGTGCACGGCCCATGGTGAACGTACAATAATCACTGTCAGGTACGCGACGGAATATGTGGAACACAAATTGGACGAGCAAACGGACTCACACAGTGGTTATAGTGTCCATGCGCAAGATTGCTCAATTTCCTGGTCTCTTGTTTAGATAGGAACAGGATTGTCCTGATCGAGTCTACAATTTTATGCCAATCTGATACGAGCATCACGATGGGGGTTCCCAGGCACACGCATATACGTTCTAATGTGTTTATCTCAAACCGATATGCTTTTTTGTGCATGAAAGTAATAAACTCTCTTGAAATTATAATTAGATGAAAGCTTTTAATTTATTTGTGAGAGCTAACTGATGTACATGGCCCTGTTATTTTATTTTCTAAATCAACGAAAACACTGGAACGTGTCTTGAGATTATAAAGATAGATTTATAACTGTATGAGCATGAAGTCAGATTTAGCTTCATCCAGTTAGAGGTACAGTAATTTTATCATGCATCCAAGTTAGTGGTACACTGCGAGCGCATTTGTTGGTACAGTATTTGTATCGTCAGTGGACACCGTTTTAAACAGTTTTTAGCATAATTTGTAAAGATCTCATAATAATCCTTTGGGTGGAGGGCAAAACTATTCATCTACGGACTCTTGATGAAAAGGATTGACAGCAACCTGCGTTTTCTTTGACAATAACGCCTGATTTAATAAGCTGGGTTGAATGCAAATTCAAAACACAGCAAGGGGGATTTCGTTATTCAAGGTTAAAATGGGGATAAAAACAAGAGAATACACAATTAACTTACCACATGTATGCTGCAGTCGCTAAATCATGAAAGCTGGTCCAAAAAATCGGCATAAAACCTCAAATCGGCACGATTACCGACTACTGGTTACGAACGAGCGCTGAAAATCATGTTTATATGGCGTGAGCTAGGAGGAACGGGTACAGGATGTTTATTTCAGTTTACATACTGTGTTATCATATCACCATGAAAAACCTGTCTGTCCCCGTCTGAGATGCAGAAATGTAACCGCATAGTACCTGTAAAGACAAAATGTCCCTAAGAAGATTATTTTGGTGCACAAATGACTGCCCATTTGATAGTGTATTATTGCATTATCGAACAGTCAAACGGCTTCTCATACCCATCCTCCATATAAGAGTGCGTAATGGAAAATTAGTTTTGTTATTTCTCAACCAAAACATATGGTGTGGGTACTTAAATGGACCTATTAAAGGAGACGGTTCTTTTGAAGACAAAAAAGACGCTCTTTAACTTATTGATAAGGGAAACATCACACTTTCTATGCTATGAAAGATTGCTTAACATGACCTATGTAAAATACATTTTGGTCGCATTTCATATCAAACACTATTTAGACTAGCAGTATACAAAATTCCAGCCGTATACCTTTCGGGTGCAAAAAATGTGTGTTTTTGCACGATACGCGACTTTGGTTCCCCGACTAAAATATGTATGCACTAAGTCGACTTTTACTAAATCAAAAGCCTTAACATCAGATTTTTCTCTTTAAGTTTTCAGCAGTTTGAGCGAAAGGAGATGATCTGAAAATAGTATATTGCTACGATAATATCGGTATCTCTTTTCGAACAAAGATTCGAGTTATCGAGTACATTTTTCAGAGTCAGGTAAAAGTGCCAGGAGACTTTGTCCCATACATCATGTACACACGTTCAATTGGTTGCACAAGTATTTAAAAATAAACATGTGACAAACGAAGCATTATTGACGTTCCAATTAAAACGTATTATAAAAGGGACCAAACGTAGTTTTTCTTGCATTAACGTTCGTCAGGTCCCGCAGGATAAGTTGAAAACCTCGGGCATCTTGTTTTAGCATCGTTCGCTTGAGAACAGCACCATCGAACTTATGCTACAATCAAGAAAATGCCACTTTCTCATGAACAAATCAGTTTATTATTTGTGCGAATGATAAGTCACAAGCTCGTATGGGCTTACTCTAAACTTATGTTACATGCATGTCTATCTGCATGTTATTTCAGAACTTTTGCAGTGTGCAAAAATGTGCCAAACGTATGTTCGATCGGAACTTGAACTTTACATTGTGATACATTAAAAATAACTGTGTTTTTCAGTATCTGTAGAAACTTAAGTTATTTTAGTTGGTAGATATGTTTAATCAAATGAGGGTTTAAATAAAAGTAAATTACAACAGTCAAGGCTAACACTGGTTAAAGACTACCATCAATTTTATTCAAGTATATGTTAATTTTCTGCGTCAGCATGATCGGTTCTTGAAGGATTAAAGAACACACGCAATCCAGAATATGATAGATAAATATGGACCAGAGTACAAGATTACGGTACTCACTGTATTTGCGAGCATTGAAGGCTCAAGCGTGCCTGCGCATATGCGCAGGCACGCTTGAGCCTTCGTTGCTAGCATACACAAAGTATGACTATTGATGAATTCTCAGATAAAATTTGGACCTCTAGGTTTGCTAGAACCGTCAGCATGGCTATTTAATATAGGCATCTTTGCATATGCGATAAGAACCAAAATCATGTGTGGTAGCTTATATAATGATTTTTGGATTAAATCGCCTTACATACACCTGCATGGGTGTTTGTTGTTATGATAGATTTCCATTAAATCATTTCAAAAACAGTTCAATCTAATGCCAACGTGTTTCTATTAAGTTTTAATCGGATGCAGATTTGCTATGAATACATGCACTCTAAGCGTTCATGAGACTGAAAAGCAATCTGACAATCGGGAATGTGCCAATTAGATCGAGGATCAGATGAACCTATTTAGCATGCACGTGCATGTCTTAAACAACACTGTTAGCTCAAACTCGACGCATGTATAACATGTACAAGTACAATCTTGCAGCGAAAAGCATAAAAATGATGCACAGCTTAAAACGGCTTAAAAACACACATCAACTCGCTTTGTATAAACCTAATTTCGCCTACTTTTCATTCACACCGTTTCAGTGATTGGTTTTGACCATTATTGCATTGTCTTTTGGTTTCGAGCATAAACATTGTCGATATATGAAAAACAGATAAGCAGAATCGTTTACAAATATTGATTTTTTAAGTTTTGAAATAGGGTTTTGGTTCCCTTCAAGTATTGATTATTTTCAGACTGGGAACTAGCAGATACTGCAAAATTGGTTCATACACCAAAATACATATGTGATGTCGCCCATATGCTTTTAAAGACAACAAAGAAAAGAAGAGAAAAGAAAAACTAGACGATCTGAATTGCACACCAGTCACAAGATCAGACCACATCATGGTCAATCTAGACGTTTAATTTTAAAACATATTTGCAAAGTCAAATATTCAAATGAGGTATACAGACCCAACAACACAATTCAACAAAGTAAGTAAGGGTGCAAAGATAAGGAATCGATATAATCAAGTGCCACACCTAACCAAGGATACCAATGGGAAACTCACAGTTAGACACAACAAAGCAGGTGACCACAAGGCACAAATAAAAAGACGCACACAAAGGCATAACAAACGCAAGACAGAAAACCATATTTGATCCACAAAAAAGTACCGCCTTGAAACCAAGTCCCAAGGACATTGACCTTTAGGTTCCAGAAAACATTTTAAGCGTTTTACCATATATTGGCATAGTGGCCATTGTAAAGTAGGTCTAGGTCAACCCAGTATCATAAATTGTGAGAACTTGTTAAAGCCCACATTCCCAATGCTGCATAACATGTCCCAAACCCATTGGCCTTTTGATTTCAGAGATGGTTTTAAAGGGATTTTACCTTGTATGGGCGTGGTTGCCATCATGGTCATGTGACCATAAACAAATGGAGATTTTGATCCGGTTTGGTCCCGGGCAGATATCTTCTTAAATTAAAAGCTCAATTAATTTACACCTGCTCAGGCATCCAATCAGATGACACAAGATAAAAAGTGGATTTTTTTTTATCTGCGTAGCCATAAATCATCGTCGATACCGCACGTATATGTTAATGGCAATTTTAGTCCCATGTTGGTCCTGAGCTGGTCGCTGGCTGAATTTGTCGATGAATTTTGGCGGATTCTTTTTTTTTTTTCAAAACCTGTGGGACCTTCATATATAACGAAACGGGGAAAAATGATCAAAAATGATTCTGCTGAGCCTATATTTGCTTGATATCGTCAATACATCCAAAAATAGCCATGCGTCTAAAATGCTTGACATTGTCGGTATTTGTGTTAATAATTTTAACGAAACGTCTAATTACTTTGAAATAAACACTTGAGTGAGAGAACTTATGTTTAAGAAATATAACAGCAACAACAGTAAGACTACCAGTCTTGATTATTAAACTATTCTCCAACATTATTTAGTGTTTCACGATGAGTCAAGTGTCCTTCAAAGAAATGGTGGACTGCAGCAAGGATTTGAATATTTACCATATATTTCATTGGTTGACTAACACCACGTGACTCAATAGGAATATTGTGAATTATTTGCCATGATTTAATAATTCAATTTCTTTTAGCCGATTCAGAAATTATTTTAGTTGTATCGTATACAGATTATCTATTTTTATAAACGTGACAATGCTAGCTGAACTACTCTGATCTCTATAATTACTTTGAAAGAAAACATTTCGCCAAAATTATGCTTGTGCGTTAAAACAGTTGTTTACTGTGGTATGTGTACGAAATGTATTTTAATTCGAATACTTTATTTTATGGGGCATGATTGCTTTAGTTCTCGAATAATTGAACACTTGAATAATGAGTTTACTCAGGCAGATTATTAGTTTAAAAAAGTACCCCAATATATATGTTATATGCAGAATTGGGACGACACCCAATGCAAATCAATATCTAGTCAAGAATGATAGGTTTCTAGTTATCAATTATTAATGGAGAAAGAATACAAATGATCAAAACTACTGTACACAATAATGCTTAAAGAACAAGAAAAGTGTTTTTTATGATTTAAAATGGATCTGCTATATTAATGACATACTTGTTTCTGTTGGCTGACCTGATATCTTTAAGACTGTTTCAGTCAATAACCCAAATCTGTTACAATGGATATTTCACGAACATTTTCAGATTTGTATACTCAAGATGGAATGCGAAGCCTAACGTTTTTTCAAAAGAAAAACAATATCTATCATTTAAAGACAATCTCAATTAAAAAAATAAGTTTTATAATGTCTCAAAATTTTATTGTTTCAAAATAATCAAATATTAGACCTTCAGCTCCCAGTTGAGAATGGACGATGGGACGATACACCGCTAAACGAGCGAAAATGTAATATTTGCACTACAGACGAAATTGGTGATGGCATCATTATTTGTTTACATGTGACTTTTTAAGAGTCCCACAAAAATCTTTTTGAAACCGTACTTTAGTATTAAGCAAATATACGCAAGTATAGGGAGCTTTCTACCTCAACCAATGAAGCAGGCCTCATTTAAGAATTGAAAGTTATTTTTCTGCGTTTCACTGAGGTATGAAATGTCGGGAAAATTACATCTAATTTGCATGAAAACCGAAGTGCTAAAATTAGATGTAATTCAAACGACATTTCATACCTCAGTGAAACGCAGAAAAATAACTTTCAATTCTTATAATTACAACTTCTTCTTTATTCATTCTTATTCAGTATTTATAATTATGTTTTCCTTAAAAAAATACGTTTCCAGCTAATTCGTTTCGCGCATTTAGATTATGACGTGCGTATGAAGACGTTACGTCGACGACGTTCAAAAATCAAAATGGCGGCCGTTCTCCAATTGAAAATAAGCAACTACATTTTAGAGACTAGAATCTCACTTTTACATAGTGACAACCGAAAAAACTTAACATGGATGTTCATTAGAGTGTACGATAGTTACGTCATCGGATATGACGTCATTCGTTTACAATGGTGACGAAAAGCATCATCTGTCAAAATGGCTAGGGAAGGAAAAGAAATGACCCCCAGCAAAAAGAAATTGAGCTATCTTTTTATTGAGTGATTGAAGAAAGCAAAGACGAAATGAAAAAGGTGTTGGATAAACCAGGCAACAGTCATGCAGTAAGTTCAAGAAACGATTTTATTGCGGGGCTCGACTGAATACATACAACGAAGTTGCAGGAAAACAAGCACAGGTGCAAGAGGTGATCGCATCATTTTGCGGACTTGGAAACTAAATAGATTGCAGCCAAGTGCGGATCCAGAGGGGGGACAGGGGGTCCGGACACCCCATGGAAAATCACAAGTTATATGGGTTTCTATAGGGAATAAGCAATGGACCCCTCCCCCTGGAAAAAGTCGGACACCACCCCCCCCCTAGAAAAATTTGTACCCTCTCCGGAACCTTGAAAAATGATATTTTTCTTTGAAATTAACCATTTGACTTCTGTTAAATAAGCGAAGGACTAAGAAAAAAGCCAAAAAAAAAACGTTGTCAGAGCTTTTTTTGTCAGATTGACGTGGACCCCCCCCCCCCCCTCCTGACGAAAATTCCTGGATTCGCGCATGGCAGCAGACAGCTGTTCGGCATGACTACTGTTAATTTAGGCGTCGTATGTACGTTATTTTTTGCTTTTCTACCTGAAAATATAGGTGTAAGTGTAAGGTAAAGTGTCAGTAGTTGCAGGCTGTCCATTTCTCTTCATAGAAGCATTGCACAGTATCACAAACGTAGTTCTGTCGTGAATGGCCCCGCCCCTCATGAATACGGACCGGGTTCATTGAAAAATGAAATACAGGTCAATGCGATCAGATGACCGTTCTTGACCAATCAGATTAGCGGATCTCAATAAATGTTATGACAGTTGTAATTATTAAACTATCAAAATGTGTTGCAATTATTATGCAAGAGTGTTGTTCCAAATGATCAAAACAAATTTTGTTCCAACTAATATGAAGATAAATTATATTAGCCATGTTATTAAAGGGCAATTTTCTGTCATTTAATATGTTTCCAATACAATAATATTGTATTTCATAGTACACTGTATTTATGTATTAGGTCTATTTTCTGCATATCATGCGTGCGTTAATCTGAGTCTCCTGGAATGTATAGTTTCCAATAAAGTTCTGTTCTGTTCTGTATTCGTAGACTGCCATATTATTCCCTTTCGCAATGTTTAGTTTTACGTGTAAATATTCTAGTCGGAATGGCGTAGGAAATATCCCATTTTAATCCTATGAGTTTATTATAAGAAGAAATCGTGTTTGGTCATTTAACATAAATGTTTCGCATTAATGATTGATCAAGATGTATATACGGGTGTGATTTATGTGGTATTTACTGTTTTTAGCAAATAAGTAAAAGTAGGGCTGCATATTTTAAAAGTATAAAATGACCATTACACTTGTACACTCCATTCCATACTGTCGAGTCTATTGATTAGACATTGTATCATACATTTTATGCTTAACTTGGGTACGTATTCTTGTTTATACATTTACCCATACTATTTCTAATGCCAAAAATAAATTTCATTTGTATCAATTGATTTGTACAAAGTCAACCCTTTTACTAGATAGATAGATAGATTTAACCATGAAACTTCACATGCATGAAGCGATTTCTTATTCTTATTAAAAAAATTGCATCAAAATTACGTGTCTGCAATAAATCTGTGCAGAGATTTGCAGAGTCTCGACAAAACATTGGATTTCTTTTATAGAATTAAAATTTTGTAAGACCGATTTTTACTTTCATTGTAAGGTGGTCAAATATAACTTTGGTTAAGTGTACATTTACCTATACTATTTAATATCGCCAGATGTCGTAAAGTTTACAATATTGTAAAATTAATTTCATTTTATATCGATTAAATTGTACAAAACCATCTATTTTACTAATAACCATGAAACATTACATGTACAGGGTGTCCCAAAAGGTATGAAACTTTTCTAAACTTGAATAAAAGAGTCCAACCTTTAGGTTAGGCATACCTAAATGTGTTCAAATATAAAAGAATATGTGAAAATTTTATTTTTGGGCATTGCTAGCATTGTCCTCTGTAAACGTTATGTTTCCGGTTACGTCAAAGATGATGTCACCAAATAAGCCAAATTAATTGAAATTTAGTACTGAAATAGGCTTAAACGTGATATTCTAGGCAAAATGCTTTACTTGTAATTAAATTGTTCAGTATTTAAGGCATAAAACAATACAACAGTGTCATACAAACACATCAATTGGTTTTGTTTTATTACATGCACACTTACCTGTATAGGAAAGTCCAAACTAAACACCTGGTATCAGTGGCCTTTATAGGGAAAAGTGGGTGGGGTAACAATAAAGTGCACACCTAATGATATTGTCTATTCATTTAGATAAAGCAACTTTATAATCTAAATGAATTGGGTCATATGCAAGAACAGACTCTTCTGTATTTTTACATGACATAAAAACTGCAGCGTGTTGGTTACCATGGTAACAGACTTCAGTTTTTAAAACAAAAAATGTCTTTAAAATGCTCATTATGAACAAGGTGGTTATATAATTTGAGTCTTTATTATAAAACTTGAGGAACACCTAGGAGGACAAAAGCTTTGACAAATAAATGTAGACATAATATACATTTACAAAAGCAAGCATCAAGAAATGAATATCAATACAATGCTGCAACCAGAATCAATATATATATATATATTGTGTCAAAAAGCTAGCCATGGGAGTAAAAACAGTGTAAACCAGACAATTAGAACCCCTTTTTAAAAGGCTAAATCTTGCATTTTCATAAAATAAAATCAAGTCGAAATATGGCAATTTAACATTTCTATGTAAATTACATTAATTAATAAGAACAATAAGCGACATGTCTTTGTTGAGTCAAATGTTATAAGACTTTCAAAACGTTTCATGTGTTTTGGGACATCCAGTATGTAGCGATTCATTTTTCTTATGAAAATATTTGCATCTATGATACGTATGTGCAATATATGTGCTTTAAAACATAAGCCATAACTGAATCTGCAATCTTTTGGCGGTAATAAATTTACAAAATTAAATGTTATATTTTGCTGAAACATATGAGTAAATTATTGTAAGATAATCCACTAGTTTTAGCGAGTGGATTATCTCCCGCATAGACGCGCTAGCCATACAACAATATCTAATTGCACCAGCATGTATTTGCACATTGTGCATTGTGAGATACTTGATGTAAAACAATGGGATTTAAATTGACTGAATTATTTGCAAATTTTGCTTAATATACCTGTCTACGTTTCTACTACGGTACTTTTCATCTAGTCATAGTTTCAGTTGATATCCCGTATTCTAGAAAGGGTCAAACGTTGTATGTTCAACTTGTTCATAACCAAAACAGCCAATGCATAAATTAGAATCAATACTGCTATTCTTTCGCAGAACGGAGTTTGACATTAATATACATTAATATTTCACTATTTAAATCATACTGGAAATCACGCAACTTGATTTCATTGATTATAGGAGCATTTGAATGGTAGGCGTTCCAACTATGCTTGCTAATATCCGGCCTGAGAATTCGAACATGATTTTACAAGCTATTTAATCATTCCTTACATCAATTCCTTTATACACGATGAAACAGGTATTGTTCTAAAGCTTTTCCGTCGCCGTACATAGCATGACAATCGTTTTAATCAGTGCTTCAACATGCATTTACATGCTAGTTGACAGCTGTGATCGATATAAACAGACACCTGCTAGCTCTTCACTAGACTGGCTTCAGCCCTTAAAACAATTTTTCTACAATGTGTCATATCATATACTTGTAGCCATTCTAACTCTGATGGCTCTGTTTTTAAAACAAAGCCATCAGAGTTAGACTGGCTACAAGTATGTGATACGACACATTGATGAGAAATTGTTTTAAGGACTGGAGCCAGTCTAGCTTTTCATAAATCCATTCTGTATCAGCTTATGTCATAGTGCAGTGTGTCGAGGTCGATAGCCAGGTACATGGACAGAGCAACATTTTCTAAAAGCTTATCCAACGATCTGTTTAGGGAAGGATGCTTATCTGAACAGTGAGTCACGCCATCCACGTTATTGTTTAAATTGCTCCGCCGTGCTTACTTTTGTTGCTGTGTCTATCATCGCCGAATTTTCATTCCGATTTTGCTGTTTTGTTTTTGGCGAAAAACAATTATTAAAGGTTAAATTTGTTGTTTATTATGTAGTGACAAAAAATGTTGCTACATTGTGTGGAGGATAAGTTGGAAGTCATATGGTAGAGCATACAAACAACAACAGGCGGTAAAATAGCGTATTCCGTAGTACATATAGCGGTAAAAGCCTACATAACCCATAAAACGTCTGAAAAAAGACGCAACTGAAATGCTGTCTGCTTAAGTTGTCTGATGTATATTTTAAAACGAATGATCACATATATATTATGGACTATGCACAATCAGTAGAAATCATAAATTTTGTTCATAAGTAATTTTTAAGGGTACGAGTATATGAACCAGCACTTGGCTGTGATTATTTCGGTAGACTGATGGGTGTTTTCAAATTGAAGAGCTAGCATAATGCTTGAAGCTTTTTTATACATGTCTATTGTTAGCGTTGTACCTAATTATTGTGATGGGTGAAAAAGAAAAATCTGCTTGGCAAATACTTATTTTGCCATAGCCAATGAAACTTAACAGCATTTGATTTTCTGCTGACTGCGCCCTTAAAATGGTACAATTTTCAGTCACTGTCCTTTAATACGGTCTATTCAAAGCTATTATATCTTTACTGAATTAAAAGCTAATGATGAAAAATTTATATCAATTGAAGTCAGACCTTTAAAAAAATGTATACGTATGGTAACGTCAATTCTATATTTGTAGAGATACAACCCTATTATACGAGTTTTTGATTCTTGTGCAATCCGAACTGCTCCGGCTAATTCCGTGGAATCAGACCTCGGATGTACAATGCTGTAAATGAAGTTCAGGATTTTCAATAAAATATCGCTAAAGCGATATTTTATATATATAGCGATATTTTGTTGAAACCATAAACTACAGTTATTCGTTTCGGGTATTAATCAGAATAATGGATTTTAATAGGCATAAACCCACATGCTACAGTACTTTTTTTCTTATGCCAGTTCTGGCTAATAAAATGCACTTTTTTTCATAAATATAGTACTACGCCTTACATACATTTTGTACATCCGATGCTTGATTCACGATTTTTTTAGTCGTAATTTCCCGATTGGATTTTTTGTGGTGAATCCGTTAAACATGTAGAAAGTTGATGAAGTTTATCTTAGTTTTGGACATTGACCCAAAAAGGCGTTTACATGAACATGTATGTAAACTATTTATTGTTAAATCATTTTTCTAACAATGCATTCATCGTATTATATTTTCAAAGATAGTTTCGAATATTATTATACGATTATTGACTAATTAGGCATTGGATATGATGTGATATCGACCAGAGAATACCAATATTGACCGAGGCGAAGCCTCGGTCAATATTGGTATTCTCTGGTCGATATCACATCATATCCAATGCCTCATTAGTCAATAACTGTTTTATTATATAAAATTTAGAGAAAGATGTACAGGTATCATTGCACCTGGAAAAAATACTGAACTTATATACGAGTTTTGAAAAAAGTCAAGATATATCACACTATTATAACATTGGCTCTACAGGCGAGGCGTGTTAGATTTTTTGTTAGTAAATGTTGAATGATGACACTCATGTACATCATATATAAAGTAGTAAACGGCTTGTCTTATCTAGGTCTGCACTGTTTCTGCTAAATACTTGACTGTCCCAAAACTTGTCAATAATTTCAGTATTTTTTCCAGGTGCAATGATACCTGTACATCTTTCTCGGTCAATATTGATATTCTCTGGTCGATATCACATCATATCCAATGCCTCATTAGTCAATAATTGTATAATATTATACAATTTTACAGCATTTTCTAGGTAAGGCACTAATTTTAGGGTATTTTCTATTGAGACGTTGGACATGATGTGATGTCGACCTGAGCTGAGATTACCAATATTGACTGAGGCGGAGCCAAACGTATGCGCATGTGCCCAGACTAGCTAGAGCATTCACTGCTCATATACACAAAATATGAATGTACATATAGATGAAGGCCTAGACCGAATATTATACCCCCAAGCTTTGGTGGACACGTCAGCATGGGTCTTTACTAGAGGCATTTGCGTACATACGATAGGTACCCGACTCGGGAGGGGGGGGGGGGGTTACTCTCAATTTTTCTTCTAACGTAGTCTCGGGCTCAGCATCTACCCTTCACCCCCCGAAATATATCAGGAATTTCAAGCACACCAAAAAACTATTTGAAATTTATTTTAGCAACTCCAAAAAATATCCCCATCTTGTACCACGACCTTAAGAAAAGACCCTAAAATGTATAGAAATTACCTCTAAATATAGTCCAATTTCGTGGTGACCCCCCAAAATATCCACACAATCTTCATACCACCTATATATTTATGTTTCCGAAACCCCCAAAAATATTGAAATTCAAAATTTTAAACCGAAAAAAGGACCCGAGCCTACGTATGTATGAACATATCGGAGTACCCCCCTGGGCCCGAATCTCGTGCTGGCTAAGTAATAGTTATACATGTACCACGGGTTGTCCGCCTGTACGTGAAGATAATCCACTAGCTTTAGCGAGTGGATTATCTCACGTACATGTGGACAATCAGGGTATAACTATTTTATAACACCAACATCAGTGTACACCGCGCGCATCACGAGATATTTCGTGCTAGAGTTGGTAAGGGTGGTATAAAATACTTTTGCTATTGGTATGCGTAATTATTCTGTCCTATTATATCGCCAGGTTCACAATGCTACCTTTCCAATAGAAAAAGCGGAACAGCGTTACAGGTCAAAATCGAGCATTTCCTAGTTGTGGCAGAAAACATATGTAGAGATCTGCGAAGGAGAGTTTAGTCAAAAAGAAATCGTATTTGAGCCAGTGCATGTGATTTCAAACCATGTGGTATTTTGGCATGTGTAGACTTAGACGAGCCTGTGCAGTCTGCTTCTGAGCTTAGAATTTCCAAATGATGTTCGGTCTGTAGCTTAACAATCATAGAATATTTAAGGGACTAGCAAAGGCTCTGATCAGACTGCGCATTTGCGCAGGCTGATCTGAGGCTTTGCTGGTCTCACATACCATATTGTTGGAAATCTCATGCACTCGTTCAAGTCGTATTCAATGTTGATGCAAGTGTCGTTTAGAATGCGATCTTACTGGTTATAATATATTCTAATGATTTTATACGTACTGGATTATAAGACTACGTGCTGGTGCTGTAAGTTTGTCTGTCTATCTATCTATCTATCTATCTATCTATCTATCTATCTATCTATCTATCTATCTATCTATCTATCTATCTATCTATCTATCTATCTATCTATCTATCTATCCGTCCGTCCATCCATCCATCCATCCACCCACCCACCCACCCAAAATCCATCCATTCATCCATCCATCCACCTCAATTTATCTATCTATCTATCTATCTATCTATCTATCTATCTATCTATCTATCTATCTATCTATCTATCTATCTATCTATCTATATATCTATCTATCTATCTATCTATCTATCTATCTATCTATCTATCTATCTATCTATCTATTTATCTATCTAAATATCTATCTATCTGTCTGTCTGTCTGTCTGTCTGTCTTTCTGTCTGTCGGCATGCCTGCCTGCCTGACTGCCTGTCTGTCTGTCTATCTGTCTGTCCACCAACCCACCCACCCAATCCACTCACACATCCATCCATCCATCCATCCATCCATCCATCCATCCATCCATCCATCCATCCATTCATCCATCCATCCATCCATCCATCCATCTATCTATCTATCTATCTATCTATCTATCTATCTATCTATCTATCTATCTATCCGCCCGCCCGTCCGTCCGTCCGTATGTATGTCTGTCTGTCTGTCCATCTATCTGTACTACTTACATCTGATTTGAGATCAGGTGGTGTTATAGGGGAATTTCTTAATAAGAACATTGGTCCCTTTTTCAATGCGTTGAGAGAGCCAGAGGGAGCAATTTTAAGTTATTTTAAAAAGAAAAATACTGTTCAAACGAATAGACAAGAAAGAGTAGACATTCATAAACCAATCTATCTATCCATCCATCCATCCATCCATCCATCCATCCATCCATCCATCCATCCATCCATCCATCCATCCATCCATCCATCCATCCATCCATCCATCCATCTATCAATATATCTATCTATCTATCTATCTATCTATCTATCTATCTATCTATCTATCTATCTATCTATCTATCTATCTATCTATCTATCTATCTATCTATCTATCTATCTATCTATCTATCTATCGTAAAGTAAAAAAGAAGTGTGAACTCCCAGGGGGTTACTCTGATATTTCTTACATACGTAGGCTCGGGCCATTTTTGGGGTTCAAAATTTTGAATTTCAATATTTTTTTGGGCTTTCAAAAAATGAACATTTTTTTTTTGGGGGGGGGGGGGGATATGAACATTTGCTGGATATTCTATTGGGGTCATTACAAAAGGGGTCATTTCTATTCATTTTTTGGTATTTTCTTTTCTACCTTCTTTTTAGAGAGAAATTGTAACCTCTACGTTAAGTACATTATTGAACCATTTATTGATATTCAAATGGTTAATATCAAATATCTCAAGATGCACAAGCGAAAATGCATGTTGGTGCAATAGGCAGTTATTACATGGTGTTTGCGTCGGTACATGAGATAATCCACTCGCTAAAACTCGTGGATTATCTTCCCGTGCAGACGCACAAACCATACAATAACTTACACTTGCATCTCAGGCATTGTGACAAACAAAAGCAAGAACATATACATAAACCCTAAACAGGATCAATACATAGCTGATCAATGTTGTTTACATATTGAGCTCGGTGCAGTCAGTACTTTAGTATGTAATGGATAACGACGTTGTTTGACAATTGATGCACGCTCTAAGAGGCTGTCTCAGGGCGTTTAATTGATATTTTATGTAAAGATTTAAGCCATTGTTGTTTATTGAGTCCTTTTAATATTCTTTTAGCCGCTTGCAGCCGTATGGTATCACGTTCCCTTTTAAAATTTCAGCCAAATCAGGAAAAGTCAGAATTTTATATATTAGAGTACCTGCTAAATTATGCAACATCTCATCGGTTAATTACCAGACTGCCCATACAAACTTGTTTCAGGGGACAACATTCACTGAAAATAAATGCAAAATCTAGGGGCACAGATTGAAGCAGTCGAATACTGCTGCACTTTTCTTCTCAGAAAAATGTCAAAGAAACTGAAAGTAGACTTTTATTTTTAGACAAATATATTAACTGCAATGCAGATCATAGGTCACTGTTGAATAGACCATAGTTTACCCTTAAAGCGCTGACAAAAATGCATCTGAAAATCTATTCTGCTAAAGTCATCAGCTGCACTTAATTGCATAACATTATTTACTAATTTAAGTATAGAAACAAATAGTGTGGATCCAGATCAGACTGCTCCTACAGGACATTTATTGAATGTTTACAAAATTGCCGCCAAGTAGGGTCACTTGATAATTGGTACTTCAGTTGAAATTACGCTGTCGAATTCAGGCTGAACTACTGTAGTATATGCAACAAGCCCTCCACGACAGAACACAGATGTCCTCTAAGTAGGTTATCAAGTGTAACAAGCAGCAATGCATAAATAACAAATTCCACAATTGAAATGCAGCCGGATATCTTTTTTAAAAAATATTTCTTGCTTCAAAAAAGAAGCCGAATTTAACCAGCGAGATCAGAACGCACATGTACATGTAATGTACTGAGTTCCATAAGTCGTTAGAGTAATCATCACATAATTATATGAAGAATTATGCGCACAAGGCTCCCTCATTACGTTAGCAGTTAAGTCTGACAATAAAAATTGACAAGGTTAAATGCAACAACAAAGTAACAACATGCTATCGGAGGACCTAAACCACACTCATATTTTGAACCACGGCAACAGCACTAACATAAACTACACTCATATTTTGAACCACGGCAACAGCACAAGCATAATTTGAAAAAATATTGCTATATATATTTAGAAGTTGTGCACCTAGTTTACCACCACATATATCCTTTAATATCATTTAATCCGAAATATGCATCATCACATACATACCTTGGTATATTCCAGTCCAAAAGATGTATTAGATAAACAGTGCGGAAAAGTAAAAACAATATTTGAAGATTATATAAAAACACATGCACATCATACGACGAAAACACCTGCAAAGGTTCAACGAACAGTCGAAAGTGTCTAAGCATAGGGAAATGCGTTTTCGTTTCGTATGAGGTATACGATTCTGGGCTAGCAATTTTGTTTTGTCACATTCCAGTCGTTTGACAGTCCTTCATGGATCTGTATTGAGAAGTACTGGCTCTGCACATTCTCGCACACCGGATAAGGATATCTGAGATTTTACCCTGGGAAAGAAAATTTTTTCTCACATACCAACGCATACGAGATCGAGTGATCCCTATGTAAGCTCGCTGTCGGAAAAATCTGTCCCACATCGCTACCCGTGTGAGATAAGCGTAACTTATACGAGATAAGCCACACGCGGCCAGTTGCTAATGTGAGATAACATTTTTGGCGCATGACTGTATTCCTTCGAAAACGATAGTTGACTTGTTGTCAGTCAGGAAAAAATTCTATGTTGAATTTTCAGCGATTAAGGTCGGCCTTCAACTTGGTTTAAAAGTAAAACTGCGCATTTTACTTACAACCTTTATTCAATGCTTTGAACATGCTGAGTGCATTGCGATTAACATATTTAACCTGTTGTGTTGGTCATTGAGTGGCTGAATCCGGGACGGGGGAGCCCCGACGATGTTCATAAAAACACACCACACACACACATTTTTCTCAACAAAATTACTTACTCGAGTTACTGTGGCTGATAAGCTAGTTCTTGTAAATCCATGTTGATGAAATAATCATTTGTTCATGGTTTAATGCGCTGTTAATTCGCTGTTTCAAGTTGATTTGTACAGCGCACGTCATTGACTGTAAACATCCTTCTAAGTGACGTCACCAACAAATATTACACAGTACTGTACCGTACGGTCGTGGTATATGAGAAAAAGAATCGATCATTGGTGTTCAGTGGTTCCAGAAAATCCCAACCCTCGGGGCCACCGTTCAGTGGGAAACTCGGCAAGCCTCGTTTCCCACTGGAACGGTGGGCCCTCGGGTTGGGATTTTTCTGTCCCCACTGAATACCAATGATGGATTCTATTTATCTTACCCGGGCTATCTTACCCAGGTTGTCACGTGAGGGCTACATGCATTGGTTGTATTGGAACTCACGCACATGGTCGGCAAGTGACGTCATTGTTATGTTAAAGTGACGTCATCATGTGAAATTGCAACTTAGCGTATTCAGGGACTTCTGGAAGCTATCTTAAAATTTAAAAAAAAACAGTGGTGAGCAAGAAAACGAATCCATTATTCGTGTGAGGGTACAGGTAGGATAGAAAACTCTGTCCCTCGGGATCACCGTTTGCCATCACTCGGCGAGCCTCGTGATGCCAAACGGTGATCCTCGGGACGGAGTATTCCATCCTGATAGATTCTTATAGTCCTCTCTGTTCTGAGTACCATTCTGGTAATGGACAGTTTTATCTGCATTGCTAAAAGCCAATGAGTTTGACCAGGAAATGCTGAAATTACAGATCACAGACCCACCCATGGCACCATGAGGATAAAAACAACAAACACTGGTCCAAAACAACAAATTTGGCGCCTTAACAAAACAAAAAATTTGACAGCATCCGCAGCCACTTGAGGCTAAAATATATTTTGCAGGCCAAATTTTGCCCTAGATTTAGCTGACCTTTAATATGGTTATGTAAAGTCTTGGCTGCAAGACCTGTTCAGATCTTATTTGGAACTACATTTAATCTCGATGTAAATCACTTTATATTCGTGGCATCAAAATTTGGCGACTTTAAAAGACTGACATATTGGCGTAATACCACGTACTCCTAGCGTCTCAAACCTGAGGCATCAGCATACAAATGTAATGCCTAAAGAGGTGTCACAGAACAAACTTTGCATCAGATTCTCTTAGATTCTTTCTACTGCAACAGTACGGATGCTGTCGTAAAATAATAACCAATATAGAGGGTGTTACGAAAGTTCGTTGTATTCTTATTATTTTAGTAATAATGTGTCTAACGCCATAAATGACATTTTAATTCTAAGAACAAACACACAGGATGATTAATCCATTATTTTGTCATGGAATAAATGATCTTAAAAATCAAGTACCCCTCGGAAATTTTTCGGGTTCGATGAGCAAAACGGGGTGTATGACAAAGAACCATTGTCATGTAATGGCCATAGTGATGAGAGTATTTCCGAATTCGTTAAGAAACACTAAATGGAGTTGTTATTCATATTAAACAAGTCTTTAATTCGTTTACTAAGCAACAAGGCTGTAAGGAACCATGCAAAATAAAAAATGTCACAATTTTGAGACACAATTGTGTGAAAACATTGCCAAACGCTATAGAGTATCACAAGTAGTAGTAGGCTCATGGAAAATGCAGTTTTTCAGCATCATATCCGTTTTAAGTGATTCGCAATTCTATGATGAAGAGCGGAACGAACTTTCTTAACACCCTTTAGATTGGAATATAAATGCCTTTTTATAACTATTAATCAATAGAAAGCGATGTAAGAAGATCAGGTTTTCTCGCGGCGGGCCCAAATATCATTTTCATTCCTCCATGAATGATACACTCCCATATTGTCAACATTCTGAGAGGTCGTCAATAGTCGCACGTTCTTGCTTTAGCGCTTTTGATGGACACTATAATATACGGTTCTGAGCAACAACAGCAAAAAATAATGTAAAACGCTATCGAATTTCAGTTTATATTTGGAGATTTGTCTGACTCCACATTCTTTGGAAAGTCTCTTACTCTTTTACCTACTGGATATTTTTCATGCTTTTTGTCGTCTGCTGATTTTTTTCAGAATCAATTTTTTCTCGAAATATTAATTCTTAGAGTGTCGAAGCCTGATCTGTGTTCAAACTGTTTGCACAGGGTATCAGCAGACGACTCTGGTAGGCAAAAAGTTAATGTTAGTGGTATATTAATGTCCTTTTAAAAGAATGAATATAAATTCTATGCAATATACAACGTTAATGATAGGTTTTACATCTATTTTTGTTTAGCCAATATGGTATCCGAATTCTACGTGCAATTCGGACCCAAAAGATTAGAAATTAATCTTTTGGCTCCGAATTGCACGTAAAATTTGGATATCATATTGGCTGAACAAAAATAGTGGAAAACCTATCATTACGTGGTATATTGCATAGAATTAATGCCAAGGCCGTTCGTTAGCTGGTAAGTCGTTCACGTCTAGCTGCCAAATGAGCTAATTACTGTCACGAAATGGTTAGACAATCAAAAAGTGTCCAATTCTGGTTCGTGACATACAAAATGCACTCTCTCTCTGTGTGTGTGTGTGTGTGTGTGTGTGTGTGTGTGTGTGTGTGTGTGTGTGTGTGTGTGTGTGTGTAAACAGTTATAAATATAAACAATGTTCACGTAGAATATCAAACAAGTTTGTGAACAAGAGGGGAGGGTAAGGTGCAAGTGTGGAAATTAGTTCTTTTAAAATGTATGTAAAGTTGAAAATTAAATCAAGTCGGTGGTTGCTTTTTTCGATAAACTGGTGAATAATGCTTGGTACATGTATCCATTATATTGTTTTTATATGGTTTGTGGTTTGACGTCCCAGTTAACAAATATGGTCATGTGAAGACGGTCTGCTAACCTATCCACACTTTTTTCCTGGGCAAGCTTAGGCTAAGCGGTTAACCAGCCAGTAGTCAGTGCACATAATTTCGTTTGTAACTGACATCGAGTTGGTCTTCTATACAAGTGCAGTCAGGCTGCAAAAATTCAAGAATGTGCTGATAATCTGTTTAAAAAAATAAACTTCTTGAAATGTATTTGAGTGTACATATTTGCTCTTACCCTCTCGGGAAATGTAAAACATAATAAACCTGTGCATATGCACAGGTTAATTAAATATTTTGTAAAATTCGCGCGATTAAACTTGTACACTTTTATCTAGTTCTAGCAAAAAAGTTCCGAGAACTTAATATAATATCCGTTTTAAAAAAAAATAAAAAAAAAATAACAAGGCAATATCTAAGGAAACTGGGAAAAAAGCATATCATACATGTATCAGTGACAAAAAAAAATATGTCGAGTCGACGTCGATGTTTATTGTCGTCTTTCTTGTCGATTTTGTCTCAGTTAGACCATATTGTCATTAGTTAATGAAGTATCCTGTCAGACCAAAACATACACGGACTTTAGGATTTATCTTTCTTTGTCAACGAAACGTACAATGGCTAGCATACAAATTGATCTTTACAATTTCTCTCGCTATTTATAATGCGAAACACGTTTTAATTAACTGCCAACTGCACATTTGGGAGAACTTCGATTTATTAATGGTATTTTTCAAATGTGAGCACAATATCGAGTTCGAATCGGCTTCAAAATGGCATTCTACATTTAAAGAGGTATGAATACAATTTAGATTTTTGTTAATTACTTTATGGAAAAGAGTAGTGATGGTCATATAAATGACTTTGTTGCACATGTCGCACAAAACATTTTTATATTGATATAAGTGATCATGCCACGGCTATCAGGACTGTAAATTTACCAAACATAACATGTACCTGTTTTCGTCATTGTTTTTATACATTTTTCATAGGTCCAAATAAGGAAATTTTAGCGTAAGTGAGCGTAAAAATGTAACTTTTTTCTTATCCATTAATTTAACATATGGTTTGGATGCTTAAAAGAATCGTCTCATTGAGACGGTTCTTTTGAGTACCCACAACATATGTTTTGGACGGGAAATAAAGAAAATAGTTTTTCAATACACACTCTTATCTTGAGGCCTGCATTTTGTGTGTTGTTTTTTGCGCACATCTTCTTATATATTATAATTCCAAATCTTATTTATTATATTGGAAATGTTTTATGTATCTATGAGTTCTCTGTAATATTGAATCAATTTGGCTTATACGGTGTTTAGTATATAAATTTTCTTATTTTAAGTAACACATCAGTTGACATTTACTCAAGTTAAACTTTTGTCAAGTTGAAAGAAGTTGACTTGTGTAAAGCAAAACTGATTCATGTAGTTGACAGTACTTGTTATTTTATGCATGTTCATATGACGTCGCGCGCGTCTAGGAGTGATATCATGTAACGCCATGCATTAAAATCGATAAACCACTAGTGGTTTACAGATTTTGGTAACGTTATGAAATGACGTCTATAACAATGTCACGTATATTTGGCAAAATGTTGACGTTTTCATACCAAAATACCTGCTTACAAATTAAGTTTAACGTCATATAATAAATATAACCTAACATTCGTGCTCCTGTCTTACTGAATTTATTAAACTCCTTGCGAAAAAGTAATAAAAGGCTCGGCAAGCCTCGCATTTAATCACTTTTCCTTAACCGGTTTAATAAATTCAATAAAACATGAACACCCATGTTTTTGTTTAATTTGATTTGATTCTTTACGTCCCATCAACAATCTTTCAGTTAAACAGGAACAGGTCTTCCTGGGTTGAGCCAGTACTAAGCTAGGAAAAATGTGAGCACCCATGTAAGATCCTCTATGTAAACTACAGGAACATGATGGTATACAAACAGGATAAAGTATATTTATAAGGTAACACATATTAACAGGTATATGGAGCTAGACCCCCCCCCCCCAGTAAGCATCTAACAGTGGGCCACTATCGGCCGACCAGCAAAACGCCATTTGTGGCCCGATTCTTTTCGCTATCTGGAGAACCATTTACAAATTATCTCGAAGATAACACAGAGGCGTTTACCTAGACAAGCAGGTACACTCAAGAGAGTTAAAATATGGAGAGCACTTCTAGAGTACAAATGAACGGCAAAATACTTCATGCTATTCTGGCACTTGACGAAATCGTTTTTAACCCTATTAACTAAACAAAAAAGTTTATCTCACTTCTAAAATGCCTTTCATGTAGTTAATTATTCAAGCATGTGCGTATTACTAAGTCAGCTTCAAGCATTTTAACGACTCTATTACAATTTGAAATAGAAGCATATTTCCGCAGATTCCAGGAAAAGAAAAAAAGATGTTTACAAAAACTTGGACACAATGTAATGAAAATGGTATTCATAAAAATAATTCATTTCACGTCTCCATGGAAGTATGAAATTAATATCAATGCTAAGTAAGTTCGTAAATCAAACGGTTTACTGAACTGTATCATTTTATTCATAGAATATAATCCTCGTGCATTAGTGTGTGCGATAGTTTACATTCCATTAAGTATTCCATTTACATTGGCAAGCCAGATTACAGATAATGAATGACATGCATGGTGATTGAGGGTGGGTACAGAATAATTTGTTCCATTCTCTACCAAACTTCATATACTTTGCAGTTGTTA
Source organism: Loripinus fragilis (assembly GCA_964019695.1). NCBI lineage: Eukaryota > Metazoa > Mollusca > Bivalvia > Lucinida > Lucinidae > Loripinus > Loripinus fragilis. Next base: position 69,460,460 of record OZ026516.1, read on the forward strand.
CCCTTTCGCCTGCCCAATTAATGCATCGAAATCGACTGACAGTAATAGGCAAGACCCTATTTGATTGTTAACTAATTAGAATGCAACTCAGTATTGGGTGTTTCAACATATCGATCAAGGTTGACCAAGTAGCCTATTCTTATCGGCTGTTGAGGTGGACGGATAGCCATTCCCATTACAACGTAAGCAAGGGAGCTTAATCACTAGCAGGACACGTTTTACCAAAATAGAGCATAAAAGCGTTTTGTAAGCTTATCGCTGATTAGCCGACTGATAGGTAAACATTTATTCGCTAATACAATGTAAGACGGCCGATTCTGCTGACCCATTAAAAGTTAAAATTATTATGGAGGTTTCTGACTTAAGGTTTGTTGGGATTTATGAACGAAATGTTCAGAACGACGTTTTTCTTGGCGAAGTCTAGTCACCTTTTTGCATAATTGTGTCTCGATAATGTTAAAATGTACTAGTATGCAAAATTTGATTAAAATATTCCATGCGGTTGAAGAGTTATGAGCATTTTCTCTGAAAGACTTTGACTGGCCAAAATGATGCTCGGTAAACCCTTATCACCGTTTTGTATACCATTCGTAGGACAATATTAAAATACATAAGTATTAGGCGATATGTAGCCTGGGTTCCAGTCTGATCATTTTTTCTTCTTTTTTTATTTTTCCGTTCCTTGGTCAAAAATGACAGCCTGGGGAACTTCGATTTCAATCGACAGCGCCACCTGGATTTTTCCTCAAATTTTGTGGGGTAATGCCAAGAACGATAACGCTAACGGATAACTCTATTGTGCTATAAATAGTAACAGGAATCCCAGTGAAAAGATAGATAGAAAGGCAAACATTACCACTCTGTCCTATCATCAAATGCACTTTGTGGACGATGATTTAAATTGAAAAAGCGTTTTCCGACTTTGGTGTATTTGTTAAGTAGTTGTTTTCTGCTTTTGCGAGACACGCATTTAATTACGGGCTCGAACGAAAATACACATTGTATATTGTGTATATAGCTTCGAGACACGGTCGAGATAAACACAATACATCCGAGAAAAACGTCATCTCCGTTGAATTTTCGCTATATTTTTGACACTTCAGTTTCATCTCTGCGTCCTTTGTTTTAGATCAATCGGTCTCGAACCAAGTAAACAAATTCCAACTTTATTCACGTTTTTTTTTCGCGGAGTTTCCATGATCAGCTGTTTGATAATAGCACCCTTAATATCGGATCGGTGTCTCGTTATCATCTTTATTACGTCACACTAAAGCAGCAGGCTATAATTAGATTAATCGGCTGATCGGATTATCAAAGGGAAATACCACCGATGTCCCCAGGCGTCAATATTAATCGAAATCAATAACGGACATCCGATACCTTTGATGTGGTATATTGTTTTTCTCTTATTTTTTTTAGAATATTAGCATTAGAAAATATTGCCGAAATATTGAAGACTGGACCCAGGCTAGGCGATATGCAAAATTTGATCCAAATATCCCATAAGGTTCAAGAGTTAAGAGCATTTTCACTAACTAACCAAAACAGGCTGGTCTAATGCACGGCAAACCCTTGTCCATCAAAAAGGGGGTTTTGCATGCTAGTGGTTAGGGAATGTTGACGTGCAAATGTATGCAAAATGTGATCAAAATATATCATGTGGTTCAAGAGTTAAGAGCATTATCACTAATTATCACCGGTCTTATAGATTGGACGAACTCACATGGTGATTATAGTGCATACCCAAGGGTCGTACCATTGAGACATAATATAAAAAATACGACTATTTCGCACTTAGTTGTTCAACAGTCAAAACTATCGCCCGACTTGTTGTGGATGAGCATATGTACTGTTGTTCGAGGTTATCCGTGTGTGTCTGTTTGGTGGGGGGGGGGGGGGCTTTTTATGTGGCACAACCCATTTTCTTTACACATACGTGCTTTATTGGTAGAAAACAAAGTTTCTAAAGTCTGAAGAAAATATCTGATATTTTTGGAAATAGAGAGATGATGAGTTTGAAATATTGATCTCTGGTGCGCAAGGCAATTTAGTACTGTCAGGTTTATTGGTACCGACGAATATATTCCTTCGTTTTGAATTATCATCTTATAAAATATGTCAACAGATGAGCATAAACATTTTCACAAGGAAATACGTTGGTAATTAAAATGCCTATATTTTGCTCGCCTAGTATTTAAATGCGAGTTCCTTCTAGTTGGTCGTCTTGTTTCAATTCATGCAGGTACGTTTTACCTTATAAGATCCGTAACGACAGTACTTGCAATCTACAAATGACCCACAACATGAGATTTCCAACAATGTGGCATTTTGACAAGTGTATCCTGTGCAGCCTACTTTTAAGTTTAGAAACTCAAATTGCTGTTCCGTCAGTAGCTTAACAGTCACATAATATTCCAGCGACTAGCAAAAAGGTTCTGATCATACTGCGCGTATGCACAGGCTGGTCTGAGCCTTGCTGGTCGCGCATACCACATTGTTGGAAATCTCATGTGGCGGCTCAAATTATGTTTTGCTTATATCCGATAAGGAGTAACGGTTATGTTCCTAATATTTTTGGTGTCTCTTTTTGTGGGTCTAGGTATTTGGTTCTTGTCCCTTAATTTGTTAGTCAACCCTTTGCATACCAGTGTATTCTTTCATTTGTGCCTGTGATTAATCTAATCGCACTGCGATCGGAATGTTTTCAATTTCAACATTAGTTTTCAGCAACACGGTCTTAGATCTCCATATTGGTATCCACTCTTAAGGCCTGTTTAGACGGCATGATTTTGTCAGCCTGACAAAATCATACATGATTTTGTCATGTATGATTTCTCTGTTTAGATGGCATTACAATGTCATGTGTGATTTCTTTCATCAGTGGAGAAACTGGCTGGGCACCTTGAGCCATCTCATCATGCTCTACATCGCTTCATTGCTATAGCTAAGAACATGTGTTAAAACTCATTCCCACAAATCACGATTTTTGTCATCTGTTATCTCATCTGCTTATGTTATTAGGTAGTCTTTTTGGCGAACAAAATCGACCCAGATCAGACTGTTCCTTGGAAGCAGTATGGTCAGGGGTTATATTATTTATTTCCATGATAAGATCTCCTCTGAAGTGCACTTGAATATATGCAGCAGACACCATTTTCAGGACAAAATACTGGCATGTTTAGGGTTATCTATTTTATCTTGCTGCGAAAGCTATTAACCCCTGTGACCTTTAAGCTGATTGGCTAATTCGCCATGATTTTGTAATGGCAAATAGAACCAGTTCTATCCCCCATGACATGTCGTCCTGACTCTAAAATCATATATGACTCTGTAATAGCAGTGTTTACACGAGCTGATTTGTAATGTACGACTAAGTCAGGACGACTAAATCATGCCGTCTAAACACCCCTTTAATCAGCCAACCTACCACCATCTAATATCTGATATTCTGTGAGAAGCGACTTATTTACGGTGTACAAATCGGGAAAGTCCGGCACAATTCGAGAAATGAATACGTAAGGCGCTTTCCAAGTAGTACTACGTACGAAACAGCTCCATTTTGTTAGCTGGAACTTGTGCAAGGAAATTAAATTTTGTAGCATGTGGGTTCAGCCCTATTTAAATCCATTTTCTGGTTACCCAAAAAGTTAAATCAGGAGAATAAATGAAAAGTATGTATTTTTGTATTGTAAAAAACATAAACTTCATTTATACAAAATGAAACCGTTTGATTTGCTGCAATCACACTTGTTATTGTGTTGGCATGGTTTCTGTGACGCCAGTGTCACGTTATGTAACGTCGGCGTCACGTTATCGAAGTAGATTCGCGATGTACATCCGAGGTCTGATTCCACGGAATTCCACGGAATTGGCCGAGGCAGTTCCGATTGACGGTGTACATGTATATCTTATAATGTAAGACTGATAGAAATACGTGCTTAATGTCTCTTATATAAAGGCTGGGTTAGCATTCCAGTCAACGCATAATGATAAGCATATGATAGCATCTGAAGAAAAAAATGAGAATACAAAATGATTGACTGACTCAACGGCGCCTCTCAATCACACCTACAAATGAGTTCATCGCTTCACGCAAGCGTGTCTTGTGAGATATTGCACGAAGTTAAAAAATCCATAAAATCCATCATAATGACTTTTAAACACATTTCTGTCATTTCTGCGACATTTCAGCCAATTATTGTTCCATTTTTATCTGTTTATTTCATCGTGTATTGAATGCACTATTATTCATAATAAGTGGACGCAGAAAGCAATTTTAAAACTATTCATTTCGAGACTTTGATAAGATGCCGCAAATGTAAAAATTGAAGCGATGTCAACTTTATTTGGACTGTTTGCTTGATCTCACTGTTACAATATTCATTCTCAATTGAATATGCATATCATTTACGTACCCAGCGGGGGCAATCGCACCCCTGACCATTTTAACAATTGAAATAAAAAAAAATAAAAAAAACGTTTTAATTATTTTTCTGTAACAGTTTGGTTGGATACCCATGAGAATGATCCTTACTGTGAGACCAATAGTCAAACACTACTGCATACCCATACCATTAAATATGCATTGATTTGCCATTAAAACACCAATAAATTGACTAAACCCATTAATTATTGCCATTATAATTTGCTGGATATTTTAATGGGATTATTCCATACCATGAAAGCAGCATGATATCAAAGGGTTAATGCCATATAAATAGCCCTAATATCTGATCCAACTGATTTCAAAACTTTAAATGCTACAAAAAATAGCTGTCAATTATCATGAAGAGTCGTTTTAATGGCCTATTAACGGGAATAAAAATAATGGTAAACTTTTTAATGATATTTAAAGTAAAGATCATAATTTTAAGCCCCAATAATGAACATTGAAACTATTTGAATGACATCTTCACGGTGCAGTTAAATTATGATAGTTAATTTCAGAGGCCAGAGTTAATTTCAGAGGCCAGCGGTAGTTTTTGATGAATCTAACGTTGCAATTAGTTTAATGACGGTTAATTTAACAGGTCATTTTTCAAGGTCCCTGAATTCAATTGGACATTGTTAATGATAGTCACCTCAAGTTCAATTTTAATGGCTTTGAATTTAATGGGAAAAGTAGTTTAATTTATAGTTAATTCAACATTATTTAATACTTATGTACTAAATACAACTTGGCCATTAAATGCAATTAAACCGAATCACCACTACTGTTTGGACACATAAAAATACTTCCCAGAAGGTATTTGATTGCCTTGACCTATGTAAAACAAATCTGTTTTGGGTAGTTTTGACAGCCCCATTGAGAATTAGTATTTGCCTAATATATTGGCATTATTTAGAGGAGTGTGAATGAAACATATATAAAGCGGTGACGACATGTCTTTGTATTTACTTTGGTCTTCCTACCTCGGGACTAATATTAAGCTGCCAAGCCTATCATAGGCTTGGAAGCTTAGTAATAGTCCCTAGGTAATAACACCATTAAAGCTAGCACACGAGATAGTAATACTAAGGCATTAGCATAAAGTCATTTTTGAACGGACATGTACAACTAAACAATGGGACTAGTTGTGTATTTTTGGTATGAACTTAATATCACACTTTTTGTATGTGAGAATCGAATGCTCTGGCGAGACACCTCGTCTGCCAGAACACCTTTGTTGCTCGCAGATGCAATAAGTACCACTTATTATGTGCTGGCTCAGTTCAGATGATACGACTGACCACTCCATTTCATGTTTGAGATCTTTGTCATGTGTTGGCGTGAAGAGATTGTGCGTCGGTGACCAGCTGTCAACACAAATAATTTGTGCCTTGCTTGCTTTGATAAGGATAATCAAATAAGCACGAAATGTATGGTCAACAACATATACTGTACAAAGCATCGCTAAAATCATACTAAGAACAAATACGTTGATTTGCATCTATTTATCCTGTTGATTAGGAAAGCATACGTGAGTGCAATTACAAACAGTGGAGACTCGAATGAGATGTCGCAGAACTCATTGATTTTTAATGTGAAATATCATATTTTTGGAAGAAATGCAATGTAATTCTAAATTATGTTGTTCATGCATGTATATACAAATATATCAATATATCAATATGATATCCAAACTTAATTGTAGCAAATTGTATAAACTATTTATTCAGTCAACATTATATTAAAATATGCCCACATGCATTGAAGAAAATGCTATCGGCTCTCCCAGAGACTTCGCTCCATAAAACAAGTCTTAGGACAATATACGTAGCAGATATCACTTAGTTGTGATGCAAGTACGTCATTTTCAAAATCTCCCATACTCCCAAAATGTACGGGTAAGAAACATAAATTGGTAGGCATCATCGGGTACTTTAACCTCACATAATACGGCTAAATTCAGATTCTAGGCTTAAGCAAGCCCTTCAGTAATTTTTATACCGACGGTTCAAAGGCGCTGCTTTTTTGGGGGGATCCATTTTTGTTATCTGTGTTTCATGTTTGTCTTTGTCATTCTGTCTTATCTGTTCCGTGTGACCACCTGCTGGAAAAGGGCTGACGTCTCGGCTCTCTTGTGTGTGATGTTTTCTTGTGTTTTTGTCACTTTTGTCAATTTCCCATATTGTGTCCTGGTGCAGGTGTGGTGCTTGATTTTATCGATTCCCGATCTTTGCATTCTTCCTTACTTATTTACATTTGATCCACAGTGCTTTTAAGAAAATCACAAAATACAGGGTTACTTAGAAATACTGGTCCAGATCCCCTTATAATCACAAAGCTATCTAGCCAGCATCATATGTTGGGCCATCATCGACACGCCAGCGAAACGCCATTTGGATAGCGTTTCGTTGGCGGGCCGATGATGACCCGCTTATTGTGCTATTTGGATCCTTCCCATTCCTTTCCCCTTTGATCAACCTAAAATGATAATAAAAAAGGTTGTCAAGGTTGGACCCCCTTTGACAAAACTTTCTGAATCCGCGCATATCATACAGAAATCTGAAAGTTACAGGACTGCTAAACATTATATTATTAAAGAGATAATGGATTCTTACCAATATTATGACAACCTAATGGAAACATGTACAATGTACAATCTATTATAAATGTCAGGTGAGTGCTTCAGGTACTCCCGCAGGTCTATTTTTGTACTAGGCACGCGTTTCACCTTCATGTTACTTGAGAACAAGTGAGCAGTCTAATCTGCAAAATACATTTACTTTGTATTCGAAAGCCAATTATCTTTTATTTTGGATGTAGAATTCCCAATGGATCGATTAAGTTATTTTTCCATAATTTCTTTCAATTTAGCCATTTAATGAGTATGAAAGACCCTAATGTCGTTTGCTTTTAATGGTACATGTAGGCGGTGCTTTAAGGATTTTACTATTTAAAAGCTTTATAAACTATTTTCGGACAATCAGATAATGATAGCATCATCGCCATAAAAACCTGTTGTGTCAGAGCATAAAGTATTTGTACTTGTCTCACAGGCGAGGAACAAACCCAGACGCTTCCGCGCATCCGCACAGTTTTGCCTGAGCTTTCATTACCACACCGAGTAGGCGGCAATCGAAAAAGTAATTTACATCGACGAGTGTAGGTCAAAAATCGTTAGAAACAACGCTTTCGATTGCCATTTGTTGCCCAACTGGCGACAAATGGCAATCGAAAACGCTGTTTTCGATTTTTGATTCGCGTTCGTCGATTGTTAAGAGCTTTTTTAGATTGCCGCCTACCCGGTGTGATTACTCTCTCGCTCACAGAATAGGGACGTGAATAAAAGCTCGCCCAGACCAACTGCCAAAAAAAAGCATTTGACATCACCAGACAGCTTAGAAAATCACTTTAGCATTACTTGTACCTGTTATAAAGTAATATTGAAAAAAGTTAATGCATATTATTAAATATGAAATGCAAAAATCGCATGACCAGGTCATGGGGTTATAAAACATTTTTCATGCTCAGCTCAAATGAGATGAAATTGCATCTGCTCATAAAAACTAAAATACTGAAAAATAAAGATTTTCCCCTGCTAAATACACTGACACAGATGTATAAATGTGAAAATGCTTAATGGTTTTTAACAACGTTTATGAACATGATTTATCATATATTTACATTTCCATTGCGAGTCTTTAAATGAACCTTTACATTTGAGATGTCGTTCATACCATCATGAACAAATCAATCCAAGCCACACCCACATACGCGCCATTTGAGCGGACCAACTTCAACGCCATCCAATAACGTTGCTTGTTTACTGACGTTTGCGTGACGTTGAACACGTATCGCCATGACGTTAAGCGCGGAATTTTGTGTTTTGGCTATTCCAAACCCTCCGTTATGTCTGATTTAATTCAAAATATCTGGAAAAGCAGCCAAGCTAGGTGAAAATCAAATATTGATACTTGACTGATAATATAACATGTAAATATAAGAAATAAATTCCTTTTCGGTCTATTCATGGAATCATGAATACTTCGGCTCTCTTGCAAAGTTGTAGTATGGCCGATGCTTTTTTCTTTGATCTTTGCTGAGGTTTAAATCAGACACCCTCGAAAAACGACGAAGGAGGAGCTTAAACCCGTATTCTAACTTCCAACTTTAGTTAAACAGCGATGTAGGCGGGAACTTCCTAAATAGCGACACATTAACCCGTAAGTAAATGTAATATAATTGACAGCTTAGGCCGGATGTAGGGAGGAGCGAAATTAAATTTCGCCAGGTGTCATTAACACGTGTTTGTTTGCGCCTGCGCCATACTACAAGCTAAATAAAGGATTCTTCCTCGGCTTTCTGTTTAAACCGCTCGGTGGGCTACGCCCACCTCGCGGTTTAGCCCACCTCGCGGTTTAAACAAGAAAGCCTCGGAAAAGTATCCTTTATTTATTACTTAACGGGCTTCACTTACTTTGCAAGAGACCTGAAGTGTTCATGATTCCATGAACAGTCCAAAAATTGAATTCATTCCTAAATGGCGTCGCGTCTGAGAGTGAAAAAACGCGTCATGCATTAAAATCGATAAACCACTAGTGGTTTACAGATTTTCGGGAAACGTTATGAAATGACGCTTTTAACGTCACGCATATGACAAAACCCTAACGTCTTCACGCCAAAATATGATTTCAAAATAATTTAAATGTCATATGATAAATAGAACCTAATATTCGTACTCCTGTATAATTGAATTCAGTAAACTCACTGCGAAAAAGAGATAATATGCTCGGCAAGCCTCGCATTTTATCTCTTTTCCTCAACTCGTTTAATAAATTCAGGAAAACACGAGCACTCATGTAAGATCCTCTATAAATTTCTTGCTCAGTCGAGTTGATCATGAACACAGTGTTATAACATCAAAGCCTGGATTATCTGCCTCATGTACAGGGTGTCTCAAAAGCACGGACCTTTTATATGACAATTATAATGTATTAAACAGATTTAAACAACATAATTTGCAGTATATACTTGCACATTAACAAGCTTTCTAAGGCGGTGGCCCTGGCTTTGTTGATTCGTTGTTGATTGTTACTCCCATTGTGGGATATGTCCATGTTATACGTTACTTTATGTCCATTCTAGTTTTGCAATCATCTTGATGGGGAAGAGGAGTCGGTTGCTTTGCTATGTTTGTCTTTCTAGTGTCTGGTGATTGTTGTGTGGCTCTTCCTCGCGGTACCATGGGTTTGTCTGCAGTTTGTGATTGTGGAATTTACTGATCATTCTCGCTAACTATTTTTAAAACTTGCTTATAATATGAATATCAACTATGACATCCTTTGCTTTAATCCCTTTTTAGACGTTAAGGCAAGGTCTGGAAAAGGGCTACACATGTTTCAAGGTTATTTGATTTCCATGTTTGTCGTAGACTTTTCTTAATTGTTCCATTGTCATTGGTTCAGGTTATGCACAGAGTTTGTCATCCAGAAAGCTAAATAAGTTCTCCATCCAAGTCTAGATAATCTGCCTCATGTACAGGGTGTCTAAAAGCGTGGACCTTTTACACGACAATCATAATTGATTAAAAAAAAGAATAAAACAACATACTTGTAGTATATACCTGCATGTCAAGAAGCTTAAAACTTGCTTCTTTTATTAATATCCGCTATGACATTCTTTACTTTGAATCACTTTTTTCAGACGTTTAGGCAAACTATGGAATAGGGCTACACATGTTTCAAGGTTAATTGATTTCCATGGTTGTCGTTGACTTTTTTTAATTGTTCCATGGACATTATAGATTTTGTCATCCAGAATGCTAAATAAGTTCTCCATTCGGTTTAGATTAGCGTTATTTCCTGGCCAGTCTTATTTCTAAATGAAATTAAGAAGATTCTTTTCACACCATGGGAAGTGTGAGCAGGCGTTCCATCCTGTTGAAATGTAAAATTCTTCTTATTTACTATCATTAGGTTTTCATCAATTTTATTTAATTTCTTTCTTTTTATAATGGTTTAAGTTCCTTTTCAAGAATTTCATTTTCATAAGAATGAGTAGTTACAGTTCGTCCCTCGGGCATAAGGTGCAGCTTGGATAGACCGCTAGTTAACATTGTACCCCAGATATTGAAGTAAGCAATTTCTTTCATTTTTCTAGTAAAGGGGGCCTTTTCATCTCGTCTTCATTATCATTATATCTATTAGGCACATAAAACAAACTCTTTGGGGATTCATCACAGAATACATAATTTTCCCAGTCCTTTGGAGACAACTGCTTATAGATGTGAATTTCCAAATTCTATGCACTTTTGCTGTTGTTCTTTCGTTAGAAGTGGCTTCCTCTTTCTTTTCAAGGCCTTCAATCCGAGGGATGATTTTAGATACCTACGAAGACTGTCTTTGCTAAAGTTCTCTCCTTTACACTTTCAGTTTACTGCTTATTTTCTTTACATATAGTAAAACCTGTCTTAAGCGGCCACTCATAAATAGACAAAACAATGGTCTTAATTACAAATGGTAGCTTAATGAAGGTCGAAAGTATTGCTGAATGCTCCCCTTGGAGCATTCGCAATACTTTGGACCTGCATTCAGCAATTTTCGGTCTTGAACCCCCATGCTTGGTCTTCTTTTTGAGTGGCCGCTTAAGACAGGTTTAATGTAATCCTCTTTTGTACTTTGACATTTTCAGTTCCTTTATGATTTTAGATATAACTTTGATGGCTTACTACTTCCCTTTCTCCAGATAAATTCTCAAGTTTAATCACGAACAGATCATTTCATCACCCAGTTCTTTGACTTTGTCAGAATTTCATTTATCTTAGCCACTTTAAATCTTTGTTTCCTTGAAATTGAAGCACGAAATCGCTCTGACATTAAGGGGTTTTCACTGAAATCCATTTTAACAACAGCAAAAGTGCAGACGACCAGAAATGGTGTCATGATTGCATTATGATTTCATCATGACGTTAAAATGCTAGATGGTGGTGAAACATCATTAGAGAAAAGGGATATAACTTTGGTTAGCCACACAAAAGGTTTCAACATTGTACCCAGGAATTATATCAATTTGAAAAAAAGTCATCGTTTTTATAGACACCCTGTACATCAATGTTCAACAGTTATTCTGGTTCTGTGTGAATGTTGATTCAAGCTATAGCATACAGTAAAGTTTAATTTGATTTTGTGGGGTTCATTCATACAGATTTTTATCCAATTAAATCTGCTAGCATGAGCGTTATTACTAGCGACCCACCCAGTAAGCAGCGAAACGCCTTTTGAATGGTGTTTTGCTGGTGTGTCGTTCGTTAGTGGCCCCCGATGGATTACTGGCTTTGAAATTTTAACAGTAAAACGTCAAAAGTATGAAACTGGTAGCTCGAGGTGTCCGCTAAAACGAATTTAATGTATATGACACATTGGGTTTGGGTTATAAAGCGTATTTCTATTCTTGTCTAAATATACGTGGTAGATACTTAAAAGAAACGTCTCATAAAGATAATTGTCTGATATGCCCAAGGTGTTTAATTAGGAATGAAACAATGAACTATCATGTCATGGTTAAAATTATTTACTACCCAAATCCCTTTGGCTCAAATATCATACAGTATAACTTCAATGACCCAAACTCAGATGGCTCACCTTTGCTTGCTAGAACCATGATCCATACAGGTCAATTTAAGCATAATCCACCATGGATGGCTTGAACTACCCTTGGCTAGAATTGTTCATGATCCCATACTTTTAGGGCCATTGAAGTTCTAGTAACTGTATAATTTGAAGGGAAAACTCTTGCACCGTGTACTTTTATAATCGAGCTCGTTGTCCTGCTAACAGCCGAATGTGATTAACGTCTGATTTATTAGCGGTGCATTGGGAGCTGTAAATTATTTTAGACACTATTCTAAGATGCTAGTAATGTGGCAGTAGCCAACTGCTGACGATTGCTTCAGAGAGGGGTCAGCAGAAAGAGAAAAATGTTCTCAACTTTTGAACAATTTTCTCTTTCTGTTCTCATCTAAAATGTTGGTAATCAGGGCTGGATTTCACAAATTGCTTGTCTGAATAGCAAACAGGAAAGATGCAGATCAGACTGCGTCTTCGGAACTGCTCTGTGTCTGCTCTGTTTGTTTATACACTAGGTCATTATATGCCACCATCCATGCAAGTGAATTTTTCTTGGCAAAATTCAAAATGTGGCAACCACAAAATACGACACACACACCTTCTATATACAAATATGAATGTTTCTGTCTTGTGCAAGCTATGGGTCAGTATACAGTAAAAGTAAGTAAGGGTGTAAATATCAGGAATCGATACAATCAAGTACCACCCTGACCCAGGACACCAATGGGAAAGTGACAGACTCACAGTTAAACACCACAAAAGAGAGCCAAGAGGTCATCACTGAATACAAAATTAAAACCTGTGTAAAACGGCCACTCAAAATAGACAAATCAAAGGCCTAAATGACAAACGGTAGCTTAATGAAGGTCGAAAGTATTGCAGAATGCTCTCCTTTCAATGTCGTGCCCCAGATAATAAAGCATAAAGAGCAATGCAAACCTTGTATGCAAATTACATGGTTTATGTTAACACTATTTGACTAAGCTGTGATAGTGGCTCTCTTCATGTTAACGTAGAAGAGAAATGGAGAGTTCAATTGCCACAAAACTTTTGATCCTTTTCCAGCTTATAGCAAAGCAGTTATTAACAGCTTCAAACTAATTAAAATATAAATGGATAACGTATCTGAGCAATATTTTATATCAAACTAAAAATGTGTCTTTTTGAAATGAGGATACTTTTTTTACAGACTTGGTCTGTACAAGATCTACATGTCATTTTGAAATGAAATAATTTGCAGAGTCTCAACGAAGCCTTGGGTTTTTTCATAGAATTAAAATTTTGTAAGAGCGATTTTTTCTGAACAGGCAAAAAAAATGTAAGGTGGCCACTTATAACATCGTTTCAGTGTATATTGCTGAATTGGTAGGTGTGTGGTTGTATTTTAACATAACAATTATTAGTACCATACACTGTATATGGTATGGACAAGAAATAGTCTGTGATGTGGGGATTCTTAGATTTTACGTTCACACATATTGTTGATATTTGATGGTAGAACTTATTATAAAGTGTGTTTTTCAGGTCGATGAAAGACAAGACGGCAAGGCCGAGGGAAACACGTACATGTATACCTAAACAAGTGAGTGTAAATTAACCCGTCAATCGAAACTCGGTAGAATTGGACAATTTCACCCTTATAATCTTATTGCTGTTATGCCAATAAAAATGGAAACACGGAACAATATTAAGATGGAGTGAAACTTTCTTGTACCAAATTGACAAATGAAATCTCGAACATTATGGATGGAATTGGATTTAGTAGACTTATTCTCTGGATTATGTTCTCATTGTTTGGTAAGTGAACCTTCAGATTTTATGCCTTTACAAACATAGGTCTAGATCAGCGAATATTTAGTGTAAAATTCGGATTATTTTCTTATCCACCAGTTTGAACATATATGTTGTGGATGCTCAAAAGAACCGTCTCATTGAGACGTTTTTGAGTACCAACAACATATGTTTTAGACGATAAACAACAAATTACGTTGTTGGGTTACGCCCTGGCCCTCTTTCTCTTGAGGCGTACAACTTTTGTACATATCAAATATCCTTTTCTAGACATTTCAAGAAGAAAGCAATTTAAATTTCTTTCCCCGTACAACCGCCTCTTATAAAATGTAGGTCAATCGCACGATATTTATTCTTAGTTTGAGCTTTCAATTAAAGGGCGTTTATCTGTAAGTTATGCTAACTGAAATTGGTTGTATCTTACGCTAAGCATTGAAATGAGAATATTTTCCATTTTTAAAGCAAGCCTTTAATGAATATTTAGATTTGCAACCGTTCATCATGTTCATAGCCTCACGTAAGACATAAATTTGATTGACAGCTGCCAAGCTAAATTGCTCGTGCAATACGCTTCGAACATCGTATTTATTCGCCAGAAGTAACTCTGGTGTTATGGTTGACAACGAGGTACACCTGAATCGCCATTAGCTTATCCACGTTTTCGTTTTACACTCCAATAAAATCGTTAATACGAGTTCATATTAAATACAAAACTGTTTTCTTTCCTAAATTATAAAAAATCTATATTTTAGATATTCATGATAAAATGTAAACATAATCAATACTTTTAATTTGTGGTCTAATCATGGAATCATGACTACTTCGAGTCTCTTGCAAAGTTAACAACTTTGCAAGAGACCCAAAGTATGCATGGTTTTCCATGAACAAGAAGGGCTTTGCAAGAGACCCAAAGTACGAGGGGCATTTGGAAAGTTCTTAGCATGGGCTTATATCTCAGTAACCGATTTACAAACCCTATCATGTTTGGTATCAATTTAAAGAACTATCTTTCTTCTATGTTATGGCATAAATTTCATGAGACTTTTAAAATGCAAACACGAAAAATAGTATTGTGAATACATGTACTGTTTGTATACTGGAAAACGCAAACTTTCAGTGGAAAATATAACATTTTATCTTTTGAAAAGTGTGCAGAACATTAACAATAGTGCATGAAATTAGATAATTTTGCACCATTTGGTAGGCCACAATCTGGTACAGTTATTATACAATTGATGACCGAGTTGGATGTATCTAATAACTTAATACTGGAATAGCAGTTCCTAAACCGTCTAGAAAGCAAAGCAGTGCGCTAATGTTTTCGACTAAAAATCGCATGTCAAAATGCACATATTTTGAAAATATATAACCAACAGTAGTCTAAAAATGACGTGCGTTGGTATTTTTGTTAAGCACACTTTATGTTCTTAGTATTAAAACCAAAATAAATTTTGTAAACCAGAACAATGGGAAGATAACTCGTATACTCTTTCCATGGGTCAGAGTAAGTTTAGCTATAAGTTGACGTTCTGGTTTATTTCAATTGAAAACCATGGCAAACAAAAATGTAAAAACACATTGAGAGTAGAAATCAATCAATTTTGTGATGGTTAACGTGATACCATGAGAATCTCTTATGCCATCGACAAAATATGAGGGGTTAAGTTACCCCACCCACTTCTTGAAAAGTAGGGGTAGTGTTATTAGGAATAATTTTCTTGAATACAGAACTGAACAAGCCACACTTTTTGCGCGACGAAATGCTTTTTAAGCATTGTTCGCTACAAATAAAGCAAAACATATACCTAATAGGCATTTTTCGTGCTCCTGTAGTGACACAATTTATAGTAAAAGTATAAAGAAAATTCGAAAAAAGTCCCATTTTTGAGAGTTTACCATTTCTCCTTTAGTCAACATTTTCAGAATGTAAAGGTAGTAGTCATGCAAGCAGTGATCGCATAATACATTCTTATAAAAATAAGTTGACAACAAATCGTTAATATGTCAAATCATGATCGCAAATAAGGTCCCCAATTTTCCTTCGCTTTTTTCCAAGTATTTTGCTTAAAATTGCCGCCAGTATATAAACCCCTACCCATTTTGAGCATGCGCTGCACGTGCACGCCAAGTCCTTTTTCGACAAAAATTAAACCATCAAGTAGCCGTTGAATTCTAGTTTTCAAAAATATATTATTTGATAGCATTTTATCAACGCATTGTTGAGTTATAATGCCATGCTAAGAACTTCCAAATGACCCTCGTATTCATGATTCCATGAACATTCCAAAAGTCGATTTTACTTCTTAAACGTATCATAATATACTCAGAAAACAATTGAAGGATATTAAAATTCGTTTGACTTTATTACAATTTGGAATATAATTTTCAAACCAATTATTTTTGTCATTGATAGAATTATTACTATGCAATTCACCAAAATGCTAATTGACATTCGCGGGTCATTGGTTACGATACAGTACTACACCAAATGTACCTACCCTCTCTACCCAAAGTTCACAAGCAAAGAATTTAGCGCTCTCAATTTTTGCTGTAACCTTTACCGGGTCAGGTTCTAATTCCGACCACAGACAAAAGTTAACACCAATTTATCAGCCATTGCCCCTAATAATGGGACAACCTCTTCAACAAAAAATACACAGATATGGCATATCCCGGCAAATTTGAATACAAATTTGCAGTTAAACACTGACAAGAGCTTAAAAATTAGGTGCCATTTTTTGGAGGGAGAACCAGCGATGATTTTGGAGCCAGACATTATGGAATACAAACGATATAAATAGGTTTCAATTGTGACTTTTCAGTATAGAGGGTTGAACCATTTGGATTTGTACTGTACATAAATCATCGAAGCGTGACTAAAGTAAAGCATTCGTTTTGATTACAGATGTCTGGAACTATAAAATGCATGCATAATTAGTAAAGCTTTCATTGTATTGAATGTTAGAGATGGGACTGAATCTAAAGATCCTTCAATTGTTTTCTGAGTATATATAACAGTTACTGAAGCAAATATATCGCGTATCTTACATATAAATTTACGGTAGGTTATAATACCTAAACGAGTGAGTATGACCAGGAAATGTCGCAATAACCAATCACAGATCAACCCATGGCACCATGAGGTAAAGACATCAAAACAAAAAGACAGACAAATGAAAGGACATATACAATTAAAGTTAAAAACATCTTTTTTCGCGTCCTCAGTGAAATGAATGCTATCGCTCTCTTTTTATAATGTGTAAAATGTTTTTTATAAAAGAGTAACTTAACTCTCCAAGTACTCAATATAGAACAAAATTTCGCGTGATAAACTCATCTGAACTTAACCTGTGTATTTCTGATGTTTCAATACACGAATGAAATATTTTGCAATCATTTTAAAAGATAAAGTGCCCTTTTTACAGGATGATTTTAAAGTATACATTAATACAACTCATTTGATGTAAAGGCAAGTTTTAGTGCTAAGATCTGGAATCGATACAATCAAGTACCAAACCTGAGCCAGGATACCAATGGGAAAGTGACAAACTCACAGTAAGAAACCACAAATGAGAGGCAAGAGGTCAATCCTTTCCCAGCAGGTGTCCACATGGCACAAATAAACAGACGTGCACAAAGGCATAACAAACACGAGACAGAAAAAAACATAAAAAGATCCACAAAAGAAATACCGCCTTGGAACGGTCAGGAAAATATTTTGCTTGAGGGCTTAAACCGGTTTCACGGCGCCAACCTCATCCTTAATTCAGATGCAGATCAAGACAAATAGAAATGATCATTGACGGTTTTGGCCTTATACGCCTATTTTTCTGATTCCCAGACCGCTGCTTTTGAACTTCTGGTGTGGTGCATGTAGTATCAGCACAATAGGTGAATCTAATGGCAAGAGCCAGCTAGCAAAATATTTTCAAAATTCCTACGCATTCGAGAGTTATGGCGGGTAGAAAGGGGAGGGGGTCTGAAATTTCATGAAAATAAAAAGTGCTTTAAAAAGTGATTTCTGCACGTTTTCTTGATTTATTTGGTAGGCATGGTGATATCTATTGAACATACCATATGCAGAGTATAAACGATCACGATAACTGATGAAATTGTTTTAAAAACAAAATATGTTTTGTAATAAAATGATTTTGGGGAGATAATTTAGAAGTTACCTTTACATTTTGACTACATGTACCGTACATAATACAAAACTGAAAGCTCAAGAAAAGAAATAAATATTTTTGAAGGAATGAAAGTGTCCTAATTAGCATTGGAAAGTAAAAACTGACTTACTAGATCCTTTGGATATTACTTTTGCTTTGTTTAAAGGGCATAGCATGTTGAATGTACTTAAAGTGTCCGAATATTTATGGTATACATATGCATGTATATCCCTATATGAGACAATATATTGAACACTAAAGTATTTACCTGTTATAACTCTGTGCATGTCAGTGGATAATTTTGTCGACTGACAATAGCCTTTTGCAAACAGTTGAACCCAGATGAACGGTCTTGATCTGGATCCAAACTGTTTGACACTCTGATGGTGGCCCTGTGTGGTTTATTTTTAGAAAACTTAATTTTGAAGAAAGTCAGCAGACGAAAATAAAAACATGAACAATTCCCTAGCATGCAAATACATAAGTACAGGACGTTTGCAAAATAATGTGTCATTTTATAGCAGTGAGATTTTTTCTTATGAAAAAATGCATAAAACCTTGCTAATTATACTTTTAATCTTTAAGTACTTATATTAAACTAGCACAGAATACAAGGCAATTTAGGAGGTTGGTTCTAATGAACTTCATTACTGTCATTAATTTCTTATTTGGTAGAAAGGGCATTTTATGGGCTTAGGCCCTGGGTTTTTGGGCTGCTGAACATATTTCCCCCCTTGTGCCAGCAAGCCACTTCCATACAATGTGTAAAATATGGTAACACATATACATGCAAAAGCTTTTGCTGGCACACGGGGGGGAATGATATTTTAAAACATGTTTTCGGATTTCTATATATCTTAATGTAAAACGGATTGTTCTACCCAAAATTTTAAATCTTTAAAGCATTTAATATCGAAAACAGATTTCACAGCCATAAAGTACTCAGGTCAGGGTAGCTTCAAGGTGAAGAAAGGGACGATTGACGAACTTTTATTTTTACTGAAAACCATAGGCATTTACCCATAGCAAGTGTCAATGATCCTTTGGTTTGCATGAAAGATTCCTAGCTTATCAATGCATCATCGCCTAGATAAAATGATATATTATAAATATATTAAACATGATCAAACGAACTATTGCTAATTGGTACGATCCACCCAAACCAATGCATTATTTTTAGGGAAAAAAAACTAGAGCTGCTTACATATACTTGCGATTATATTCCTGACTACTGATTTCAAATGAAAGGCGGCAAATTTAGATCTAGTACGAAGAAGATCAATGCCGTTGCAACAAGACAATCTATTTTTGATAAAGGAGTACGTGCATTAAGAGGCGTTTTTGCCCCCCCCCCCCCCCCATGAGGCCAAAAAATGAAAATTGCTTTTCACAAGTTTCTTCTTATTAGTTTTCTAGAACAATAGCCGAAGTGTAAAAGTCTGGTATTGATTCTTTTCTTACCGTTGCTATGGTAACAAAAATGGCTGCCAAAATAGACTGAAATTAGGAAACAGACCATTTTTGAGCAAATTGAAGACATTTGACAGAGAAATTAACATAGAGCACAAGCAAATACCAAAAAGATATTTTAACAGATGATGGGAATTATCACGGCACTCAATATATCAAAAGGTTTTGTTTTGTATTCGCTTGTGCTGATATCTAGTTCTTAAAAAATCGGTCTCAAAATGTCTTAAATTTGGCCCAAAATGGCAATTTCTCTATTTTAAGTCTATTTTGTCAGCCATTTTTGTTACCATAGCAACGGTAAAAGTAAAATAAATGCCAAAATTTTACACTTGGATCATTCTTCTAATAAACCAATTGGATGAAATTGGTGAAAAGCAACTTTCAATTTTTGGCTCCAGAGGGGGTCAAATTTGCCCCTTAATGCACGTAGCTCTTTAACTCCTAATTAAAGCAGCATGCTCTAGTTTGTACATGCATTCAATTTTTGTAAATCATCAGCTATTTCTATACATGGCAGTTAACAAAGTATATCGAAAATAGGAATCTGAATTAGGTCCTTTAAAATAATAGCCCAAAATCAAATCAGAAATATTATTCAAATCCCCAGCTTTACACGACTAGTAGTTTGATAGCAATATTTAGAGTCCTCACATTCACAGGAATTATGAGTGGTAGTTTCAATATCAATTTCAGTAGTAATGTTGCTTAGTTAGATATTGCACCGCAGATAGGTTGATTTATTTTCAAAAAAAGTATGTATAGAAAAGATTACAAAATTATCTTTAATGTATTTGACACTTAGGTTGACAAATGGAACATTGGTCAAATGCATTATATGGTTAATTTATGAATACAATATTATGATAATGAGCTAGTTGGGTAAATATTACAGTCAGAGATGCTGCGTCATGAATACATGGAACTCTATTGATGAATTAGTATACTCTACATCCAAGTTTAATACAAAGGAAAATATCTTTATCCGCTGTTGTGTTCAAACGGCATTACAGATCTCTGTTTACGACTTACATTGTCTATGTGTGTTCTGTGTGCATTATGCATGGCTAGAGGACGAGTTTTAAAATAGTGGGCTTCAAAAATAGATGCACAGATAAGTAATGCTTACATTCCAAATGGTACGACAGGTAAAGACAATATGATACCTGAAATAATTTTTCAATAATGGTAGATCCAAATATCCCATGGCATTTTTTAATGTTAACATTTTCCTACACAGTCATGTTAAGAAAATATACATTATATGTTTAGGTTATTATTGCGCAGAAGCTTACAATAGGGTATTGCAAGGGAGGATGCACTACTTTTTGAGACAGCAAGGTTTAAGAGCGCTGCGGTGGCCAGCCAAATCCGTGGTATGTCACCAGTTGAGTACATTCTGGATGTCTTAGGTCGCTGGTTGCGCAACAGGTTGGCAAGGAAGAATTGCAATGGGTGTCAAGGGAGATAATCCTTCTCATAATTGTTAGCGTGCCCAGAAGGTGTTTACATTCACTAATGCTCGATGTGCATGGACAAAATAATGACCCCCATTGCGTTTAAACGTTCCATATGCTTTTGAAGTTTTGCTTCTTTCTACTTGAATTTGAAAGTTCGCTTAAATATTGTCCCTTATATGTATATGTTTGAATCTTTGATGAATATACCTTAAGAGTTTTTTTTACTCCTTCCCTTTTAGACAACATGGGCGCTTTCTATAATTAGCCAATATAATTCTGTATGGGTTGTTTCCAAAACATTTATTATCGTTCACTTAAACCAACACAAATCAGAACTTTCATTTCAGTAGACCGTACGAAATATCCGTTTTATTTCATTTGCCAAGAGAATATCTCGTAATTTGCTAGGAGACGTCGGTTAAGGAGTGATTAATTTCCTAGTTCTATGAACTATCCTAGCATATATTCTGTTGATGGTTTCTGAGATCTAAGTGCTTAAAGCAACAACAGACTCAGCGCTGTTCTAATTGTACAAATTAAACGTAATACAAGAATATTGGAATTACTTGTACTGCATGCTTGGCCAGTGATCTGGCAGTGTCATTTCCGAGAGACTTCTTTAACAAAACTAATTCGTGTAGGTGAAATTGGACCCACTGCTCCAATCAGGAAAGCCTGACACAATTCGAGAATCGAATCAAAGTAAGAAAGAGGGCAAAGATCAGGAATCGGTACAATCAAGCACCACACTTGACCCAGGATATCAATGGGAAAGTGACAACTTCACAATAAGACATCACAAACGAGAGCCAAGAGGTCAGCCCTTTCCCAGCAGGTGTACGTAAGGCGCAGTACTATGTACGAAAAAGCTCCATTTTGTAAGCCTGAACTGGCGTGAGAAAAATAGTTTTGTAGCATGTGGGTTTAGCCCTATTAAAATTCTTCTGATTACCCGAAAAGTGCATGGATTTTTTAAATAAATTATACTATAGCGGTTCATATGAATATGGTTCATATTTGATTCACCACTAACATGACTAATCGCTTAAACAAACTCCAGTACAAAAATAACATCCGTCATTTATACCACGTTTACAAACTGCAGTACATGTAACTCGATTTCACAACTCATTACGTTATTAAACTAATTTGAACTGAAGAAGTTGGACCCACAATCCACCAACTTAGTAAAGTCACTCGAGTAAAGGATAAGTGCATTAATTACTCATTACGTTAGTAAATTAACTTATGATTGAGAAATCGAACCTACTATAAAACACGTTAACAACTCTACAGACACGACTTTTGTAGAGTAAAACGTGTAGGTTTTCAGTTGCTTTAAAATATTTATTGTCGTTTTGATGGCAGGTGCGCCGTCACTTTTTTGAAAGTGGCCCGGCCATATTGACCCTCAATATATACATGCCGCAAAGGCCATAGGCACGGGGGGATCACTGGAGCTGGTAGCCCCCTATCGTTATTGGCGATTTATAGGTGATCACCCCGAGTATTCATACGAACTAAAGCTTCCGGTTAGTACATGTACCTTACATGCGCTGAGTTTGAATAAGCGATGCCTGTTGACAAATAGCCACTTCGCCAAAAAACATTAGTAACATTTGCTTAAGCATTTTAGTAACGTCAGAAGCGGGCGGGGATGGGGATGGGAGCATATCGCATATCTTTTTCAGCGAATACACGAGGTGTTTCATGTTACTTTGAACAGATCTGAAAATGCCGCTATTCATTTATTTCTCATTATAATTGGCAATAATTGATTTCCATGGATTTGTCTGAATTCCAGGAAAACGCAGTCATCGAGAAAATAGTTCTAAGACTTATTTTTTTAATTTTTACTTTCTGGTTTGAAACAGTCTCTGAAGATAAGTAGTCAAATTTTAAGCGTTTAAAAATGCTGTCTGAAACGAAATGTACTAAATCTTTCTCGAACATTTTCTCTAAAAGATATAAAGTTTTTCTCTTGATTAAAGTATGTTCTGTTAAAAAATAAAGCATTTCAGTTGAATATTTACTTTTTGGAAGCGACTTAAACATCTTTTAGTGTTCAAAGTTTCCAATGCAACACTAAATTGTATGCAAAATACTCAAATGCAATATTTGGTATTCAGTTTTATCGGAAAAGATACTTAAAATATCGAAGAGATTGAGTCGGCTGTGGGTTTTGAGAATTTGCTCTTCAAACTTATTCCAAGACACATTTATACATGAGATGCCCATTTCGGGATTTGTATGGAAGAAATTATTAAGCCCAGTTTTCAAGCAAAACAGGCACACATAGGCTTTTTCTCATTTCAATAATAGACTGAGTTTGCCTCTAAACTTAAAAGAAAATTTCATAGTAAGTATTGTCTTAGACGATACACCCGTTTTAGCTCGTAAAATCAGTTAAAAGGGGAAGTGGGGATGTATTTAGGGCACCGTGTTATGGTTATGCTTTAAATTGCCGTCTTGTCTATTTGGCAATACAAGGGACACGTCCGTTATGCATGAAAAAGCAAAATTTGTTTGTTTTAATTACATGCAACCGCAAAAAGTGAACTTCAAATCTGTTCAAATAAACATTAAACAGGTCTCGTATTGCTCAGTTCAACTCTTCGCCGACTAATGACGACTGTTAAAATGCCAACATACAGATGAAAAATTGTAATGTTTCATAACATTTCCACAATACACTGAATTTGGATGTGTTCCTTGTCTGGAAGATGTGTTCCTCATTTGCAAACAGTTTGGACCCAGAGCAGGTCGTACAATCTGTTTGACACTCTGCTGATAGATGTATTCCTGAAATTGTTTTTTGATAATTTTGATTTCGAAAATAATCAGCAGATAATAAAAAAGTAAGCAAAACTGCATAACATGCAAAGAATTAATTGCTATAAATTATTGTCACGTGTATTGGATATTAAGCCGAAGAAGGCCACATGGATCGAATAAGAAAAAAAAATCCGCAAAGCTTTTTGCCTCTGCAGCACCATGTACGATGTTTAATAAACAAATTGGCAGTTTGCTGATAATTCGTTTTTTATTTGGCATTTTCATGCTCTGTTCAGGAAATACCGAAAATCACTAGTTATAGACGTTATTTATAGCATTTGTTCAAAATGTTATGTCATAGATTCGCCCTAATGTCTGAGTTACTGCAGCTGACAAATCATGTCTTCATAAATGAGACTATCTTTGGGGAAAAGATGAACACAACTCAATATTGTCGATGCAATCTTTCAAAGGGAAACGAAAAGATTCGCTTCAGTAGTTTGTAAATATTATTTGCATGCGCAGGTCCAGAAAGTTTTGTCAGAGGGGATCCAACTTTGACAACGTTTTATTTTTCAGCTGGTGAGGGGAGGGAGGATCCAGGTACCAGTACATTTACAAGCGGGCCATCATCGGTCCGCAAGCGCAGCGTCATTAAATGGCGTTTCGCTGGCGTTTCGATAATGGCCAGAGATTGAATGCTGGCTATGCAATTTTTCAGGGAATCTGGACCTGTATTGCTAGAAGACCCTATATTTTGTGATTTTTGAGGGGGTCCGGATATTATGTCATAGATTCGCCCTGATTAGTTTTTCAGAATCAACCTTTTCATAAGAAACATATTTCAGAAATTCCATCAGAATGTCAAAAACAGTTTGGGTGTAGGTCAGGCCCAAAGTCGTCACTACATGTAGCAGACAGAGAAAATAGCACAGTCCCAACAGGAGAAAACACAAGGCATACCACTTTTATGGAGTGTTTGAAAATGAATAAAACAAGCTGATACGACCTTTGATTGTGCATATTCGGATTGCAAAGTTGTCAAAGATGGACCACCTCTGACAAAACTTTCTGGATCTGCGCATGATGGTCAAACCATGTGATAGCAACCTGCTCACAAGGTCTTTCTTTCTTGACACTATATCATAAACCATTCTTGTTGAGCATTGTGATGGCAGTACGATAGGTGAAGCGACCAGACGAACTGAAAGCACAGAGGAATTGTCGGGATAATAGAACTGACATAGTGTTGGATTTACGGAAGAATGGGACCGTTAATCATTGGTATACAAACTATTTGTTCATATTAGACCAGGAAGTTGCAATTTGATGTCGATTCCTACTGGAATCAAATGTCCAGAAGCTTAATTTCACGGTTCATCATTCTTCAACCCATTAATGCATAGAATCCCTAAAGGGATTAGCTTTCTGTGTAGGATAGTAATTTCTGAGGAACTACCACATAATAGTGACGCAACGTCACAATTATCTAGCACCACAGCCTGGACATCTCAGACTCTCGCGGTCATTTTGTGTTAGCTGAAAAAAAACCAGTTGTCTTTGGCCCTCTAGTTATAGATATTTTTTTCTATTTTAGCTCTAGTATAAATTTTATTCATTGAAACAGAACAGCTTTTGCAATACGAGGTACATTTTAAAAAAGAGACATGTGGTTCAGGAGTGCATGCCATTTAAAGGGGTTCTACATTAGAATTGACGACCAGTTGAGCCGCCTGAATACTTTCGGTAGATAGCATTATTGGGAACATTTAGGGGTAATAATCGGAAGAATATGTCAGTTTGTGCATTTATCTTTTTAAGCCCTGGTGACTAATTTGTTCAGTTGAGCAAAACCTTTTGAGCAATGTTTCACGCTGGTCCATTATTCAATACACTTAACAACACTTATAAGTGTGCACACATATATGGACCCATATTTTTATAAATAAAAGTCAGATCATTTTGAAATTTTCACTAGATATATATGACATTCATGACATGATATTCCATCAATTTTAATTTTCATAAAGCTTTAACTTTTAAAATGCGAAATCAAAATTCGATTACATCGTAAAATAGAAGTTCACATTTTTTTGTTTGTTTTAAAATGTATCTTTCTATGACATTTCATTAATGCATATTATTCTATTGTTGAGCATTTTTGAATAAAATTAGGTGGGGTGAATTTTGACTCAGTTCCAAGGAATATTCCGTGTGAATTCTTACTGATAAAACGTGTTCTTCATAAATGGGAACCTAACTGCAGCTCGCTATCAATAGGAAGTGCTGGATACGGAGGTCACTCCATTGTTGAAAAACCACGGAGGAATGCAGTTGCTGCACGATGGCGCTCCAGCCCATCGGACAAGGGCCACCACTGCATATCTGAATGCAAACAACGAAAATGTCGTCGACTTCTCCCCCCCACAACCACCAGACTTAAATATAATTGAATACATTTGGGATGAACTAAACCGCCGTGTAAGGCGAACTGGGGCTATTCCGACCATACTGAGAGCAAAATATCTCTACGAGTGGAACAACCACCCTCAGAATTACGTTCAGCGTTATGTGACATCAATGCGACGCCGAACTGTCTTGCCGTAGTGAACAGTGCGGGGGACATACCCGCTACTAAGTTTGCATAGACATGGACGCCGCTGCAGGATTTAACTTGAGAATATTGTGGTCATATTTACTTTGTTTTATGATATATTCGATCAAGTTTGGTAACTTCTAAAGTATTGGAAAAATGTGAACTTTGATTTTACCATAAATTTGAATTTTGCGTTCGCATTTTTTAACTTTTTATTTTATTCGAAATAAAAAAATGCAATTTCATAACAAACATGTCGTTTATATTTGTTGAAAATTTGAAAATGATCTTACATGTACCTGTATTAACGGAGATATAAGCCCATTTATATGTGCACACTTAAAAGTGTTGTTAAGTGTACAGGCATCCGGAAACACGATACAGGTTACTTGGTTACAAATACAAATATTATAATGCCTTCAATGTTTACCGTCGTGAGTTGGCTCCCGGTACCGTTAGTTTAACAGGTGACAGGGCCCAGGGCGACGACGGTAAATATTGGGCTTACAGTATCTTGAATCAGAAGATATGCTGGTCGATGAACAAAACGGATTTCGTCCTGACAGGTCGTTCGAGGATCATGTATATACCGCTTGTACCGTTATAAGAAATAGAATGTTAAATAAGCAAAGTACACTTGCCACGTTTATAGACTTACAAAAGGTTTTCGATTTTGTTGATGGAGATGCATTGTTGTATAGGTTAATCAGTAACGGTATAGATGGTAAGTTCTACAACTCCATTAAAGCCATGTTTTTGGACACCACATCGTGTGTAAAATTAAACGGTATGCTTACCAGCTGGTTCCCAGTCTCATCTAGAGTCTGACAGGGTGATAGTATTTCACCAACAATTTTCGCATTTTTCATCAATGATTTGACAGAGGGTTTAAAAAGGCTGCACAAGGGTGTTAACTTTAATAATCATGAAATCTGTTGCTTGTTGTATGCTGATGACATCATGCTGATGTCAGAAAGTGAGGACGATCTGCAAAGCATGCTCGATTTTGTCAATGAATGGTGTGATAAATGGCGACTGCGAATAAATTATGCCAAATCAAATGTAATGCATTTTCGAAACAAAGGAAAATACTCCAGCATTTTTAATTTTCATATCGGGAACCAGATGGTTGAGTTCACAAAAGTTTACCGTTACTTGGGCATTCATATGCATGAGAACTTAGATTTTTCTGAAACAGCCGAAGTACTGTCCCAGGCTGGTGGCAGAGCTTTGGGTGCAATGATATCCAAAATACATGGTTTTCAGGTCGTGGGATACAATACATACACCAAAATGTTCAATTCTTGTGTGGTTCCAGTAATTGATTACTGTTCAGGAATATGGGGGTTCAAACAATTTAACAAAATAGATACATTGCAAAACAGAGCTATACGATACTTTCTTGGGTCCATAGATTTACTCCAATACTTGCCATAAATGGGGCAATGGGCTGGACATTATCAATGCATAGGCGTTGGGTCAATATGATTAGACTGTGGAACCGTCTGATTAGTATGGACGATAACCGCCTAACAAAATGTGTATCTAATTCTGACTATACTGCTACAGGTAAAACTTGGTGCTCAGACCTGAAAAATCTTCTACATCAGGTTAATATGCAACAAAGTTTTGAAAACAAACAAATTGTTAATTTAGAGCATGTAAAAAATTTGTTTAAAAATAAGCACCAACAAGAATGGAATGAAAAACTGCATACTGTATCAAAACTCAGAACCTATGTAACCTTCAAATCAAACTACGAGACTGAAACTTACTTAAAACTAAATATTTGCAAAGCTGAAAGATCTCATTTAGCTCAATTTCGCTGTGCTGTGCTTCCACTTAAAATTGAAACTGGTAGATTTTTGGATTAAACGTGGAAGACAGGCTTTGTCAAGTATGTGACCAAAATGCAGTTGAAAATGAAAGATCTCATTTAGCTCAATTTCGCTGTGCTGTGCTTCCACTTAAAATTGAAACTGGTAGATTTTTGGATTAAACGTGGAAGACAGGCTTTGTCAAGTATGTGACCAAAATGCAGTTGAAAATGAAATCCATTTCTTGTTGCATTGTACTTTATATGATGATTTGAGAAGAGCTATGATCGTCAAGTCAGAAAGAAGGGATATTGGATTTAGAACATTGGCAGAGACAGAAAAACTCACTTTTATTTTAAAACATGAAGAAAGGCAATGTGCAAAATTTATATTCAATGCAATGCATAGAAGAAAATCGGTATTATATCGTTAAATACTTATATTTCCAACTCTTTCTCTGTTTTAAAACATATAAAGAAATTCGTCTGTTGATAAACATTGAGCATTGGAACCAACAATATGGACTCTGACTAGACTGCTTCATGTGAGGCAGTCTGATCTGGCTCCACATTGCTTGCTTCGAATGCCATCAAAATGCAAAACTAGACTACAGGACAACCATCAGCAATGATAGTCCCTACTCAGAACTGCGGGGTGTCACACAGAATCATCCTCGCAGATTATCGTGGGAAAGGCTAGTACTTACAAAATAATGCTATAAGGAAGTAATTGCTTCCTCTGAGTACATAAGCCACATTTTGCACCGACATGCCATTGTTATTCTCCACTATCACTTATCCTGTTTACTTGTGTCAATTTGATGCTTACATGTAAATTTTGCATATATGTAAACGGAATATTTTTTGAAGTGACATATAGGCCCAATGCGGCCGCGTGTTAAACATTAAATTATTATGTTCTTTGCTTTGCTATACACATGTCACTATAATAAAATTATCTTATCTTATCTTATCTTAATACAATGAAGGTACTAGATAAGGGCTAATCACTTGAAACTTTTCATTGATGCTTAGTATAAATGGACAACAATGACGACAACATTATGATGATGATGACGAAGATGAACGCATGATGGAACACTGGAAATGAGACCATGTGATAAGACTTACTCTCTTTTGTTAGTACATGTACCAGTATAATGAACTGCTACAAGAGGTGTTTTATGTTTATTTGAACAAATTTGAAAATGCTGTTATTCATTTATTTCTCGTTATATTTGGTAATAATTGATTTCCATTGGTAAGTCTGATCTCCAGGAATACGCAGTTATCAAAAAATCAGTTCTTAATTTTTATTTTCTGGTTTGAAACAGTCTCTGAAGATGAGTAGTCAAATTTTAAGCGTTTAAAATGCTGTCTGAAACGAAATGTACTAAATCTTTCTCGAACAATTTCTCTAAAAGTTATAAAGTTTTTCGCTTGGACCCTTTTATATATTGTACGTGAATAATTAAAGTGTGTTCTGTTAGAAAATAAAGCATTCTAGTTGGATATTTACTTTTTGGAAGCGACTTTAGCATCAAATTTTAGGGTTAACAGATTCCATAGCAACACTACATGTATATTGTATGCAAAATACTCAATTACAATATTTGGTGATCAATTTTATCGGCGATAAATGCTTAATATATCCAAGAAATTGAGTCGGTTGTGAGTTTTGAGAATTTGTTTTTCAAAAGTCTTCCAAGACACATTTTATACATGGGATACCCATTTAGGCACTTGTATGAAAGAACTTATTAAGCCCAGTTTCCATGCAAAAGCAGACACGGATATGCTGTTTCTCATTTGAAAAACAGACATAGTGTTCCTCTAAACTTAAAAAAATCTCACACTTAAATACATATTTCCTTAGAAGATACACCCGTTTTAGCTCTTAAAATCAGTAAAAGGGGTGGGGGTGGGGATTAATTTAGGGCGGCAGTGTTATGGTTGTGCATTAAATTGCCATCTTGTCTACTTGGCAATACAAAAGACACGCCCGTTATGCATGAAAAAGCATAATTTGTTTGTTTTATTTATATGCAACGGCAAAAAGTGAAATTCAAATTTGTTTAAATAAACATGAAATAGGTCTCGTATATACAAGCACGATATTCAGTAATCACATTTTCAAAATGTGGGCAGTTGTGAAAATGTTAGTCTCCCTGTTGTATCTATCTTGGTATTGCTCTCTTTTTTTGCCCACGTCGTACATGTTGCTGGTCAGCTTTGGTGGAAGATGGTGTATCAAATATCATTCTCTGTGCTTTACCCCTACTTGCTGAGAATACGAAGGTTAGTCTCGTATATACTTTTGGAGCTGCTCCACGGCTTGCTGCTCATTCGTCGCCACTTGAGCTTTTTAATGAACACATGTTTCAAGTTTGACCATTGATGTTCTGACTAACCTTCGTCAGCCTTTAGAAGACCAATCAGATGTAGTATCCTATGCTTCTCATTTGGGTTTTTGGACCAGATTTAACAAGTGATTTCTAACAATGTGGCATTTTGACAAGTGTAGTCTCGGACGAGCCTGTGCAGCCCCCTGTATAGCTTAGAATCTTCAAATGGTGTTCATTCAGCAGCTTAGCAGTCATAGAATATTCAAGCGACTAACAAATGCTCTGATCAGACTGCGCGTAGGCGCAGGCTGATCTGAGGCTTTGCTGGTGCAATACCACATTGTTGGGAATCTTATATCGCGACTCAGTTATCTGACATTGGCTGTTTCCGTTCATTATAAGGACACATGTCACCAATTTTTTGTTTGCCTTCATTCCAACTTCCTCTATTTCCAGTTAGTGATTGTTGTTGCTGTCTAAAGTAATTTTGTGCAGGTAACTCATGTGCAAAATAGCTAAAAAGATCAGATATTATCAATATATTCTAAGAACCGCCGTTGGATCATTGTAGGGAAAGGTAGTCAAATTTGATTACTTTCCCATTCTGGTCTATTTTCTGTTGGAGCTGTATTGACTCTGTCACTTTTCTATGTGGATTCTTTCTTCTGATGCCAGAATCATATTTTGCACTCTTTCTTTGACAAACTTAACCATTATACGCGAAAAGAATCGTCGTTTAATTAAAAAATTTGATCAAGCTCTTTCCTGGTGACCTAAATTATCATGCTATGTCCTGAATATTGTTTCTGTGAGATCAGATAGAAGGACTTGCTGGCTGAATCAGGCTTACAAATCAGGGTGCATTATAAATAACTAATTTTCTTATTTCTCAACCAAAACATATGTTATGGTTTTTCAAAAGAACCGTCTCAATGAAACGGTACATTTGAACATTTGATTTAATTGATGGATAAGAAAATATTTAAATTTTACGAGCATAAGTTGTGCTAATCTGGAGACCTGCTGAATTCTTCCTAATTAAATGTGCATTGTCTAACCAAAATCCCTTTCTAACGATAGGTTTTCCAACTCTGTTTCTGTCGGCATTTTAACATTTTTTTTCTTCTCTTGTTGTCTGAGGGTACCCTGTGATGAATCTGCTGTTTTATTTGCCTCCTGTGCTTTCTGCTAAAGTAAGAGACAATACCTCTTTGGAAAAATCTTTTCTAATTTCATCTTGGTGTTCTCTTCTTTTCTTTAACAAGGCCTTTAACAGAAAACATTTCCTCTTCAGCTATCACCATCTGACAGATACACTTGATACATGTAACTTCTCAAAAAATCTACTATTACTGTCTTTTCTGCCTGTATTGGAAATTCTGCTTGTCAGCATTGTCCTGTAGAATCTAACTCCGCAGTGGTAAATACAAAGGTCTGCTACAATGTAGGCAGCAATGTCCTGTAGCATCTAACTTCGCAGTGGTAAATAAAGAGGTCTGCTAGTCAGCAATGTCCTGCGGTATCTAACTTCGCAGTGGTAAATACAGGGGTCTGCTTGTCAGCAATGTCCTGAGCAGGAAATTTTCGCAATAATTTTATTTTCGCGAATAGCTTAAAATACATATTTGCGACGGTTAGAATTCGCAACTAGGGAATGATTTACCTTTATCAGTAAAGGACAAAGTGATTTCGCCATTTTTGTTGTTTTTCATTAATGCCTTACGCTCATTTTTGCGGTTGTCGAAATATATATTGTAAAATATTCTAGCGATTATCAAAAACATATTATTTCACCTCCAAAAGGCTACAAGTGGTAAAGCATAAAAAGATAAGTGAATAAGTGATCCGGAAATACCACAATCACACACTGCAGATTAATCCACAGCACCTTGAGGAAGAGCCACATAACATTAACAGTAACAAGACATCAGAAAGGCAGTAAAAGCAAACCATCCAGCTCTCTCTTCCTCTTCAAAATTATTGCAAAACTAGAAAGGAAACAGAGTAATGCATACCAACAAAGACCAAAACAGAACCTCCATAAAATAATAAATCAGCAATACCAACAGAACCATCGCCTTAGAACGGACAGCAGCCTAAGCCACTGAGGGTTTAAATGCATTTTATGTCACATAACCCCATATGTGTTCATAACACGTGACCGTCACGGTATCATTGTTTCGATTCCGTGATCTATTGTTTCGTAGAGTTCGTTGATGAAATCTTTCTGACCATGTCTCTCAAGGACTAGACAAATTGAAATTCATACAATGTGAGGAAAACCTTTGGCCTGATTTTATTATTGAGCTGCCATGTTATAGAAGGCTCTATATGATTTAGTAGTCTTGGGGCGCAAATGAAGCCGTTCCTTATAGGCCTCGTCGCAAGAAAACTTGATTGTGTAACATGCGAATAACAAATTCGCAGATCAGGCTGCGCAAATGCGCAGTCTGATCTGCGACTTTGTTATTCGTCCTCAAAGAAGAACAATAGCTTAAGTTGTTACATGCATAATTACAGTATCCTAGGAAGTGTCTGTAGCTGAGCAAGCTGGCGTGAGCATGACCTAAACGCAACCATGTAGACAGGTTTTTTTTTCTCGCGACTTGGTCCTAATGATTTTATCTTACCATATTTCATATACAAAATCACTTTCAAAATAGCATTGTCTCAACGCAATGCAGAAACCAAATGAAGGAAGGGTTACACTGTTGCACTTGGTTTATGACTTTTTTGATTGACACCAAATAGTATTGTCTTGTGAATGCAGGATTACACTGTTGCACTAGGTTAAATGACATATGTGTTGGACACCAAATAGTAGTGTCTTGTCGTAATGTAGAAACCAAATGAAGGTAGGGTTACATTGTTGCGCTAGGTTTACATGTAGTACATTGTGTTTGGCACAAGATATTTTTGCCTCGTCGTAATGTGGAAACCAAGTGAAGATAAGATAACACTGTTGCACTAGGTTTGTGACATATTTGTTGGACACCAAATATCATTGTCTCGACGTAATACAGAAACCAAATGAAGGAAGAGCTACACTGTTGCACTAGGTTTGTGACATATTTGTTGGACACCAAATATCATTGTCTTGACGTAATGAAGAAACCAAATGAAGGAAGAGTTACACTGTTGCACTAGGTTTATGTCTTTTTGTTGGGCACCAAATATTATTTTCTTGTTGTAGTGAACGCATGATAACACTGTTGCACTAGGTCTAATACATATTTGTTGGACACCAAATATCATTGTCTCAACGTAATGATGAAACCAAATGAAGGAAGTGTTACACTGATGCACTAGGTTTATGTCTTTTTTGTTGGACACCAAATATTATTGTCTTGACGTAATGTAGAAACCAAGTGAAGGCAAGATTATACCGTTGCACTAGATCTATGACATATTTGTTGGACACCAAATATTATAAATATTATTGTCTTACTGTAATTTGGAAACCAAGCGAAGGCTGGGTTACACGGTTGCATTAGGTTTAGGACATTTTTGTTGGACACCAATATTGTTTTGCCGTAACTTGGAAATCAAATGAAAGCAGCGTTATGCTGTTGTACAAGGTAAAGGTCATTTTTGTTCCAAATATTATTCCCTAACCAAAAGAAGGCAGGATTATAATGCTGCACTAGGTTAAGGACATATGTGTTGGACACCAAATAGTATTGTCTTGTCAAGTCGTAATGTGGAAACCAAATGAAGGTAGGGTTATGCTGTTCCACTATGGTTAGGACACCAAATATTGTCTTGCCATAATAAGAAAACCGCATAAAGGCAGGGTTCCGCTGTGTCACTAGGCTTACACCAATACTATTGGGTTGTTGTAATTTGGAAACCAAATGAAGGTGTGATTGCGTTGTTGCACAAGGTGTCGTACATAATTGTAGGCCACCTATGCATCTATCCATTGTTTAGCTATAAACCTTTATTGGAAGGCATTCTTGTTATGTGTGGATTTATTAAAGTCATTTTCTAAAAGGGCTTATTTCACTAGAAACAGCATTGATTGTATTTTCTGCTCTCGGCTAGTCAGATAATTCCAACAGCTTAGCAGACCCTATCGTAAGCAAACAACTTAATGAACTAACTTCTCAGATACAAACTATGACCAAGAAATTACATATCTTCATTGCCCACACACTTACATGCATGACACCTACAGGAAAAGAAACAAAACCACAGATAAATTAGTATTTATACAAACTTAATGTATACTTTACAAGTAAGAAATTAGCCCTCATTCGACCCCCGCTCCTTCGAAGGCAATATGATTAACAAACTACTGTCGTGCCAACCAAGAGTGACAGTGACATAATGTGTTCTTTACAATAATTGTTAAGTCAGATATTAACTTGTACACCCCACTTGCGCTAACACGAGACGAAAGATCACTTGTGTATTAATCCTATTTTGCGGATTGGTTTAATACACAAGTGATATATCGAACCTGATAGCTTTGTAAACAAAACATGACGCCACTGTCACTCTTGACTGGCAGAACAGTACAGGGAATACAGCGCATCATCACACCACAAACAATAACCAAATGAGTAAGCCCATACGAAATTGATGCATGTACTTACGTATACTATTGTTGTGCAAAGAAGGCTCAAAGAGAACCAGAATTAAAATCTAGTCTGACTAGGGTAGAGTCAGGTAACATCGGACATCACGTTAGTTCGGACAGTGATCTTGTTTGCTTTATATTATAATAATTTGAATAAAAAATAAATTAACTAAGCAAACAGTGAAAATCCTGATGAGAGGGCTCATATGGAGCCATCACATCTGAATTTCCACTGTTTTTAAATATATGTCCGAATTTACATGAAGTCCGAAATAACCTGACTTTTCCTATCGCATACAGCATCTCGTCACTATCGGCCCGTCAGTGAGATTGTGACCCGCTTTCTTACCTTTACTGGGTAAGTTCACGTACTTTGCCCTAGATAAGAGCGAGTTTTCAAACGAAATATCAACTTAAAATTGTGCAAGAATGCAATTATTATGGTGCTCATACGAAGCATCTGACATGCTTTGTTTGAGATAGGAAATTAATGGATAGCATAATAAAATATCTCTTTGGTCTAGCCTTTTGCATTACATTGACAGCATCATGCAACAGAAAAGTCTATACATTTAATTGTTTGTCTAGCATCTTGGTGCTCAACTAGTAGTACATGTATGCATCAAATGCGTCACGGTGATAAGAAGTTGGTTTATACAGCTGTACGGCACAAATATATGCAGTTTGGTACATGGGCCTGCCATCCCTACTCGGGTTCCATATAAAACTGTTTGTATACGGCTGTACGGACTTTTGACAGTTGTCAGAAATGGTTCATGGGGCCTGTCATCCAAACTCGAGTTCCATATATCACTGGCATAAACGTAAGTCACAATATTTGGTACAAAACAATATATTATTTTTTCTCTTTTGTCCCACTAGTGACCTAAGATGCTATTAACAAATACAAGTGTCTGCCTGTTTCTGCTACTATACTTTAGGTATGTCCCGCCATTTTCAATGGGGTGTATATAGTACCACCTTTGTCCGTACGTCCCATACGCTTTTGCTTTCATACAATGGTCCCGGGAGGGGAAATCTGTGTCACTTTGACACATTTCTAGTTATTTCTACTTCTGCTCCTGCTACTTCTTTCTTCTGCTACATGTGGTACACGTACTACTTATAAAATTATTATTTTTATTATCACTATTATTATTACTACTACATGTATATAAAGTCTCCATACTATCCATAATAAACAACAGCGGGATATAGATCTTATCAGTATACGCCAGCACTGAGACCTGTCTTTGGGGTTTCAGACCATGTAAGACTCAGCAGAGTCTACTCAGCCATAGGGACTTGCTTACTAGACTGGCTATAGTCTGAAACATTGTTATAGTTTGAAGACAAAAATATCATGATAATGAATTTTACAGAGCCATTAGAATACAACTAGCTCTAAGTATGCGAAAAGACAAGTTGATAATGTTTTGAGAACTGGAGCCAGTCTAGGACTAGCTAGAATAATGAAAGTTTCTATGAAGCAAGCTCAGATAGTAAACTTTGGTGTGAGCGAAAAACAAAGGCGCTGATCAGCCTGTGCATCCGCGCAGGCTGATCTGCGCATTTGTTTTTTCGCAGGCAACAAAGACAGGTTTTCTCAGGACGAGGCCGAAATTCAATCAGGCCTGCCTACGGTTTGCATCTGAATAGTGGTAATAAGATTTAGTAAGGCATTAAATGAATTTAGCAACTTATCGTAGGAACTGTCTAGATTTCCATTTCCGAGGACAATGTCTTTTTGAAAAGATTAGGAATATTTAACGTAGACAAATCTAATGGAGGGCCTCGTTTGTATGCAAAAGAATTATACCGATACCTAATAATCATTCTATTTATTTAACTCGAGTCTCATTTACCACGAAAACTAATTACAGGCAGAGTAAGAGCATTTATATGATGGACAGCTGACCCTGGCGATCCTTCAGATAGGATAGGACGATTGTCTGTTAAGATTTTCTGTTGTTGTTGCCATAATGAGTGGCCACATAAAGTACAGACCTCTGATATAAGAGTGTACAATTAAAAAAATGTCTTATTTCTCAACCAAAATATTTGTTGGGCTACTCGCACACAATCAACTGTTTAAAACCGATAGATATGAAAATATTCTCAAATGTACAGTGAAATTTATTTTTATCTAGACCTATGGAAGTACATGTACTTTCTCAGCAACCAAAAGTTTTGGACCGCCAACTATTTTCACCCTTTTTGAGTTGTTTGAAACACAAAACAATGAACACCTTACGCTTATACAGTTTATTCCTGATCAGCGTATTCCAAAGTGTGACTAAGCTCCTGTCAACAGCCACTTATCTCTACAGGGGTCTTCCAAAAAGTGTCCCAAAAGTCAATCATGTGGGAAACCACCCTTATTACGCTGGCATTCACAAACTCTGTTCTTGGACGAGTAGATAAGTTTCCTGATAGTCTGATGTGGAATTCTGGCCCCTTCTTCTCTCAAGAACCGCTGAAGATCTTGCAAAGTGCGTGCTGTTTTGCTTCAGAGAATCCGAAATACCTATCATAAGGACATCCCAAGCATGCTCTATACATGATAAATCCGAAGAAATCGCAGGTCAGACCAAACTGTTCACGTTGTTTGTACACAGGAAGTCATTTAGAATACGAGCGTACTCGATGGCATCCGACGCAGAAATGGCAGCACGTGCGGCATAATAACCTTGTCCATTATAGTTTTCTACAATGAAGACCAGGGCTCGGAATTACAATGCCTCTTTAAAGTTTAGGAAGATTTAAGCTAACATTTGATTTTTCAAGATGCGAAAAATAACGTTTCAAACTGATTAAAAATCAAACTAGATTAATTTTTTTTTACTGACGATCGCGATGATATCTTTGACCACAAGTACTGCGCCGATCCAGGCCATTTATTAACCATTCAATATATAGCATGTCGAAATATCAATGCTTAACTTAAAAGTCTTGCTTAACTTTAAGGAGGCATTGAAAAACAGTTGCCTTGGATAAAATAAAAAGCTTAAAATTAAGGTCTATTATAACGTGGCAGGACGTAAAATACATGATGTTTTAAGTGAGTTGGTTTGTTTCAGCAATATCACAAAAAATAGCTTTGTAAATTACGATTTTTCTATGGAAATTACCATAAACATGGATAACTTATTATGTAGAATTCTCCATGATGATACATTGCATTAGTTAGAAAGCTTACATGCGAGCTTTACATTTCTTGTACTTCAACAACGGCAGAATCTAGGGCGAAGATTTGGTAACAGTAAAATGCATTTAAGCCCCCCCCCCTGGTGGCTTAGGCTGCTGTCCGTTCTAAGGCGGTGGTTCTGGTGTTGTTGACTTTTTGTTTATTGTTACTCCAATTGTGGGAGTCTGTAATTGATCTATGTTTTGTTGTACGTCACTTTATGTCCATTCTAGTATTGCAAGCATCTTGATGGGGAAGAGAGAGCTGGTTGCTTTGCTGGATTTGTTTTCCTGGTGTCTTGTGATGGTTGGGTGGCTCTTCCTCGCGGTGCCATGGGGCTGTCTGCGGTTTGTGATTGTGGTATTTCCTGATCATACTCACTATTTCAGAGCCTTGCAATTTCTGCCATGTTAGTTCACTTTTTGACACACCACTGTACTTTAGATCCCTGTCACGCACTGGCAATTTATGCCGATGCTTAATTTTTATCTTAAAGAGCCTCAAATTGACATGTTAGACATTACCGATGTATATATATCAAAAAATAGTAGGTGGTCCAACACTTTTTGCTGAGTATATATTATATGCATATGAAGAGATATAATAAATCAACAAAACTTAAGTTAGATACTAAATAATTATAAATCTACTCTAATTTGGGATTCGAACTCACGACCTCTACCACATCACTGAGCACAGCATTTTCCGCCATCTCAACCACATGCGCCAACAAGACAACACATCTTGTCTGACCAAGGCTTTACTCTCTTGTTCGTCGTAAAGGAAATTATAATAAATTATCACTTCGAACAATTCGCTTGTGAAGATGGGCAACTCCTCAATGATTGCTTTGGTAACAATTATATAGGTAACGGATAAAGTGGAGTATATAATGCCATAAATTCGAAATTCTATAAAATACGCAAGTAACTTTGACCCCTTTTTGCCAGTCAGTTATTGAACAAGAAAGAATAAACAATAGCGTGTTCAATAACTGACTGGCAAAAAGGGGTCAAAGTTACTTGCGTATTTTGATAGAATTTCGAATTAAGCTATCCTTTATATAAATTGAACAAATTATTGCTTATACAATAAATACATTAATACAGCAAAGGAGGGGATCACGTTTCTTGATTCTCAAAGTATTTTCAGTGTTGAATAGACTGATCATTCAGGAAAAATATTGTCTTTAACAAAGTTGCCAAATTTACACTGTTTCTGCATTTGCATGCATCATGTTTATGTCCATTTATTTGCATCAAATATATTCTTGTATTTCAAGTAAACTTATGCTGTTCTGATACAATAGCGTTTACAATATACCATAATTACCAGCTACCATATTGTAGACATGTTTATTTCTAACTTCGTCCCTGAACATTTTTGGTGACAAATGGCATGTCTTTGAAGTGCCATATCTCACATACTAAGCGGTGACATCAATTTTTAGTGTTTTATATCATTATTAATAAAATGAAATAATTATATCAAATTACAGAAAATGAAGAAATACAATTTTAGGAAAAAAAAACCAGATACCAGTCAGTCTTGACAGTTTTAAATGTTTTGTATTTACTAAAAAGTAATGTTAATATAAACAGTTTGTTTGAAAACCCCTTAGACGGATGGCTGAGAATGGGTTTGCTCCCCCCCCCCTAGGGAATTTTGCAGACATATCCTATCTTGTAGAAAATTGAATGCCGAGTCTTTTAAGAGATGTTTGCACTCTGTGCTCCGGGGCGTTAGTCTGTAAGAGCCTGTAACATACGTTACTTAATCAAACAAAGAAAAAGTAAATTGAAAGTTTTGGCTACAAATTAAAGACATTAAAATATTTATTTTTAAAAATCATTCATATAGTCTGCATACTGGATATCTTAACTACGTATGACAGCCATTTGAACAAAATTGCGGCTTCCTAAGGTGTCATATGCGTTACATAAATTAGATAACCCATTAAAATTTGCAACTGTGGCTAACATCATTTACATTCACATTCTCTCTGTGTGTTTTGCAAAATGTTTTTAACCATTTCTGACAAGCTTATGCAATTGGCTAACAGAAAATCAAAGTTTGTTTCCCTAGTTTAAATATTTTTTCTGAAATAAGCAATTGAACAACCCTACCCCTACCCAGTTTTAAGGTGAAATGTTTGGTATTAAAACTAAAGTAAAAATAGTTAAAAAATATTTGCAGTTGATGAATGTGTTTCATTGTTTGGGATTTATTTGCTTATATGAAAAGACTCATAAATCTGCAAGTTTGTTGCAAAATTTCTAATATCAGAGGCTGTAACATATGTTACCTGATGTAATAAATGGGCAAGCTCATTGTCAGATGCCTAAGATATGCCTAAAAATGTTTTAATCCCCTCGAGGGAATTTTGCAGACATATTCCTTCTTATAGTACAACTCAAGCTGCATCGAATAAGGGATGTTTGCACTCTCTATGTTGGGGCGTTAGTCTGAAACAGCGTGTTACATGCGTTACTATATAAAATAAAGGAAATGTAGTTTGAAAGTTTGAGCTAAAATTGTGAAAAAACTCGCAGCTGTTGGATATCTTACATTTGTTTAGGGATTTTAAACTGGCTCCTATGATAAAGACTTATAGATCTGCTAGTTGTCATCAAGTTTTAAAGATCAGAGAGTGTTACATATGTTAGCATGATAAGTAAAATCATCAAACAGTATTTTGACATCAAGCTGAGTAAGGGCCTGCTCCATCCTAATCCCCTTTGGAATTCTGCAGACAAACTACATCTTATGTAACCATTCAAGGTGCATTTAATAAGAAATGTTTGCACTCTGTAAGTCGGGGCGTTAGCCTGTAACAGCTTGTTACATATGTTACTATATCAATTTGAGAATAAGAAATTTGAATGTTAGAGCTACCAAAAGAAAACAATAAAATTATCTAATAAATTGACATTCTTATAGTCTTTTTACTGGATGTCTTTACTACATATGGAAGCTGTTTAACATTAATTCGGCTTACTGTGGTGTTATGTTCTTTACATGAACCTAATTATAATTTAAAAGCTATATTCGTGGCTATTGTCATGTAGTTAAACAACTACTATGGCTTGGTTTCTAACTGTTTTATTAGATTTTACAAACATATACTCAATTGATGAATAGGAAAAACCAAGTTTGCTTTTCTATCTTAAATATATTGTCTTATAGGAGCTAATACACAGCCCTACTCCCAGGTTTTCAGAGAAGCGAATTTTGTTATTACCGTTTAAGTAAAACAAATGAAAGCGATTACAGCGTGTGGATATTTTTCATTTCCTTAGTCTGTCTTGCTCATATATATACAAGATGCCATTAAGTTAAAGATCAGGACACTTAATGTGTACCTTTAAGACTTTGGTGCCAAAACACTAGAAATTATATTCATTTCTGATTATCAAGCCCATGGACTGGTGTTACAGATGTTATCAATGACCTTTTGGACTCATTTCCTAATATTGTGCATATAATGCTAAATATAGAGCCACAAATAGAAAAGATAGTTTTACATTTTTACAAGAAAATACAATAAATAAAATGGTCCAAACTATTTCTCATCGATTTAACACTCATGTTAAACGTTTGTCGTTGTCTGCTTCTGTGGTAATCATTATTATCACACGCCTCCTTGCAACTAGTAGAATAGTCACACAATATTTCAAGTTATTCAATTTTACCACCAGTCCACTCAAAATTGATGAGCCATCTTCTACTTTCCAATTTTGCCATTTATGGCTTGGAACATTCGGAAACTGATATGAATATGGATTCCTAATAGCTGGCTCTTTGAATATGTGTTTCAAGTGATACTCTGCAAGTAGGAGAAAGACATAAGCTTTACAAGGAGGAAAACTATGCCATTAAGAGCAATGAGTACCTGGACTGATGTACCTTGATATTTCTGTGATAAAGAATCATATCTTAGTTGGTTAACTTTTATAAATGTAACCTTTCCATACATGCAACCCACATATTTTCATCTAATAATGTCTCTGCACTTATTATCTTTTCCCAAGCATTCAAAAACTTATTTGAAGTCTTAGTACTTCTGAAGTGCTGAAACCGAGGTAACTATTTCCCTTCAGATAAACGAACTAGATGTATAACAGCAGGTAAAGCAATGAAATGCAGGATGAACAGAGCCCAAATTTGACCCTTTCAATTCAATGAATCACTAAGTTTCTAAGATAAGAGCGCTTATTAAAGGATGTAACATATATAACTCGTCATAATAAATGAGCAAGGGCATTGTCGTGACATCCTTTTTTATTACACAGTCAGAGGCAAGTGTTTTCAATTTCAGTGTTTTCAATGGATCATGAAATGAGGCACCTTATCAACTTGTTTACTTTGTATAAATCTTTCATAGAGCATAATATAGAACTACTTGTTATCCCATTCTACCTATAGTCCACTTTCCTTCTTTTGAATGCAACAGCTAATGATATGGCTGCAAAAACTGAGAAATCATAGGTTTTACATTATTTTAAGACATGCTTCAATGTACTGACATCAAAAACAACCAACTGCAAACATAAATGATGGCAATGTCCAACTTCATATTCTTTCTCTTATACCAGATAACTTTCAAGGTGTAACAAAAATTGCTTCAGACAGTCTGCCAAAACCATCAAGAGTCAACATTGTAACTAAAGAAAACCTATAAAGTTCTTTGGGTGCAGCAAAATACTATTGATCTAAGACCTGAGGACTTAAGCACCAGAAGACTGGATAGGTTCCATCGCAAATGATGCAAAAAAGCAGCCTATCAAATTTCTGTATGACCAATGTCAGAAATCTTAAAGTATTCTTAGAGGTACACAATAGAGACATAGATTTTGCAAAATCAGAGCAAAGTTATCATTTGACCAGCATGGATGCAGAGGCAGCTGCAGTTAGATTGCTCTTGCCACTTCACAGGAAGAGATATATACCAGAGTCATACTCCATTGTATGCATACATGTGAAATGGCATTAAACCCATATTTAATCACGTGTTTGATCCCATGACACTGACATGCTGTTTCTGCTTTTGAAGAATGCTAAGGATTCAAGTTTGGCTGAGTCAAGTTGTTTGACGCTGGCACTGGCCACACATACAAAGAAAATTAAGTCTTTTGGTGGCTAAAGAGGAGGATCACACGAGATGCTTATAAGTGATGTTTGTCACAATTACCAATTTTAAAAAGTAATCTTAATTAATGTAACACATATAACACCATAGGAAGCTGTGTATTTGTTAAAAAATCTTTTCTTATGTATCAAAGGTATTCAGCATGCAAACTACATGAATAATTCAAATAAATAGACAGTTTTATGTCTTCTTTCTGTTTCTCAGACTGTCAATTCATTTATTCTTAAATTGATATGGTAATATACGTATCATATCATTACAGGCTAACCCCCTAGTTAATAGAGTGCAAACATCTCTTATTTGATGCAGCTTAAATTGTTCTTTAAGGTAGGATATGTCTGCACAATTCCCAAAGGGGTGGAGAGGAACAGGGTTGTACTCAGTTTGCAGTTCTAATACAATGCCATGATTCTACTGGTTGTGATGAAATGGGTGATTATGATGCAATAAAGGAGACACAATGATAGACATTGTGAGGGTGACTTGAATAAAGATTGTTTTTGAATAATTTAATTTAATAGGAAAATATTCATTAAGTTGTGTCATTTAAATGAGAACTATTATTTTCTATCTATATGTCTATATATTTTAATATTATAGGCATCAGGAAATATGTGATTAAAAAGGTCATAAATAACATATGTAGCACAATTCCAAGGGCTTGTTATCAGCAATGACTGTAATTACTAAGACTAAGGCACCAGAGGCTAGAGATTAATAGGAAAACATGTGAAAAACGGTATTTTTCTGAAATATCATCTCTTACTTCCAAGAAAATTTTCTAGCTCATTCATTATGCCATGTAACATACGTTACATACTTTAATAAGTGCTCTGATCCTGATGTCAAACTTGCAAATGTATGATTCTTTATTGCATTAGCAAGACAGTGCCAAAAATGTAAGATATCCACAAGCGTCAAATATTTTCATATATTTTTCTTCAATAATAGATACCAAAATTGGATACTTAAAATTGGGGGTAGGGTTGTTTAATAGCTCGTATAAAACAATGTATTTGAGATAGAAAAGCAAACTTTGTTTTTTCTATTAGTCAAATGAGTATTTTAGTAAACTAAGATTAAAAACACTTGTAAAAATGCACAAATCGTCTGTAAAATAAATGATGTTAGTCACGATTTCAACTTTCAAAGGGAAATTTAATCTATGTAACGCATATAACACCATTGAAGGCTGTAATTTTGTTAAAATATG
The DNA here is from genome assembly GCA_964019695.1 of Loripinus fragilis. NCBI lineage: Eukaryota > Metazoa > Mollusca > Bivalvia > Lucinida > Lucinidae > Loripinus > Loripinus fragilis. The sequence continues at coordinate 69,505,058 of OZ026516.1, forward strand.
CTGCTTTTATGTAGCTTAAGCATTCAGCTTGCAAACTACATAAGAAATTTGAATAATTAGATGGTTTAATGTCTTCTTTCTGTAGCTCGAAACTTTCATTTTGATTTTTTCCTTAGTTTGTTACAGTAACATATGTAACAGGCTGTCAGAGACTAACGCCCCGGAGCACAGAGTGCAAACATCTCTTAAAAGATGCGGCTTGAAATTTTCTTCAAGATAGGATATGTCTGCAAAATTCCCTAGGGGGGGGGGGAGCAGGACCTTTTTTAGCTCGAAGTCTACCTGTTGTTGCATTTTTGAACTCTTCACAAGGCTGTAGAAGTTAAAAGTTTTGGAGTTTCACATTATTTTTTAGGCTAAATGTAGAATATACCAAAACCAAGAAGCATATGGCACCGCTGTAGCTCTGTTATCCACATGGTTCATTAATAATTAAAAAATGTTATTTCATCACGCATATAATTTCTTTTAGTTTGCTAGGCATTCATCAGTTTGATAAACATCAGACATTCCAAGGGGAATGCAGTCCTATAGCCACGCAGCCAGAACAATTTTTCCGTTACATTAGTTAATTAAACTTCTATTTGAAACATCTAATTAATTACCACTTATGGGTAAAATAAGAAGAAACATCGGCGGACTTTCATGTTAACCGCATATGTGCATGGTAGCCGCACACACTTTAACCAATTTATTCCAAATGGAATTTTCCACCACTATTTCTTGGATGGGGTCATTTCAAATTAAAGGTTTGTTAGGAAGAACTTATATTTTTATTCAAATTTAATGAGTAGACTCTGTAAGGCAACAGTGCAGAACCTAATCAGATGCGGCGGTCTGTGGGGTCTATCGGGGCCCCGAGGTTATAAAACTTTTTTCATGCTCAATTCAACTGAGCACGAAATTTCAACTGCTCATAAAACTAAAATACAGACTAATAAAGAAGTTTCTTGCTTTAAGTCCCTTGGATGATGTATTTATCACATTTATCATGCTTATATGTGTTAAAATGCCAACAATTGTTGCATTGGCATTTTAAAATTTATGAGCCGGATAAATTTCCTTCTCAGCTGAGTTGAGCATAAAAAAGTTTTATAACCTCTGGGCCTGGTGTCTATATGGGTTAATCTACATCAGAATATCTGCAAAAAACGTCTGCCTACTTTTGTGATTACACATCAACCGACTAGTTTATATCCTAAGTACAGTTTACGTCTTTTTTAAAGCTTACCTACCACTACATTGTACTTGCATTTTAAAAAGAAACAGCTAATGCAAATGGGGACATATTTATTTCAAATTTTAATCTAGGATAAATATTCCAAAAAACACAATGTGTAGAGAGATTATATTGCATACGTTTTGGCTTTTCAGTGCACCATGTGTTAAATATTTGAAAAGTAACTGTACAACTGTACGTTATGTTAAGGTGGTGGTTCATCCATGGCGATTAAACTATATACAAGTTACATACAATAATAATACAAATAGATTATCAATTAAGTAGGATTAATATCTTTTATCCTGATATACATTATCATTTCTTTTCAAAAATTTTGAACTGCGTTTTCTTAAGATGGCTGAACGTCAGTTAATCAGTCAAAAAGCAGTGTGGTTACTTTTAACTGTTTTTGTTTTCATTTACAATTTGATAACATAATAAACTAGAATATGTGGGCCTCGACAAAGGAAAATTTTTGTTTTCTGGGTTTCTAGCCAAGTAAGACTCGAACAAGCCTGCTTAGCTACAGAGGCTAACTAGAATATGAAAATATTATGGAGGCAGGATGCTTAGCCATCATACTGAACATAAATAACCTATTCCATAGTAAGATAACAAAGTTGCTGATTGGGCTGGTCTGTGCCTTCGTTATTGAAAGCAACAAATTCTGGCTTCCCCTGGCGAGGTCCATTTTTAAGCATCATAAATGGACTAACCTATCGAGAAGTTCAAGAAAAATCACTTATCTGAATAAAGGAAACGAATAATCGAATTATATATGATTGATAGAGATGTACGTTTACTCAGCATAAGTCCCTAGCATTTTAACTATGACCTGTGGGAAATTTTACTATGTTCGAATTTTAACCAGCACGTGTAAGACACGCAATGTGAACATGGGATTAATCTTAAAGTATATACTTTGGAAACTATACTGTATCCGTCTAATTAGATATAAATTCGACATGTGCTGCCCATGTACTGATATCGGATACATTTCAGCTTATATATATTTTAGAGGAAGAATGTTTGTAGATGGGCATAAGTTTTATTTTCGTGATGTTAACGTACACTCACAGCTCACTTATACATGTCACATTTGGAAAATGGCAAATAGAATATAAACAGTAAAAAATCTAAGGAAGGGATCAATGTTTATCAGAAGTATTACGATGAGCAGTAATAAGTGGATGTTGTGGCCGGAAGTATCCATCGCTTAGCGTTGATAAGCTTTCTCTAGGCCAGGACTACTTCCGGCACAGCATTCAACATGGCAGCTAACTAATACACATGACTACAATAGATACCCTCGGACAGGTCAAACATTCTGTAAGTACTTACAATATAAAATAGAATAGCATGTGCTGTATCTGCGCATTTGTTTTAGTAAGGTCAGTAAGAAAACATTATAAGAAGTGTTTCACTAATAATAATGGAAATACCATGTAGCCTGGCGCCGATTTGGTAAACCTTTTTTTCATGTTCACCTAAATTGCAAGTGCTCATAAAATCTAAAATGCTTAAAATAAAGACTTCCCTTTCCTCCAAACCTTTAAATGTTTCACTTGTCATGCTAAAATAATGTTAAAATGCCAACAGTTGTTGGCATTTTAAAATTCATGAGTATAATAGAATCCAAGCTCAGTTGAATTTCACATGAACAAGGTCTAATAACCACGTGGCAAATCATAAATTGAGGAAGATTAGAGGTTATGTAATGCTTCAGATCCTGTGTAGTAGTTCCCATTATAACATTACAACCACGTGAACATGGTGAAGTATACAAACTATGAAACCTGGGCAATTTCGCATAGGTTTCATATTTTATGTACTGTTTTTGCGACTGTAAATGGACTAGAAATGGCATATGTATTTTTAATCATTCATATTTAAACATTGTAAAAAATCGGTAAGGCTGCAAGATTATTAGAAGGACCAATGCATTCTATAAAGGATACCAACAAGTGATTATTTGCGGACATGAGATAAAGCCAAGACTATTATTTTCACTTGAATTTTCCGACGTGTCCGTATGTTTCTTTGCAAAAAAAGAAAACTTGAGTAAGCAGTAAATATAAACCTATATATCCATAGAATTCACATGGTAGTATTTAATACAAAAAACAATACTACTAAGCTTATCAACTAGGTCAGATGTTTTCCCTAGCAGGGTGGGTCCAAGATCCCTGCAGAATGCATGATCTATTAGTATATTCTATCAATATATACACGGATGAGAGGTATTTACGTCTTCAGGGCGCCAATAGTAGGTGCAGAAGACATATTTAGTACAGGTGTAGTTTGTTGCTGCTCACATTATATGTAGGTGTAATAAGAAATAATAATTTATATCTAAAATTTCCAAAATACCTTCTCAAAAAATTTTTTTAGCCCAATAAGAATTGGTATATTCGTTTTGAAATCACCCTTTTTAGCTGACTAATTCTTTATTGATCATGGAGACGCTTGTTCGACCTACGAGGGTTAGTCAAAAATAGCTGAGAGTTGGTAAATATCTTTTTACTGGGTCGGCAGTTTTGGTTGAAACTTTATTTGATTGTTTTGTTGCTTTACGTCCCAAGTCAACAGCTATGGTCATTGCGGGACGGTCAGTTCACCTAACCACACTTTTCTCCTGGGCAAGCTTGAACAAGCAGTTAACCAGTAATCGTGCACATACTTTCGCTTGTAACTGACAACAACCCTTCATGAATGATTCAGCGGAAGGGAGGAGAATGACCGTAGAAATTATTTCATGATCAATCTTCACGAAAGTATGGGGCCGGGCCGGGATTGAACTCGCGACCCCTGGATCTGCAGTCAGCTTTGCATCTGTAACCAGACACGTTACCGACTGCGCTACACAGCCCGGTGGTTGAAACTTTATACACATATAGAATGAACCTTCGGGCTTCACTCCAAATAGAAGTTGACGTCTTATCATCTTCAATGCACTGTTGCTAGGCAACTGAAGACCGTCTCTCAGCGATGTGCATTCGCGCTGAATACACGTCTGACTAAGCAGTCATGAATTTAAAATCATTTCAAATATAAAACAGTATAATAACGGACCTTTTATTTCTCCAATTGTATCAAACAATGTGTTAGCAATGTTTTGAAGAAGTGAAATAGATAGTAAATACAATACATACAATGCTCGTTGCCTAGCAACCAAAATCGATGGAAATTCCAATTTTCACTTAAAGACCAGATTTTGTTGCTATGGCAACCCATTTTTCATGGGAATACACAAGATATGCATTCAGGTGTCAAATCAAATTACAAAATACAATGAAATGGTCATATGATTTGATACTTAGTTGATAATATTGCTCTAAAATAAACCGTAACTGGTTGGTGGGGTATATTTTGGGGTGAAATTTTCAGAAAAATTAGTTAATTTTCCTCTTATTTATGTAATAAAATTCCAACGCCTCAATCTCAGTTGTTGCATTTTACAAAATACATTCACATACTGTATTTGCAACAAATGCACAAGTTGATATAACTTAAATTCTGTATAGTGTTTCCATGGCAACGCTATATTCCAGAGTGAACGCATGACGTTATTCACATTCTTCGGTTGCTAAGCAACAACAATCTATACTTTGCATGGTCTTGTATATTGCATATTCTGACGCAGGACAGTTCATTGCATGCATGTGTCAAATTTCACTAGTGTGCATTAGCCTACGTTAGAGATATGAACCAACTCTCAGTTATTTTTGACTGACCCTCGTAATTACGTTTTTTTTCTGAAAATTACAGTGCAGTTCAATTGATAAATTCTGTTACCTTTATCGATCTTGTCTCTACTTTTAGAATGAAAAAATCGATTTTGGACTTTTTTCAAGCATATCCCAAGCGGTTAGACAGGGAAAAGCGGGACTACAATCCAATAACTAAGACCACAGACATATTTATGAAGTGGTATACATTTTTGGTACATTTTTGGTGTCTCCTGACCCATTTAACTGATGGTGAGCTATTGCTATCATGGAATGTCCATCCTACAGTTGTAAGTTTGTCTCGTTATTGTTTAGTGACACTATCGTTTGTAGCCTGTTAAAAAAATAATAAAAAAGCGAAAATCTGCATTAGAGTTAGAAGAAACATATTATTTGAACTGGACTGTAGATTCACATGTCACGCTTGACCTTGGTGGTTTTATCAACCGTCCAATCAGAGCAATCGATTTAACAGGAAGCATTTAAGTCATCCAGAGCGCTGACATCATGTTGATGAAGACTGCTGTTTACAATTTTTGTGTTGTGGCTATGTTAACTTCGTTTTTTTTCTTTGTTACAAATGTTTAGTTAATATTTTTTGATTAGATAAAAAAATAGGGAGTAGCCATAACGCGCATGCGCAAAAGTTGTGATAAGGTGGTCGAATACACAGCAAACCAGGCTACTCTCTTCTCTCTCTCTCTCTCTCTCTCTCTCTCTCTCTCTCTCTCTCTCCATTCCTTTGGGAAACATCGGTTGTTATTTTATCTGTAATTTTCACATGCACTTGTTTTATGGATATGGATTATTCACTTTTCAAACGTCAATGATAAATACACATAACGTGTTTGTCTTTAAATATCTTCCAATTTTTCGAGGGTCTCTTCCTTCAGTAGGATTCAAACGGACACCTTTTCTTTTCTAGATTTTAGAATGTCTATTTAAACTTCAAGAAATACGGAGACGACCCTCCAAAGTTTGGCATGGAAAGACAAAATATATAAGTTTTTATTATTTACAGATGTTCGAAAGTATAAGGATTTTCCAATTTCGTTAAATCAATTATTTACACATTTTTCTTCAGATAATCCACTTTTTTTTTTATAGAATATTCATTTATAAAATGAATTGTGTATGTAAAGAATGCTTGTAATCTGCAAATTTCAATGTGAGTGTTCGCGTTTATTTATGTCTATTTATAGTTTTATAGAGTACACTTCATTCTCTGGAATAATAGTTGTAACTGGAACATTATCAGTGGACCGTGATATATCAAAATCTTCAATCATCCGTTTAGGTGCTGGTGCTTGTGTCTTCTGTTGTGCTTTGCAGCCTTCAATGGTAAATAACAATGTGGTAATACTCAGAGCAACAAGTGCTGCTATGTAAGCTATGAGGCAATACGGTACCCCAATATAGTGGTGATCTCTAAGATCTGATGTAGTAATGTCTAACATGTAGTCTATATGCAGGATGTGATCCACAATGACGTCTATCATTAGACCACCTGAAATAGAAAGAAACATTTTGTAATATGACTCATGCAAAAAACCTTCTCTGATTGGTTGAAAGTACCTTCCACTGGCCTCAAGGTAATAAAACTTGAATAAAGCGCAATGATTGGCTGCTTGCGGACACGTGTCCGCAAGCAGTTAATCATTGCACTTTATTTTGAGTCTGAGAATGAACTCAAGTTTTATAACCTCGTGGCCTCGTTGTAACAAATACTGAAGTTTACCAAGTAAAGCAGCTATAAATAAGCCTTTGTCTTCAAAGGCCAAGGACAGGTAGACATCACATTTGTCAACGCTGTCAGACAGGTACAAGTAGTTCAGGAAAAACTGACAACAGTTTTTTTCACTCGAAAGAGGGATAAATATAGACTAGTATGAATTTTTAATATGTATAAACATCACATGTAAAATATTTAAATTCACGATTTCTTTAAATTTCTTGATTTAAATATTCAAACTTTTATTAGAATAGTTTTCCCCAAAATGCATTATTTTGGCAAACCTAAAAGAGATTATTAAAGCTTTTTGATGAAACAATTTTTCAGTAGTTGAATTTGAAGAAAATTAAAAAGCTTTAGAAAATTAAGAAAACGAGACTGAGTGATATAACAAAACAATTGATGCATTCTTTTCCAGTTAACATCAGGATTCTCCAACCCTCGAAAGTGATATCCCCTCGACTTTACCTCGGTAGACATCATAGTCGGGGAACCAAGGTAGAAAAAAATGCTAACCCTTGCACCCGAAAGGTATACAGCTGGATTTTGTATTGTTGCAAAGGTAATTCGATGGTGTATCTGAAACCACTGTATAGCAGACTCGATCGACTTGCAAAACGCCAGAGCAGTCAACTTTCTACGGAAGCCCAGCAAGAACATGTCAAAATATTATTTTTCAAAATGTTATATATTTTTATCAAAAAACTTCGGGATAAAAAAATATTGAGTTTATGTAATAGTACAACATCGGCGTAGACCTCAGAAGCAGTGGTGGTCATCTAAGAACACTGCTTATTGATTTCTAATGCATGTAGATTAGGGCACCCCCATTTTGAAATTAAATTTATATATTTTTTTCTTCAAATCTCATTAAAAGTGCATTTATTGCCCCAAAATATATTTGATAAATATTTATATATGGCTTGGAAGCATATCTTTAAAAAAAATGTGTACTTACTTATTCACTTTTGTCCTCCCGCTGAAGTGGTCTGAATTGCATATTTTTACGTAAATAAATAAATTTTAAATTGAATGTGTTTAAACACTGCATACAGTTAGACAGACGTTTGGGACATAATTTAAGACAATTTATTTTATTTTCTATGGCAAACTAGAAAAGGTAGCTGAAAAGTAGAAATATGAAACCATGATAATTTTATACTCAGTAGTAATTTAGTTCTTGCCAGCGGGTGCGTAGTTAAATACCAGGTCAACTTAAGAGCAGTTTAACACATAAAATTAAATGTAATTAATCAAGGTTAAAGCATGTTTATATCCCATATTTACAGCAGCTTTAAAACAGAGGGTCATTGTAGGGAACAAGGGGATTTTTATATATTGAACAACAACAATTTCATTTAACAGTGGTAAAATAAGTATAAAAACTCGTATAACAATTATCATATCACCATGGAAAACATGTCTGTCCCCGTCTGAGATGCAGAAATGTAAACGCATAGTACTTGTAAAGACAAAATGTCCCTAAGAAGATTATTTTGGTGCACAAATGACTGCCCATACTTTTAAATGCATTTGATAGTGTATTATTGCATTATCGAACAGTCAAACGGCTTCTCATACCCATACTCCAGATAAGAGTGCGTAATGGAAAATAAGTTGTGTTATTTCTCAACCAAACCATATGTTGTGGGTACTTAAATGGACCTATTAAATGAGACGGTTCTTTTGAAGACAAAAAGCACGCTCTTTAACTTATTGATAAGGAGAACATCACACTTTCTATGCTATGAAAGATTGCTTAACATGACCTATGTGGCATACAAAAATGCATTTTTCCGCGAAATGCAATTCTGGTCGCATTGCTATACAGTGGTTTTATATCAAGCGCTATTTAGACTATCAGTATACAAAAATTCAGCCGTATACCTTTCGGGTGCAAAAAATGTGTGTTTTTGCACGATACGCGACTTTGGTTCCCCGACTATCACTTTCTTGGGCTGACAAAACCTGATATTAACCAAAAAAGAATGCATCAATTTTATAACAATTTCACAAGTATGCAACAATTGGTAAATATCGACTGGTAAATATCGATAGCGATATTTTATTGAAAAAATAGCTTCATTTTATAGCGATATTTTATTGAAAAAACATAAACTTCATTTATAATCGATTTTAATAGAGCTGAACCCACATGCTACAGAACTAATTTTCCATACGCCAGTTCAGGCTAACAAAATGTAGCTTTTTGGTACATAGTAATACGTGTAATGCTCCTTACATACACCCAAGCCATGATTGATTCTCGAATTGTGGCGAACTTTCCCAAATGATGGGACTTATCTATTGTGAGTTGCCGGCCATTTTAGCCAAGCTTTGCCAGCAATCTCAAGTTTAGTTTAAACATATTTTATTGTCAAAATATTTACAGCCATTGGGTTGGGTCAGAAGTTCTCACAACATTAGACAACATCTCAAGTGACTTGCTGGGTCTTTAAATAAACAGTGCCTGTCACCAAAAAAACATATATAACATTTGAAGTTGTCTAAGGAACGACAGGGGAGCTCAGTGGCTCAGTGGTAGAGTGCTTGACTCGAGACCGAAGGGCCGCGGGTTCGAGCCTCACCGGCGTCACTGCGTTGTGGTCCTTGAGCAAGACACATTTATCCTAGCTTAGTACTGGTTCAACCCAGGAAGACCCGTCCCTGTTTAACTGAAATATTGTTGATGGGACGTAAAGAATGAAATCAAACAAACAAATAAGGAACGACAGTAATTTATTTTGGAAATGGAACGAGGGGTCTTAAAAACAGTCAGATGCTTTAATAAAAAATAGACAATGCCGGTCAAGCATCTCCCTACATTAGTGCCTTGTCAGTACTGCAAGTAAAGAAATTATAAAAATAATAATGGTGTCTCAAAGCAGATACGTAATGTTTGTATTTGAAAAGAAATGTTTTTATATGTCTACCTTTTAGATTCTATGCCGGGGAGAGGTTGGGGTTCAGAATATAATTGTGTATGAGGAGTTGTACTCACTAAGAACCATTCATTGCACCTGACATGCCTAAAATGACTAAGTGAACAAGTTGGAAAAAATAAGAAAAAATGTTTAAAACCACATGCACATCTCCAGACCACGAACAAAACACATGCAAAGTTTCAAAAAGATTTGAATGAAATTGTAGGAGGAGTTGCACATAAAGTGCCTACTCTTTGCATCTTACATGTTGGAAAACGACTAAGTTTATAAGTTGAAAAAATATTTAAAAATGATGATAATGTCAAATGCACATGCACATCTTCAGCCAATGAACAAAACATCTGCAAAGTTTAAAAAAATGATCGGAATAAAACTGTCAGAGGAGTTCCGCTCACAAAATACCTACTCATTGCATATGGGCCTCCGCAAAATGACTATACAGTTCACAAGTTGAATAAAAATTGACAAGAAAAAAATTGACTATAATGTCTAAAGCACATGCACATCTTCAGCCCATTGACAAAATATCTGCAAAGTTTTATAAAGATCGGAATAAAACTTTAAGAGGAGGTGCGCTCTCAAATAGTCCACTGTTTGCTTACAGAAATTTCTTTTAAAATTTGAATAAAAACGAAAAATACCACTTTACAACCCTTAAAACGATGGACTAGTCCCTCGGAGTGGGAAATCACATTCAGCTTAAATGGGTTAAGATATTCCCCCACTTTTGAATGAACTGATCGTGTAGTTAAAATGATTTTTCCACGTGTGTTGAGCACTTAAGAAGACAATTGTGGTTTATGTGCACTGCTGTTTAAAAAAACAAAACAGTTTGACTGATGAAGACAAATGAGCCGCGACATGTAATTTCCAACAATGTGACATTTTGACAAGTGTACACTCAGACGAACCTCTGCAGCCTCCTTTTAAGCTTAGAAACTCCAAAAGGTGTTCGTCCAGTAGCTTAAACAGTCCTAGAGTGTTTGAGCGACTAACAAAGACTA